>CM016616.1:56845434-58071682 GCA_005393395.2 Gossypium australe | reverse complement strand
AAAGGTTGAGAAGAAGAAAGAAAATGAATAAGAGGTAGATGCTTTTCGGTTTTTTGAGAGAAAAGAAATGGGAAGAAAATAAGAAGAGAACACCTTCGGTTTTGGAAAGAAAAAGAAATGGAGAATAAGGCTTTGGAGAGAACTTTCGGCTACTGAAGTTTCAAAAGAGAAAAAGAATGCAAGTGGAATGCTAAGTTCGGCCAAAAGCAAAAGTGAAAGAAAACAAACCAAGGGTATGTCTTCAAGGTGACATTCGGCTAACAAGGGAAAATTAGGAGAAAATAAACAAAGAAAAAATTCGGCAAGTGTGCTAAAGCTTTCGGTTTTCAAAGTGGACAAAAGAGAGTTTTTGCTTACTAAAAGCTTGACCGAAAATGTACCAAAATGCCAAGGTACATTCAGCCTACCCCTATCCCACACTAAGCCGTCACTTCCCCACTCCCCACTCCCTCAAATTCGGCCATAATCCCCCCAATCACTCCACTCTACACAATTCAAAAGTGTTTACCAAGTCTTCCTCCACTATTTGCTCTCCACCATCCAAGCCACCATTTGACCAAGTCCAAGGAGGAATTTGAACTTCATCCAACTCCTCCCTCTTATGCCGTCCAAAATGAGCCAAAATGTGAGGTCTTTGCAGCTCGAACACTAGACCTCCACCCCATGCATTTGACGCCACACCAAGCTCCCAAGTAGCACATGCCTTGCCACTTTGCCAGCTCTTCATTTTTGTGTAATAAAACTCCAAATTATTTTCTTAAACCCCAACTCTTCCAACTCCCTACACCTAAGGCTCAAAAACTAAATTTTTCCTACCTACTCAGGCACACTTCCAGCCTACATTTAAACCCCGAGACTACACAAACAACAACACAGCACACTAAACACATGCAATATCATGCAACAACAAAATAGCCTCTAACCCGGGATATTACAAATCTAATATTTTTCTAAGGCAATCCCTTACATTCTAAAATTCTCCAAGTCCCTAAAAACTCATACAAAGAGCACATAACAAAACAATGCACACATTCAAGCGCAAAATTTCATAACCCCTAAATCCTGGATATTACAGTTCTACCCTCCTTAAAAAAAATTTCAACCTCGAAATTACCTGACAAGAATAAATGAGGGTATTGCTGTTGCATAGCTTCCTCCGGCTCCCACGAAGCTTCTTCTGATCCATGATTGCGCCATAACACTTTGGCGAGAGGAACTGATTTCCTCCGTAACACCTTCACATCCCCGATCTAGAATCTGAATCAGCTCCTCCTCATAAGACAAATCTGGTTGCAATTCCACCTCTCCAACTGACACTACATGAGATGGATCCGACGGTAACGACGTAACATCGAAACATGAAACACATCGTGCATTTGCTTCAACTCCAAAGGTAACTCTAACTGATACGCCACTGGTCCAACCCGCTTCAAAACTCGATAAGGTCCTATAAACCTGGGACTTAACTTTCCTTTGCGACCAAATCTCATCACCTTCTTCCAAGGTGAAAAAACAGGAACACTTCGTCTCCACAACAAATTCTATTTCATTTCGTTTCAAATCTGCGTACGACTTTGCCATCAGATGCCTCCTTCAAACCCTCAACGAGCCCGAATTACTTTAACCTTTTCTTCGGATTCAGCCACAATCTCTGGACCCAAAACCTGACGTTCTCCTAATTCTGTTCAACACGTAGGAGTGCGACACTTTCGTCCATATAGTGCTTCATACGGTGCCATCCGAATACTGGCTTGGTAACTGTTGTTGTATGCAAATTCCACTAAAGGCAAAAACTCTTCCCAACTTCCTCTAAAATCTATTACACATCCCCTTAACATGTCCTCTAATACTTGGATTACTCGCTCAGACTGGCCATCAGACTGAGGATGAAATGCCGTACTGAAGTCTAGCCTGGTGCCCAAAGCCTGATGTAATGCTTTCCAAAATCGAGATGTAAACCTTGGATCCCTATCCGAAATAATCGACACCGGCACTCCATGCAGTCTTACAATCTCTACCACATCAACTTCGCCAATTTCTGCAAAGAGTAATCAACTCGCACAGGTATGAAATGTGCAGACTTCGTCAATCGATCCACTATCACCCATACCGAATCCTTTTTAGTAGGCGTAAGAGGAAGCCCACTACCAAAATCCATGGTGATACGCTCCCACTTCCATTGTGGAATATTTATCGGCTGAAGCAATCCCGATGGAACTTGGTGTTCAGCCTTAACTTGCTGACACGTTAAGCACTTCCCCACAAACTCCGTAACTTCCCGTTTAAGACCAGGCCACCAAATTGATCCCGGAGATCCCTGTACATTTTACTACCTCCCGAATGCATCGCATAGGACCACCATGTGATTCCTGAAGAATTCTTCGCCTAAGCTCTTCATCCTTCGGCATACAGACTTTACCTTTGAAACATAGAACTCCATCGCTGTTAACACCATAATCTTCCAACTCCCCATTTTGCACTTGCCGTAGCTTAACACTTAAATCATCATCTATCAACTGTCTTTCTTTCACCTGACTCAACCACATCGGCTTTACTTGTAATTCTGCCAACAAGCTTCCGTCGTCATAAAGACTAAGATGTGCGAACATCGCTCTTAGATCCGACACCACTTTCCTACTTAGGGCATCTGCCACTACATTCGCCTTGCCCGGGTGATACTCTATAGAGCAATCATAGTCTTTCAACAACTCCACCCATCTACGCTGTCTCAAATTCAGCTCCTTCTGAGTCAGCAGATATTTAAGACTCTTATGGTCCGTGTAGATTACTGACTTTTCTCCATACAAATAATGCCTCCACACCTTAAGAGCAAAGACTACCGCTGCTAACTCCAAGTCATGCGTCGGATAGTTAACCTCGTGAGGCTTCAACTGCCGAGACGCATACGCAACCACCTTCCCGTCTTGCATCAGAACACATCCCAATCCAATGTGAGATGCATCACAATACACCACAAAGTCCTTCCCTGCCTCAGGCTGAATCAAAACCGGAGCTTCAGTGAAAACCCTCTTAAGCTTGTCAAAGCTCTCTTGCTGCTTATCTGCCCACACGAAAGGTATCTCTTTTCTCAACAACTTCGTCAAAGGTGCCGCTATCGAGGAGAATCCTTCGACAAACCTTCTGTAGTAACCCGCTAATCCCAAGAAACTGTGAACCTCAGCTACAGACTTAGGTTGTTTCCAATCTAACACCGCCTCAATCTTCCGAGGATCCACCCTTATCCCTTCCGCAGACACCACATGACCTAAAAACGCAACTTCATTCAGCCAAAATTCGCACTTGTTGAATTTAGCATACAGCTTCTTCTCCCTAAGCACTTGCAACACTATTCGAAGATGCTCATCATGCTGCAACTCAGACTTGGAATACACAAGAATGTCGTCTATGAAAACAACAACAAACTGATCCAAGTAGGGTTGAAAAACCCGATTCATCATATCCATGAACGCAGCTGGGGTGTTCGTCAATCCAAACGGCATTACCAAAAATTCATAATGCCCATATCTTGTTCAGAAAGCTGTCTTATGGATATTCACTTCCTTCACCTTAAGCTGATGATACCCCGACCTTAGATCTATCTTAGAGAATACCACAGCTCCCTTAAGCTGATCGAACAAGTCGTCTATCCTTGGCAAGGGATACTTGTTCTTGATGGTCAACTTATTCAACTGTCGGTAATCTATACACATCCGCATAGTCCCGTCCTTCTTCTTCACGAACAAGACCGGTGCTACCCATGGAGACACACTGGGTCAGAAAAACCCACGATCAAGCAACTCTTGAATTTGAGCCTTAAGCTCAACCAACTCCTTTGGTGCCATTTTATACGGAGCGATAGATACTGGCGCCGTTCTAGGCAACAAGTCAATCCCAAATTCCACTTCACGATCCGGAGGCAATCCCTGAAGTTCTTCCGGAAAGACATCCACGAATTCTCTCACAGTCCTGACCTCTTCAATAGTTGCCTTCTTAGCCTCCAAGGCACTGACCAACATAAGAAAAGCCAAACAACCTTTCCTAACCATCTTTTCAGCCTTAAGAGCAGATACTACATTCGATAAGTAGTTCCGTCTCTCGCCCATCACAACAACTTCCTTATCGTCCATAGATCTTAGTGACATCCGCTTAGAAGCACAATCCACATTTGCACGATACTTCACTAGCCAATCCATGCCTAGGATCAAGTCAAATTCTCCAAATGGCAACTCCATTAAGTTAGCCGGAAACTGCGTCCCTTGAACTTCTAAAGGCACATCCTTAAAGAGCTTATCTACTACTACAGTCTGTCCTAAAGGACTAAGTACAGTCATCTTCCTAGGTACAATCTCAGAGTTCACATGCAGAGTTCCAGATATCTCACTAGCGATGTAAGAATGAGTTGACCCTATATCTATCAAAGCAATAAAGGGCAACCCAGAAATAAGAAACGTACCCGTGATAACATCAGGTGCGTCACTATCTTCCCTCCGACGAACCGCATACACCAAACCTTGCTGTCTAGCTTCAGTGCTACCACTGCCTCTGCCTAAAGTCCCGTGACCTCTACCGGAACCATTACCTCTGCCACTCGAACCACGACCCCTCATCGGCTGCTGTCCACCTCTGCCAGCCTGATTAAAACCTTGACCTACCGGACGATTCCTCTCAGTATCCAATGGACAATCCTTAATCATATGATCCTTGGATCCGCACTTAAAACATCCCCCCGTCTTCTTCCAACATTCTCCCGGGTGCATCTTTCCACACTGAGCACATGTACGGTACTGGCCTCCCGTAGCAACTTGCTGAACTCGTGGCCCATCAACTCTAGGTTTCTTTTGGAAATTCCTGGATGACCTTGAAGACCCATAGCTCCTCTTATTCTTATTCTGACCTCGATCTCTGTTCTGTCTCTCGGTCCGCTTGACTTCTTCAGCTATCCGAGCTCTATCCACTAAAACTGCAAAATCTCTCTCTCAATGCGGTGCAATCAATACTCGCAGCTCATCTCGCAATCCATCCTCAAATCTGACACACCGCTCATAATCAGTAGCTACAATCCCTCTGGCATAACGGCTTAATCGCAGAAACTCCACTTCATATTCGGCTATCCACTTATTTCCTTGTACCAGATTCAGGAACGCCTTTCTCTGAGAGTCAATGTAACTAGCTCCGACATATTTCCCTTCAAACTTAATCTTAAAATATCCCCAATCCACACGATCCGCAGGAATACTCTCTTTGACAGTGAGCCACCACTGGTACGCCTCGTCACGAAGTAACGAAACAGCGCCTTTCAGTTTCTCCTCGACAGTGCAGTCCAAATCATCCATGATCCTCTCGACTGCTTCTAACTAGTACTCCGCTACATTCGGAGCTACCCCAGACACTCCCCTAAAAACCTCGGCTCCATTAGATCTAAGCCTCTCATGATGCGGGCCGGCTTGGGATGAATCGGATCGTATGCAAATTTGCCCAATCGTAACGGGGAGTAAGAAAGGTGGAATAGGAAAGAATAAATGTGGTGGAAATTAAACTTAGGTGTATATTGAAATAAAATATATGAGAGAATTTTAAGAATCAGATACGAACCAATACCAATTTGGTATCGACCCAAAATATTTATACGATTCTTAAAGTTCGGTTTAAAATGGGGATAGGACCTCGACCCACTATCGAAAAAAAAGGACAGGAACCTCGGTATGGAAATGGATAACAAAGGAAGAGTTAGCACCACTAGCTCGCTAGATAAGCTAACAAGTCCTAAACGAAATTTGGAGAAAAGAAATTGTCTCACAAATTCAAAAATAATAATGAGTCACCGACTTTCATGCTCCATTACCCATACTAGCTCTCGCTACTCTAGGACTCGCAACATAGCTTGCGATACAGCGTCATCTCCTCCAGTTTGCTCTTGAAATTCCGCTCCAACAGCTGGTGGCGGAGCTACATTTTCGGAACCTTGACCAGACCTAACTGGTTCCGATACAGCCATTCTGCCTCTACCGTGCCCACGACGACCACGTCCCCTAGAACTCATGTCTACTTAGCGTCTTATCTGTTTTTACGAAAATTTTATGCATTAAAATTTTGTTCCACTTATTAACCGCAAACAATTTTTATGAAATAAAGTATTTAGAAGTAGTTCTTTCGATCACACAAAGGTTCGGTTAAAGTTCACTACTCTAATTCAGAGAGTCCCAACCATTTATCTCGATAGAGACACATTCATTCATTAAGAGAAACGCATTCATTCATCCACAACATTCAACACACTATTATGGGCATCTTTGACCATTCCCCACCCAAGGGTAATTTCGTCATTTGTCCTATAGGGGTATTTTAGTAATAAATCGGGGTCAATTTGAAAATCTTTACAAATCAAGGACATTCCAAAATATACAAATCTCGAGGTTATTTTGAAAATTCTACCAAATCAATGGTATTGCAGAAATTTCAGAAATCAGGGTTATTTTGGTAATTTTGGAAGTCAGGGGCATTTTAGTAAATTTTCCAAATCAAGGCATCTTGGTATTTTGCCAAAATAATGTTTTTAGATACTTTTGCAAAGTAAGAAAATTTTATTAAAATCAAGGGTAGTGTTAAAACTTTTAGAAACTAGGGGCATTTTAGTAATTTTACCTCTAGGGGTATTTAGGTAATTTTGTAAATCGGAATCATTTTTGAAAAATTTCAAAATAATTTTTGCTACAAATCAAAAGGGGTAATGTAGTGATTTTAAAAACTAAGGTTTTTTATAAAACAGTATGGCTAGTCCCTTTCGGGTTTTAATTATTGAGTTTAGCCCGTGAATAAGTCCTCTTGGTTAGGGTGAACCATAGCTACGCACCAGGTAGGATTCGAGTAAAGAGGAGGTGAGTCGCTAGGACTGCTTAAATACCAAGCTCTTTCCGAATCCACTCCTAGACATGCGCACAATGGTTGCCACACCGTAACTCGGCGACTTACTTCACAGGTTTGTTCGATTGTTTTTAAGTCTTATGCATGTGTTTGAGTGTACTAGCCCTAGGGTTCAATAGATCCTAGTTCACTAATCTACAAGCCCAAGTATGCCCATATATCAATCATATAACAATTTAAAGTACTTACCTGGTGGACTTCGGATCAAGAACTCGGGTGCCATGCTTCCATAAAACCATTTTTAACCAAAAAAAAAAATTTCAAAATCATTCATTTGGGCCAAATTTTGAAAACGTTATGGACTTCAAAACCCAAGGCCGAGTGTTTAAACCTGGGCTCTGATACCAAGTTGAAACACCCCAAACCCGGCCCATAAGCCCCGACCGGATCTGGTATGCTCCTCGATAAAAACTCGTTTTGTCGTTTTGGTAAAACATGTAATTTTATTAGAGTAAGAGAATATATTTGAAATATGTACTCGTTAAAAATCATTTTGTAACTTAAATTTTTAAAATACGATTATCGAAAATATTTAACTAATTAATTAAAGTTGATCGTAGCAGAATATAAATTAAAATGTAAAAGAAACATAGCTAATGGCGGCCTTATTACAAAAACATATCCCAAAGTTAAATCTCAAAATATATAGGAAATGTAATAAATTTAATAATACGGAAAACCCAATTAAATTGAGCAATGGCCACCACGTAGTCCACGCTGACCCAGTCCAAATCATTGCGTATCACCTGAAATGATATCCCATAAAAGGGTGAGTCCATAGACTCAATGTGTAACAATACACTAAAAAGTCCAATCGATCATAGCAAATAATAATTGATTAAATATCACATGTACATATAACATGAAATGCAATCCCGAACCCAACTTAGATATCCATCCGCTACACACCACCCGTACCTACTAATCACACCGTGGGGATTACTAAATCGACCCTCCATCCGCTACACACCATCGAAGGCAGTTGCTGCAGTCAACATGCACGTCGCCCTTATAATCGTGGCATAGCCACCAGATAATCGTGACAGAGTCACCGGATTCATAATATCGTGACCGAAGTCACCGGATTCATAATATCGTGACTAAAGTCACCGGATATTGTGGTAAAACCACCGAAACACTTCCCCTTTCAATATTTCCCATATGCCCATGCAATAACATATTATTTCATAATCATGCCATATATCTCATAACCATATCGGAATCGTACACATTTCATATTATGCATATAGCATTATTATTGATGCAAATATCATGTCTTGTACATTATCCCAAAATCATAATCAAATATCGAACATGTTTCATATTAAAATCATACATAGTACGAAGGAATAACGTACCTCAATTCACCATACCATTGAATAGTACCCGAAGCCATAATCATTTATATTTCTTTATAAACACATCTATATTAATAAAGCTATTAATCAATTAGATGTTTAGTATAAGTTACACACCTTGCAAACACAAAGAGCGATAGAACTTTAGGATTTCTGACTCTTGCCTACACGTCGACAGAACCTACATATCACTATGTCAGAAATCGGTTATCACTAAAAAGATATGGCCTTTGGCCGAATATCATTATCCCTTACCTTTGGATTATTCAAACTCGAACGATCTCTCCCTAACGTTGACTACAAGAAAACCCCGAAAATCTTCCTTCAAAGGTTTAGCCACGGAGAAATAAGCGAATTAGATTCCTAAAATCGATTAATCCAAAGAAAATAAAGAAGAAACGATTGATAGAAAAACCTTACCCGTAACACGATGATTGATTAACCCTTACTTTAACTATAAAGAAATTCGGCCTTAACAACTTAAAAGAAAAAGAATGATGATTTCGGCTTTAACAAAAGAAAGAAAAGAAAGAAAAATGATGAAAAGGTATAGGATAGTTTCGGCTATGAGAAAAAAAGAGAAGAGAGAAAGAGAATGAAAAAGAAAAAGAAAATAAGAGAAATGCTTTTGGTGAAAGATGAATTCGGCACTAGAGAGGAAGAAAAGGAATGATAAGTGTCTTCAAAAGTGACAATATTTTGGTATCAAAAGAAGATAAAACTTTGAGAGGAAAAGAAGAAATAAAAGTACCTATTTGGTCAAAAATGCAAAGGCCAAAACAAAGCAATCTAAATGCCAATAGACAAATTCGGCTAAGAGAAAGAAAAAAAAAATATTGGACAAAGGAAAAATGCACAAATTGACAATTTTTTTGGTCAACTAAAACCTCCCTAATCCCTTTCCACATTCGGCCAACACATTAGACTAAACAATCCCCCTTTTTCCTCCTTAATTCTTCCCTATCAACCCCATAATTTCCATCACAATTAAACCACCCCTTTAGCCCTTATGCCGTCTAGATTCATGGTCAAATGACCATGGAAAAGCTTCCAAAACAACACCCACTCTTCAAGCCTCTTGTCCCCTAAACCTTCCTTATCAACTTGATTCCTTACCATAACTCCTAACTTGCCTTTTCCTTTTGGTCTACTATCCAAAAATAAAAGAATAGTCCATCTATATAGGATAAGGTTTGACCGACACTATAGGAAAGAAACAAAACTTAAAATTCCTCCCAATTGCTAGCTAAAGGATTCGAACTTCTCACCTCATGCATTCACCCATGCGCCTTCACCACTTTACCAATAGCTCAACTTATGATCAAAACCTCCAATTAATTCTCTTAAGACCAAACTTGCTTAGCTCCCCTTCTAAGATTAAAATCTAATATTTTTCTAAGGCAATCCCTTACATTCTAAAATTCTCAAAGTCCCTAAAACTCATACAAAGAGCACATAACAAAACAATGCACACATTCAAGCGCAAAATTTCATAACCCCTAAATCCTGGATATTACAGACTTTGCCTATAGAGTCTACTGAATTTGTGATTAGAGTATCAAACCCCTTAGGCAAATGTGTTTTGGTTGACAAAGTCTGCAGGAATTGTTTATTAATGAATCGGGATTTTTGTTTTCTGGCTAATCTGATGTTGTTTCCATTTGATGAATTTGATATGATTTTGGGTATGGATTGGCTAACGGTGCATGATGCTATAGTGAATTATAGAAGAAAGATAATTGAACTGAAATGTCAAAATAATGAGACTATTAGAATTGAATCTGATGATCTGAATAGTTTGCCAATTGTGATCTCGTCTATGTTAGCTCAGAGATTTGTGAGAAAAGGGTGTGAAGCTTATCTTGATTATGTACTTGATACGAAAGTGACAGAAACAAAGATTGACTCAGTACCAATTGTGTGCGAGTATCCAAATGTATTTCTCGAAGAGTTATCGGGTTTACCACCTATCAGAGAGGTTGAGTTTGGTATTGAATTAGTACTTGGAACAATGCCGATATCAATAGCTCCGCACAGAATGGCTTCAACAGAGTTAAAAGAATTGAAAGCTTAATTGCAAGAGTTGATAGATAGAGGTTTTGTTAGGCCGAGTTTTTTCTCCCTGGGGTGCACCTGTGTTATTTGTGAAAAAGAAAGATGACACGATGAGAATGTATTTAGACTATCAACAGCTTAACAAAGTGACGATCAAGAATAAATACCCTTTGCCACGAATAGATGATTTGTTTGATCAGTTAAAAGGGGAAATAGTGTTTTTGAAAATTGATTTGAGATTGGGTTATTACCAGTTGCGAGTTAAAGACTAGATGTACCAAAGACTGCACTTAGAACAAGGTACGAACACTACGAATTTCATGTTATGCCTTTTGGACTAACAAATGCACCTACTGTTTTTATGGACTTGATGAATTGGATTTTTAGGATGTACTTAGACCAATTCGTAGTTGTATTTATTGATGACATTTTGATTTATTCTCGTGATGAATCTGAGCATGCCGAGCATTTGAGAATTGTATTACAAAATTTGAGAGATAAATAGTTGCTTCCAAAGTTCAACAAATGTGAGTTTTGGCTACCAGAGGTTGGTTTTTTGGGACATATAGTTTCAGCCGAGGGTATCCGAGTCTACCCGAGCAAAATTTCTGCGATTATAGATTGGAAGCCTCTGAGAAATGTATCTAAAGTCTGTAGTTTTCTGGGACCAGCTGACTATTATAGACGATTTGTGAAAGGCTTCTCGATGATTGCGACTCCGATGACATGATTGCTTCAAAAAGATGTTAAATTTGAGTGGTCAAAAAAGTGTCAGCAGAGCTTCGAGCAGTTGAAAGTATTATTCACAGAAGCACCAGTGTTAGTTTATCCTGATTCAGGTAAAGAATTCGTAGTTTTTAGTGATGCATCGTTAAATGGCTTGGGTTGTGTTTTAATGAAGGAAGGAAAAGTTGTAGCTTATGCCTCGAGACAGTTGAAGCCGCACGAAAAGAATTATCTGACGCACGATCTAGAATTAGCCGTGATAGTGTTCGCATTGAAAATTTGGCGTCATTATTTATTTGGTGAGAAATGCCATATTTATACCGACCACAAAAGCTTGAAATATTTGATGTCTCAGAAAAATCTAAATTTGCGACAGCGGAGATGGCTAGAATTGCTAAAGACTATGAATTAGTGATTAATTATCATCCGATGAAAGCGAACGTAGTTGTTGATGCTTTAAGCCGAAAGTCCTTGTTTGCTTTATGTGCATTGTGTAATGCCCCAAAAATGTGGGGTTTAGAATTTTGCTGAATTTGCTTAAATTCCATGATGTGCTTGAACGGGTAGTTATTTGATTGTGTTTGGGGGTTTTTATTAAGCTTGGGTTCGACTCTGAACCTTGGAAAAATGTTATTTTTGCTTATAAGTGAAACTGGCAATTAGCAGCAGGAATTATGTTTAATTGTGTGTGTTTTATGACACAAAGAGAACCTGTGGCTTGATGGTGGTGGCGTCATTAATATGGCAAGGAAAGAGGGGTTTGAATCCCATGGCAAGCAAACGGAGGCTTTTATTTTCGGCTTGTGAGAGTATTGGAGTGCCAAATTTTCTTTGGCATCTTTCGAGGGTTGTTTGCATTTTGGTACATTTTGACGTTTCAGGTCTTTTTCTTTTCATTTTGACCTCTGTCGAATTCACTTCTTCTCCTTCCTTCTTTCTTCTTCACTTTTTGCTATTTGCCGAATCCTTTACTGAAACCTATTCTTTTCTTCTTCTTCTCATCTTCCTGCTGAATCATTGTTGTTCCTTTCGGTTTCTTCTTTAGCCAAACATAACCTTTTCTTCTTCCTTTTATTCTCCCCTTTTCTTTGCAACTAAAGCCGAAACATTTAAACCTTGATTCTTGTTTCTGTAGGCCGAATCTATTAGGGGCTAAGCATATTCTCCTCTTCATTCTATCAGTCTCCGAATCTCTACGATTGGTTGGTAAGTGTGACTATAGCCGAATCTGGGGTTGGCTTTTCTCCTTGTTTCGATTTTATTCTCATGGGCCAAAAGGTCTTCCTCCCCTGTTACCGTGGAAATGTTTATCGCTAACACCTTCTTTCTCATTGAATGTTGCTAGGGACTCAATTGCCCTAACCAAAGGGTAGGCCAATTATTGTTTCGCTACAAGGGATCTTTCGTTAGTGGTAAGAAAAGTTAGTTTGACTAAAAGCATTTCAATACTATGGTTTAATGATGATCTTTAACCAACTAATGGTCGGTTGTTATTGTAGGTGCTTCGGAAAGTGCCTTAAACCGCAATCCATAGCAGGTGTGTAATCGGACACCCACTTTAGCTCTGTCAATTCGATGAATGAAGGTGTGTATTCACACCCTGATGAACTGTGAATCGGCTAAAGCTGAAAAATCGATAAGCCGAAACTTCAGCATCTGAGGGCTCTCGAGCGTGCGAGCGCTTGTAGAGATAAACCGAGCCACAATCGTTGGCGATAAACAGTTGAGGCTGCCACGAACTTTCCCGTGGGCTTAGGTTGTAATGGGCCTCATTGGGCCTAGATGGGCCATTGGGCCTATGGGCCCCACATGAGTAAAATTCACGATAGTGTCAGATAATGGATTGGGTTGCGAAGTTCGCGTAGTTGTGACCGGAATTGGGCTAAATGGGCCACACGAGCTTGTGGGCCCGCTTGGGTCAAAAATTGGGCTTTGGGCCCAATTACACTGTTTCGACCAAAAAGGGTATTTGTGTCGATCGAGGCGACTGTAGGCCTTTGGAAATGCCATTTTAGGAAAATTACCGAAATACCCTTGATGGGTAAATTACCGAAATACCCTCGATGAGTAAAATTATCTAAATACCCTTGATGGGTAAATAACCGAAATACCCTCGATGGGTAAAATTACCGAAATGCCTTCGATGGGTAAAATTACCAAAATACCCTTGATGGGTAAAATTATCGAATTACCCCTAAGGGGTGAAATTATCGTTTTACCACTAACCGACAAAATGATCGTTATACCTCTAGTGGTAGTGTAAGTAATGTATGTGTGATATTTATATGACAGTTTATGATTGTGACATACTGTATACACGAATTATTTATGACACGACATTCTAAATTGGGGTTGGGATTTGTATTTGGGGGAAGTACTGTACTAGCGGCTCTGCCACGTTTTACTGATCTAGTGTCTTCTCCACATATACTGATTTTAGTGGCTTGGCCACGTTCACTGTTATTAGCAGCATTGCTGTGTTATTATTAGCAGCTAGGCTGCGTTATTGGTTTGCTGGATGGGTGGGTCGACTTGGTCCCCACATGGTGTGTTGGTTGGTACGGGTGGTGTGTTGGCTGGACTGGGTTAGGTTGCATCTTTGTTTTGCATTGTTATGATTTTGGGCTTAGGCCTACTCTGTTACTGTATAGGGCTAAGGCCCAGACTGATCTGTTATTGAATAGGGCTTGGGCCTAGACTGTTAGGGGATTACACACTGAGTTCTCGTAACTCACCCTTTTCTACAAGTAATCCCTAACCTTAGAGGATTTGGAGCTGCGAGGGACTCGGAGGTGGCCACACGTTCGTAAGTATTTAAATTTATAGCTAGTTTTTTTATATTTATTTCGGGTTTGTTATTTTTGTAATAAGGCCATTTAGGGTTTTAACTTTTGTTTGGTATTTTCTTTTAATTTCTATCAGCTCGACTAGGAAACGCGAGTTTTTAAAACAATAACGATTTCTAAAGCAAATTACGATTTTCAAATCTTAAAGTTGACAATTAACAAGCTTCTGCGATATTTAATCCTGATTAGTAAATGATATGACCAATGAGTGAATAACGAGTTTTTGTTTTTACGACCCCCAACGTTTCAAAGATATTTAAAATTCAGTAATGAGCTTTTATCGACAAGCCTGTTTTTCAAACGACACTTTGATGTGGCACGTCAGATTTGGTCGTAACGTCTAGGCCGGGTTTAGGGTGTTACACATTGAACACACAGTTAGCTTTGTCTGATGACGGTTCGATGGTAGCCGAGTTGAAAGCGAGACCGTTATTTCTACAATGAATTTGTGAGGCTCAAAAATTTGATAATGAATTGCAAGCAAAATGAGCTCAGTGTGAGTAGACTTCTGATTCAGAGTTTCAAATAGGGCCTGATGAGTGTTTGATGTTTCGTAATAAAATATGTGTACCAAGAAATTCTAAGCTTATTCGGAAAATTCTAAATGAAGCACACAGTAGTTGTTTATCAGTACATCTGGAAAGCACGAAAATGTATAACGATTTGAAATAGCTTTATTGGTGGCACGACATGAAACGAGATATCTCAGAATTTGTTTCGAAATGTTTGATTTGTCAGCAAGTTAAAGCTAAGCATCAAGTTGTGAGATAGAGTAATAATAGATTTTGGATCGGGTTTTCCCTTATCTCCGAAAAAGAAAGATATGATATGGGTTGTTGTTGACAGATTGACGAAATCAACTCATTTTATTCTGGTACGTACAGATTTCTCGC
The DNA here is from genome assembly GCA_005393395.2 of Gossypium australe. Classification (NCBI taxonomy): domain Eukaryota; kingdom Viridiplantae; phylum Streptophyta; class Magnoliopsida; order Malvales; family Malvaceae; genus Gossypium; species Gossypium australe. The sequence continues at coordinate 58,056,883 of CM016616.1, read as the reverse complement.
TTGATAAATTAGTTGAGTTGTATATTTTTGAGATTGTAAGATTACATGGTGTTCCCCTATCTATTGTTTCAGATAGAGATCCAAGATTTACTTTGCGATTTTGGAAGAAATTGCAAGAAGATTTGGGTTCAAAGTTGCATTTTAGCACTGTGTTTCACCCGTAAACGGATGGTCAATCTGAACGAGTTATTCAGATACGTGAGGATATGTTGCATTATTGCATTCTTGAGTTTGAAAGTAGCTGGGAGAAATATCTACCACTGATTGAATTTGCTTACAATAATAGCTTCCAAATGAGTATAAAGATGGCACCGTACGAAGCTCTATACGATCGTAAATGTTGAACACCATTGTACTGGACTGAGCTTAGCGAAAATAAGATTCACGGGGTTGATCTGATTAGAGAGAATGAAGAAAAAGTGAAAGTAATTCGTGATAGTTTGAAGGAAACTTCGGATCGACAGAAATCATACGTAGACTTGAAACTGAAAGATATTGAGTTCTAGATCGGGGATAAAGTGTTTTTAAAAATGTCGCCGTGGAAAAAGATATTGCGTTTTGGTTGAAAATGGAAATTGAGTCGCGATTCATCGGGCCGTATGAGATTACTGAGCGAGTTGGACTAGTGGTATATCAACTATCTTTATCGTCTGAGTTAGAGAAAATACATAATGTCTTCATGTGTCGATGCTTCGACGATATCGATCAGACCCTTCGCACGTTATTTCTCCAACTGAAGTTGAGATACAGTTAGCCATTTTGGCTGGTGGAAAATATTTTAATAAAAAATTTTCGGTCATTTGATCCCATGTAGTGATTGATCCTCGTGGAAGAGAATGTAACCATTGTTTGGCTTTATTTCTCCGGGAAAAGGGAAATAACCGAAGACGGATGGCATCATCCGAAACGCCATTTATCTTGAAGGTGTCGCAAAATTCTAAGAAATTCGCTAAGTGTGTGTTAGGATCCTCATCTTGCAAACCATCAAACTGAACAAACTGTTATATCATTTGTATAGTGTTAGGTTTCAGTTCAAAATTATTTGCAGCAATAGTAGGCCTAACAATACTAGACTCAGTTCCTATTAAACTAGGTTTAGGATAATCATACATAGTACGTGGAGCATGATGTTCGACCATCTCTGGAGGTGGCGGATTATTTTCAGCCATCTCTTCTGTGGTATTTCTTTCGGCTTCTTGCTCTTCGTCTATGTAATTTAGGCTTCGCCTTATCTCTCTGTGATTTCTACGAACGGTACCTTCAATATCACTATCGTAAAGTAGAGATCCTGTCGGGTTCCTTCTAGTCATAAACTAGGGGTACCTGAAAGTAGTGAAAGAAAGAAATTAGCAAAAATAAAAATCGACTAAAAAATAAAAGTAAATTGCAAAAAAAATAAAAATGGCTAAAGTAATAAAAATTGAGCGTTCTTAATATTTTAGTTCCCCGACAACGGTGCCAAAAACTTGATCGTCAAAGTCAGAGTTTTAAAATTTATAATAAAAATGATCGAACCTGGAAACTAACTCTGACAACGATTTTAAGGCAAGCGCACCTATCGAACAGTAGTATAGTTTAGGCAAGACCGAAATATCGAATCCAAAGGAACCAAAAGTACTAATACTAACTCTCTTTCTATTATTTAGCCTAAGAATTAAGTGAATGGTTATCTAGTCTAAATTTAACTATCAACTAAACTAAAGACATAAAGACAAAAAGAATGAATTGGGGAAAATACTGCTGGAAAAACTCAGTTGATTAAGACGATACACTTAGGAAGAATCCACCTAGACTTCACTTGTTATCTAACACTGAACCAGACAATTTATTCACTTGACTTGATCCGTAAGATTCCCTAAGTTATATTAAACCCTCTCTCGAAGCGAATAACGTCTAACCCTAGGTTGATTAATTGAAATCTTTTTCTAATTAAAACCCCTAGAATCACATTAACTCGATCTATGGACTACCATATTAGGTTTCACCCTAATCTGGCAAAATCTCGTCACCCTATCTCTAGGCGTGCGATCAACTCCGCTTAATTATGCTAGATCTACTCTTAAGCAGGGACTTTTGCTCCTCCATCTAAGCACATCATACTTGAATTAATATCCCGAAAATATCAACACAAGAATTAAGCACACATAATTAAGAACAAGTCAAGTATTTATCATATAGTTTAGAAAACAATAACAAGACTTGTCTTAGGTTTCATCCCGCTCAGGTATCTGAAGGGTTTAGTTCATAATAATAAAAGAGAACATCTCAAAAGAAAAGATAAAACAAAACATAAGAAATCCCTAAAACTCCCTAAAGGAATTGAAGAAGAGATCCCCGCCGTCTTGAGTAGAATTTCGGCTTCTTGAGATGGATCAACTGGCTATCTTCGAGTGATTCTCCACAAATTTGGCCTTTTCGGCTTGGCTGTTTGGCCTAGCTCACCGCCTATTCCGGCTTCTGCCGAACTCCCTTTCAAGTTGCCCCCTTGGGTGTTTATATAGACTTTGAGATGCCTTACTTGGTCCCTAAGTATCCTAATTCAAGTAGAATTCCTACTAGGGTGTTTGAACAGGCTTTGGAATGTGTTTCTTTACCTCCAAGTATCCAAAACTGAGTAAAACTCCTCTTGGCTACGGCAGGGACACGGCCATGGCACACGCCCGTGTAAGTCGTGGCCAGGCCGTGTTCTATCCTGATGAATGAGGCATGGCCGTGTGAATTGGGAGACGGTCGTGTTCTAGAAGGACGGGAGGCACGCCCGTGTGGTTTTGGGCCCAGTCCGTGTGGATTTCGTGATATGGCCCATTTACTCGGTTTTGGGCCCGTTTTCCGTTCTTTTCATCCTCGGGTGCTTTCCTGGGTATAAAACATGAAAACAAAGGATTAAGAGCACCTTTTTACATAAATTGAGGCTTAATTCATCCAAAAGCATACTAAATGTGGGCTTAAAATATGTTACTTTTACGGTTTATCAGCCATTATAACCATGACTCAAGATCTTCAAAATATATCAATATAACCGATGGATAGTGTGATGAAATCTCTAACAACTTCCAACAGGAACAAGCTTCCAATTATCTAGAAACACTAAGAAATTAACATGAAGTAAGCATATAATGCTTAGTAAGTTCGTAATTCATAAACAAAACTTACCATTTCAATTTATAAGCATAAAACAGTTTGAGACAATCCAACATAACTTGGTATTAGCCTAATCAACAACAACCTCTCAAATTAGATAATCACATAGCTTAACAAATCATCTCAAAACATCATAGCATATATACTCACTACTTGTAAGCATTCATATTTTAAGGCATATGGTTAAGCATATTTCAAACATCATCAACTCATACCTTTTCATACTTTCAAAGCAACACTTATTGAAGCATTTGTCAATCATTCCCTTTTTTCATACCCTTTGAACCACTAGAATAATATCGGATACGCAAGAATCTCGCACACTAAGTGCCCACATGTGGTCGAAACCACTACTAACTCATATATCATGTCAATGCTCTCTCTCGAGCCATAAATGGGTCTACTCACACAAGCTGTCAGTCAAAACGTAGCTACACAGTGCTGCTTACACAAGCTTTCAAGTAACCACAACACATGCCAGAAACTTAGACATTGGTAGGACGTACGAGACCAGCACCCAAAACACGTTAACCCTTAATGACATGTCATTTGTATCCTATATATTCCTAAGGTTTAACCGGGATCCAAAAGTCATCGAAACTTCATTGGATATTTTTGTAGAGTCGTAATTTCAATATACATATATATATATAATATAAAGGCATTTAAATCAAACATAATTCAATGTTAATTAAATATATAAACTTACCTCAAACACGAACAGAGAATTAAGATCGATTAATCCAATACTTTTTCTTTTCCCCGATCTAAATTCGTATGTTCCTTTTCTTAATCTATATAATCAAATTTAACTCATTCCAAATTTATTCTACTCTATTTAATGCAAAAATAATGTTTTGGAAAAATTACACTTTTACCCTTAAATTTTGAATTCAATACAATTTAGTCCCTAGCTCATGAAAATGCAAATTCATGCAATTTAATACCAACACATTACAGGCGAATATCAACTAGGCCCTTAGCAAGCCCTATACTTCATTTATTTCACAATTCCACCATGAATAATTTTCTATTTTTCAATTTAATCCCTAATTGACAAATTAATCAAAATTTCCTTTACAAAAGTTGTTCAACTATCACCAAACTTTCATTTTCATCCATCAAGTATAAAAAACAACTAACATACATTCATGGTAAAACCCTATACTTTTAACATTTTTTCAAATTAGTCCCTGGGCTAGCTAGATTAAGCTACAACTCAAAAAACATAAAAATCATTAAAAACTGAGCAAAAATACACTTACATGCAAGAGAAGTAGTTGGATCCTATCATCTTTTCTTTTGCCAAACCGAAACCCCTGTTGTCTTCTTCTTTTCTTCTTTGGATCTTCTATGTTCATCTGTGTCAAGTGCCGAATATTCCTTGCTCCATCGTTCCCTTCTCTGATCAGCAGTCGATTTGGGCAGGGCCGAATCTAAGCACCCTTGCTATCGATCATCTTTCTTGTGACGTTGATCTTCAAAAGTCCTGTGGGGATCACTTGAAGCTGCAAGCCGAACCAGTTAGTGTTATTCACTAGGAATCAAGAAACGATCAAGCCAGGGAGGGGAGTGTGTCCGTAACTCCTATTCCAAAGTTCAAGAAGCGTGCAGTGTTGGCGGTTCGAGATTTTCCGCTGGGCTGTGGTAGAGAACCAACGTCGGCTTGGGATAGACAGATAGTCGTCGTCCCTGCTAAAGGGAGCGTCGACGTAGAAAGCATAGTATTGCGTGTTATCAGGTGTGTAAATTTCATACTCTGTTATTAGTATGTGTCATTAATTGTATAGGCTGAAAAGCCGAAGTGATTGGAGAGGCAGTCGTTATACCCATGTTGGTAAAGTTGGGAAATACCAAGTAAGTGACTTTAATGTTCTATTTATGAGTATGTAACTGTATGCTTAAATTTGTTTCTTTGCTTAATGGCATGTTGCATTCATTTGATATGTAATTTATGCATGGGCTTGGGATATGATGCGAAAGGGGAAGTGTTAAGACTGTCACAGTGGTTTTGTACCACAGTGGGTTGGCCCCACATATTTGATTCAGTGACTAAGTCTTAGTGGTTTGGTACCACGGTGGTTTAACACCACGTAAATATACGTTGATTTTGTGGCTTGTCCCAGTGGTTTGGTACCACAGTGGGTTGGCCCCACATATATAATTATTAGGGATTGTCACGGTGGTTTGGTACCATAAGTGGGTTGGCCCCACGTGTTATAATTAGTGACTCTATCACCAGTGGCTTGGTGCCACATATATGGCGTGTAGCGGATGGAGGGTTGATTGTGGAAATTCCCACGGTGTGTTGGGCTGGTACGGGTGGCGTGTAGAGGACAGAAAATTAGGTTGGGTTGGGACACATTACATTCATATTTTGTGTATGTCATATTAAGTGGACTAAGGCCCAATGTGCGATTGTGGGCTTGAAGCCGTTTATGTGATATAAGGGGAATTACACACTAAGTCTTGGTGACTCACCCCTCTGCTTAACTTGCAGGTAATCAGTAGATCGTGGATCTGGGAGCCGAGGCGGACTCGCGGAGGCCATAAAATTTTTTTCTTCGTAAATTCATTTCTTTTATATAATTAATTTTAATTGGGGATATTGTTATGTAATAAGGCCTTCTAAAATTAATATCTGCTTTATTTTATTATCATTTATATATGACATGACACTATTTTAACTTTAAAGCTGCATTGGAGTTTTCAAAACATACGTAGCATAAACAACCGTTTTCTCACAAAGGCCAACAAAGATAACAAACTTTCGATTAACTCAACTCAGGAATTTTTCTTAATACTACAAATCTCTGTTTTTATAATATCACCTAAAAACGACAAATTTCAAATTCACGATTTTCCTTTAAATTTCAAAGTTCCTTTTTATAACCTTTCCCTGTGACATACCAGATCTGGTCGTAACGTCTAGACCAGGTTTAGGGTGTTACAATTTTGGTATCAGAGCCTAGGTTGCAAAACTCGGCTGTGAAATGGGTTCAATAACGTTTTATAAAGTCGATTTAAGTATTATTTAAGGCAATGTTGAGTTTGGAGTATGGCACCCGAGTCTACCTGCACCAAATCCACGCGGTAAGTGTTCTAAGCGTTGGTTGTTTTTGGATAAAATGATTATGTTGTGTTATGATTACTGGTATTAAGAGATCCAAACTTTAGAGACTGAAGCCTTTAGGTATAGATATGAATCTGCGAGAATCACTTTCCAATGCTATTTTTTCATAAGATTGCTTGGTATTTAACAAGAGGAAGAAAATACTAATTCATAAAATTCTTAATCAGACTAAGTCGTATCAGAAGCTATGAGTACTAGGGGACGTGGACATGTTGGGCGCGGCCAGGGTAGAGGCCAAGGTGTTGGGTCTGAGCCCTCAGAATCAGGACATGGGTCGGGAAATGATGCGCCAGCACCACCAGTGGCGGAAATAGATTTTCAGGATCAGTCAGGCGGAGACGATGCTGTGTCTCAGGCGATGTTACGTGTGCTGGAGAGAGTTGCTGGAGCGAGCACGGGATTAGGGGCTTGAAAATCTGTGTCTGAACGACTCTGAGCCAATGGAGCGGAAATGTTTAGGGGCATTTCTGGTGTAGCTCTTAATGTAGCTGAGTATTGGCTAGAAGCAGTTGAGCGTATTATGGACGACCTTGATTTTACGGTGGAAGAGAAGTTGAAAGAAGTTGTGTCTCTTCTTTGGGATGAGGCGTATCAGTGGTGGCTTACAGTCAGGGATGGTGTAGTGGCTGACCGTATTACCTGGGATCTTTTCAAGACAGCATTCCAGGGGAAATACATTGGATCAAGTTATGTGGACGCCCAACGTAAGGCATTTCTAAATTTGGTTCAAGGAAGTAAGTCGGTGGCCGAGTATGAGGCGGAATTCTTATGTCTAAGCCGTTATGCCCGGGGTATTGTTGCCACAGACCATGAGCGTTGTGTTCGACTTGAGGATGGTTTGAGGGACGAGTTGTGTGTGCTGATAACTCCGCATCGAGAAAGAGAATTTGTTGTTCTAGTGGAAAAGGCTAAGATAGCCGAGGAGGTGAAGCGGATCGAAAAATAGAACCAAGATAGGGATAGAGGTAGGAATAAAAGGAATTTTGGACCGTCGCGATCAGCTGGGGGTTTTCAGAAGAGGCCTAGATTGGATGGGCCGAGTCGTGTTCCGAGACCTGTTGTTGATGGTCGGCCTCAGAGGTGTGCTCGATTCGAGTGAGTGTTGGATGAGTAATAGAGGATGTTTCAGGTGTGGGTCTACTGATCATCGGGTACAAGACTGTCCACAGGAGCTGGGCAGAGTGCGACCGACTGGTCAGAACTATGTTCAGCCTGGTAGAGGTGGTCAGCAGCCAGAGAGAGGTCGTGGTCCGGCCAGAGGTGGTTATGATTTTGGTCGTGGACGTGGAGCACCGAGCAAGGGTGCTAGGAACACAGATGCAAGACAGTCTGGATTGGTTTATGCAGCTAGACGCCGAGAGGAGGGCGATGCACCGGACGTCATAACCGGTACATTTCTTATTTATGGGTTGCTTTATACTGCATTGATTGATATTGGATAAACACACTCTTATGTTGCTAGTACCATAGTGGGAACTCTGAACATAGATTCTGAGGTTGCCTCTAGGGAGATGGCTGTACTTATCCCTTTAGGACAATCTGTAGTAGTAAATAAACTCTTTATGAGGGTGCATTTAGAGGTTCAAGGGGTGGTTTTCCCAGTTGATTTGATGGAACTGCCGTTCGGGGAGTTCGATTTAATCTTAGGGATGGACTGGTTGGTGATGTATCGAGCAAATTTGGATTGTGCTGTCAAGCGCATGGTGTTAAGGACTCCTGAGGATGATGAAGTGGTGGTGATAGGTGAAAGGAGGAACTATTTGTCTAATGTGGTGTCCGCTCTAAAGGCTGAAAGGATGGTGAGGAAGGGATGTAAGGCATTCATAACTTTTGTTTGTGCTCTGGAGGCCAAGGAGCTAACTGTAGGGGAGGTTAGAACGGTGAAGGAATTCTCTGATGTTTTCCCAGAAGAGCTACGAGGGTTACCTCCATATCGCGAGGTGGAGTTCGGTATTGATCTTTTTCCAGGAACAGCGCTAGTGTCTATTGCCCCATATAGAATGGCGCCAAAGGAGATGGTGGAATTGAAAGCCCAAATTCAAGAACTGTTGGATCGGGGCTTTAACCGACCCAGTGTGTCACCTTGGGGAGCGCCGGTGTTATTTGTTAAGAAGAAAGACGGGTCGATGCGTATGTGTATTGACTACCGCCAGTTAAACAAGTTGACGATTAAGAATAAGTACCCGCTGCCTAGGATAGATGATTTGTTCGACCAGTTGCGAGGTGCGTCAATCTTTTCAAAGATAGACTTGAGGTCGGGTTACCACCAGCTTAAGGTCAAGGAGGCAGATATTCATAAGACAGCTTTCTGAACTTGGTCACTACGAGTTTCTGGTGATGCCGTTTGGGTTGACCAATGCACCAGCAGCGTTTATGGACATGATGAACCGGGTATTCCAACCCTATCCGGACAGGTTTGTTGTGGTATTTATAGACGATATTCTGGTTTATTCAAGATCGGAGGAGGAGCATGATTCGCATCTTTGGGTGGTTTTACAAATTCTGAGGGATAAACAGCTGTACGCCAAATTTTGTAAGTGTGAATTTTGGCTAAGAGAAGTTACCTTTCTCGGTCATGTTGTGTCTGCTAAGGAGATTAGGGTTGATCCCCAGAAAATTGAAGCTGTGTTGGATTGGAAACTGCCTAAGTCTGTGGCAGAAATTTGGAGTTTTCTTGGTCTAGCTGGGAATTACAGAAGGTTTGTTGAGGGGTTCTCATTGATTGCGGCACCATTAACCAAGTTGTTGCGGAAAGGGGTACCGTTTGTCTAGACTGATAAACAACAGGAAGGTTTTGAGAAGCTAAAGAGGATCTTGATTGAGGCTCCGGTGTTGATACAGCCTGAGGCCGGGAAGGAGTTTGTTGTATACTGCGATGTGTCGCACACAGGTTTGGGATGTGTGTTGACGCAGGAAGGGAAGGTGGTAGCATATGCGTCTCGGCAGTTGAGACCACATGAGGTGAATTATCCCACGCACGATCTGGAACTGGCTGCAGTAGTGTTCGCTTTGAAGATCTGTAGGCATTATCTGTGTAACACCCCAAACCCGGCCCAAATGCCATGACCGGATCTGGTATGTCACTTGGAATAAATTTTACAAAAACGCGGACTTTGGAAAAACTGTTGAGTCATTCATTTTTTTTAAAACTCTCGATTTGGTAATTCCCTTGAAAAAAATTTAGTAAAAACTATAATTAGCCCGTTCTTGTGTTTCGGTGACATTTATAAACGCTAGTCATGACGTTCTAGAAAACATACGAATTGCTTTTAGGTTTTTCGTGCGTAAAATCGTTGATTTAGTTTTGAGGAAAACCCTTTATATTTTATGTTATGAAGAAAAGTTTTGTCGTTCCAGTTTATGATTTCAACATTTAAATAGCTAAACCATAATTAAAACCTAGTAGTAGTGGCCTTATTACAAAAAAAAAAAAAAAAAAAAAATTTCCCCAAAAGTAGCAAATGGCAAATAAATTAAAGTTTTAATAGAACAACCCATGCATTGCCACCTCGAGTCCATTCTAGCTCAGTCCATAGAACTAAGAGTCACCTACAATTTGTTTAAGCAAATAGAGTGAGCCACCAGACTCAGTGTGCAATTAGTCTACATAATCCACAAGTGGGCCTGAGCCTCAAAACACCATCGGCCGAAACCCAATCATTACGGTATAACCAAGTAATCAATATGATAACCCAACCCAGCCTAATATTCCATCCTCTACACTCCGCTCCATATGTCCATCCTCAACACACCTGTGGGGATTTCTACAATCAACCCTCCATCCTCTACACTCCTCTTTGGGAGTCATGATGACAGTCACATTGCTCAAAGTCAATATAACATGGTCTAGCCACTGATAATCATGTGACCAAGTCACCGATACGATAATGAGGCACCGAGCCATCATTTAGTGTGATAGTGTCACCGATATACACTTCCCCTTCATATTATTAACATCCCAAATCCCATGCACATGCAACATAGTGTAATAATCAGGTCACATGGTGTCATACATGCAATATTTAGAGTACACACACAATCATGCTATCAACAATAGTTATAAGGCTTAATCAAAATACACTAACCTGGGGTTTCGATTTTACCCCCATGGATAACTCAATCGCCATTGCCGAGATTTTTGGCTTTCAAACATAACACATACATGTTTTATACAATTAAGGAGTAGTGTGGTAATTACACACCTGTAAACACAAAGAACTACACTATCAATCTCGCTAACGTCCTCACTTGTAGGGATCACAGCGATTTGCTTATCCCTTTCTGAAGCCGGCCCACAACCCGATGGAAAGTCACGAACGGCGGACACCACACGTTTTTTGAATTTAGGGGTAGGGACTACGAGTCCACCCCCTCCTTTGCTTGGCTAACATTGGATTCCATGAAAGAAATCTTGGTCAGAAGACCGGGTTAAGGTATTCAAGAAGAGAAAAGAAGAATATATGCTCAATATGTAAAGATTTCTTACCTAGGTCGACAGAACCTGGAGACTAAAAGGCTTGGATTAAGGAATCACTAAAATCCCTACACATCTACCAAATCAGATTCGACTCTTCAAGATATAGGTTAGAAGGAGTGGCCTTTAGGCCAAACAAATGATGTAAACCCCTTACCGTGATTGACCGATCATCCCCCTAGGATCCTTCAACACTGATTAGATGCAGAAAGAATGTGAAAGGAGGCCCTTCCTACATTCGGCCAACGAAATTCAAAACAGGATTAACCCCATCGGTTACCAACCCATCAGAGAATAAGAGAGAATCAAGAAAGAAGATGGCGCTTACCACTTAATAGGAAGGAATCGATTTCAGAGAAAGAGAGGTGGATGAGTGGCGGCATGAAACACCCCAAACCCGGCCACAAGCCCCGACCGGATCTGGTATGCTTCTTGAGAAAAACTCGTTTTGTCGTTTTGGAAAACATGTGATTTTGTGGTAAGAGAATAGATTTGAAGTACGATCTTGTTGAAAACCAGGTTGTGATTTAAGTTTGTTTCTTATTAAATCGTTAACATTATGTTTTTAGAAAATTTATATATCAAAAGAAGAACCGAATTTAAAAACTTATTATTAAGTTGAAAAACCATAGGTATTTAGGTGTCAAAACAATTTAAGGTGTTCGTCAAAAATATATATAATTATTTAGTTGAAGTTGAGTGTAGCAGAATAAAAATTTAAAACGTATAAATAAAACAGTTTATGGCGGCCTTATTACAAAAACATAACCCAAAATAAATCCCGAAATAATAAAAGAAAACATAGTAAGTTTAATAAAAAAAACCATATACTGAGTTGAACAATGGCCACCGCGTAGTTCTCGCTGACCCGGTCCATCACGCTAAGTGTCACCTGAAAAAGATATCAGTGTCACCTGAAAAAGATATCCCACGAGGGGTGAGTCAACAGACTCAATGTGCAACAGTACACTAAAAATCCAATCGATCATAGCAATAAAGCCCATTTAAATCACCTTTAGCCATAAGCCCATAATATAGCAAATCAGATAATCACATGTACATATAAAATGAAATGCAATCCCGAGCCCACCGAAATATCCATCCGCTACACACCACCCGTACCTGCCAATCACACCATGGGGATTACTAAATCGACCCTTCATCCGCTACACACCATCGAAGGCAGTCGCTGCAGTCAACTGCACATCGCCCTTATAAATTGTGGCATGGCCACCAGATAATTGTGACAGAGTCACCGGATTCATAATATGTGACCGAAGTCACCGGATTCATAAATGTGACCGAAGTCACCGGATTCATAATATGTGACATAGTCACCGGATAATGTGGTAAAAACCACTGGAGCACTTCCCCTTTAACAAATCACCCATATGCCCATGCAACATACATATTATTCAGATATTATGCAATATATACCCCAAATTCATAACAGAATCATACTTATTTCATATCCATGCTTATAGCATTATTAACGAAGTATTAGGGGTTTAACGTACCTGAATATCATGTACCACTGAATGGTACCCGAAGCCATAATCATTCATATTACTTATTAATACATGTTTATCAATAATACTATTAATCTATCAGAAATTTAGTGTAGGGCTACACACCTGATAACAGTGAGAACTATACTTTCCCGCTCGTCGATACCTAAATATTTATCACGCTAGATTAGAACACTAATACTTATAAAACTATACAAATGATAAGTAATCTAAATCCTTACTCTCGGAATCGCGAATTAGAGGAGTACCAAATTTCAAAAGGAAAAATGAAAGCACTCAACACCCAAATGTTAAGCACCCCACAAAATTTCGACATCTAAACCCCTTAACCAAAACCGAATGCCTACCCACTTTCAAGGACTCCACAAGACTGATTTTGCTTCCCCAACACCCTTCAAAAGTTCGGCCAACCTGCTTCTCACCCCACTCCCCAAGCTTCCTCCTTGAAACACTCCTCAATTCCTTCACCTCCACTCATTCAACTTAGTTTGAATAATTCAAACTCCCTAAATAGATCTCCACCACTTGTTTGAATTGTTTGACCAGGTCTTGTCTCTCTCCTCCGGAGTTTGATTACCATACAGCTGCCTTCCTTGCCTGAGCCAAAAATTAATACTCCCTTGTGCTGCTTGAGAGATTCGAACCCTCTCCCTCTCAGCTTCTCCTGTGACGCCACCTCCCTGCACGCTAGGCGGTGTCTCCTTGCCACCTTACCACACTGCTTCTTGTGTCTTCAAACACAAGCAAAATACTTAAAACCTGCCTCAGCTAGCTTTCCCCTAAAGTGCCCAAAATTGAAATTTTGGCCAAAGCTTCGGCTTAACCCCGAGCTTTCCTGAGGCCCCCAAACATAACAAATTAATAGACAGAGCATTCCAAACATGCAGAAACATTCTAAATGCAAAGCCCCTAAATCCGGGATGTTACAGTTCTACCCCCTTAAAGAAATTTCGGCCCCAAAATTACCTGGTCAAAAGAGATGAGGGTACTGCTGACGTATAACATCCTCAGGCTTCCACGTCGCCTCTTCCATACCGTGATTTCACCACAAGACTTTAACCAACGGGACTGATTTCCTTTTTAGCACCTTGACGTCTCATTCCAAGATCTGGATTGGTTCCTCCTCATAAGACAAGTCTGGCCTTACCTCAATTTCTTCCACTGGTACAACGTGAGACGAGTCCCAATGGTAGTGTCTTAACATTGAAACATGGAACACATCATGCATCTGTTTCAATTCTGAAGGTAATTCCAGCTGATACGCCATAGGTCCTACACATTTCAAAACCCGATAAGGCCCGATAAACCTGGGACTTAGCTTGCCCTTCCGTCCAAACCTCATTACCTTCTTCCACAGTGCAACTTTCAGGAAAACCCAATCACCTACAGCAAACTCTATCTCCTTTCGCTTCAGATCTGCATATGATTTCTGCCTGTCGGACGCTTCCTTCAATCGAGCCTTAATTAACTTAACCCTCTCCTCCGTCTCTGTAACCAATTCTGGACCCAAAATCTGGCGTTCACCCAATTCTGTCCAACAGGTAAGAGTACGACACCTCCTCCCATATAACGCTTCATAGGGCACCATCTGAATACTAGATTGGTAACTATTGTTGTATGCGAATTCTGCCAACGGTAAGAACTCTTCCCAGCTACCCCTGAAGTCGATGACACAACCTCTCAACATATCTTCCAAGATCTGAATTACCCTCTCAGACTGTCCATCTATCTGCGGATGAAACGCTGTGCTGAAGTGCAGTCTTGTGCCCAATGCCTGATGCAGTGCCCTCTAGAATCGTGACGTAAACCTAGGGTCTCTATCTGATATGATCGATACTGGTACCCCATGCAACCTCACAATTTCTACCACATACAGCTTAGCCAACATCTGAAGAGAAAAGTCGACACGAACATGTATGAAATGAATGGACTTCGTCAACCAATCCATAATCACCCATATCGAATCCTTCTTAGTAGGCGTAGGAGGTAGCCCACTAACAAAGTCCATAGTGATCATCTCCCATTTCCACTGTGGAATCTTCATCAGCTGCAATAACCTCAAAGGAAACTGATGCTCGGCTTTTACCTGCTGACACGTTAAACACTTTCCCATAAACTCCGTAACTTCCCGCTTTAATCCAGGCCACCAGAACTGTTCCCGCAGATCCCGGTACATCTTACTCCCTCCAGGATGCATAGCGTAAGGGCTACTATGCGCTTCCTGAAGAATCATCTGCCTCAACTCAGCATCCTTTGGCATGCAAACATTCTTACGGAAACACAAAACCCCATCACCGTTCAGATTATAATCTTCTACCCCACCATTCTGTACTTGCAGAAGTCGAGCACTCAAGATATCATCCGATAACTGTTTCTCTTTAATCTGATTTACCCACGTCGGTTTCACTTGGAGTTCAGCTAACAAGCTTCCATCATCAAACAGACTGAGATGAGCAAACATTGCCCTTAAATCTGTTATTACCTTCCGACTTAACGCATCTGCCACCACATTAGCTTTTCCCAGATGGTACCCTATCGAGCAATCGTAATCCTTCAACGGCTCAATCCACCTTCGCTGCCTTAAATTCAAATCCTTCCGAGTTAGAAGATATTTCAAACTCTTGTGGTCGGTGTAGATAACTGACCTCTCTCCATACAAATAATGTCTCCAGATCTTCAGAGCGAATACTACCGCAGCCAACTCCAAATCATGCGTGGGATAGTGTATCTCATGCGGTCTTAACTACCGAGATGCATACGCAACAACTTTCCCATCCTGCATTAACACACATCCTAACCCCCTGTGTGAAGCATCACAATAAACCACGAACTCTTTTCCGGCCTCAGGCTGAATCAACACTGGAGCCTTTGTCAAAATCCTCTTCAGCTTCTAAAAGCTTTCCTGTTGCTTGCCAGTCCAAACAAATGGTACCCCTTTCTTCAATAACTTAGTTAAGGGTGCCGCAATTAAGGAGAATCCCTCAACAAACCTTCTGTAGTAACCTGCCAGTCCCAAGAAACTTCGGATCTCCGCCACGGATTTAGGCGGTTTCCAATCTAACACAGCTTCAATTTTTCGGGGATCAATCCTAATCCCTTCCACAGATACCACATGACCCAGAAAGGTAACTTCCTTCAACCAAAACTCACACTTGCTAAATTTGGCGTACAACCGCTTCCCCCTTAAAATCTGCAGAACCACCCGAAGATGCGAATCGTGTTCCTCTTCAGTCTTGGAATATACTAGAATGTCGTCTATGAACACTACCACGAACCGGTCCAGATAGGGTTGAAAAACTCGGTTCATCATATCCATGAATGCAGCTGGTGCATTTGTCAACCCAAACGGCATCACCAGGAACTCGTAGTGGCCGTAGCGAGTTCGGAAAGCCGTCTTATGAATATATGCTTCCCTGACCTTAAGCTGATGATATCCCGACCTCAAATCTATCTTTGAAAAGACCGAAGCCCCTTTTAGCTGATCAAATAGGTCATCTATCCTCGGCAGTGGGTACTTGTTCTTAATCGTCAACTTATTCAACTGGCGGTAATCAATGCACATTCGCATGGACCCGTCTTTCTTCTTCACAAATAGCACCGGTGCTTCCCACGGAGATACACTGGGATGGATAAAACCACGATCTAACAACTTCTGGATTTGAGCTTTAAGTTCAACCAGCTCCTTCGGTGCCATCCTATAAGGGGCGATAGACACCGGAGTCGTACCTGGAAGTAGCTCAATTTCAAACTCCACCTCACGGTCCAGAGGCAAACCTGGAAGTTCTTCAGGAAAGACACCCACAAATTTCTTTACTGTTCTAACCTCATTCACGGTCACTTCCTTTACATCCAATGTACTGACAAAAGTTAAGAAAGCCATGCACCCTTTTCTCACCATTCTTTCTGCCTTTAGAGCAGAAACTACATTGGACAAGTAGTCTCTCCTTTCGCCTATCACTAAAACTTCATTATCCTCTAGAGTCCTTAACACCACACGCTTAGCAGCACAATCCAAGTTTGCTCGGTACCTTACCAACCAATCCATGCCCAAGATCAAATCGAACTCCCCGAACGGTAGTTCCATCAAATCAACCGGGAAAACCAACCATTGTACTTCTAGAGGCACACTTCTAAAAAGTTTATTTACCACTACAGATTGTCCTAAAGGACTAAGTACAGTCATCTCCCTAGAAGCAGTTTCAGAGTTCATGTTTAAAGTTCCAGACACCACACTAGCAACATAGGAATGCGTCGACCCAATATCAATTAATGCAGTAAAGGGTAAACCAAAAATGAGGAACGTACCCGTTATAACGTCTGGTGCATCACCCTCTTCTCGGCGTCTGGCTGTATAAACTAACCCGAGCTATCTTGCCTCTGTATTCCCAGCACCCCTGCCCAATGCTCCACGACCCCGACCAGAACCATTCCTTCCTCTGTTCAGACCACGACCTATCTGTATCTGTTGTCCGTCCCTTCCTGGCTGCACCTACCCCTGACCTACCATCTGTGCCCTGGTCATTTCTAACGGACAATTCCTTATCAGATGATCCTTTGACCAATACTTGAAATATACCCTATCTCTTCCCTAGCACTCTCCTGCATGTGACCTCCCACACTGAGCACACTATTGAAATTGCCCAACATTAATTGGCGTTGCAACACGACCCGGCCCATCAACCCTAGGCCTCTTCTGGAAACCCCCAGATGACCCTGACGGCCCATAACTCCTCTTATTTCTGCCTCTATCCTTGTCCCTATTTTGCCTCTCCGTCCGTTTTACCTCCTCGGCTATTTTAGCCTTTTCCACCAGGATAGCAAAATCCCTCTCCCGCTATGGCAGAATCACGGTTCAGAGGAAGCTACGTGGTAGCTAGAGGATGTGATGCGACAGCAATACCCTAATCTCTTCTGATCAGGTAAATTTTGAGGTCGAAATTTCTATAAGGGGGTAGAACTGTAACAACCTGGCATTAGGGGCTTGACATTATTCTATGTTGCTGTGTGTTGGCATGTTCTATACGTTATTTTGATGTGTTTGAGGGTCTCGGGAAGGCTCGGGGTTAAGCCTGAGCCTTGGTGAAAATTTTACTTTTAGGCACTTTAGGGGAGAGTTAGCTGAGGCAGGCCTTAAGGGTATTTAAATGTTTTTTGATGACACAAGTAAAAGGTTGGTAAAGTGGCAAGGAGGCACCACTTAAAGTGCTTGAAGAGGCGTCACAAGGGAGAAGCTGCAGAGGGAAGGGGTTTGAGTCGCATGGATTGCCTTTTTGGAGTTTATTTTTGGCGTTGGGGTGAAGAGGAGGTGGGTTCGGTTTGGACTCTGAGGAGTGGGTCTTGAACAAGTCAAAAGATTTGAATGTGTGGCCATGAGTGGAAGAGGGAGTTTGAATTTTTCAAACTCATTTGAATGGGTGAACAAGAGTGAATTTAGGAGGAAAATATGGGATTGAGTGTTGGGGAAGGTGGTGGCCGGTTTTGGGAAACTTGAGAAGGGGGAGAGAGTTCAGTTGGGGTCTAGTTGGGGGTGTACCGAAATCTTAAAGCTAGTGGCACTTGGTCCCTCTTTTGGTGGTGGTTCAATGGGTCTTAGAGGTGCCTTGTTGTGCCGATTTCTTCTTAGAGTTACATTGAGCATAGTGTTGGAAAATCGATTAGGGAAACACTCTATTCTCTCTTTTGTTTAGAACCTTTCTCTTCATTTCTCTGCTAGCCAAAAACTGAAACATATTTTGCCTCTTCTCTTCACATTATTTTTCTTTGTTTGCCAAAACACTCAAGATCTATTTGCTTCATCTTTATTTGGTAAAAACCGAAACCTGTTGCACTCTTTCTCTGTTCTTCTTTTCTCACTTTCCTTCATCATTCATTTCTCCATATCTTTCTCCCCTTTCTTGTGTTGCCGAAACTCTTGAAGCCTTGCCAAATCTCTTCATCTTCATTGTTCTTTCCTTAAACAAGATAACCGCACCTCTTTCCTATCATCTTTTCTTTTGCCAAATCGAAACCCCTGGTATCTTCTTCTTTTCTTCTTCGGATCTTTTATCTTCATCTGTGTCAAGTGCCGAATATTCCTTGCTCCATCGTTCCCTTCTCTGATCAGCAGTCGATTTGGGCAGGGCCGAATCTAAGCACCCTTGCTATCTATCATCTTTGTTGCGACGTTGATCTTCAAAAGTCATGTGGGGCTCACTTGAAGTTACAAGCTGAACTAATTAGTGTTATTCACTAGGAATCAAGAAACGATCAAGCCAGAGAGGGGAGTGTGTCTGTAACTCCTATTCTAAAGTTCAAGAAGCATGCAGTGTCGGCGGTTCGGGATTTTCCGCCATGCTGTGGTAGAGAACTGACGTCGGCTTGGGATAGATAGATAGTCGTCGTCCCTGCTAACGGGAGCATCGACGTAGAAAGCATAGTATTGCGTGTTATCAGGTGTGTAAATTTCATACTCTTTTATTAGTATGTGTCATTAACTCTAAGGGCTGAAAAGCCGAAGTGATTGGAGAGGCAGTCGTTATACCCATATGGTTAAAGCTGGGAAATACCGTGTAAGTGACTTTAATGTTCTATTTATGAGTATGTAAGTGTATGCTTAAATCTGTTTCTTTGCTTCATGGCATATTGCATTCATTTGATATGTAATTTATGCATGGTCTTAGGATATGATGCGAAAGGGGAAGTGTTAAGACTGTCACAGTGGTTTGGTACCACAGTGGGTTGGCCCCATATATTTGATTCAGTGACTAAGCCTCAGTGGTTTGGTACCACGGTGGTTTGACACCACGTAAATATACGTTGATTTTGTGACTTGTCCTAGTGGTTTGGTACCACAGTGGGTTGGCCCCACATATATAATTATTAGGGATTGTCACGGTGGTTTGGTACCACAAGTGGGTTGGCCCCACGTGTTATAATTAGTGACTCTGTCACCAGTGGCTTGGTGCCACATATATGGCGTGTAGCGGATGGAGGGTTGATTGTAGAGATCTCCACGGTGTGTTGGACTAGTACGGCTGGCGTGTAGAGGACGGAAAATTAGGTTGGGCTGGGACATATTACATTCATATTTTGTGTATGTCATATTAAGTGGGCTAAGGCCCAATGTGCGATTGTGGGCTTGAAGCCGTTTATGTGATATAAGGGGAATTACACACTGAGTCTTGTTGACTCACCCCTCTACTTAACTTGCAGGTAATCAGTAGATCGTGGATCTGGGAGCCGAGGCGGACTCGTGGAGGCCATAAAAGGTTTTTTTCTTCGTAAATTCATTTCTTTTATATAATTACTTTTAATTGGGGATATTGCTATGTAATAAGGCCTTCTAAAATTAATATATGCTTTATTTTATTATCATTTATTTATGATATGACACTATTTTAACTTTAAAGCTGAATTGGAGTTTTCAAAACATACGTAGCATAAACAACCGTTTTCTCGCAAAGGCCAACAAAGATAACAAACTTTCGATTAACTCAACTCGGAAATTTTTCTTAAAACTACAAATCTCTGTTTTTATAATATCACCTAAAAACGACAAATTTCAAATTCACGATTTTCCTTTAAATTCCAAAGTTCCTTTTTATAACCTTTCCCTGTGACATACCAGATCTGGTCGTAACGTCTAGACCGGGTTTGGGGTGTTACAAATGCTTACTCTGTTACGTTTTCTTTCTTCTAGTTGTCATTTGCGGAACATGTCGGTCAAATTGTGTTGGAGCTCACACTATCCAACCTTTGATTCTGGTAGCTTTTTAATTTTTACGGACTCAGTTATGTGACATTTATATAGATGTGATTAGTGTCACCTAGCGGATGGTTGGATTAGTCCTTGTTAAAGGTAGAATTTGTAAGTGAATACTCTTATGTGTGATGGTTGTTTTGGTGCTATGATGAGATGATCTTGAACTACATTCAATGGTAAAATTTGAGCATGATTTATAACAGCCCATTTCTCTGAAGTGTCAAAACAGTGGATTCGGGGCCACAAATCTGACATGTGAGTCTGTAAATATTATTCTTTAATATTTACTAATAATATATGGTGTAATAATAAAATTTGATTTAATGATTTTTGGATAAATAGAAGAACAATTAGGTTCAAGTTGTAAGACACTAAAGTCAAATGGTTTTAAAAAAGGAGGTAACTGGACTTCGTTTCTATAAACCAAGCCATAATTATTTTTATAAATATTTACGAAGTGTTCTTAAGGTTGTATTAAAGTTTCTTTAAGAAATTTTAATGTTTAAATAGTTAATTAATTAAAAAAGATGAAATCATAAAGGATGTAAAATTTGATTACTATTAGATTTGAATGATTAAATGGCTTAATGAATGAAATTAAATGGACTTGAATGGTAAATATACCATTTTTAAAAGGTGTTCGGTTAGTGGGGTTATTTAGTTAAAAATAATAATGTTTATTAAATTATAAAACATTATATTAAATGTTATAATGTTAATTAAATAAGAAAAAGAAAAAGATGATTCATTCATCTTCTCCATCTTTTAGTCAAAACAAAAAGGGGGAAAAGAAACGTAGCCCACGTCTAGCTTCAAGCAACAATTGGTAAGTCATTTTTTATCAGTTTCTCATAATTTTTATGTTTTTGAGGTCGTTGCAACTAGGTCCAGCTAGCCCGTGCCTTCGTTTTTGAAACTGTTAAAGATTTTGAATGTTGCCATTGATGAATCTTTGTGATTTTAGATGTTAAATGATGAATTTGAAGTATTAGTTGTTATTTATAAGTATTTTGTTAAGTGATTTTTGATGAATTTAACGGTTAGGGATTGAATTGTTGAAATAGTAAAATACAAGGATTTAATGTGTAATAACAACAAATATGGGCTATAGTAATGTTGCAATAACTTCTGCTAAGCTTAAATTTGAGTAAAAATGGTTAATTTGATTTTTTTAGGCTCAAGGACTAAATTGAATAAAAGTAAAATATTGGGGGAAATATGGTAAATATGTCAAAAATAACTAAATTGCATAAAATGAATTGGTTTCGCTGTCTGAATTAATGAATTGAATAAAATTGTTAATTTAGATCAAGAATGAGTGAAAAATCTACGAGAAGAGAAAATTACCACATAGTCCCTGTAATTAGTCATTATTACAAACTTGTAACACCTCTAACCTGTATCCGTCATCGGACTAGGGTTACGGAGCATTATCGGAGTTTACAATTTAAACGAACACATATTTATAAACATTTCATATCATCTCAATAAACATATTAAAGTCAAACCAAAGCATTCATATTGTTCGTTATACGAGCTTTCAAGGCCTTAAAAACACGTTAGAAACAAGTCAGGACTAAATTGGAAACTCATAGAGCTTTTCAGGAAACAAGGAAAATTTTCAAAACAGCAGGGGTCACGCAGCCGTGTGGGAATTCGAAGTAGGAACACACGGCTGTTTCCTAGCCCGTGTCTATGCCTGTGTAACTCATTGACTTGGGTCACACAACCAAGCCACACGCCCGTGTGCCAAGCCGTGTACCCTTCGAAGTAACTCCACACGATTGTGTGCCAAGCCGTGTGCTAGGCCATGTAACAACCTGACATGCAACCCATTGAAAGCTACAGGGGACACACGGTCGTGTCACCTGGCTGAGACACCTGCCTGTGTGGACGAAAATAGGCCATTTTATAAGCCATTTTTCTCACCCAACTTCACATATACCTACAACCAAAATTGCACATATATACAAGCCATAACAAGGCAACAAAATCATACATAAACAATTTATATACATAAGGTATAATAACATACAACCAATTTGCTCATAAGCACATCAAATGCCAACATGTATAAACATGTACTCAATTTGGCCAAATTAATCAACTAACTTCTAGGCATATTGCATCAATACATACTATTGAATTTACTTGACAAAACATACCAAATTGTACCAATTTACCATTCAATCACCAGCATCAACAGTCATACAAGCTATTCAAATCAAGGTACCAATTTACAACATCTCCAACAAGTTACAAGCCATATATAATATGCGTATTCAAACTATCATTTCATCTTCCAAAATTCAAACATATCAAGCCAAACATCAACCATGTCAAGGCTAATATTCACATACCAAAACTAAAATAATTTCATCACCAAAATACCATAACACAAGCCAAAGCAAATGGTCATTTCAACAACCAAAACACATGAGCCAACATTAGCCAAAATACCTATACATGCCATTATAACCAAAATTAAACCCCCGAAAGTACCGATAGAGCCGATGGATAGTGTGATATAGTGCCGACAAGCTTTTAACCCGAACGAGCTTTCGATGCACTAAAAACACAGAAAATAACACAGGGTAAGCATTTAAGCATAGAAGTTCATACAACATAGAACATAACTTACCATTTAATCACATTATAGGGAAGTAAACATAGCATATCCCAACATAATTTGGCCAAATGCCTAAGCATATACATCAAAACATGTTAGCCTTCGAAATAAATATATAAACATATAAACATGGATGAGCACAACATTTGATTAAGTTTCCTATACATGTTTCATCCATTTCATCTCTCAATATACCTTGTATCATTATTTCCATGTAAGTCACATGTGTTCCTGTAATAGTTCGTATCGAACTCTCACCATGCTGTATCAGAGTCATGCCCGTTGAACCATTTAGAATACCGTGGGATACCCTGGATAGCACACACATAGTGTAACACCCCAAACCTGGCCTAGACGTTACGACCGGATTTGGCATGTCACATGGAAAGGTTGCTAAAGAAACTTCGCGATCGTTTAAAACTTTGATTTTTGGGTGTTTGTTTATAAAAACACGTTTAACTCCATGTCCATTTTAGAAAAGTTGTGATTAATTTGAAAACTGCTTTTATTAGGAGATTTGAGTTTGAATTGTTGGTAAAATCTTGTATATAACAGAAATCAGCTTCATTGAATTTCGAACATGTGATATTTTGAAAACTATTTCTGAAGTTTAAGAGAAACCAAAGTTTATAGGTTGTAAATTGTCCACTAACATTTTGGAAAATAGTTATTTACGTTTTTAGTAAAACCCCGTATTGATCATTTCATAATAGATATATTAACCGCATTAAAACAAAAACCAAAATAAAATCCCAGTGGCCTTTGATCGCTGTAATCAGAGTCTTAAAATTTATAAAGAGAATCATCGAACTTGCAAACTAACTCTGATAACGATTAAAGGCAAGTGTACCTATCGAACAGTAGTATAGCTTAGGCAAGACCAGATTGTCGATCCCAAAGGAACTAAAAGTACTAATACTAACCTTCTTTTTATTATGTAGCCTAAAATAAGTGAAGTTGTTTAGACTTAACTACTACAAAGCTAAAGATGCAAAGACAAAAAGAATAAATTGGGAAATAACTTGAGGGAAGACTCAGTTGATTTAAGACGATACCCTCAGGAAGAATCCACCTAGACTTCACTTGCTATCTAACATTGAACCATACGATTTATTCACTTGACTTGATTCGTAGGACTCCCTAATGTATATCAAACCCTCTCTCGAGGCGAATAACGTCTAACCCTAGGTTAATTAACGAAAATCTCTTTCTCACATAATAACCCCCTAGAATAGCAGTAAATCGATCTATGGATTCCCATATTAGGTTTCACCCTAATATGGCAAAATCTCGTCACCCTATCTCTAGGCGCGCGAATGACTCCGCTTTAATTATGCTAGATCTATTCTTAAGCAGGGACTTTTGCTCCTCCACCTAAGAACATCTAACTTGAGTCAATATCCTGGAAATATTAACATAAGAACTAAGCGCACATAATTAAGAACAAATCAAGTATTTATCTTATAGTTCAGAAAATAATAACAAGATTCATCTAGGTTTTATCCCCTTCAGGTATCTGAAGGGTTTAGTTCATAACAAATAAAGAAAACATCTCAGACGAAAAGATAAAACAAAACATAAGAAATCCCTAAAACTCCCTGAAAGAATTGAAGGAGAGATCCGCCGTCTTGAGTAGAATCCCGACTTCTAGAGATGGATCAACTGGCTATCCTCAAGTGATTTCCACAATTCTGAACTTTTCGGCTTGGCTCCTTGGCCTAGTTAACTGCCCTCCTTTTAGGTAACACTTAGGGGGTTTATATAGGCTCTTGGAATGTGTTTCTTTGTCCCAAAGTATCCAAATCCGAATGAAATTACTTTTTTCCATGATAGGGACATGGCCATGTCACACGCCCGTATGACTAGTCTTCAAGCCTGTTCGTACTTCTTTAATGAGGCACGGTCGTGTGACTCTGGGGTGAGGCCGTGTTCTAGATGATCAATGTGACACGACCATGTGGGCTTAAGTCCAGGCCATGTGGATTTCATGATATGGCCCATTTACTCTGTTTTGGGCCCGTTTTATGTTCTTTTTGTCCTCGGGTGCTTTCTTGGGTATAAGACATGAAAAGAAAGGATTAAGAGCACCTTTTTATCAGTCGAGGCTTAAATCATCCAAAAAGCATACTAAATGTGGGATTGAAATATGTTACTTTTACGGTTTATCAAATACCCCCACACTTAAGCTTTTGCTTGTCCTCAAGCAAAAATTCTCAACTTACAACTAAAACAAACTTTCCATGATTCATAATTCCTATCAATAATGTCTCATCATAATTCATAGATAATTTATACATGGATGAGTTAACTCGAAGAGTCCTAAAGATTCAAACAGTCAAAGTCATATATTTGTAGCATAAAAATGTAGGTGTTTCCCCTTATCTAAATAATTACCTTTGATTCAAAATCGACAAGGATTGACATCCTCACTAAAGATTCACTCAAATCACTCGAGGTATTTAAGGTTCAAAATTAAGCTCTCAGAAGTCGAACCTGAAAAGTTAATCATATAGGCTTGCCTGAAAATCAAATCTCCACCACTGTAATATGAGATGATACACAAATCAAAAGGTCTTTAACAGGGTTGTAACGGGGCTAGGGTTAAAGGTGTGGATAAAGGCTGAATTAGAATGTTAGAATCGAGACTGACCTGACAAATTGCCTAACTAAAAAAATGAACTAATCCTAAATAATTACATCAATTGAAAACTAATAATACGAGCTTTTTCCTCAAGATGTGGAATTTCAACATGTAAGCTCATTGAGTAGAACTAATACTGAATATACTTCGGTTTTTTTTAAGAACAAATCATAAAAGATGAATTCAATTACTGAACTAATTTAATTAGGTAACTTAATCAAATCATATCTCGATCAAAGGATAGTCAAAAGGAATGGTGATAACAAATAAAAAGGGGTTTTGGGTTAATAGTAGCTAGTGAGACAATAAAAAGGGTTGTTAGGATCAACGGGGTTCACTAGGGGTTAATTTATGGAGGTAGGCTTTTTAGTGGAGTGAGTGAGTTAAATCCTAGGTGCCTTTATCATCTCTGTATATCAAATCATAGATGTGGTCTCAACATGTATAATCGAGGCAAGTTCTAGAATAACAGTTCATAGTTGACACACTCATAATCAATAAAGTGAGTATGGAAAAGAATATAAGCTCTAATAGGCTCAAAATCTCACAAAAATTATGGGTGTTTTGACATCAACCTTGTAAATTTCAAACTTCCAAATAATATTCAGATTCAGCTCAACAACCTAACAAAGATTTTAATTCTAAAAAAATAGACTTATCATGCTCAATTCTCTAATATTCTTCTAATTTAATCATCAATGTACAGTTAACTATGACTTAATTTAAAACATATCAATAAAAATCATAGACCATCCGAAATTTCATTCTAATTAGTAATATGAGGAAATTACTTAAAAACATGACTAAATTCAGGGATTTGAGAATAATGAAAAATGTTAGGCTGGATTTGAGAATAATGCAGAAAGTTAAGCCCTTTCTTCAAATAAATATTCACCCCCCACACTTAAGATGTACATTTCCCTCAATGTACAAAGATATATACAAAATTTAAGAGAGAGGAAGAGGTGAAACTTCTTGAATTACGGATGAGATCCCAGAGTTGGAGGAGTCGGTCTGGATGAGGATCCTGAGCTAGATGAAGAAATTGTGGAGCTCGTAAATAGTTAGCCAGGAGTTATTAAGACACTTTTAAAATAAAGGAAATATATAACTAAAAACAAGAAAGAAAAAGGAAATGAGACTAAGGAAAATAAACTAAGACTGGAAGATAAAAGGGCTCGAGAATCATTATTGGTAGATGGTTCGTGAGGTGGGTGTGACTTCTAAGGTGATGGAGGTGCTGGCAGTGGTGGAAGTGGTGTGATTCCCAAGCAGCCTTTACAACCTAACACTAAGAAATTAAAATATATTAAACTAGATTAAGCATAAGATTGTCAAAGAGAAGGAAATTGAAGCAAAAGAGGAAAGAAAAATAAAAACTAAATGGTCTCAAATACCCTTGGCTTGTTGTTTGGATGAAGCGGCCGGCATAAGCTTATGTATAGGGGTCACCATTGGTGAGATTATGCTTGGCTTCTTCCTCTTCTTCGGTATGGTTTTGGTGTAGCTCAAGGGTTGGAGAGACTTGTTATGGAGGGGAAATCTGAGGATAGGGAATAAGAAAAGAGGTGGGTAGTAGAAGAATGGGGGGGTTGGTGTTTAAATAGAGGCTGAAATCTGGTACATTCCCACGCCCGTGGTGTGAGGGCGTGTCAATGCACACGGCCACTTAGCACGACCGTGTGTCTAGGCGTGTTGTTTCTCCATGCACGTTTTTCAGCTGGCCACGCCCGTAGGGCACAAGTCAGTATGTTGGCACGGTTTTAAGGCACGGGCGTGTTCTGCCCGTGGCTTGCAAGTTAGTAGCTTCACAGGGTCGTAGGGCACGGCCGTGCCATTTTGTCGGTGCCCATAGGGGAGTGGTTGGATCCGTGATGTCGAGAATTAGGTGGGATTTGATTCGAACTGCCTCTGCTATGTTAGTATGGGGATTCTGGTGGTCCACATGGCCACGGCCACGGCTGTGTGGCTTGGAAATCTGCACTTTTGTATTAGTTTAATACTAAATTTTCAGAAAAGGAAGAAGGAAAGAAAGCAAAATGTGAAAATACATTGGGTTAGTGCTCAGGTTGCCTCCCGAGAAGCACTCGTTTATAGTCTTAAGCTAGACTTTCCTTGTAAAAAAAATCAGGGAGGTTTAAAGGTTTGAATATCTTCCCTCATGCTTACAGTTCTACTTTCTTGATAAAATTTAAGTCGAGAAGCGTTTACCTTAAAAGTGTCGAATGTTGGATTGCCTACCTCGACTGTTCCGTGTGGGAAGATTTTATGTACCTTTAGAGGAATTTCTTTGTTTACTTTTAGGTTTGATGTGGTGATGCGAGGGTCGACTTTGTCTAACAGCACCTGGTCTCCTATTTTGAAGTGATTCGATGTTCCTATGAGCTCTTCTGGGGGCTCCTTAGGTTTTACTTCGTTTCGTTCCTGTTCCTCTTTGATTTGTGTTTCTTGCTCTTCTGAATTGTCAACCTCAAGGCTTCGTTCCTTATGTAATTTTTCTTTGTTGGTGCTAGGTTCGTGATTCGGCTCAGGTTTGTATCCTTGTAGTGTTTCCTGCGATGAAGGTTGCACAAATTGATTATCAACTAAATTGACTTTCTACCTTCATTGATTGTTGTCCTGGCCAAGTCAAGAGCTTGAAGACTGATTGATTCATCACCTACACAAAGTATAAGTTCTCCTGTTGCAACATCAATTTTAGTCTGGGCAGTTGCTAGGAAGGGACTTCTTAAAATTAAGGGGATTGAATTATCCTCATCCATGTCTAAGACAACAAAATCTACTGGGAAAACAAATTTATTGATTTTGACAAGAACATCTTCGATAATGCCCCTAGGAATTCTAACAGTTTTATCAGTTAATTGAATACTCATCCTAGTTTGTTTGGGCTTCCCTAGACCTAGTCGTTTAAACAATGTATAAGGCGTGACATTTATACTTGCCCCTAAATCAGCTAACCCATTATCAACATTTAGTCTACCAATTAAATAATGAATAGTAAAACTTCCTGGATCTTTTTGCTTCCGCGGTAGTCTATTCTGTAACATTGCTGAGCATATTGTGTTCAATTCCACATGTGGCTCTTCATCTAATTTGCGTTTGTTCATTAAGAGCTGTTTTAAAAATTTCCTCGAATCTGGCATCTAAAAAAGAGCTTCAAGAAGAGGTAAGTTAATATGTAATTTCTTCAAAAGTTTAAGAAACTTACCAAACTGTTCTTCTGTATCATCTCTTTTCATTACTTTGGGGTAAGGTATACGAGGTTGGTATTCTTTGATTTCTGGTTTTGGCTTTTCCTGTGTTGCCTCAACTTTTCCTTCGTCTACCTCGTTCTTTTGTATTGGATTAGGTTCGTCTACCCCTGTGCTATTATGAGCTGTGATGGCTTGGATTTGCTCCTTTGGGTTGATCTCAGTGTTACTCGGTAGACGTCCTTGCGGTCGCTCAGACACTAACTTTGCAAGTTTTCCGACTGCTTTAGTGACTTCCCCTACTGACTTAGTAACTTCCCCGATTCGGGTCTTGGTCTCCTCAGCCGATGTTTGTTGACTTTTAAGTGTTTTCTCAGTATCTTGGAGACGATTTTCTGTGCTTGCCATGAATTTTGTCAGCATCTCTTCGAGGTTTGGCTTTTTCTCTTGTGGATATGGCTGATTTTGGAAATTTTGAGGAGGTTGTTGTCTTTGATTTCCTTGACCTCCCCATGAAAAATTTGGGTGGTTCCTCCAACCTGGATTGTAAGTATTACTATAAGGATTATTATTGGATCTGAAATTATTACCTATATAGTTCATCTGTTCGCTCTCTGCGCCCGGTTGGTAGGATGGGTACTCAGGATTCACCACAGTTCCACTTGTGTTGCATTGCATGACTGGGTGTACCTGCGAAGAACACAAACTATCAAGCTTTTTTATTTATCATCTCTATCTGTGCTGATAGTGTGGTCACTGCATCGAGGTTGTAAATTGAAGCTGATTTTTTCGGTTTAGTCCTTGTCACTTGCCACTGATAGTTATTCAGTGACATCTCTTCAATGAACTCGTAGGCTGTTTCAGGAGTTCTGTTGTTCAGGGCTCCACCAGCGGCTGAATCAATTAGTTGCCTCGTTCAGGGGTTTACATCGTTGTAGAAAATTTGGACTTAGAGCCATAAGGGTAAACCATGGTGCCGACACCAGCCATAAGGGTAAACCATGGTGCCGACACCTTATCAAGAGATCTTTGTATCTCTCCCATGCATCGTATAATGTCTCTAAATCCATCTGCACAAAAGAAGAGATATTATTCCATAATTTGGCCGTTTTGGCCGGTGGGAAATATTTTAAAAGAAAATTTTCGGTCATTTGTTCCCATGTAGTGATTGACCCTCGTGGTAACGAGTTTAACCACTGTTTGGCTTTATTTTTTAATGAAAAGGGAAATAACCGAAGATGTATGGCATCATCTGAAATGCCATTTATTTTGAAGGTATCACAGAACTCTACAAAATTAGCTATATGAGTGTTTGGGTCTTCGTCCTGTAAACCATCAAATTGAACAAATTGTTGAATCATTTGTATTGTGTTAGGCTTTAATTCAAAATTATTAGCAGCTATAGCAGACCTAACAATACTCGATTCTGCTCCTGTTAAATGCGGTTTAGCATAATCAAACATAGTACGTGGAGCATTGTTTTCTCCCACATCATGTGGTTGTGGATTATTCTCGTCCATCCCTTCAGTAGGATTGGATCTGCCTTCTTGGTCTTCCTCTGTGTAATTTAGGGCTCGCCTGATTTCTCTGTGAGTCCTATGAACAGTAGCTTCAATTTCACTGTCGTATACTAGTGGTCCTTTCGGGTTCCTTCTAGTCATAAACTAGAGGTACCTGCTAGGAGAAGAAAGAAAGAAAATTTAGCAAAATCAAAATTTAACCTAAAAAAATAAATATAAAAGTAAATTACGAAAAATAAAAATAATGGATAAAGTAATAAAAATAGAGCTTTCTTAATATTTTAGTTCCCCGGCAACGGCCCCAAAAACTTGATCGCTGGAATCAGAGTCTTAAAATTTATAAAGAGAATGATCGAACCTGCAAACTAACTCTGACAATGATTAAAGGCAAGTGTACCTATCGAACAGTGGTATAGCTTAGGCAAGACCGGATTGTCAAACCCAAAGGAACTAAAAGTACTAATACTAACCTTCTTTTTATTATGTAGCCTAAAATAAGTGAAGTTGTTTAGACTTAACTACTACTAACCTAAAGATGCAAAGACAAAAAGAATAAATTGGGAAATAACTTGAGGGAAGACTCAGTTGATTTAAGACGATACCCTCAGGAAGAATCCACCTAGACTTCACTTGTTATCTAACATTGAACCATACGATTTATTCACTTGACTTGATTCGTAGGACTCCCTAATGTATATTAAACCCTCTCTCGAGGCGAATAACGTCTAACCCTAGGTTAATTAACAGAAATCTCTTTCTCACATAATAACCCCCTATAATAGCAGTAAATCGATCTATGGATTCCCATATTAGGTTTCACCCTAATACGGCAAAATCTCGTCACCCTATCTCTAGGCGTACGAACGACTCTGCTTTAATTATGCTAGATCTATTCTTAAGCAGGGACTTTTGCTCTTCCACCTAAGAACATCTGACTTGAGTCAACATCCCGGAAACATTAACACAAGAATTAAGCACACATAAGTAAGAAAAAATCAAGTATTTATCTTATAGTTCAGAAAATAATAACAAGATTCATCTAGGTTTCATTTGCTTCAGGTATCTGAAGGGTTTAGTTCATAACAAATAAAGAAAACATCTCAGAAGAAAAGATAAAACAAAACATAAGAAATCCCTAAAACTCCCTAAAAGAATTGAAGGAGAGATCCGCCGTCTTGAGTAGAATCTCGACTTCTAGAGATGGATCGACTGGCTATCTTCGAGTGATTTCCACAATTCTGACCTTTTCGGCTTGGCTCTTTGGCCTAGCTAACCGCCCCCCTTTCAGGTAACACTTAGGGGGTTTATATAGGCTCTTGGAATGTGTTTCTTCGCCCCAAAGTATCCAAATCCGAATGAAATTACTTTTTACCACGATAGGGACACAGCCATGTCACACGCCCGTGTGACTAGTCTTCAAGTCGTGTTCGGACTTCTTTAATGAGGCACGGCCGTGTGACTCTGGGGTAAGGTCGTGTTCTAGATGATCAATGTGGCACGACCGTGTGGGCTAAAGTCTAGGCCGTGTGGATTTCGTGATATAGCCCATTTACTCTGTTTTGGGCCCGTTTTATGTTCTTTTCGTCCTCGAGTGCTTTCCTGGGTATAAGACATGAAAAGAAAGGATTAAGAGCACTTTTTTATATCGATCGAGGCCTAAATCATCCAAAAGCATACTAAATGTGGGATTAAAATATGTTGCTTTTGTGGTTTATCAGCCTTATTACAGAACATAATCCCGAATTAACATAAATTTAAAGTAATGTGAAACAGAGTTTACTAAAGAAATGATGTATGGCCACCTCAGAGTCTACCTCGGCTCCAAATCCTCAAAGCTAAGGATTACCTACAAATTTAAGCAGAATGGTGAGTTATGAGAACTCAGTATGCAATCCCCTAAGCGAACATTAATTGGGCCCGAGCCTATTTAGATAAATACTGGGCCTTAGCCCCTTAAGAAATCAAACTGGGCGAAGACCATACAGAAACGAACTGGGCCTGAGCCTTTTTAGCATGGTAACACAGATAAATGTATGCAATGCAACCCGGCCTAACCTAATAATCCATCCGCTACACACCACCCGTTCCAGCCAAAACACAGTTGTGGGGATTTCTACAATCAACCCTCATCCGCTACACACCTCAATGGCAGTCACGCTGCTCATCGCTGAAATTGTGGCAGAGCCACTAAAATTCACTTCCCCGTTCAGCAATATCCCTTTCCCATGCAACATATCATATCATCATAATGTGGTAAATGCATACATATATCATTGTATATCAGATAATCAAAACACACACACAATCATGCTAATTACCCAAAATGGTATAGTCATAAATTTACTCACCTGGTATATATCCCATATTACCCACTAGGGTATCTCAACTGCATTCCTGTTAAGGGTATTTTGGCTTTTAGCCGACACATAGTATAATACGAAACAAAATAAAATAAAGGTGTGAGATTACACACCTGACTACACGAAGAACTATACACTCCTGATCGTCGTCACCCTCACTAGCACGAACAACAGCAATTTGCCTATCCCAAACAGATGTCGGCTCCTTTCCACAGCCTGACGGAAAATCCCAAACTGCTGATACCTTATGCCGTTTGAACTTGGGAGCAGAGACTACGAGTCCACTCCCCTCAGGCTCCCTTAACACAACCCCCTTAGATTGGCTAGCACTCGCCTCCATAAAGAAAGTTTTGATCAATAAAGTAACACAGTAAGAAATGGTGGTTGACTAACAAGGGTTTCGACTCTTACCACTACTTCCCGAAGTCCGAATGATTAATGAGTAGGGAAGAGAGTTGCTTGATCCTTAGTACAATCGGCCCAGGCAGAGATGACGATTCAGTTATGGCTGACAGAATGAAAAGAGAATAGACGAACAGAAATCAGAGAGAAACTCCCTACCTTGATCAATGGAGATCCGAACACCAACGGATTCGGCTATAGGATTTCACCGAAGTAAACGTTCCATGTCAAGAGAAGAAAAGAATGGATTAGCTGAGAACTAGAATTAAAAGAGATAGCCACTCCGGCTATGTGCAACTTACAGACCGAAAAGGAAAGAAAGAAGAGAAAGAGTTACCATTACCTTGTGATTACGGATGAGTCGAAGGAGAAAGAGAGATTCGGCCAACCCCATTTAAACAACTACAAGAGGAGAACGCGAGAAGAAAGAGTGAGGGGGAATGGAGTTTCGGTTATAGTGATGAAAAGAAACGAACAAAAAGAAAAGGGGAAGGTTATACATTCGGCTATAGAAAGGAGAAAATGGGAGGAAGGGAAAGAACCAATACTTACCAGATTCGACCAAGAAAGGGGGTGATAATCACGCAGAGAAAAAGAAAAAGAGATGAAGTGCTGAAGAGGTGCGGCTATGGTGACACAAGAGGGAACAAATAATAAGGGGAAGGAAGAAAAGAGCAGATGAAAAGTGAGGTATAGAGGAGTTTCGGCTCACAGATATTTAGGTAACAAACAAAGAAAAAGCATGAATATAAGATGGAGCAAAGAGGGAGAGAAAAACTATCAATTCGGCAAGAAGACTCTTTGAAGAAAATACCTGAAATGCACACACACTCAAAGTGTTCGGTTTTGCTACCTACTTCAAAATGCTGAATTTCCCCTGCCAAAACAACTCATAGCCGAAATTCACCTCCCACAACTCCCACATTCGACCAACTCTCACCCACACTCTCAAGTCCCTTGATTCCCTCCCCAAATCACTCCATCATTCACTCCCCATCACTCCTTCAAATCGATTTGACCAGTTCAAAACCTCCCTGGTAGAGTCCCACGCCAGCTCCACATCTTCTCCATCTTGGACACAGAATAAAAGCCATATTTCCAGCAGGTGGGATTCGAACCCCATCCCCCCTTGCTTCTACAAGTGACGCCACACCACCTTTCCCCTTGCTCAGCTTGTGTTAACCAACACACACAATTATTCTTAAGGCCTGCTTTCCCTAGCTCTCCCCCCTTAAATGCCCAAAAAAAAAAATTTTGCCAGGACCTGAGCTCGAACCCGAACTTCTCCAGGACCCCCAAATACACCTAAATAACAAGTTTAGCTAGCCAAGCACATAAAATAGAGCAAAATGTCGAACCCCTAATTTAATGATGTTACAGTTCTACCCCCTTAAAGAAATTTCGGCCTCGAAATTTAGCTAATTAAAAGAGGTGAGGGTATTGCTGTCGTAATGTTTCCTCGGGCTCCCACGTGGCTTCCTCTGAACCATGATTACGCCATAACACCTTGACCAAAGGAACTGACTTCCTCCTCAATACCTTGACCTCTCGATCCAAAATCTGCACTAGTTCTTCTTCAAAACACAGATCGGGTCTAACCTCGATTTCTTCCACCGGCATTATATGAGATGGGTATAACGGTAGTGCCTCAGCATCGAAACATGGAATAATTATGTATCCGACTCTACTCCGGAGGTAACTCAAGTTGATAGCGACCGGTCCCACACGTTTAACTATCTGATAAGGCCTGATAAATCTGAGGCTCAACTTTCCCTTTCGCCCAAATCTTAAAACCTTCTTCCAAGGTGAGACTTTTAAGAAGACATGTTCTCGACTGAAAATTCTATCTCCCTACGCTTCAGATCCGCATACGATTTCTGTCTATCAGAAGCTTCTTTTAACCGGTCCCGAATCAACTTAACCTTTTCCTCAGTCTCTGGGATCAATTCCAGACCCTACAATTGTCGCTCCCCTAATTCTGTCCAACAAGTAGGGGTACGACACCTACGACCATGTAACGCTTCGTATGGTGCCATCTGAATACTGGATTGATGGTTGTTGTTATACGCAAATTCCGCCAACGGTAGATAATCTTCCCAACTACCTCTAAAGTCAATCACACAACCCCTTAACATGTCTTCCAGAATCTGAATTACCCTTTTCGACTGACCATCAGTCTATGGATGAAACGTTGTGCTGAAGTCCAGCCTTGTACCCAAAGCTTCATGTAACGCCTTCCAAAACCGAGATGTGAATCTTGGGTCCCTGTCCGAGATGATAGACACTGGCACCCCATGCAGCCTCACAATTTCTACCACATACAGCTTAGCCAACTTCTGGATTGAGTAATCAGTGCGAATGAAGTGAGCGGACTTAGTCAACCGATCGACTATCACCCACACCGAATCTTTCTTAGTAGGCGTCAAGGGTAGCCCACTAACAAAATCCATCGTTATCCTCTCCCACTTCCAAAGTGGGATCTTCACCGATTGCAGCAATCCCGAAGGCAACTGATGTTCCGCCTTCACTTGTTGACATGTCAAACACTTACTTACAAAGTCGGTAACTTCACGCTTCAACCCTGGCCACCAGTACTGTTCCCGTAGATCTCGATACATCTTACTTCCACCGGGATGCATAGCATAATGGCTACTATGCGCCTCTCGCAGAATCATCTGTCTTAAATTAGAGTCCCTCGGCATACAAACTCTTCCCCGAAAAACACAATACCCCTTCACTACTCAGACCAAAATCCCCTGTCTCTCCACCTTCCACTTGCTAAAATTGAGAACTTAACAATTCATCTAACAATTACTTCTATTTAATCTGACTTACCCATATCGGTTTCACTTGAAGTTCGGCTAACAAGCTACCATCTTCATACAGACTGAGATGTGCAAACATTGCTCTCAAATCCGATATCACTTTACGACTTAATGCATCTGCCACTACGTGAGCCTTACCCGAGTGATATTCGATCGAGCAATCATAGTCTTTTAGCAACTCAATCCACCTCCGTTGCCTTACATTCAACTCCTTCTGCGTAAGGAGATATTTTAGGCTCTTATGGTCGGTATAAATAATTGACTTTTCTCCATACAGGTAGTGTCTCCATATTTTCAGGGCGAACACCATAGCAGCTAGCTCCAAGTCATGAGTGGGATAGTTCATCTCATGCGACCTTAGTTTCCGAGATGCATATGCCACTGTCTTCCCTTCTTGCATCAACACACATCCCAAACCTGTGTGCGACGCATCACAATAAACAACGAACTCCTTCCCAGCCTCTGGCTGAATCAACACTGGTGCCTCAGTCAGAATTTTCTTTAACTTTTCAAAGCTTTCCTGCCGTATATCAGCCCACACAAACGGTACTCCTTTTCGTAATAACTTGGTTAAAGGTGCAATAATCTACGAAAACCCTTCAATGAACCTTCTGTAATACCTAACCAAGCCCAAAAAACTTCGAATTTCAGACACTGACTTCGGCTACTTTCAATCTAATACGCTTCAACCTTCCGAGGATTGACTCTAATCCCTTCAGCAGGCACAACATGGAACGTCACTTCCTTCAACCAAAACTCGCACTTACTAAATTTAGCATAAAGTTGCTTCTCTCTCAATATCTGCAGAACAACCCGAAGATGCGAATCATGCTCCTCCTCAGTCCTTGAGTACACCAAGATGTCATCTATGAAAACCACCACAAACCGGTCCAGATAGGGTTGGAAGACGTGGTTAATCATATCCATAAAAGCAGCTGGTGCATTTGTTAATCCGAACGGCATCACTAGAAACTCATAATGCCCATAACGCGTTCAGAAAGTAGTCTTATGAATATCCGCCTCCTTGACCTTTAGCTGATGGTACCTAGATTTCAAATTTATCTTCGAGAAAATCGAAGCTCCTCGTAGCTGATCAAATAAATCGTCAATTCTTGGTAGCGAATATTTGTTCTTAATAGTCAACTTGTTCAATTGCCTATAGTCAGTGCACATACGCATCGACCCATCCTTTTTCTTGAAGAACAATACCGGCGCTCCCCACAGTGATACACTTGGTCAGATAAATCCACGGTCCAACAGCTCTTGGATCTGATCTTTAAGTTCTACCAGCTCCTTCGGCACCATCCTATAAGGGGCAATAGACACCGGAGCCGTTCTTGGCAATAGCTCAATGCCAAATTCGACCTCGCGCTCTAGAGGCAATCCCAGAAGCTCTTCAGGAAAGACATCCGAGAACTCCTTCACAGTTCTGACATTCTCAACCGATAATTCCTTGGCATCAGATGCACTGACGAAAGCCAAAAATGCCTTGCACCCTTTTTGCACCATCTTCTTGACCTTAAGCGTCGAAACCACATGAGACAGATAATCCCTTCTTTCTCCTTCACAATAACCTCTTCATCCTCGGAAGTCTTCAATATCATACGCTTAGCGGCACAATCCAAATTTGCAGGGTGCTTAACTAGCCAATCCATGCCTAAGATCAGATCAAACTCGCCGAACGGTAGTTCCATCAAATCTGTCGGGAAAACAATCCCTTACACTTCTAAAGGCACATTCCTAAATAGTTTGTTTACTGCCACCGATTGTCCTAGAGGGCCAATCATAGACATTTCTCTAGCAGCAATCTCAGATTTTATACCCAAAGTCCCAGATATAGCACAGGCAACATAAGAATGGGTAGATCCAATATCTATCAAAGTAGTAAACGGTTCATCAAATATAAGAAACGTACCAGTTATGGCGTCTGGTGCATCGCTATCCTCTCGACGTCAAGCTGCATAAACCAGTCCAGGCTGTCTTGCATCTGAATTACCCGCACCTCTGCCCAGTGCTCCACGACCTCGTCCAAACCTATCTCCTCCTCTGGCCGGACCTCGATCCCTCAGTGACTGCTGACCACCTCTCCTTGACTGTGCAAATCCCTGACCTATCATCCGCACCCTAGCCAACTCTTGTGGACAGTCCTTTATCAGATGATCCCTAGATCCACATTTGAAACATCCTCCAGTTCTTCTCCAACACTCCCCTAAATGTGTTTTCCCACACTGAGCACACTATCGCAACTGACCAAAAGCAATAGGCATCCCCACTCGAGCTGGCCCATCCAACCTAGGCCTCTCTTGAAAACCCACAGAAGAACCTAACGACCCAAAACTTCTCTTATTCCTGCCCCTATCCTTATCTTGGTTTTGCCTCCCAGAACATTTCACTTTTTCAGCAATTTTTGCTTTTTCCACCCATACAGTAAAATCTCTTTCCCGCTACGGGGCTATCAATACCCTCAACTCATCCCTCAGACCATCCTCGAACCGAACACAGTGCTCATAATCGGTTGCGACTATACCCCGAGCGTAATGACTTAAGCGCAGAAACTCTGCCTCATATTCTGCCATGTATTTATTCCCTTGAATCGAGTTCAAAAATGCCTTCCTCTAGGCATCCACATAACTCGCCCCAACATATTTTTCCTTGAAACGTTGTCTTAAAGAAGTTTGAGGTGATACGATCTGCTTGAGTACATTCCCTCACTGTGAGCCACCACTGGTATGCCTCATCTCGCAGGAGAGACACTACTCCCTTCAATTTCTCCTCCACTGTGCAGTCTAAATCATCCATAATTTGCTCCACCGCCTCCAACCAGTATTCCGCTACATTTGGGGCTACATCAGAAATGCCCCTAAATATCTCGGCCCTATTTGCCCGGAGTGACTCAGGGATAGATTTTCGGGCTACTGATCCAGTACTTGCTCCAGTAACCCGTTCCAAGACTCGTAGCATAGCTTGGGATAAAACATCGTCCCCTCCAATTCGGTCTTGAGACCCTGCTTCTGCTACTAGTGATGCAGGCACTTTGCCTTCCGGCACATGTCTAGATTCTGAGGATCCAACCTTAGCACCCCGGCCTCTACCATGGCCACGTGTATCACGTCCACATCCCCTTGTGCTCATGTTTGCTGAATCGAATTAATCTGGTTAGGGATTTTATGAATCAGTATATCATTCCACTGTTTATTAACAGATATTTTATGAAGACAGATCTATAAGTGGTTTTCGCGAATTGAATTCCTAATGTCTCAGTCTATACAGTCTTAACTCTTATAGCTAGCAGTCATAATACACTAACTCTAATAGTTTCTTTCTAAAATCATTTCATAATATCAGACAAAGTCAGAATAATTACGTATTTGGTGCCGGAGACTCAGGTGCCATACTTCCAAAAAAAAACATATATTTTTCGAAACCATATTTCAACCCAATTTTGGAAAACGTTTTTTTACCCATTCCACAGCTGAGTTTTGCAACCGGGTTTTGATACCACAATTGTAACACCCTAAACCCAGCCTAGACGTTACGACCGAATCTGGCATGTCACATGGAAAGGTTCCTAAAGAAACTTCGCGATCATTTAAAACTTCAAGTTTTGGGTGTTTGTTTATAAAAACCGGTTTAACTCTATGTCCATTTTAGAAAAGTTGTGATTAATTTGGAAACTGCTTTTATTAGGAGATTTGAGTTTGAATTGTTGGTAAAATCTTGTTTATAACAGAAATTAACTTCATTGAATTTCGAACATGTGATATTTTGAAAATTGTTTCTGAAGTTTAAGAGAAACCAAAGTTTATAGGTTGTAAATTGTTCGTTGACATTTTGGAAAACAATTATTTACTTTTTTAGTAAAACCCCTTATTGATCATTTCATAATAGATATTAATCGCATTAAAACAAAAACCAAACTAAAATCCCAGTGGCCTTATTACAGAACATAATCCCAAATTAACATAAATTTAATGTAATGTGAAACGGAGTTTACTAAAGAAACGATGTATGGCCACCCCAGAGTCCACCTCGGCTCCAAATCCTCAAAGCTAATGATTACCTGCAAAATTAAGTAGAGGGGTGAGTTACGAGAACTAAGTGTGCAATCCCCTAAACAAACATTAATTGGGCCCGAGCCCATTTAGATACATACTGGGCCTTAGCCCCTTACGAAATCAAACTGGGCGAAGCCCATACAGAAACGAACTGGGCCTGAGACCTTTTAGCATGGTAAAACAGATAAATGTATGCAATGCAACCCAGCCCAACCTAATAATCCATCCGCTACACACCACCCTTTCCAGCCAAAACACAGCGGTGGGGATATCTACAATCAACCCTCATCTGCTACACACCTCGATGCCAGTCACACTGTTCATCGCCAAAATTGTGGAAATGCCACCGAAATAATGTGATAAGGTCACCGAATTTTGTGGCAGAGCCACCGAAATATGTGGCAGAGCCACCGAAATACGTGGTAGAGCCACTGAAATTCACTTTCCCGTTTATCAATATCCCTTTCCCATGCAACATATCATATCATCATAATATGGTAAATGCATACTTATATCAATGTATATCAGATAATCAAAACACACACACAATCATGCTAATTACCCAAAATGATATACTCATAAATTTACTCACTTGGTATATCTCCCACATTACCTACTAGGGTATCTCAACTGCATTCCCGTTAAGGGTATTTTGGCTTTTAGCCGACACATGGTATAATATGAAACAAAATGAAATAAAGGTGTGAGATTACACACCTGAGTACGCGAAGAACTATACAATCATGATCTTCGTCGCCCTCACTAGCACGAACAACAGCAATTTGCCTATCCCAAACAGATGTCGGCTCCCTTCCACAGCCCGGCGGAAAATCCCAAACCACTGACACCTTACGTCGTTTGAACTTGGGAGCAGAGACTACGAGTCCACTCCCCTCAGGCTCCCTTAACGCAACCCCCTCAGATCGGCTAGCACTCGCCTCCATAAAGAAAGCCTTGATCAGTAAAGTAACACAGTGAGAAATGGTGGTTGACTAACAAGGTTTTCAACTCTTACCACCACTTCCCGAAGTCCGAATGATTAATGAGCAGGGAAGAGAGTTGCTTGATCCTTAGTACAATCGGCCCAGGTAGAGATGAAGATTCGGTTATGGCAGAGAGAATGAAAAGAGAATAGACGAACAGAAATCAGAGAGAAACTCCTTACCTTGATCAATGGAGATCCGAACAGCAATGAATTCGGCTATGGGATTTCACCAAAGTAAACGTTCTATGTCGGAGATAGCCACTCCGGCTATGTGCAACCTAAGACCGAAAAGGAAAGAAAGAAGAGAAAGAGTTACCATTACCTTGTGATTATGAATGAGTCGAAGGAGAAAGAGAGATTCGGCCAACCCCGCTTAAGCAACTACAAGAGGAGAAAGCGAGAAGAAAGGGTGAGAGGCAATGGAGTTTCGGTTATAGTGATGAAAAGAAACAAACAAAAAGAAAAGGGGAAAGTTATACATTCGGCTATAGGAATGATAAAATGGGAGGAAGGGAAAGAACCTATACTTACAAGATTTGGCCAAGAAAGGGGGTGATAATCGCACAGAGAAAAAGAAAAAGAGGTGAAGTGCTGAAGAGGTTCGGCTATGGTGACACAAGAGGGAACAAATGGTAAGGGGAAGGTAGAAAAGAGCAGACGAAAAGAGAGGTACAGAGGAGTTCCGGCTCACAGATATTTAGGTAACAAACAAAGAAAAAACATGAATACAAGATGGAGCAAAGAGGGAGAGAAAAACTATCAATTCGGCAAAAAGACTCTTTGAAGAAAAGACTCGAAATGCACACACACTCAAAGTGTTCGGTTTTGCTACCTACTTCAAAATGTCGAATTTCCCCTGCCAAAACAATTCATAGCCGAAATTCACCTCCCACAACTCCCACATTCGGCCAACTCTCACCCACACTCTCAAATCCCTTGATTCCCTCCCCAAATCACTCCATCGTTCACTCCCCGTCACTCCTTCAAACCGATTTGACCAGTTCCAAACCTCCCTGGTAGAGTCCCACGCCAACTTTACCTCTTCTCCATCTTGGAGACAAAATAAAAACCATATTTGCAGTAGGTGGGATTCGAACCCCATCCCCCCTTGCTTCTACAAGTGACGCCACACCACCTTTCACCTTGCTCAACTTGTGTTACCCAACACACACAATTATTCTTAAGGCTGCTTCCCCTAGCTCTCCCCCCTTAAATGCCCAAAAACAAAAATTTTGCCAGGACCTGGGCTCAAACCCAAACCTCCCCAGGACCCCCAAATACACCTAAATAACAAGCTTAGCTAGCCAAGCACACAGAATAGAGAAAAATGCCGAACCCCTAATTTAAGGATGTTGTACATAGTGTGCTAAATCATATAACTATAATCCATCAAATCCTGTACATGTATGCTCACATGAGTTATGAATTAGAATGCTCACACGAGCTGTGAAAATGGGCCTACTCACGCAAGCTATGGGTCAGAACGTAGCTACCCGATGCTCCTCACACGAGCTATGGAGTATTAGCAACACATGTCGAACCTCAACCATCGGTAAGACGTTCAGGACCATCACCCGAATCATGTAAACCCTAATGACATCTTTATTTCAATCAAAAGCATATATACACAATTTAATTACACAAACTTACCTCGACGAGTAAATACAGATACGAAGGCGAATAATTTGAGACTTTATCTTTGCCCCAATCTAAAGCCGTACGAGGTCTGTCTTGATCTATACGGATAAATTTAACTCAATTCCATATGTAATTTATTCATTTTAACCCAAAATCATATATTGGAAAAATTACCATTTTGCCCCTATATTTTTAATTTCTTTGCAATTTAGTCTCTAGCACATAAAAATGAAAATTCATGCAATTCCACCACAACCCATCATATCTGAATATAAATTAGGTCCCTAGCAAGCCCTATTTCATTTATTTCACAATTTCACCATGTAAAAATTCTATTTTTTAATTAAATCTCTAATTGACAATTTCATCAAAAATCAATTAATAAAAGTTGTTATAACAACTATCCATTTTCTTCCATCAAACATCAAAACTCAAGCACATTCATTAATGGAAAAACTCTAAGAGTTTAACAGTTTCACAAATTAGTTCTCGAGCTAGCTAGATTAAGCTACAACGATCCCGAAAAAGTAGAAATCATTAAAAATGGAACAAAAATCACTTACCAAGCAAGGTAATTTACTTAGTCAAATGTTGAAGCTTTTCTCACGGCTTCCTAACCCTAAAATTTCGGTGGACTAAGCATAAAAGGTTGATGGCTTGTTTTGTTATATTTTATTTATCATAAATTTTCAAATAACTTAATTAACCTTTAAAAA
The DNA here is from genome assembly GCA_005393395.2 of Gossypium australe. Lineage (NCBI taxonomy): Eukaryota > Viridiplantae > Streptophyta > Magnoliopsida > Malvales > Malvaceae > Gossypium > Gossypium australe. The sequence goes on along the minus strand of CM016616.1, from coordinate 58,013,903 downwards.
CATTAAAATTGACACAAATACCAAGCCGTCACATTCCACTATCTTCATTAGTGGTCTAATTACCATATGAGCACTCTTACTTTAAGGTTCTATAGCTATTTAATACCTTTAGCTGCTAGAGCTCAACTTTTGGACTTTACGGAATATAGTCTTTTTTATCAAATTGAACATGTAAACGGTAAAATTTCTTAACGAAATTTTTATATAGTACTACTATCATGCTGTAGCCAATAAAATAATAACAAATTAATTTTCTAGCTTCGAATTTGTGGTCCCAAAACCACTATTTCGATCTCACTGCAAATAGGTTGTTACAACTCTCCCCCCTAAAGGGATTTTCGTCCTCGAAAATCTTACTAGAAAAGAGGTTTGGATATTGCATTATCATAACTTCCTTGAGTTCCCAGGTGGCTTCCTCTATCCCGTATCATTGCTAGAGAACTTTTACTAACATTATGTTCTTGTTTCTCAATTTTTTCATCTTTCGTGCCAGAATTCTGATCGGTTCCTCACTGTATGAAATGTCAGGCTAAATCTTGACATCCGTCAGGGAGATAACATGTGAAGGGTCAGATCGATACCGCCGTAACATAGACACGTGAAAGACATTATGAATCCTTTCTAATTCTGACGGTAAAGCTAATCGATATGCAACGGTTCGACTCTTTTAATAATCTCATACGGCCTGATAAACCGTGGACTTAGCTTTCCTTTGCAACCAAACCGAAGAACTTTCTTCCAAGTCGATACTTTTAAGAATACTCTATCATCGACTTGAAATTCTATGTCTTTACATATAAGATCCGTATATGATTTCTGTTGATCTGAAGCCGCTTTCAAACTATCTCGAATCACTTTTACTTTTTCTTTTGTCTCACGAATCAAATCAACCCTGTGTAGCTTTCTCTCACTAAGCTCAGTCTAGTATAACGGAGTTCAGCATTTGTGACCATATAAAGCTTCATACAGTGCCATCTTTATGCTTGATTGAAAATTGTTGTTGTACGCGAATTCCATCAACGGTAAATAATCTCCCAGTTGCCTTTGAACTCTAATAACAACAATAAATCATATCCTCAAGAATTTAAATTACTCGCTCGGACTGACCATTGGTCTGAGGATCAAATGCAATGCTAAAATACAGTCGTGTACCTAGAGCTTCCTATAACTTTCTCCAGAATCATGATGTAAACTGCCGATCTCTATAGAAAATGATTGAAATTAGCACCCCGTGCAATCTGACAATCTCAGAAACATATAACTCAGCTAATCTCTCAAGGGAGTAATCTGTACGTACCGGAATAAAATGTGTTGACTTCGTCAAATGATCAACGACAACCCAAATGGCATCTTTCTTTCTCAGAGATAGGGGTAAACCCGGTACGAAATCCATAGTAACTCGATCCCATTTCCACTTCAGTATCATCACTACCTGTAATAATCCAGAAGGTACCTAATGTTCAACTTTAACTTGCGGACATACCAAACATCTCGATACAAAGTCAGAAATCTCGCGTTTCATTCTCGGCCACCAGTACATCTGTTTCAAATCACTATAAATTTTATTACTCACCGGATGAACAAACAAGCTACCACTATGGGCTTCGTGTAAGATTCTCTAAATGAGTTCTGGGTTTTTCTGTACATAAATTCTACCTCTAAATAATAAGTAATTATCAGGTCCGATCTGAAATTTTGAATCAAAAGTCGACTCACACTATGCCCGTTTAGCTAGCAACTCGTCATCACATTTTTTAGCTTCACAGATCTGCTGTAAAAACATCGTGTACTCATCGCTCATAGGGAAAATAAAGACTTTCTACTCAAAGCATCAATAACTACATTCGCTTTTCCTAGATGATAATAAATGATCAACTCATAATCTTTTCACAATTTGAACCATCTATGCTATCTAAGATTCAAATCTTTCTACAACATTAGATACTACAAACTCTTATGATCAGTAAATATATGACATTTTTCTCCAAACAAGTGAAGTCGCCAAATTTTCAAAACAAACACAATAGCTGCCAACTCTAAATCATGTGTCAAATAATTCTTTTCGTGCGGCTTTAACTGTCTAGAAGCATGAGCTATCACTTTGCCTTCCTGCATCAAAACACAGCCTAAGCCATTCATATATGCATCACTGCAAATCAAAATTCTTTACCCGATTCAGGCTGAACTAGAACTGGTGTTCCAGTCAACAGTGCTTTCAACTAATTAAAACTTTGCTGACATGATCATTCAAATTTCACATCTTTCTGTAATAGTCGCGTCATCGATGTAGCTATCATCGAGAATCCTTTAACAAATCTTCAGTAATAACCAGCTAATACCAAAAACTTCTAACTTTGGATACATTTCTCGGCGGTTTCTAGTCAACAACTACTGAAATTTTACTCGAGTCAACTCTGATGCCTTCAGCCGATACTATATGTCCTAGAAAACCGACTTCTTAGAGCCAAAACTCACATTTTCTAAATTTAGCATAAAGTTGTTTATCTCGCAGGTTTTGTAACACAACTCTCAAGTGCTCAGCATGCTCAGAATCATCTCGTGAGTAAATCAGAATATCATCAATAAATACCATAACAAATCTGTCAAAATACGGTCTAAAAATTCTGTTCATCAAATCCATAAATATTGTAGGTGCATTAGTTAAACCAAATGGCATCAGAAGAAATTCATAGTGTCTGTACCTGGTTCTGAATGCAGTTTTCGGTACATCAAAATCTTTAACTTGTAGTTGATAGTAGCCAGAACGAAGATCAATCTTCGAAAATATAGTGGCACCTACCAACTGATCAAACAGATCGTCAATTCAAGGCAGTGGATATTTATTCTTGATAATAACATTGTTGAGATAACGTTAATCAATACACAATCTCATTGATCCATCCTTTTCCTTAACAAACAGAATTGGTGCACCCCAAGGTGACAAACTGGGTCAAGCAAAACCTCTATCTGTCAATTCTTGCAGTTATGCTTTCAACTCTTCCAATTCAGTAGGAGCCATTTTGTAGCAAACTCAACTTCTCTAATGTCCCAGGTACTAATTCAATAGCAAACTCAACCTCTCTGATCGGTGGTAATCCAGGAAACTCTTCTAGAAACACATCAATATACTCAATAACCACTGACACTAATTCAAGGTTCAACTCAAATATGTTAGAGTCCACTACATAAGCAAGATAAGCATTGTAACCTTTTCTCACATATTTTTGCACTAACATAGCTAAAATAACAAGATGCAACCCATTTGAACTATATGATTCAATCTGAAGTATTTCACCATTCTGACATTTCAAAATAATAAGCTTTCGTCTATAGTTCACAACAGCATTGTGTAGAGTTAGCCAATCCACGCACAAAATCACATCAAATTCATCAAACGATAACAACATCAAATCAGCCGAAAAACTATAGCCCCGAGTCATCAAAGCACAATTCTTGCAAACATTATCTACTAGCACATACTGACCTAGAGGGTTCGACACTTTAACCACGAATTCAGTGGACTCAACTGTAATAACATCTAGAGGGTAAATTCTTACTACATACTAAATTCATGCATACATACGAATAGGGTAATCCTAGATCAATCAAAAAAGTAACATCAGTATCAAAAATAGAGAAAGTAACTGTAATAACATCTGCCATAGAAGCATCCATTCATGCGTGAATAGCATAAGCCCTAGCTGGTGCTCGTGCCTCGGGTCTCATAGCAAAATATTTTGTAATACCACGGCTACCACTTACATTTTTAGGATTACGAGGTGGTCTACCTCTCACAGCAGTGTTGCTCGGTCTCATAGTCTGAGCCTTTTCTTTCTCAAATTTCTCTAGGCAATCTCTAAGAAAATGGAAGAAGGAACCACACCTGAAGCACGCTCCATTCTTCAGCCGACATTGACCATAATATGGTCTTTTGCAGTGCTTGCACTCGGGTCTGACATATCTGACACTACCTACACTCACTACAGACGTAGCCTAAGGTTTTGGACTAGAACGTCAGTTGCTTCTGTCTCTATTGGAATACCCCACTGAAGCTGTAGAACGGTTGTGATGTTTTTTTATCTCTTTGATACCGACTGATATGACTTCCCAGTCGATCTCTTTCTCGAGTCTCTAGCTTCAAAATCAGCGTGTCTTTTCTCTTTACTCAGTTCCTCGACTTTGTGTGCTCGATCCACTAAGACAAAAAAAAATTTCAACTCAATAATTACAACTAGAAGTTTTATATCTTCATTCAATCCTTCCTCAAATCTCTTACACATGGCAGTCTCGGTTGGAATACATTCACGAGCATATTTACTCTGTCTGATAAATTCCCAGTCGTACTCTGACACAGACATACGATCTTGCTTGAGCTCAGAAAATTCTTTACGTTTCTAATCCAGAAACCTTTGACTAATGTATTTCTTTTGGAATTTGGTTTGAAAAAATTTCCAGGTGATCCGCTCTCTCGGCACAATAGAAATCAATGTATTTCACCACTGGTACACTGAATCTTTCAATAACTATACCATGCATTTAACACACTCGGCCAGTGAACAAGACAGTTCATCGAAAACCCTGATTGTATTCTCTAACCAAAATTCTGCTCTATCGGGATCATCTTTAGCAGTAGCTTTGAATTCCTCAGCCCCGTACTTATGAATCTTATCAACATGCAGCTTTCTAGCACGTAATGGTTCCAAACTTTAAGGAATAACGAGGACTGGTTAGGGACAATAAGGGGAGGAAGTTATTGAGTAGCCGAGTTCATTCGTACAAACTCAATAAACCATTCGCTCATCATCTGGAAGAAGGCTTTCTTAGCCTCTCCTCCCCGGCTCTCAGATACGGGCCTTGTACAACTCGATGCTACTCATTAATGGAGGCTTGAGCATTACTCTCAACTTCATCGGAGTCAGTTCAATTGGATGTCATTGCTATATGAAAACATGTTTTAAAACGATTAGAAGATATCAGACTATCACATGTTATATAATGGCATGTAAAGCTAGGCTCGCACACGCTACATTCAGTTCGAGAATCGACTAAACCGTATTTTTGATACCAATAAATGTAACACCCCTAACCCGTATTCGTCACCGGACTAGGGTTATGAAGTATTACTGGAGTTTACAATTCAAATCCCAAAAAAATTAGGGGTTGTTTTTCTCTGCATAATTGTATGATGTGCTTATTTGGCTTGTTATTCGAGTGAGTTTAGGGGTCCTAGGGAGGCTCAGGTTTGAGTTTTGGTTTTTGGCTCTTTAGTGGAGAGGGCTGTTGGAAGCAAGACTTAAGGAAATTTGTTGGTGTTTTGCTAGCACAAGTTGAGCAAGTGGCAAGGTGATGTGGCGTCAAGGGGAGTGCAAGGAGGTTGGAGGTTCGAATCCCACTTGTTTCAAGTCAAAGGTTTTATTTTTGTGTTAGCTGGATGGAAGAAGTAGAGTTTAACCAGAACTCTGCAAGGGAGAAAGGAGACTCAGTCAAATAGTTTGAATTGGTGGTATGGAGAAATGCAAGGAGAATATCATGGAGTGAATTAAGGAGTGGGGAGTGTAGAGGAGTTGTGCCGTGAGTGGGGACTCAAGCTAGGCATTTTCGGCTAGGAGGAAGAGTTGAGCATTTTTGGGTAGAGTGTAGCCGAAATTCTCTTTTGAGTATCTTGCATTTTCGGCTTTTGTGCCATGTTGAGCATTTTTCTTTCCTTGAACATTTCGGGTTCTTCTTTATTTCTGCTAGGTACCATTTTGGTAATACTACCCCCTTTAGCTTCTGCTTCTTCTAAACAATTACTTCTACTCCTCAACCAAACCAACACATCTCTCCTTCTTTTCTTCTACCATACTTGCCGAATTCTTCTTTCCAAAGCCGAATTTCCACATTTTCCCCTTCTTTCTTTCTTTTTTTTTTTTTGTTGAGTCTTGGCCGAACCTGTGGGAAGTTGACTAGTTGGGTATTTTCTCTTCAATCTCTCCTCTCTTTTCTTTAAGCTGTTAACCACACCTTCTTTCTTGGCCGATTTTGGATAAGTCTTTGTTTTCACTCTTGTTCTTTTCTTTCGTTCTATTCTATTTCTCTGATCGAGCTTGGCATCCTCTCGTTTTTGTCTGATCCCATATCTTTCTCTTTTAAGCATAAGCCGAAACACTCTTGTTGGGGGTAGGCCGAATTCGTTAGCAACCATCAGGTGTAGACCGTTAATCTTGGTTTTAGTAAAGTGAAGTGGTTCTAACACCTTTTAATTCGATGCTAGTTTTATTCTTGTGATCCTATCTTGTGAAGTTGGCGTCGGTTTCTTCCTTTATTATAGGAGAACCGAATATTGCTTGGATGCTACCCTCTTTGGTGCAATAATGGGTTCTTTTAGGTATTTGTGGTGGTAGCCAGGAAGCAAGGTCGGATTTTAGAACTCTGTAGGGAAGATCACGTCTCGTGGTAAGTGACCCAAGTTGTGTAGTAATTCAGGTTATGAAATCTTTTAAAAAGTTAAGGCTAACTTTCGATGATTGTTATTCTAGGGGCAAGCGAGGAGTAGTTCTTTCGGCAATCTAAAATAGGTGTGTAATCTCACACCAAACTAGATAATTACATATGTTGCTTTGTGAAACGGCTAAAAGCCGAAAAGCCAGAAAATCGGTAAAGGTGACTACACGAGCATGCGAGCGCTCGTAGTGGCAAACCGAGAAACAAATGTTGGCGGTAAGTCATTGAGAGTGTCACGAGCACTCTCGCGAAACTGAGGCTGTAACAGGCCTGATCGAGCCGAAACGGGCCAGATGGGCCTAATGGGCTATTCGGCCCACATGGGAAAAATTGCTTGAAAACTATCAAATGATAGGTGTGATTGTGTAATCTGAAAAATTGTAATCGAAATCATGCGAAATGGGCCACACGAGTGTGTGGGCTCGTTTGGGCCTGAAATGGATTTTTGGCCCAATAGTTCCGTAGAGACCCAAAAAAGGTCTCGTGTCGTTTGAGGCGACAGTAGGCCCTCGGAAGGGCCATTAAATACGAAATTACTAAAATACCCCTGGGGGTAAAATTACCAAAAATACCCTCGATGGGTAAAATTACCGAAATACCCTGGAAGGGTAAATTACCAAAATACCCCTGAAGGGTAAATGTCAGTTATACCCTTGATTATGGTTGGTTATCATGTTTATGCTTTATTTACACTTTTGTACATATGATGCATTGCATTTATGATATGTTGCATGGGTTGGGTTTGATGATTGGAGGAAGTGTAATCTGGTGGTTCTGTCACATTCTGTGTAGTGGTCATGCCACATATATTCTATTATTTTGGTGGCTCCGCCACAAATTCTGTGATTAGCAGCTTGTCTGCCATATTGGTGTGTAGGGCTGGGTGGGTTGACTTGATCCCCACAGGTGTGTAGGGTTGGTACGGTGGTGTGTTTGGTTGGATTAGGTTGGGGTGCATTCTCTGTTTGCATTAGCATGTTTAGGGCTAAGGCCCAGATTGTCACCAAATAGGGCCTCAGCCTTGTCTGCTTCTGTATGGGCTCGGGCCCAGTTAATGACCGGTTAGGGGATTACACACTGAGTCCTTGTAACTCACCCCTCTGATTTAACCGTACAGGTAATCCCCAGCGTTAGAGAATTTGGGGTTGCGGGGGACACCGTGGTGGCCATACATCGGAGTATTTCTCATAAACTTTAGTAAATTTCGGTTTAGCTTTATTTTAAGATTATTTATTTTGGGTTAATATTTTGTAATAAGGCCTTTGAAATTTTATTTTTCTTTTAAACTGTCATTTTAGTTATGCTTAAACTGTAAATGATTAAACTTTGGGTTTTCCTAAAACGACAATAGTTGTTTTCAAAATATCATGTTTCCGCAACTCATTGAATCTGATTTCTTTATAAACAAAGTTTTCGAAAATAATAATAACATTTTTACAAGAAAACCATTAAAACAAATCTGAATTTCACAAACAACAAGGTTCAAAATTTTAAAAAGAATACGAAGTTTTTAACGGACACGTAGCTTTTAAACAACCCTCCTATATGACATGCCAGATCCGGTCATAACGTCTAGGTTGGGTTTGGGGCAGAGGTGCTAGGGCTGGATCCTCAGCATCAGGGCACATGCCTGAAATGGAAGTACCTGCATCACCAGTGACCGAAATAGGGTCTCATGACTGAACTGGAGGTGACGATGCTTTGTCCCAAGCAATGCTGCGAGTTTTGGAACGGGTTGCTGGAGCGAGTACTGGGTCGGTAGCTCAGGGATCTATTTCTGAGCGACTCCGGTCAAACGGGGCCGAAGTTTTTAGGGGCATCTCTGGCGTAGCCCCTAATGTAGCGAAGTACTGGTTAGAGGCTGTGGAGCAAATTATAGATGACCTGGATTGCACAGTAGAACAGAAATTGAAAGGAGCAGTATCTCTACTACGAGATGAGGCGTACCAGTGGTGGCTCACTGTGAGGGAAGGTACACAAGCAGATCGTATAACCTGGGGCTTCTTTAAAACAGCTTTCCAGGGAAAATATGTCGCGACTAGTTATGTGGATGCCCAGAGGAAGGCATTTCTGAATTTGGTTCAGGGAAACAAATCCATAGCAGAGTATGAGGCAAAGTTTCTGCGCTTTAATCGTTACGCTCAGGGTATAGTCACGACTGACTATGAGCGCTGTGTGCGGTTCAAGGATGGTCTACAGGATGAGCTGCAAGTACTGATAGCTCCGTAGAGAGAAAGAGATTTTGCCATTTTGATTGAGAAAGCAAAGATTGCCGAATAGGTGAAACATTCTGAGAGACAAAATTGAGATAAGGAAAGGGGCAGAAATAAGAGAGGTTTTGGGTCTTCAGGTCCTTCTGGGGGATTTCAAAAGAGGCCTAGGTTGGATGGGCCAGCTCGAGTTGGGGAGCAAGTTGTTGTAGGTCGGTTGCAACCTTGTGTGCAGTGTGGGAAAATACATCCGGGGGAGTGCTGGAGAAGATCTGGTGGGTGTTTCAGATGTGGATCTAAGGATCATCGGGTAAAGGACTATCCTCGGGAGCCTATTGGGATGCAAGTAGTAGGTCAGAGGTTTATACAGCCAAGAAGAGGTGGTCAGCAGCGACCGAGAGGTCGTGGTCCGCCCAAAGGGGGAAACGGGTTAGGACGTGGTCGTGGAGTACCGGGTAGAGGTGCTGGTAATGTGGGTAATACAGATGCGAGGCAGCCAGGACTGGTTTACGCTGCTCGACGTCGAGAGGATGGCGACGCGCCTGACGTCATAATCGGTACGTTTCTCATATTTGATGTGTCATTTACAGCTTTAATTGATATTGGATCTACACACTCGTATGTTGCCTGTACTATGTCTGGGGCTCTGGGTATACAATTTGATTTTGTTGGTAGGGGTATGTCGATAATTAGTCCTTTAGGACAATCTGTGGTGGTGAGTAAGTTGTTTAGGAATGTACCTCTAGAAGTGCAAGGGATTGTATTTTCAACAGATTTAATGGAACTGTCGTTCGGTGAGTTTGATCCTCTATTGGGCATGGATTGGTTAGTGAAACACCGTGCGAACTTGGATTGCGCTGCTAAGCGTATGGTATTAAAGACTCCAGAGGATGAGGAAGTGATTGTGATAGGTGAGAGAAGGAATTATCTATCCAATGTAATCTCCGCACTAAGGGCTGAGAAGTTGGTGCGTAAAGGTTGTGAAGCGTTCATAGCTTATGTCAACACGACTGATGCTGATAATTTGTCGATTAAGAATTTCAGAACTGTAAAGGAATTTCCAGACGTAATTCCTGAAGAGCTTCTGGGGTTGCCCCCAAATCGCGAGGTCAAATTTGGCATTGAGCTGTTACCGGGAACGGCTCCGGTGTCCATCGCCCCTTATAGGATGACATCGAAGGAGCTGGTAGATCTAAAAGCTCAGATCCAGGAGTTGCTGGATTGAGGATTTATCAGACCAAGTGTATCTCCGTGGGGAGCGCCGGTATTGTTCGTGAAAAAGAAGGATGGGTCAATGCGTATGTGTATTGACTATCGTCAATTCAACAAGCTAACGATTATGAACAAATATCCGCTACCAAGGATAGACGACCTATTCGATCAGCTACGGGGAGCGTCGATTTTTCGAAAATAGATTTAAGATCAGGATATCATCAGCTAAGGGTTAAGGAGGCAGATATATACAAGACTACATTCTGAATGCTTATGGGCATTACAAGTTTTTAGTTATGTCATTCGGATTAAGGAATACACCCGCCGCTTTCATAGATATGATGAACTGGGTCTTCCAACCCTATTTAGATCGGTTCGTGGTGGTATTTATAGATGACATTTTGGTGTGTTCAAGAACTGAGGGGGAGCATGAATCACATCTTCGGGTTGTGCTGCAGATATTGAGGGAAAAGTAACTTTACGCCAAATTTAGTAAGTGCGAGTTTTGGTTGAAAGAAGTGACATTTTTGGGGCATGTTGTGTCTGCCGATGGGATTAGGGTTGATCCTCGAAAAGTTGAAGCTGTATTGGATTGGAAGCCACTGAATTTAGTATCAGAGATCTGAAGCTTTCTGGGTTTGGTTGGGTACTACAGGCGATTCGTGGAGGGGTTCTCTTTGATTGCCCCACCCCTAACTAAGTTGTTGCGTAAGGGCGTACAGTTTGTTTGGACGGATAAGCAGCAGGAGAGTTTTGAGAGACTAAAGAAGATTCTGACTGAAGCACCGGTTTTGATTCAGCCTGAGGCTGGGAGAGAATTCATTGTCTATTGTGATGCATCACACACAGGTTTGCGTTGTGTGCTGGTGCAAAAAGGGAAGGTAGTGGCGTATGCATCTAGTCAACTTAGGCCACATGAGGTGAACTACCCCACTCATGACTTGGAAATAGCTGTAGTAGTGTTCACCTTAAAGATATGGAGACATTACCTATATGGAGAAAAGTCGATTATCTACATTGACCATAAGAGTCTGAAGTATCTCCTTAGCCAAAAGAAGTTGAATATCAGGCAACGGAGGTGGATAGAGTTGTTAAAGGACTACGACTGCTCTATTGAGTATCATCCGGGTAAAGCCAATGTGGTGGCAGATGCACTAAGTCGGAAGGTGGTATCTGATTTGAGAGCAATGTTTGCTCATCTCAGCCTGTATGAGGATGGTAGTTTATTAGCAGAACTTCAGGTGAAACCGACGTGGGTTAGTAAGATTAAAGAGAAGCAGTTGTTGGATGAGTCTTTAGGTTCTCGTTTTCAGCAAGTGAACAGTGGAGAGACGATGGATTTTGGGCTGAACAATGAAGGGATGTTATGTTTTCGTGGAAGAGTTTGTATGCCGAAGGACTATGAGTTAAGATAGATGATTCTACGGAAGGCGTATAGTAGTCCTTACGCTATGCATCCCGATGGAAACAAGATGTACCGAGACCTACGAGAACTATACTGGTGGTCAGGACTGAAACGTGAAGTTACCGACTTCGTAAGCAAGTGTTTAACATGTCAGCAAGTGAAGGCGGAGCATCAACTACCTTCAGGATTGCTGCAGCTGGTAAAGATTCCACTTTGGAAGTGGGAGCGGATAACAATGGATTTTGTTACTGGGCTACCCCTGATGCTTACTAAAAAAAATTAGTGTGGGTGATTGTTGACCGGTTGACTAAGTCCACACACTTCATACCGGTTCGCACTGACTACTCGCTACAGAAGTTGGCCAAGTTGTACGCGGCTGAAATTGTGAGGCTACATGGGGTACCAGTGTCAATCATCTCAGACAGGGATCCTAGATTCACATATCGGTTTTGGAAGGTGTTACATGAAGCATTTGGCACAAGGCTAGATTTCAGTACAGCGTTTCATCCACAAACTGATGGTCAGTCAGAGAGGGTAATCTAGATTCTGAAAGACATGTTAAGGGTCTGTGTGATTGACTTTAGAGGTAGTTGGGAAGATTATCTGCCGTTAGCGGAATTTGAGTATAACAACAGCTACCAATCCAGCATTCAGATGGCACTCTACGAGGCGTTATATGGTCGTAAGTGTCATACCCCTACTTGTTAGATAGAATTGGGTGAGCGACGGTTGTTGGGTTCATAATTAATTTCGGAAACTGAGGAGAAGGTGAAGTTGATTCGGGGCCGATCAAAAGAAGCTTCTGATAGACAGAAGTCGTATGCGGATTTGAAGCGTAAGGAGATAGAGTATTCGGTGGGGGATTATGTTTTCTTGAAGGTCTCACTTTGGAAGAAGATTTTGAGATTTTGACAGAAGGGCAAGTTGAGCCCCAGGTTCATCGGGCCTTATCGAATAGTGAAGCGTGTGGGACTAGTCGCCTATCAGCTTGAATTGCCCCTGGAGTTGAATCGGATACATGATGTGTTCCAAGTTTCAATGCTGAGGCGCTACCGTTCCGATCCTTCTCAAGTAGTGCCAGTGGAGGAAATCGAAGTGAGGTCTGATCTGACATTCGAAGAAGAACCAGTACAGATTTTGGATCACGAGGTGAAAGTGCTGAGGAGGAAACCTGTGCCATTAGGCAAGGTATTGTGGCGTAACCACGGTTCAGAGGAAGCCACGTGGGAGCTTGAGGAGGCAATTCGACAGCAAAACCCTCATCTCTTTTGACCAGGTAAATTTCGAGGCCGAAATTTCTTTAAGAGGGTAGAATTGTAACATCACAAAAAAATTAGGGGTTGTTTTTCTCTGTATCATTGTATGATGTGGTTATTGTCTTGTTATTCGAGTGAGTTTAGGGGTCCTGGGGAGGCTCGGGTTCGAGCCCAAGCCCTGAAAAAATTTTGGTTTTTGGCTCTTTAGTGGAAAGGGCCGTTGGAAGCAAGACTTAAGGAAATTTGTTGGTGTTTTGCTAGCACAATTTGAGCAAGTGGCAAGGTGGTGTGGCGTCAAGGGGAGTGCAAAGAGGTTGGAGGTTCGAATCCCACTTGTGTCAAGTCAAGGGTTTTATTTTTGTGTTAGCTGGATGGAAGAAGTAGAGTTAAGTCAGAACTCTGTAAGGGAGAAAGGAGACTCAGTCAAATCGTTTGAATGTGTGGTGTGGAGAAATGCAAGGAGAATATCATGGAGTGAATCAAGGAGTGGGGAGTGTAGAGGAGTTGTGCCGTGAGTGGGGACTCAAGCTAGGCATTTTCAGCTAGGAGGAAGAGTTGATCATTTTTGGGTAGAGTGTAGCCAAAATTCTCTTTTGAGTATCTTGCATTTTTGACTTTTGTGGCATTTTGAGCATTTTTCTTTCCTTGAACATTTCGGGTTCTTCTTCGTTTCTGCTAGGTACCATTTTGGTAAGACTACCCCCTTTAGCTTCTGTTTCTTCTAAACAATTACTTCTACTCCTAAACCAAACCAACAAATCTCTCCTTCTTTTTTTCTACCGTACTTGCCAAATTCTTCTTTCCAAAGCCGAATTTCCACATTTTCCCCTTCTTTCCTTTTTTTTGTTGAGTTTTGGCCAAACCTGTGGGGAGTTAACCAGTTGGGTATTTTCTCTTCAATCTCTCCTCTCTTTTCTTTAAGCTATTAACCACACCTTCTCTCTTAGCCGATGTTGGGTAAGTTTTTGTTTTCACTTTCGTTCTTTTTCTCTTATTCTATTCTATTTCTCTGATCGAGCTTGGCATCCTCTCGTTTTCATCTGATCCCATCTCTTTCTCTTTTAAGCATAAGCTGAAACACTCTTGTTGGGGGTAGGCCGAATTCGTTAGCAACAATCGGGTGTAGATCGTTAATCTTGGTTTCGGTAAAGTGAAGTGGTTCTAACACCTTTTAATTTGATGCTAGTTTTATTCATTTGATCCTATCTTGTGAAGCTGGCGTCGGTTTCTTCCTTTCTTATAGGAAAACCGAATATTGCTTGGATGCTAACCTCTTTGGTGCATCAATGGGTTCTTTTAGGTATTTTTGGTGGTAGCCAGGAAGCAAGGCGGGATTTTAGAACTCTGTAGGGAAGATCACGTCTCGTGGTAAGTGACCCAAGTGGTGTTGTAATTCGGGTTATGAAATCTTTTAAGAAGTTAAGGCTAACTTTCGATGATTGTTATTCTAGGGGCAAGCGAGGAGTAGTTCTTTCGTCAATCTCAAATAGGTGTGTAATCCCACAACCAACTAGATAATTGCATATGTTGCTCTGTGAAACGGCTAAAAGCCAAAAAGCCAAAAAACGGGCAAAGGTGACTACACGAGCTTGTGAGCGTTCATAGTGGCAAACCAAGATGCAAATGTTGGCGGTAACTCGTTGAGAGTGTCACGAGCACTCTTGCGAAACTGAGGCTGTAACCGGAACGTGCCAAATGGGCCCAATGGACTATTCGACCCACATTGGCAATATTGCTGGAAAACTATCAAATGATAGGTGTGATTGCGTAATCTGAAAAACTGAGAGCGAAATCATGTGAAATGGGCCACACGTGTGTGTGGGCCTGTTTGGGCCTGAAATGGATTTTTGGCCCAATAGTTTCGTAGAGTCCCAAAAAGGGTCCCGTGTCATTCGAGGCGATAGTAGGCCCTCGGAAGGGCCGTTAAATTTGAAATTACTGAAATACCCTTGGGGTAAAATTACCAAAAATACCCTCGATGGGTAAAATTACCGAAATACCCCTGGAAGGGTAAATTACCGAAATACCCCTGAAGGGTAAATGTCAGTTATACCCTTGATTATTGTTGGTTATCATGTTTATGCTTTATTTACACTTTTGTACGTATGATGCATTGCATTTATGATATGTTGCATGGCTTGGGTTTGATGATCGGAGGAAGTGTAATCTGGTGGTTCTGCCACATTATGTGTAGTGGCCATGCCACGTATATACTGTTATTCTGGTGGCTCCGCCACAAATTCTGTGATTAGCACCTTGTCTGCCATATTGGTGTGTAGGGCTGGGTGGGTTGACTTGATCCCCACAGGTGTGTAGGGTTGGTACGGGGGTGTGTTTGGTTGGATTGGGTTGGGCTGCATTCTCTGTTTGCATTAGCATGTTTATAGGGCTAAGGCCCAGATTGTCACCGAATAGGGCCTCGGCCCAGTCTGCTTCTGGATGGGCTCGGGCCCAGTTAATGACCAATTAGGGGATTACACACTGAGTTCTCGTAACTCACCCCTCTGGTTTAACCGTGCAGGTGATCCTCAGTGTTAGAGAATTTGGGGCTGCGGAGGACACTGTGGTGGCCATACATCGGAGTATTTCTCATAAAGTTTAGTAAATTTTGGTTTAGCTTTACTTTAAGATTATTTATTTTGGGTTAATATTTGTAATAAGGCCTTTGAAGTTTTATTTTTCTTTTAAACTTTCATTTCAGTTATGCTTAAACTATAAATGATTAAACTCTGGGTTTTCCTGAACGAGAATAATTGTTTTCAAAATATCACGTTTCCTCAACTCATTGAATCTGATTTCTTTATAAACAAAGTTTTCGAAAATAATAATAACATTTTTACAAGAAAACCATTAAAGAAAATCTAAATTTCACAAACAACAAGGTTCGAAATTTTAAAAAGAATACAAAGTTTTTAACGGACACCTAGCTTTTAAACAACCCTCCTATGTGACATGCCAGATCTGGTCATAACGTCTAGGCCGGCTTTGGGGTGTTACAAATGAACACATATTCATAAAAATTTCATATCATATCAATAAACATATTAAAATCAAACAAAATCATTCATATTGTCCCTTATATAAGCCCTCAAGGTCCTAAAAATACATTAGAAACAAGTCGGGACTAAATCGGAAACCTAGAGAATTTTTTAGGAAACAAGGAAAATTTTCAAAACTGTAGGGATGCTGTGTGGCCAGGCTGTGATTCAAGGTAAGGAGACATAGCCGTCTCCTAGCCCGAGTTTGTGCCCGTGTAACTCACTGACTTGGGTCACACAGCCAAGCCACACGCTCGTGTGCTAGGCTGTGTAACAACCTGACTTGCAACCCTTTGAAAGCTACAAGGGAGACACAGCCATATTGCCTAGTCGTGTGTCACACACAACTGAGACACACACCCGTGTCTCTACCCGTGTGGACGAAAATAGGCCATTTTACAAGCTATTTTTCTCACCTAACTTGGCATATACGTAAAACCAAAATTGCACATATATACAAGCCATAACAAGGCACCAAAATCATGCATAAATAAGTTATATACATAGGTTATAATAGCATACAACCAATATGCCCATAGGCACGTCAGATGTCAACATGTAAACATGTATTACCATGTACTCAATTTGGCCAAATTAATCAACTAACTTCTATGCATATTGCATCAATACAAACTATTGAATTTACTTGCCAAAACATACCAAATGGTATTAATTATACCATTCAATCACTAGCATCAATATTCATACAAGCCATTCAAACCAAAGTGCCAATTCACAACATCTCCAACAAGTTACAACCATATATAATATGCATATTCAAACTATCATTTCATCTTTCATAATTCAAACATATCAAGCCAAACATCAACCATATCAAGGCTAATTCACATACCAAAACTAAATTCATTTCATCACCAAAATACCATAACACAAACCGAAACAAATGGCCATTTCAACAACTAAAACACATGGGCCAACATTAGCCATAATACCTATACATGCCATTATAACCAAAATTAAACCCCCGAAAGTACCGATAGAGTCGATGGATAGTGTGATATAGCTCTGACAAACTTCCAACCCAAACGAGCATCCGACGCACTGAAGATACAGAAAATAACACAGAGTAAGAATAAGCTTAGTAATTTCGTATAACATAGAACATAACTTACCATTTAATCACATTATAGGTAAGTAAACATAGCATATCCCAACATAATTTGGCCAAAAGCCTAAGCATATACATCAAAACATGTTAGCCGTGTAAATACATATATAAACAAATAAACATGGATGAGCACAACATTTGATTAAGTTTCCTATACATGTATCATCCATTTCATTTCTCAATATACCTTGTATAATTATTTCCATGTAATTCACATGTGTCCCTGTAATAGTTCGTATCAAACTCTCACCATGTTGAATCAGAGTAATGCCCATTGAACCATTTTGAATATCGTGTAATACCCGGATAGCTCACACATAGTGTGCTAAATCATAAATTTATAATCCATCAAATCCTGTACATGTATGCTCACACGAGCTGTGAATCAGAATGCTCGCACGAGATGTGAAAATGGGCCGGCTCACACGAGCTCTGGGTCAGAACGTAGCTACACGATGCTGCTCAAACGAGTTGTGGGTTGGAACGTAGCTACACGATGTTGCTCACACGAGCTGTGGTGTAACACCACACACTCGAGACTGTTGTTGGAGTCGAGCACGAGGTGTTATTTAACTTATCTTACTACTTCGGGTATTAAAAATAATTTATTTCATCATTCACAATAAATATGTCCATCTGCACAACAGTCATTAATTTAATTATAACTCGAGTTACAGAAATCGAAATATAGATCCATAAATTTTGCTTGAAACTAGAATCATATATCTTCTCACCATAAAACTTTCATAATTTTTGGTTCGGCCAATTAGTACAGTTTATTCATTAAAGTCTCCACTGTTTCACAGTCCAATGGTTCTGACAACTCTTCACTAAACATCAATTATCTCATTGTACAATTTTATATGTTGTTCATACTTATACCTACTGAAATTAGACTCACTAAGGAATCTAGACATATAGATTATAACTCATAATTATTTTTGTACAATTTTAAATGATTTTCTAAAATCTAAACAGGGGACTTCAAATACCATTCCTGTCTCACTAAAATTCAAATATCACAGAATATAAAATTCCTTTGCTTACAGTATTCCTTTCATATGAAATTAGACACAATAAGTTTTAATTATATATCTTATTCACCTTCTAATTCCATTTCTCCTATTTTCTGTGTTTTTTCAAATTCACGTCACTGGTGTTGTCCAAAAACTGTTTCATTGCAAATTTTTACTTTTTCATACTTTCTTTGTAGTAAACATCACTTAGGTATCCATACAAAATAATTCGATCCCTATACATGCCATAACTTAAAACATTTTAAAAGCATTTATATACCAAAGTAAAGGCTTGATAGTGTGATACGAGGCTCCGACAATCTCCAATCCAAGTAAGTTCAACACACTATAAAACAAAGAAAAAGAAAAGAACAAGTAAGCTACTAATAGCATAGTAAGTTACATGTAAACAATAAGCACTCAATCAATAATTAACATTTTCACATACAATTAATTAATGTCCTTCTTAGCAAATTTAATCACTTACACATGTACAATCTTACCAGTTCACTTACACATACATTTAAGTACTTAATCATTATCACGTATGCTCATTCTTTCAATTATACTTGCATACCAGTCCATCTTATATTCACTTTAATTTATTATTAATCTCGTTGAACGCTCAGAATATACACGGATAAGTAGAGAATTAGCACATAAGTGCCACACTTATATGTAGCCAAAGCTACCACTGATCAATAACACTGGAAATTCCATGGGCTTGCTCACACAAGCTGTCAGGTGTCTGCAACACATGCTAGATCACCCAGCACTCGGGACTCACTCTAACACTGTAACACTGGTCTCTAGTGATATATCACTTGTATCCATTTCTATTCCTAAGTTCAACCGGGAATTTACTCTTAACACTTATTTTAAACACTTTATCACTTGAATAATTCATGAACAATTTTCCTTCCACATTCAATATTAATTTACATATCAAATATAAAAATTTATAAAAATATTGCTATTATTTACACATAAACTTACCGATGCAAAACGACATTTTCGTAAATTAGTCGAAAACCTCTCCCCGATCACCACTATTCCTTCTCAACATTCCATTCAAATACAATTCATACACAATATTTTGGCAAAATTACATTTGTGCCCCTAAAGTTTCATATATTTACACTTTTGTCCCAAAGCTCGAAAATTCAACTTTATCCCTTATTCTTATGTTTTATGACATGATGGTCATGTTTCCCTTCTATGAAAACATCAAATTCTCATTCTAACATGTACTTATGAACATTAGGTATTTTTACCAATTAAGCCGTTTTACTCGTTTTCACTTAAAATCGCTTAGCAAAAGTTGATTAACATAATTTCAAACCTCATATTCTATCATAAAACAACAAAATAAACACATTTCACCTATGGGTATTTTTCCAAATATGAACCCTAGGTTAAATTATTGCTAGTATAAGCTAAATCAAGTTACCAGGACTCCGAAAACGTAAAGAACATTAAAAACGGGGCTTGGAATCACTTACTGTTGAGCTTGGAAGCTTGAAACAAACCCTAGCTATGGAGAACCCTTGAAATTTCGTCCTAATGAAGAAGATGGACATATTTTGCCATCTTTTTCGTTTTTTTTTTAATCTTTTAATTACTAGATGACTAGAATACCTTTCATTAAAAACTTTGGTTATTTCTACCTATGTATGTCCATTTTTGTCCATGGAAATATAATGGTCTAATTACCATTTAAGGACTCCTACTTCAAACCCCATTACAATCAAGTACTCTATGAATTAGAACCCCTATTAGCAACCTTTGCAAATAAGTCCTAGTAGGCAATTTAAGTATGCAATCAATAAAATTTCTTATCGATACTCTAACACATGTATTTAATCACTCGGTAAATCATAATAATTTATTGTAATAAACTTTTATATCTCAGATTCGTGGTTTTGCAACCACTTTTTTGAATAGGCCTTATTTCAGGCTATCACAATTCTCCCCCCTTTAAGGATTTTCGTCCCCAAAAATCTTACCAGTGAATAAGTTGAAATACTGTTTCCTCATAGCCTCCTCAGTTTCTCATGTTGCCTCTTCCACTCCATGTCGTTGCCATAACACTTTCACTAAAGCAATTCCTTTGTTTCTCAACTGTTTCACTTTTCGTGCTAAGATTCGAATCGACTTTTCTTTGTATGTCATATCCGATCAAATTTCCACTTCAGTTGGTGAAATCACATGCGATCGGTCCGATCGATATCGCCTCAACATAGAAACATGAAACACATTATGAATTCTTTCTAATTCTGATGGTAAAGACAATCGATAATCCTCCAGATCGATTCTTTCTATCACTTTATACGGACCAATAAATCTTGGATTTAATTTACCTTTACAGCCAAATCTCAAAATTTTCTTCCATGGAGACACTTTCAAAAATACTTTATCACCTACTTGAAATTCGATCTCTTTTCTTTTCAAGTCCGCAGCTTTCAAACAATTACGGATTATCTTCACTTTTTCATCGATTTCTTTTACCAAATCAACTCCATGCAACCGATTTTCTTTAAGTTCAGTCCAGTATAATGGAGTCCGACACTTTCGTCCATACAACGCTACATAAGGTGCCATTTTTATGCTCGATTGATAACTATTATTATATGCAAATTCCACCAAAGGTAGATATCTTTCCCAATTACCTTCAAATTCCAATACACAACATCTCAACATGTCTTCGAGTACTTAAATTACTCTTTCAGACTGTCCATCGGTTTGGGGACAGAATGCTGTACTAAAATTTAATTTAGTACCCAATGCCTCTTGTAACTTCTTCCAAAACCTTGAAGTAAATTGTTGATCTTGATCAGTTATAATAGACATATGCACGCCATGTAATCAGACTATTTCAGCAATATATAATTCGGCTAACACTTCAAGTGAAAAATTCATTCACATAGGAATGGAATAAACCGACTTAGTCAATTGATCAACTAAAATTGAGTCTTTCTTTTTCGGTGACAATGGTAATCTCGACACAAAATCCATAGTAATTCTTTCCCATTTCCATTCTGGTATAGTAATTGGCTGGAGTAATCTCGAAGGTACCTAATGTTTGCTTTGACCTGTTGACATATCAGACATTTTGATACAAACTCAGAAATATCACGTTTCATACCTGGCCACCAGTACATCTTCTTCAAATCATTATACATTCTATTACTTCTCGAAAGTATGGACATAATACCACTGTGTGCCTCGTGTAAAATCTTCTGTACAAGCTCTGAATTTTTCGGTACACATACTTTGCCTCTGAATAATAAACAACCATTAGTCTCAGTCTGAAATTCTGGATCATTACCTGACTCACATTGTACCCGTTTATCCTGTAATTTCTCATCATTCTTCTGAGTTTCACATATTTGCTGTAGAAATGTCGGCTTAGCTCTCAATTCAGCTATGATTGAACCATCATCAATCAGTGACAACCGAGTATTCATAACTCGTAAAGCAAACAGAGATTTCAGACTCAAAGCATCAGCTACAACATTAGCCTTACCTGGATGGTAATCAATAATCAAATCATAGTCCTTTACCAGTTCAAGCCCCCTGCGCTGTCTCAAATTCAAATCTTTCTGTGTCATCAAATATTTTAAGCTTTTATGATCAGTATAAATATGACATTTCTCATCGTACAAGTAATGCCACCATATCTTCAGCGCAAATACAATAGCAGCTAATTCAAGATCATGTAATGGGTAATTTCTTTCATCAAGACACAACCTAAACCATTTAATGAGGCATCACTGTAAATAACAAATTCCTTACTCGCTTCAGGATGCACTAATGCATGTGCTTTTGTTAGTAGATTTTTCAATCGGTTGAAACTCTGCTGACATTCATCAATCCACTCGAACTTTACATCTATCTGCAGTAATCGAGTCATCGGAGAAGCTATCATAGAGAATCCCTGTACAAATCTCCGATAATAACTAGCAAAACCCAAGAAACTTCTAACTTCGGATACATTCTTCGGTGGATTCCAATTGACAATAGCTGAGATTTTACTTGGATCTACCCTGATGCCTTTGGTGGATACAATATGTCCAAGAAAACCCACTTCTCAAAGCCAAAATTCACATTTACTAAATTTAGCATATAACTGCTTCTCACGCAGAATTTGCAACACAATTCTCAAATGTTCTTCGTGTTCTTCTTCAGCTCTTACTTCACTTTCCACCTTTCTTTTCTCTTTGCTCAATTCTTCAGCCTTGATAGCTCTTCCAACTAGTACCACTAATTTTTTAATTTCAAGAATTCCCACTAATAATTAGATATCCTCGTTCAATCCATCTTCAAACCTCCTGTACAAAGTAGCTTCCTTAGATACACACTCTTAGGCATACTTGCTTAATTTGACAAATTCTCGTTCATATTCAGCTACCGTCATGCGCCCTTGTTTCAATTCAAGAAACTCTTTTCTCTTTTGATCAATGAAACGCTAACTTATGTACTTCTTCCAAAATTCCTCTTGAAAGAAATCCCATGTAACTTTCTCTTTAGGCACCACTGTCACTAAAGTTTTCCACTAATTATAAGTCGAATCCCTCAACAATGAGATAGCACATTTGAGACTTTCTTCTGGAGTACAAGATAATTCATCCAATACTCTGATGGTATTTTCAAGCCAGAACTCTACTCTCCCAGGATCATCATTTACATTAGCTAAGAACTCTTTGGCTCCATACTTTCAAATTTTATCCACTGGAGGCTTTGACAATCTTAACACTTCAGTTTGTTGAGGAGCTATGGGAACAGCTTGAGGAATAGGAAGGGGCAGAGGAGGTCAAGCATTAGGAATAGTTCTAACAAACTCGGTATAACAATTGCTCATCATATGGAGAAAGGATTCTCGAGCCTCATCTCCTTGACCTTACGCTGGAGCAGGCGCGTTACTTTGAGCATCATCAGCTGTAGCTCCATTAGGATCCATTACTATATAAAAGAAAACATTTTAAGATGTCAGGAGTTGTCACACTATCATTATTCAATTATGGCATGTATAGGTAGTCTATTACACTAGTTATGTTTGTCCGAGAATGGACTTAACTGTAGCTCTTATACCAATAAATGTAACACCACACACTCGAGACCGTTGCCAGATTCGAGCATGAGACGTTATTTAACTTATCTTACTACTTTGGGTATAAAAAAATAATTTATTTCATCATTCACAATAAATCTGTCCATCTGCACAACAGTCATTAATTTCATTATAACACAAGTTATGAAACTCAAAATTTAGATCCGTCAATTTTCCCTAAAACTAGACTCATATATCTTCTCACCATAAAATTTTCAGGATTTTTGGTTTGGCCAATTAGTACAGTTTATTCATTAAAGTCTCCCTTGTTTTACAGTCCAACGGTTCTGACCACTCTTCACTAAAAATCATTGTACAATTTTTATATGTTGTTCCTACGTATTTGTACTGAATATAGACTCACTAAGAAATCTATACATATAAATTATAACACATAATTATTTTTGTACAATTTTAAATAATTTTCTAAATTCTAAATAGGGGACTTCAAATACCATTCTGACCCTGTCTCACTAAAATTCAAATATCACAGAATATAAAATTCTTTTGCTTACAATATTTCTTTCATATGAAATTAGACACAATAAGATTTAATTCTATATCTTATTCACCTTCTAATTCCATTTCTCCTATTTTGTGTGATTTTTCAAATTCACGTCACTGGTGTTGTCCAAAAACTGTTTCATTGCAAATTTTTACTTTTTCATACTTTCTTTGTAGTAAACATCACTTAGGTATCCATACAAAATAATTCGATCCCTATACATGCCATAACTTAAAACATTTCAAAAGCATTTATATACTAAAGTAAAGGCTTGATATTGTGATACGAGGCTCCGAAGATCTCCAATCCAAGTAAGTTCAACACACTATAAAACAAAGAAAAAGAAAAGAACAAGTAAACTACTAATAGCTTAGTAAGTTACATGTAAACAATAAGAACTCAATAAAAAATTAACATTTTCACATACAATTAATTAATATCCTTCTTAGCAAATTTAATCACTTACACATGTACAATCTTACCAGTTCACTTGCACATACATTTAAGTACTTAATCATTATCACGTATGCTCATTCTTTCAATTATACCTGAATACACACTTCATCTCATATTCACTTTAATTTATTATTAATCCCGTTGAACACTCAGAATATACACAGATACATAGAGAATTAGCACATAAGTGCCACACTGATATGTAGCCGAAGCTACCACTGATATGTAGCCGAAGCTACCACTGTAATGTAGCCGAAGCTACCACTGATCAATAACACTGGAAATGTCCACGGGCTTGCTCACACAAGCTGTCAAGTGTCTGCAACACATGCTAGATCACCCAGCATCTGGGACTCATTGTAACACTGGTATCTAGTGATATATCACCTGTATCCATATCTATTCCTCAGTTCAACCGAAAATTTACTCTTAACACTTATTTTAAACACTTTATCACTTGAATAATTCATGAACAATTTTCCTTTCACATTCAATATTAATTCACATATCAAATGTAATTCACAATTTAGAAAAATATTGCTATTATTTATACATAACTTACCTCGGATGCAAAACGACTATTTTCGTAAATTAGTCGACAACCTTCTCTTTTCCCGGTCACCTTCACTATTCCTTCACATTTTATCAACATTCCATTCAAATACAATTCATACACAATATTTTGGCAAAATTATGTTTTTGCCCCTAAAGTTTCATATATTTATACTTTTTCCCCAAACCTCGAAAATTAAACTTTATCCCTTATTCTTATGTTTTATGACATAATGATCATTTTTCCCTTCTATGAAAACATCAAATTCTCACTCTAACATGTACTTATGAACATTAAGTATTTTTACCGATTAAGCCGTTTTACTCGTTTTCACTTAAAATCGCTTAGCAAAAGTTGTTTAACATAATTTCAAACCTTATATTCTATCATAAAACATCAAAATAAATACATTTCACCTATGGGTATTTCTCCAAATATGAACCCTAGGTTAAATTATTGCTAGTATAAGCTAAATCAAGTTACTGGGACTCCAAAAACGTAAAGAACATTAAAAACGAGGCTTGGAATCACTTACTATAGAGCTTGGAAGCTTGAAACAAACCCTAGCTATGGAGAACCCTTGAAATTTCGTCCTAGTGAAGAAGATGGACATATTTTGCCATCTTTTTTCTTTTTTCTTTTTAATCTTTTAATTACTAGATGACTAAAATACCTTTCATTTAAAACTTTGGTTATTTCTACCTATGTATGTCCATTTTTGTCCATGGAAATATAATGGTCTAATTACCATTTAAGGACTCCTACTTCAAACCCCCATTATAATCAAGTACTCTATGAATTAGAACCCCTATTTAGCAACTTTTGCAAACAAGTCCTAATAGGCAATTTAAGCATGCAATCAATAAAATTTCTTATCGATACTCTAACATGTGTATTTAATCACTCGGTAAATCATAATAATTAATTATAATAAACTTTTATATCTCGGATTCATGGTTTCGCAACCACTCTTCCGATTAGGCCATATTTTAGGCTATCACATGTGGAGTATCCGCAAACACTAATACCAATTTGTAACACCCCAAACCCGGCCCAAACACTACAACCGGATCTGGTATGTCACTAAGAAAAATTTTGGAAAACTTGTCATATTTTCAGAAAGGCCCAAATATATTTTATATAGAATATGCCTTTGTAAAATAAAACCCAAACTTAATTACATGCCTTAGTTTAATTAAAATAAAAATTTAAATAACTAAAAGTAATAAAAGCCCATAATAAAACAAAATATAAACTAGTGGCCCATGGCCTTATTACAACGAGATTTTAAAATCCACATATTCTGCTGCATGGCCACCTTGCGTTCCTCTCTCGAGCCCGGTCCGAAGCACTAGGTATCACCTGAAATGTTAATTAAAAGGGTGAGTCGCGAGACTTAGTGTGCAACCCTCATGCACCACTAGATTTTTGGGCCTTAAGCCCATTAAGCAAAATAAATAATTTAATACTCATAACAAACATTAATAACAAATAATATATGCAAGGCCCAACCCGTTTGCCTAGGTTTCCATCCGCTACACGCCCCCGTACCAACCGTTCACACCATTGGGGATTTCTACAATCGCCCCACACCGCTACACACCATGATGGCAGTCTTGCTGCTCATCCACGTATGATGGCCGAAGCCCTTATAACATATAATGGCCGAAGCCCGTATAATATTTAATGGCCGAAGCCCATATAACAGTTCACGGCATTAGCCGCTACATCAGATCACAGTAAAAACCGCTACACATATAACGTATAACTTTCTCCTTTCATCAACTCAACCCATGCAATCACATACAAGCATTTTACTTATAACATTTAAACAGATTATTTACTAACCTGGGATCCGCTTTTACCCTCCTTAGACTTTCATCAATAAACTGAGATGTTGGCAATTATCAAAACATATATAAATCTTATGATCATGCATTTTATGATTAGATCTAGATGGTGGGGAAGTATTACACACCTGTTATCGCAAAAATCTATTATCCTTAACGTAGAGCCTTATTTGTCGAATCCCGAAAATCCCTAAGAAACGTCACCTCCCCACCTTCGGCTTTTCCACCAAATCGGCTTTAATGGAACAGATTCGGCTTCTAGGGATAAAGAGTATAATCGACAGGGCCTTGGAAATAATGATTTGGATTAGGAGCTTGATAAAAATAAAGGAATCACAGAAAAAGGAGAAATCCTGAAACTCACTGGATTAAAGAGGAGTATACGGCTTACGGTGCACCTTCGGGAAACAGAGATCTCACTTGTAGATTCGACTTTGAGAAGAGAAGAGGGGAAAGTAAACTGTGTTTGGAGAGTTGCGACAAAGAAAAGGTTTTGAGAGAAAAGAAGAAGAGAAATTCGGCTAGGTGAGTAAGAAGAGAGAAAAATTGAAAGAAAGGATGATCACTTGGCTTATATAGATTTCGGCAATACACTCCCCCTCCCAGAGTTGGATTTTCGGCCGACTCTGCTGTCATCTGATAGCTTTTATCTTTCTTGTTATCTTAATCCCTTATCTCCTCAAAAATAGCCCTTATCTTTCTCTTCCTTTATCTTCCTATTTATCAAGAAAATAAAAGAATTAAAATCCCTATTTTGTAGCTAGTGTGCCGTCCACTCCTAGGGCTCCTAAGTGCCGAATTTTTGACCCAAAACTTGGGCTTTCAGTAGCCCTTATTTGGCCCAAACTCCTCCCCCCTTATGATGCCACCTTATGCCCACTTAAAGCTCCTCAAATCTTTGGGCCACAAGCCCAGCTTGTCACTTAATTAACTATCTACTTAAATTATGAGCTAACACCATTTATTAGCCACCTAACCCAAATTTTTAAAGCCCAAAATATCACTTAAATTACCCAGAACATTAATTTAAACCCTAATCCAAATATTTAATCAGGGCCTCAATTCAACCTCAAATTCTTAAATTACAAATTAATCAAGTACCACATATAAATGCATAGGCTTATATTTAGGATATTACAGTTCTACCCCCCTTAAAATAAATTTTGTCCTCAAAATTTACCTGATCAAAAGAGATGGGGATACTGCTGTCGTATAACATCCTCTGGCTCCCATGTCGCCTCTTCAGCGCCGTGATTTCGCCATAAAACTTTAACCAATGGAACGAACTTCCTTCTTAACACTTTCACGTCTCGATCCAAGATTTGCACTGGTTCTTCCTCAAAAGACAAATCCGGCCTTACTTCAATTTCTTCCACTGGCACTATGTGCGATGGATCAGATCGATAACGTCTCAGCATCGAAACATGGAACACGTCATGTATCTGCTCCAACTCTAAAGGCAACTCCAAACGATAAGCCACTTGCCCCACACGTTCTAACACCCTATAAGGCCCAATAAACCGAGGACTTAGCTTACCCTTTCGTCCAAACCTCATTACTTTCTTCCACGGCGATACCTTCAAAAAGACTTGGTCTCCTACTGCGAATTCCACCTCCTTTCGCTTTAGATCCGCGTAAGATTTCTGCTGATCAGACGCTTCCTTCAATCGAGCCCGTATTAAGTTAACTTTTTCCTCCATTTCCGAAACTAGTTCCGGACCCAATATCTGATGTTCACCCAACTCCGTCCAACAAGTTGGAGTATGACATCTCCTTCCATATAATGCTTCATACGGCACCATTTGAATACTAGCTTGGTAGCTATTATTGTATCGAATTCTGCCAAGGGTAAATACTCCTCCCAACTACCCCTAAAATCGATGATGCAACCCCTTAGCATATCCTCCAAGATCTGGATTACCCTCTCAGACTGACCATCAGACTGTGGGTGAAAAGCGGTACTGAAGTCTAACCTTGTTCCCATTGCTTGATGAAGAGCCTTCCAAAATCGTGACGTGAACCTAGGGTCCCTATCCGATATGATCGACACCGGTACACCATGTAATTTTACGACTTCAGCCACGTACAACTTAGCCAACTTTTGCAAAGAGTAGTCGACCCGAATCGGTATGAAGTGAGCAGACTTCGTCAGCCGATCCACAACTACCCAAATTGAATCTTTCTTGGTGGGTGTAAGGGGTAACCCACTAACAAAATCCATTGTGATTCTCTCTCATTTCCATTGGGGAATCTTTATCGGCTGCAACAATCCCGAAGGCAACTGGTGTTCAGCTTTGACTTGTTGACACGTTAAACACTTCTCCACATACTCCGTAACTTCTTGCTTCAAACCCGACCACCAGAACTGGTCACACAAATCTCGATACATCTTAACTCCTCCAGGATGCATAGCATAGGGGCTACTATGCGATTCCCGAAGAATCATCTGCCTTAGCTCCTCATCTTTTGGCATACAAACCTTCCCACGGAAACACAAAACTCCATCATTGTTCAGACTATAGTCTTCTACTTCACCCTCCTGCACTTATCGGATTCGAGTACTTAAGACATTATCTAAAAGTTGTTTCTCCTTGATTAGACTTGTCCACATAGCTCTTACTTGTAGCTCAGCCACCAACCTACCATCCTCATACAAACTAAGATGAGCGAACATTGCCCTTAGGTCTGCTATCACCTTCCTACTAAACGCATCTGCCACCACATTGGCCTTGCCAGAATGGTATTCAGTCAAGCAATCATAGTCCTTCAAGAGCTCGATCCACCTACGTTGCCGTAAATTTAACTCCTTCTGAGTAAGGAGAAACTTCAAACTTTTATGGTCGGTGTAAATTACCGACTTTTTCCCATACAGGTAGTGCCTCCAAATCTTAAGAGCAAACACTACCGCCACCAATTCCAAATCATGCGTAGGGTAGTTTAACTCATGCGGTCTCAACTGTCGAGATGCGTATGCCACAACTTTCCCATCTTGCATCAGCACACACCCTAACCCTGTGTGTGATGCATCACAATAGACGGTAAATTCTTTTCCCGCCTCTGGCTGAATTAACACTGGTGCTTCCGTCAGAATTCTCTTCAGTCTCTCAAAGCTCTCCTGTTGTTTGTCAGTCCACACAAAAGATACTCCCTTCCTCAACAACTTAGTTAATGGTGTCGCTATTGAAAAGAACCCCTCAACGAACCTTCGATAATATCCTGCTAATCCTAAGAAACTTCGAATTTCTGCCACAGACTTCGATGATTTCCAATTTAACACAGCTTCGATTTTTCGAGGGTCTACCCTAATCCCCTCTGCGGAAATCACATGCCCTAGAAAAGTCACCTCCTTCAGCCAGAACTCACACTTACTGAACTTTGCGTACAGCTGCTTTTCCCTCAGAATTTGCAACACCACTCGAAGTTGTGCATCATGCTCCTCCTCAGTCTGGAATAAACCAATATATCATCGATAAATACTACGACGAACCTGTCAAGGTATGGTTGAAACACCGATTCATCATCCATAAATGCTGTTGGCGCGTTCGTCAAACCGAACAGCCACTTACTGAACTTTGCGTACAGCTGCTTTTCCCTCAGAATTTGCAACACCACTCGAAGTTGTGCATCATGCTCCTCCTCAGTCTTGGAATAAACCAATATATCATCGATAAATACTACGACGAACCTGTCAAGGTATGGTTGAAACACCCGATTCATCATATCCATAAATGCTGTTGGCGCGTTCGTCAAACCGAACAGCATTACCGAAAACTCATAATGACCGTATCGAGTTCGAAACGTCGTCTTATAAATATCTCCTTCTTTAACCCTTAATTGATGATATCCCGACCTTAAATCAATCTTAGAAAAGACCGAAGCTCCTTTGAGTTGGTCGAACAAATCGTCGATTCTCGGTAATGGGTACTTATTCTTAATCGTCAACTTATTCAGTTGACAATAGTCCACGCACATACGCATGGATCCGTCCTTCTTCTTCACGAATAGGACCGGCGCTCCCCATGGAGACACACTCGGTCGGATGAATCCTCGATCCAATAGCTCCTGAATCTGAGCTTTGAGCTCCACCAGCTCCTTCGGTGCCATTCAATAAGGGGCAATAGATACTGGAGCCGTACCCGGGAGTATTTCTATTCCAAACTCCACCTCGCGATCCGGGGGTAATCCTGGCAACTCCTCCGAAAAGACGTCTGCGAAATCCTTGACTGTTCGAACCTCAGCGACAGTCACCTCTTTAGCATCCAAAGCATTAATAAAAGCTAAAAAGGCGTTACATCCCTTCCGAATCATCTTAACAGCTTTCAGGGCCGACGCTACATTGGACAAATAGTTCCTTCTTTCTCCTAACACAACCACCTCCCCGCCTTCTGGGGTATTTAACACCATGCGCTTAGACCCACAATCCAACTTAGCATGATGCTTTGACAACCAATCCATTCCTAGGATAAGATCGAACTCTCCGACTGGCAATTCCATTAAGTCTGCCGGAAACACTACCCCTTGAGTCTCTAATGGTACATCCTTAAACAGCTTGTCTACTACCCTAGATTGTCCTAGGGGACTAACTACAGTCATATTCCTAGTAGTTGTTTCAGGATCTATACTTAAGGGCTGTAAGCTATAAGAAACGTACCGGTTATGACATCCGGTGCGTCACCATCCTCCTGTCGACGAACTGCATAAACTAGACCCAGCTGCCTTGCATCTACATTACCGATACCTCTACCATGTGCTCCACGACCATGACCAGCCCAATTTCCTCCTCTACCTGCACCGTGACCCCTTGGTCCAGGCTGATCACCTCTCCTCACTTGATCAGCACCTCGGCCTGCTGGCTGCCCTCGATCCATCTGAGGACAGTCCTTAATCAGATGTTCTGTGGACCCACATTTAAAGCATCCACCTGTTTTTATTCTACACTCCCCATAATGCGTCCTCCCACATATAGAACATGCTTGATTTTGACTTGTCGGAGCACGAACTGGCCCATCAGTCCTAGGCCTCTTCTGAAAATTACCTGATGCTCTTGATGGCCCAAAACGCCTCTCATTCTTACCCCGATCCTTATCCCTTTCTTGTCTCTCAACCCGTTTCACTTCCTCAGCTATTTTAACCTTATCTACCAAAACAGCAAAAACCCTTTCTCGTTGCGGTGCTATCAGAACCCTTAACTCATTTCTCAGCCCATCCTCGAACCGTACACAACGTTCATACTCCGTTGCTACCATCCCTCGAGCGTAACGGCTCAAGCGTAGAAACTCGGCCTCATATTCGGCCACAGACTTACTTCCCTGTACCAAGTTCAGGAATGCCTTCCTTTGGGCATCTATATAGCTAGCCCCAACATACTTTCCCTAAAATGACTCCCTAAAGAAGTCCCAGTGAATCCCGACCCAAGCCTGTGCATTTATATGTGGTACTTGATTAATTTGTAATTTAAGAATTTGAGGTTGAATTGAGGCCCTGATTAAATATTTGGATTAGGGTTTAAATTAATGTTCTAGGTAATTTAAGTGATATTTTGGGCTTTAAAAATTTGGGTTAGGTGGCTAATAAATGGTGTTAGCTCATAATTTAAGTAGATAGTTAATTAAGTGACAAGCTGGGCTTGTGGCCCAAAGATTTGAGGAGCTTTAAGTGGGCATAAGGTGGTGTCATAAGGGGGGAGGAGTTTGGGCCAAGTAAGGGCTACTGAGAGCCCAAGTTTTGGGTCAAAAATTCAGCATTTAGGAGCCCTAGGAGTGGACGGCACACTAGCTACAAAATAGGGATTTTAATTCTTTTATTTTCTTGATAAATAGGAAGATAAAGGAAGAGAAAGATAAGGGCTATTTTTGAGGAGATAAGGGATTAAGATAACAAGAAAGATAAAAGCTATCAGATGACAGCAGAGTTGGCCGAAAATCCAACTCTGGGAGGGGGAGTGTATTGCCGAAATCTATATAAGCCAAGTGATCATCCTTTCTTTCAATTTTTCTCTCTTCTCCTCACCTAGCCGAATTCTCTTTTTATTTTCTCTCAAAACCTTTTCTTTGCCGCAACTCTCCAAACACAGTTTACTTTCCCCTCTTCTCTTCTCAAAGTCAAATCTACAAGTGAGATCTCTGTTTCCCGAAGGTGCACTGTAAGCCGTATACTCCTCTTTAATCTGGTGAGTTTTGGGATTTCTCCTTTTTCTGTGATTCCTTTATTTTTATCAAGCTCCTAATCCAAATCATTATTTCCAAGGCCCTGTCGATTATACTCTTTATCCCTAGAAGCCGAATCTGTTCCATTAAAGCCGATTTGGTGGAAAAGCCGAAGGTAGGGAGGTGACGTTTCTTAAGGATTTTCGGGATTCGACAAATAAGGCTCTACGTTAAGGATAATAGATTTTCACGATAACAGGTGTGTAATACTTCCCCACCATCTAGATCTAATCATAAAATGCATGATCATAAGATTTATATATGTTTTGATAATTACCAGCATCTCAGTTTATTAATGAAAGCCCAAGGAGGGTAAAGCGGATCCCAGGTTAGTAAATAATCTGTTTAAATGTTATAAGTAAAATGCTTGTATGTGATTGCATGGGTTGGGTTGATGAAAGGAGGAAGTTATACGTTATATGTGTAGCAGTTTTTACCGTGATCTGATGTAGCTGCTAATGCCGTGAACTGTTATACGGGCTTCGGCCATTAAATATTATACGGGCTTCTGCCATTATATGTTATAAAGGCTTCGGCCATCATACGTGGATGAGCAGCAAGACTGACATCATGGTGTGTAGCGGTGTAGGGCGATTGTAGAAATTCCCAATGGTGTGAACGGTTGGTACGGGGGCGTGTAGCGGATGGAAACCTAGGCAAACGGGTTGGGCCTTGCATATTATTTGTTATTAATGTTTGTTATGAGTATTAAATTATTTATTTTGCTTAATGGGCTTAAGGCCTAAAAATCTAGTGGTGCATGAGGGTTGCACACTGATCTCGTGACTCACCCTTTTAATTAACATTTCAGGTGATACCTAGTGCTTCGGACCGGGCTGGAGAGGAACGCAAGGTGGCCATGCAGCAGAATATGTGGATTTAGCAAAAAGACTCAAGTTATTATTTTATATTTTTAATTAATGGATTTAAAATCTCGTTGTAATAAGGCCATGGGCCACTAGTTTATATTTGTTTTATTATGGGCTTTTATTACTTTTAGTTATTTAAATTTTTATTTTAATTAAACTAAGGCATGTAATTAAGTTTGGGTTTTATTTTATAAAGGCATATTCTATATAAAATATATTTGGGCTTTTCTGAAAATATGACATGTTTTCCAAAATTTTTCTTAGTGACATACCAGATCCGGTTGTAGTGTTTGGGCCGGGTTTGGGGTGTTATATGCTAGACCTCAGCCATTAGTAGGATGTTCAGGTCCAGCACCTGAATCATGTATACCCTAATCACATGTCATTTGTATTCGATGAATTCCTAAGGTTCAAATGGGGCTTGGTAATAATCGTACGTAGTTGGATATGCAACAGGTATATACGTATAGCAATTCACAGCACAAGTATATTCCAATCAAAAGCATATATACACAATTTAATTACACGAACTTACCTCAAGGAGTAAATATAGATACGGAGGCAACTAATCCGAGACTTTATCTATGCCCCAGTTTAAAGCCGTACGAGGTATGTCTTGATCTATACAGGTAAATTTAACTCAATTCAATATGTAATTTATTCAATTTAACCCAAAATCATATTTCGGCAAAATTATCATTTTACCCATATATTTTTAATTTCTTTGCAATTTAGTCCCTAGCTCATAAAAATGGAAATTCATGCAATTCCACCACAACCCATCATAGCTGAATATCAATTAGGTCCCTATCATGCCCTATATTTCATTTATTTCACAATTTCACCATGTAAAATTTATATTTTTCAATTAAATCCCTAACTGATAATTTCATCAAAAATCACTTAATAAAAGTTGTTTATCTAACAACAACTATCCATTTTCTTCCATCAAACATTAAAACTCATGCACATTCATTAATGGAAAAGCCCTAATAGTTTAACAATTTCACAAATTAGTTATTGGGCTAGCTAGATTAAGCTACAACTATCTCGAAAACGTAGAATTCATTAAAAACGGAACAAACATCACTTACCAAGTAAGGTAATTTATATAGCCGAATGTTGAAGCTTCTCCCATGGCTTCCTAACCCTAAAGTTTTTGTGGACTAAGCATAAAAAGATGATGGCTTGTTTTGTTATATTTTATTTATCATAAATTTTCAATTTACTTAATTAACCTTTAAAAACATTAAAATTTACACAAATACCAAGCCATCACATTCCACTATCTTCATTAGTGGCCTAATTACCATATAATTACTCTTACTTTAAGGTTCTATATCTATTTAATACCTTTAGCTACTAGAACTCAACTTTTGCACTTTACGCGATTTAGTCCTTTTTATCAAATTGAACATGTAAACAGTAAAATTTCTTAACAAAATTATTATACAGTACTACTATCATATTGTAGGCAATAAAATAATAATAAAATAAATTTTTTGACTTTATATTTGTGGTCCTAAACCCACTATTTGGATTTCACTGAAAACGAGCTGTTACAAAATTAGCCAGGTAAGTTTGTATGATTAATTAACGTTTTAATGTTATATTGAATTATATATTCATGTATTATTTACCACGAAATCAAATGTGGAAATCCAACGATGTTTTGATGATTATCGAGTCTCGTTTGAACCTTTGGAATACATAGGATAGAAATGACATGTCACTAGGGATACAACATTTCTGGTGCTGGTCTTGAATGTCCTACCGATGGCCGAGGTCTGGAATTTGTTGTGGATACTCAACAGTTTGTGTGAGTAGCATCGCGTAGCTTACATTCCGATCGTCAGATTGCGTGAGCAGACCCATTCCACAGCTCGAGTGAGCAACAATGTAAGGGAAATAGGAAAGGTTACGACTATATGTTTAGCACACTTTGTGTAAGCTTTCCCTCCTATCTGATGTTATTCTAAATGGTTTAACGGGCATGAAAGGGAAAGGACTGATAAGTATTTGAATGACTTATGTCATGAATCTATGGAACGTATGTCTATGTTCATGAAATTGATGATTTCAAATGATGTTGTTCATGTATAATGATCTACCTTATGTTAATTCAAGTGAATTTTGAGTTGATGCATTAACATGTGTTGTTGGTGATGCTTAGGCTTGTGCCAAGCTTATGGTTGGATTATATCATGCTTAATCCTAATGATATACTTTGAAATGGTAAGTGTCCAAATGGAAATATACTTATATGCATGAAAAGGTTGTATGAATCAATATAAAATGGCTTATCATGTGGTTGTTTCTAAAAGAGTTATGTATAAATGCACTAACATGTGTATTGATGATGATATTTAGGCTTGTGTCAAGCTTGTGTAATTGGTTGATGTTTATGCTTATGTCCTGTATTATGCAAATGATACGGGTAAGAAAAGGTAATGAAATGGTAAGTTCATAATTGAGATGTAATATGATGATATAAAAGGATTGATGAGTTCAAGGACTTACTTATATGTGAGAAATTTACTTATGCTATGGATGAATTTACCTATTTCATGAATAAACACACTAATTCCTGAATTGATAATGTTATTTAAGCTTATGCTAAGTAAATGAAATGGAAAGTAAGTAAATGAAGTGGGATGTAAGTAAATGGAATGGTAAGTAAGTAAATAGAATGGTTCATCATCTTAAGAAAAGGTTGAATACGAGCTTACTAAACATTCATCGCTTACATAATTACTTTCCTTTACTTTACAGATTACCGGAATCTCATTTGATTTGGAAGCCTGTCGAAGATTTATGACACTATCCAGTGATTATATCGGTAGTTTTGATGTGTTAGTCAAGGTTATAATGGCATGTATAGGTGGACTTATTGTTGATGTTTAGTTGAATGTTAGTCGATGAGTTTGGCATGTATATGTCATTTTGGTTGATGTAACCTTGGTACTTTGTTGATGTTTGTGAATATGGCTAAGTTATGGTGCATGTTTGAGTGACTAAATGGTATGTTCATGTGGAAGTTCTAATGATCATAATTATGGTATGTTTTAGAAGTAGTATTGAATTATATGAGTATGATGAAGATGTGGTAAGTATACATTATGCTTTCTATGGAGATGCCTCATATGGCATATTAGTTGAATGGATTTGGTCATTTGAATTGGTTGTTTCATGCATGTTTTGGTAAAATTTTGGTGCTTTGAAGTTGTACACAAAATGCTTGTACGTAACCATTTGTGTTTGTGTTGAAAATGGCTTGATTTTGGCAAATTTCATGTCCACAAGGCCTGAGATACGGGTCTGTGACTCAGTCGTGTGTCATGGTCGTGTGTCTTCTGAAGGTTTTAAGTTTTACAAGTCAAGCAGTTACACGGCCTGGCACACGAGCGTGTGAGGCCATTTCGAGAGTTACACGACCTAGCACATGGGCGTGTGGCTTGGCCGTGTGACCCAACTTCGAAAGTTATACAGGGACGAAAACAGGTTGGAACACGATCGTGTGTCCCTACTTCAATTGTTACAGAGCCTGAGACACGGGCATGTGTCTCAGCTGTGTGAGTCCCCTACAGTTCAATTTTTCCAACTTTTTCTTAAATGTTCCAAATGTTTTCGATTTAGTCCCAAATTGTTTCTGAAGTGTTCTTAAGGCCTCGAAGACTCGAATAAGGGGCGATAGTCATGTGATTGAATGATTTATACTATGTTTATGTTGATGTATGAGATGTATGTTTTTAAGTTATGTTTATATAGTAATGCTCCATAACCCTATTCTGGAGACAAATACGGGTTAGGGGTGTTACATGATTAGGCATGAAAACATTATAGTATGATATGGTGACTGCATAGAATGGTTAGATACATGTTTATTTAGTTGAACTTACTTAAAAATGATGCCAAATTAAGGCATGTTGGATTGTTTAAATTGAGTAATGATAAATGGATTTTTGGGAATGCTTTTAGATCGGTTTTGTGCATAGTTAGATACACAT
The DNA here is from genome assembly GCA_005393395.2 of Gossypium australe. NCBI lineage: Eukaryota > Viridiplantae > Streptophyta > Magnoliopsida > Malvales > Malvaceae > Gossypium > Gossypium australe. The sequence continues at coordinate 57,976,598 of CM016616.1, read as the reverse complement.
ATATGCACCAAATGAGCTTAAGTTTTAGCTTGACATGATATAGGTAACAAATGAACAAATTTTACTAAAAATAGGGTCCTTGTCTCGACGTGAAATACCCTACGTCCCAACATCTATCTATAGTTTGTGATGTCCCGATGTCGTGACCTGACTCACTATTTTGGTGACGTCAGGATGTGAAGGAGGTCACGTCACGACATGGAGTCCAAATGTTCAAAACCTTGCAATTTGATCCTAATTCATGCTTGGGTCAACAAAAGAGCTATTGTAAGCTCGATTAAGACTCAGTTTAAGTTGGATATTATTATTAGATTGTGTTTATGAAATGAGTTAATGATTGGATGATTTAATTATGGTATTTTTTATGGTAGTTTCTCTGACAACAATGTAGCATTTCGTAACTTGGACCTAGGAATTGGGTCAAGTGAGGGGTGTTACATAGAAGGTCACAACTTAACAAACTAACCATTTGAAACATTAAACCGAAATGCTAAGGTACATGCCGAAAGACCAAAATGAACCACTTTATACAAACATTATTTGGTTTGAAACGGTAGTTTGGATGGTAGGCTTCAAGAAACACCTGAACCTGTGCACGGAGAAAACAAACTGTACGCTGAGCAATAGGCTCAGTGGTACTTTGTAACACCCCTCACTTGTATTCAACACCAGAATAGGGTTACGGAGTATTACCAAACTTATAAAACTTTTAAACATTCAATTCACATATAGTTTCACATTTCATGCAACATTATTCAAACTCAAGCATAATGTCCCTATAATGAGCCTACAAGGCCCTAAACATGCTTTGGGAGTGGTTCGGGACTAAATTGATAATTTAGGAAACTTTCACGAAACCTTGAAATTTTTTTCTAAAAATAGGGGACACACGCCCGTGTGTATCACATGGCCAACAGACACGCCCGTGTCATAGGCCGTGTGGACATTCGAAATGGAAGCACATGGCCATGTCCTAACCCGTGTCCGACCCCGTGTAACTCTCTGACTTAGGTCACACGGCTAACACGCACGCCTGTGTGCCAGGTTGTGTGCTAGGCCGTGCCAAACCTGTAGGGTATACTAACTTATGCCACATGGCCAAGTCACACACCCGTGTGTGAGGGCGTGTGGAGCATACTGATTTTATTTCAAATTCAACACTAGGGAACACACAGCCGTGTACATGACTGTGTATCACACACAGCTGAGAAACACACCCGTGTGGACAAAAATAAGCTATTTACAAGCCATTTAGCCACATTTTGCATATACCTATACACGATCAAATGGTACCATTTCAAGACACAAATATGTAGCCAAGTATCATCAACCAATCCACAACAAACATATCTCAACCAACTAAATACCTCATACCATAATAAACATTTGAGTATCATAATTCCACATCAACCATTTCACATGGCAATATTTACCACAAACCACATAACATTTATAAGCTACCTCAAATGGCCAAAATACGTTTCCATCAAACATTCCAAAATGACCAAAGCCTATACATGCCATATACCATATAAACACAACTTCAAAAGTACCAAAATAGATGTCCGATAGTGCGATGAAGTCTCTGACCATTCCAGGATCCAAGCTAGCTTCGAAATACTATGAAAAATGGAGAATAAAAAAATGAAGTAAGCTTCGTAGCTTAGTAAGCTCGTATAATAATAAATTAACTTAACAATTAAACACAGTTCAATCATAATAAGCAATCATGGCATAACGCATAACAATCTAAAACCTTTCTTTTGTTCAATTTATTATTAAACATGAATTCACCATTCATTTCAATTCACAGCTCGTATAGTTTCCGTACATGCCTGTACCAACTCATATCAGTCTCAATACCATCCACATCTCGAATATACCCATTGAATTATTTCAATATCACGAAATATACCCTACCTTGGATTGATACTAATAATAATAATAAGACTTTTATATATTAATTCCGTAATTCACTTACCAAATCACTTCGGATTTATAAATGCTTACGGTATGAGTACTTCGATTTTTTGATGCCATAGTCCAACTATGGTCTTACACATACATTGCCATGGCCCTGCCGTGGTCTTACATTCACATGCCATAACCCAGTTATGGTCTTATTTTCCGATTGCCATAGCCTAGCTATGGTCTTATTTAGCAATTCGTCTTACTTAAATCGTTCATTTTATTTAAAATTCCAAAATTTAACCAATAAGGTAATTACAACCACTATACCATTTATCCATTAAATAAATACACATCTAAGTTTAATTATACGAACTTACCTCGTGTACGGAAATGACGGAACAAACTGACTATTCAATTACTTTACTTTTTCCCCGATCTAAGTATGAATTCTTCTTTTCTTGATCTATAAGTAATCAAAATCAACTTATTTATTTTTTCAATTCAATCCAAAATATACATGTGAGCTATTTTACACATTAGACCCTAAATTTTCACATTTTTAAAATTTACTCCTTATTACACAAAATAACAAATTCATGCAAATTTCAAATCACCCATGCTTACCCGAATTACTACTATACCCTTAACAACCCATAATTATAAAATTTCCACACATTCAACCACACATTTATCACTTTTCATAAATTAATCCCTAATTTGCATTTTTTTTACTCAAAATCACTTTACCAAACTTGCATAACTATCATCAAATATTCACAATTCATCATAAATCATCAAAGAACACATATATACATCAATGGCAACTCTCACAAATTTTAACAGTCTTGAAATCGAAGGTGGCTAGATAGATTGAGCTACAACGAACTCAAAAACATAGAAATCAGTAAAAACTGGGTCAAAAATCACTTACAATTGAAGAATGCATTAGCCAAACCTTCAAAGCTCATCAATGGCTTCCTTTGTTTCTTATTTTTGGTTGGGAGAAAGATGAATGAAACAATTTGTCTTTTGTTTTAATTAATTAACCTTTATTTTGTAAATTACCATTTTAACCTTAATAAAAACATTATTATTTCACTTAACATTTACCCATATTTGTCCACTAACAAATGAAATGGTCTAATTACCATGCAAGTGTTCATACATTTTCATTCTATAGTTATTTAGTGCATTTAATTATTTTGTACTTTACTCGATGTAACGCCCCGAATTTGGGCCAAATAGAATTAGGCCTATTGGGCTTTGGGCTTTGGGTCTCAGAAAATTTTTAAGTGAGCGAGAAAAAGACAATTGGCATGTGGGCTTTGAGGGTTAATGAATTTAGAGTGTCTAGGGGTGTTGGAAATGTCCTGGGATCAAGTAAGGGTATAGGAAAAATTTCGGTTTAAGCCCCAAGGGAACTGTGACTTCAGTTAGTAGGCCTTTTAAATAAATGAAGAAGAAAAATGACACAAGAGGAGCTTGTGGTGTAGTGGAAATGTGGCGGCACTTAGGGAGTAGGGAGGTGGCGTCATTAGCAGGCAAGGAGGTCTAAGGTTCGAGGCTTAAGAGTGGTGATTTTAGGGGCTTTATTTTTTGCACATGGAAGGAAGGTAGTGGCGCTAGAGTGGACTCTGGAAGGGAGTGTTCAAGAGAGAAATTTAAGGTAAAGATAATAGAGAAAAGATAGGGGATTGAGGTGTGGATGTGTTGGTGCTGATTGGGACTCTAGGGGAAGGTAGTTTCGGCTTTTGGCTATAAAAGGGGGGTGCCGAATTCCTTTGAAAGGTTCCTTGGGATTTCCATTACTTTTTTTTCTTCCCCTCATTCTGTTTCTTCCGTTGCCGAATTCTTCCATTGTCGAAAAACCATCATTCCTTTTTACGAAATCCCTATTGGTGTTGTGTTCTTCTTCTTTCTTTGAAAGCTGAATACTCCCTTATAATCGAATAGCCCTATCTTTTTGCCAATTCCTTGTTGTTTTTCCTCCATCACAAATCAGTTGTTGTTATCTACTCTTAATCAAGTTTTAAAAGCCAAATCTCGTTCAATAGCTATCTAGGCCGTATGATCAAAGGTTGGATTCGGTAAGTACTCAGTCAACCTCATTAGTGTGTTTTGTTAAAAGCCAAAGGGCTATCTAACTTCTCCTTGTCGTTAACCTTGTATTAACAAGGGTAGGGTTCAAAGATCGCAAGCGTGGTAAGGATTGTTAGCAAGTGGTAAGTGTACTCGTCTCAGTTGTGGATTAGTGGGTGGTCGAATGTAAGTATGGCTTATAGAGGTGACTCGTGTGGAATATGAGTCACTTGATTGTTGATAGTATATGTGTGGGTGCAGATCTACATGAATAGTAGCTAAGGAAGGGCTACTGGAACTGGTGGCACACGGTAAGGTTATGGTAAGGCTTCGGTTTTTGGGTAAATACTGTGGTTAAGTGTGTATTGATTGGAGATTGGTATTGGTTATAGGTTCAAGGCTGAGGATAGTGTAGCACGTCGCATTAACCAGGTGTGTACATACACTTCACACACGACAATTGGCAAAAGCTGAAATCCCGAAAAGCCGAAAAGTTGAAAGGTTGGCGCCGGCAACCATACGAGCGTGCAAACATTCGTGTGGGAACACCGATACGATTACCGGGGCCAAGAGAGTGTTCTCAGGGTCTCGGGCCACTATTTGGTCAACCGGGCCAAACGGGGCTAAATAGGCCTGCGGAGCTCGTGGGCCCAAATCGGCAAGAGTTGATATGTGAAAATTGATTGATGGATTGATATGGTTGTATGATTTGAATAAGACTGGGCCTAATGGGCTATATAAACATGATTGGGCTTAAAGGGCTATATGGACATGAATGGGCCTAGTGGGCCTTATGGGATTTTAGAAATGCAACCTAGGGTTTTAATGGACTCTAGGCCTAGTTCCGATAAATTCCTAAATGGCATAAAACTTAAGTTAATAATCAAACATGTCTGTGGACAAGTCGCCAGGTTAGAGTGTGGTAATGGACATATGCATGTCTAGGATTGGATCTAGGGAGAGCTTGGTACTTAAGCGGTCCTAGTGACCCACCTCCTCTTCTCTGGGATCCTACCTGGTGCATAGTGTCTGTCCACTTTAGCCGCAAGGACTTGTTGATGGGCCAAAGTTCATAACTAAAACCCGAGATGAAAGAAATTACGAAAATACCCTTGTAGGGTAGATTTACAAAAATACCCTTAGGTAGTGAAATGACTAAAATACTCCTAGGTGCTTAATGTGTGAAAATATGTATGTTGCATTCATGAGATATATGTTGCGCTTGGGTGGGTTTGATGATACGGAGGAAGATATGTGAGGATCGCATAGTCACTTGACGACCGTGGATCCACCGGTGGCTTTAAGCCCATTATATGCCTAGAAGCCTTGCTGCAACGTTTGAGTAGTGCCACTGTTGGTGCTACCTTTGAAGTGTAGGGATGGGTGGGTTGATATATATATCCCCACAGTAGTGTAGGGTTGGAAGGGGAATGGAGTGCAGGGTTGGATTTGGGATGGGAGCATTGCATTCATATGAGACTGATGTGATATGAGGTCATTGTGGGCTAAGGCCCAAGACCACCGATTTTGTTAGGGCTTAGGCCCAATGTGATAATTACAAGTTGATTGGTTACCAAGGGTCATACACATTGAGTTTCGAAACTCACACCCTTTTATTAAATGTTTCAGGTGACCCTCAGTAGACGGCTCGACGTGGGAGAGGACTCGGAGATGGCCACACTACAAGTTACTTGGAAGTTTTTAATTAGTTTCAAATGACTTTATTTTAGTTACTTTATTTTCATTTGGGATGTAATAAGGCCTTGTATCTCCAATTTGACTTTACATTTGGGTTTTATTGTTTCAACTGCTTAATTTTTTTTTTTATAAAACTTGAATAAATTTTTAAAGTTTAACATGGTTTTCGAAATAACTATAACATATGAACATTTTCTTAAAACATGGGCTTTTATCATAACAAGTTGCATAGATTTTGGGTTTCTAAGCCTTAAACTTAAGTTTTAACTAAGCAAAGTCGTTTTGAATTGTCCCTTTGATGTGACATCTCTGGATTCGGCCATAACGTCTGGGTCGGGTCTGGGGGTGTTACATGTGATTTAGTCCCTTTTACTAAATTAATCACTCAAACGGTAAAATCTATTCACGAAAATTTCACACAACCATGCTATCATGCTATAAACATTAAAATAATAATAAAATTACGCAATTCAGACCTTTTGACGTCAGATTTGTGGTCCCAAAACCTTTATTCTGATCTGACTAAAAACAGGTTGTTAGATACTTTAATAATTTAAGATATTACAATTAGTACCTATAGCATAATATAAAGCACAAAAATTCAAAATGCACCTACATATGTCCATATACATGTATCTAAAATTATGTATAACTTATTAGGTAAGTAAGTTTACTAAACCTTTCAACATTGTCATTAATTTGCACTATTTCTAATCACTTTTCAATTACATAACAAAGGACTTAATTTAATCAATCTATTATGATCTAATCCATTACCTACCTTATACTTAACGGTTAATCCATTTATGGATTCTACCGACTCATTCACATTTGTTTATGGCCCCTAAGCTTGATTCCTTTTTGCCTTGCATTATAGGATGCTTAGTTCCATTTCAAATTCACATATATGCTGACATTCACATTTAAAGCATCATATTAGATTGTTTAAATATAAACAATCAAACTTATTATTATTGATTCCTATTAACCAAAATTAGACTCAGAAAGATACAAAAATTGTCCAACCAACACACTAAATTGGCACTAAAGTGCATATTGGTGCTCAAAGCGCATCCTAGTGCACAAAGATCATCCTGGGACACAAAGTACATCCTGGCACACGAAGTGCATCTTGGAAATAAGCGCATAAACCTGTACACAATCCAATTTTATGGCATCCAAACTGTATTTAACTCAACCTGACTAGTTAATATTCAATTCGCATTACATTATCATAAATTCATCTTTAATCTATCATATAAATAGCATATTACAACTCGATTTCATACCAATCATACTTCATTAATTTAATCATACTACTTCCAATCATATTTAATTTAGCCCCTGTTTTGGTATACATGCTCAACCAAAACAATTCAATCGAAACATTTCATATTGTCACCATAGCATCATTCCAACAACTCATAAATCAATAATCAAGCATAAAAAATCAAATATTTCTATCTCGAATTATGAAAGTACAAATCGAGGTTTTACACGTCACTCGTTGACATTTTTCGCTTTTCCTTTCCCTCTTGGCTGTTCGGTATTATTGATAGCTACAAATAATCATAAAACACATCACATTATCAAATTCTAGCCAAATCAAAATTAAAGTTCACATATTTTTTAATTTATTCAATTTAGTCCCTAAAATCAGGACAAGCATAACTTTCAATTAAAGCCTTCAGATTACAATCTGTTTTCACCAAAACTCATCAAAGACCCTCTATTTTATATTCCTACCAACAATTCATGACGATTTTTTCATTTTATTCAATTTGATCCCTAATGTACGAAACTAACAACTAAACTTTAAAATTTAGTCCTTTTCATATATTAAGCTTAATTTTTATCAATTTCACACCAACCTCATTGAATTCTTAACAACGAAAACTTTCAAAAAATTTAATTGTTTTACAAATTGGTACATGGGCTAGCTAAATCAAGCTCCCATGACCTCAAATCTATAAAAACTACAAGAAAAATGACTTAATTACATTATCTAATCAAGTGGCCAAATGGTAGGAACCCTTGGATTTTTCTTTGTTTGCTCCTATGGTGAACGACCTAAGGTGGAAGATGAAGAGAATTTCCTCTTTTTTTCCACCACAAGTCATATTTTTAATTAGCTTTGGATGTTTATTTGGGAAAGTGAATGGACGGTTTGGGCTACTCTTGGGCTCGTGATTATTTCCTCATTAAATTGGACACTTCGGGCCTCTTTTCTGCATCAGGCTGTAGAATTTCATCAATCCATTTTTAATTGGATTAGATGAATTTTTTAGAAAGTCTAGATAGCTAATTTTGAGTTTCCATAACTATATGATAATCAACTATCTCTTGTATGACCAATTCTTTGAAAAGATGCTTCAACAATTTGACCTTTTCAATGTGATCCGAGGTTGATTTTTCTTTCGTTGCATAAAACTGTTTAAATTTGGTAAAATTTTGTAAGTTTAGCATAAAAATAGTTGAAAATAGAAATTTGTCTCTAATTTCTGCAACTTAGATATTTTTTTATAAAATTACAAAAATATGATAAAAAGAACTCTGAATTTGCAAGAATTATTAGTCAGAAAGTACTGCAAAGGTCTATATATTTTCGAGTTCCAACACCCCTAAACTTAATTCATTGCTCGTCTAGAGTAATGCCAACTTACAAAAGAATTCAATTTTTCAGAGATTCTCTTCAAAAAATCAATCTATCTCATAATTATGCATTTAGTGAAATTATGCTCAAAATAGAAACTTTGCTACTATGCAACTTAAGTATAAATATATCATTCAATTATTCTCAATTACTAACATGCTAACGAAAATATGAACTAAATGTTTTCTCCTAATTAATGTGTATTTAGTCTTTTCCAATCAAATTTTATTTCCCTCAACTAGGCTAAGTAGCAATCCTAAGGTTTAAATTATGCATTCATATGTTGGATTCAATAATTTCTCTCTACTAATGTAGCATACATAGCAATTCAATTCAATAGGTTGTAATGGGGCTAGGTTTCAAGGTAGGAAAAAGAGATAGACATTTTAGGCTAAATACCTTTAAACTCAACTTACCTCAGGCCTCCAAAATAATATACTCAACCTCTAGACTACCCAATTCTTCTTTTCTCAATTTTTGGAACCATATGCTCTTTTTACCTCTTTTCACAATAATTGAGGTTTTTTTAAGCGATCATAAAGGCACTTTTTTTTAGCATAACATCTATAACGCCCCAACTTCTGGGCCTAGAAGAAATGGGCTTCACGTATCAGAGGAATTGGAATCTAGTTGTGCAAGTGAATAACACAAAAGTATGTCTACTTTGGTGTTAAGGGTCCTGAGAGGTATTAGAGAAGTCCTAGGTTCAAACCTAGACTCTAGCAAAATTTGTGGTAAATGTTAATTAAACCCTTGGTACTTGTTAGTAGGCTTTAAGAATAGCTGGGGGGAATGTGACACAAGAAAGCATGTGGTCTAGTGGTTGAGGAACCATGGTGTGGCAAGGGATCTTGAGTTCGAATCGCATGAGATGCAAATGGGATTTTATTTTATTTCCATGAGGTGAGAAAGGTAGAGTTGGATTAAAACTCTCTTGAGGTGGTTGTTGACTTGGTCTTGGATGAATTTGCTGGAGAGTTTGAATTGGTCTTGTGAGTTGGTTGTGGAGGATATCAAGGAGGGATAAAAGGAGAGGATCATGGAGATTTTTAAGGAGTTTGAGATTGGGGTAAATTGTAGCCGAATTGGGGAACTGGTTGGTGCAAAATGCAGCTAAGGGGTTTGGAGATGTGCATTTTCGGCATTTGGTTTTTGAATAGGTACTGAATTTTCTCTTAGTCTTAGGCTTTTGGGGGTGTGCGTTTTATCATTTTAAGAGTAGGGGAGTTCCTTTCTTGGCGTAGTTTCGGCTTAGAGCAAGTGGTGCCGAATTGGTATTTTTGTTCTACTCTTTCTTTTTGCAAATATAGTCGATTTTGAGTGTGACTATTTGGCCAGTCTTTTTACTTCTTTATTTCTTTCGAGTGCCTTTCTCTTCTCTTCTTTTCAGCATTACTCTTGTGGTATTTGGCCAAGCCTGTGTTCTTCGTCTCTCACAACCATAGTCGACTACATTAGCCCTTCTCTCCCTCTTCAACTATTTTTCTGCTATGCTTAATAGCCTTCCAATTGTTGACTGAATTTAACCTCTCTCTTGTACTCTGATTCTGTGTTGACCAATTCTTTGTGGAGTTCCTTTTAGTCTCTTTCCTAGCCAAACGCCCTCTTCATCTTGTTGCCCATCCCTTTTCTATTTTCTTTTGATACACTCACATTTTGTTAAGCCGAATACTCTTCTCTGATTGTTTCTCTCTGACTCAATGCATTACCCAACACTTGGGTGTTACTCCTTTAATTTGGAACCGATTCTACGGGTTGGTTGAAGACGAGGGGGGTCTGATAATTGTTTGAAAGTTGGGGAAACAAGTGTTTTATTGTTGGTAAGGTCACAGTAGTTGATTTAGTTTTCTGTCGGTTTCTTTTTGTTTTGTTTTGGATAAATAATCGTTATGATGTTTTAATCTAGGTGCAAGGATATTTGGGGTGCGGTTTGTTTCACAAGCAAGTGTGTAACAATACCCTGTATTCAATAGTCGGCGGGAAATTCGAAAGAGTGTGTGTATTTGTATGTGGTATTCGATGGTCGGTTCAAAAGTCGAAAGTATGTGTTGGTTACACTATTATGACTGTAGATCGGAAAAATGCCGCAAAGCCAGAAATACGGCGTATGATGCCACACGAGCGTGCGATCGTGCGTGTGGTGAATCGAGCCTACGAACATGGGCGTTAGTCTGTAGAGGCCACCACGAGAGCTCTCGTGGTCTTGGGCTGTTCTGGGCCTCGATGGGTCGAAATAGGCGGTGTGGGCCCACACGGATAAAATGTATGTGATGTGGTAAGTGTTGTTTGGACTGTGACGTTTGCATAACTGTGGCTATTTCTGGGCTAACTGGGCCACACGAGTGTATGGGCTCACTTAGGCCTATTTACATCGTAATGACTGTTTAGGTTACTTAAGTCACTCGAGGCGACGGTGCACCTTCCGTTGGGTCGCTGAGACCCCGATTTGCAAAATTACCGAAATACCCCCGATTTGTAAAATTATTGAAATACCCTTAAATTTGTGAAATTATCGAAATGCCCTCGATTTGTGAAATTACCGAATACCCTAATTTGTAAAATTACTGAAATACCCTCAGATTGTGAAGTTACAGAAATACCCTTGATTTGTGAAATTACCAAAACACCCTGATTTGTAAAATTACCAAAATACCCCCGATTTGTAAAATTACCAAATACCCTCAAATTTGTGAAATTACCGAAATACCCTTGATTTATGAAATTATTGAAATACCTCCGATTTGTGAAATTACCGAAATACCCCCGATTTGTAAATTTGCCAAAATACCCTCGATTTGTGAAATTACTGAAATACCCTCAATTTTTAAAATTACTGAAATACCCTCGAATTTGTAAAATTACCAAAATACCCTCAGATTGTGAAATTATCGAAATACCCCGATTTGTGAAAATACTAAAATACCCTCGATTTGTGAAATTATCGAAATACCACCGATTTTTAAAATTACTGCAATACCTCAGATTGTGAAATTACTAAAATACCCTCGATTTGCAAAATTACCGAAATACCCCTAGTTTGCAAAATTACCAAAATACCCCTGAAGGGTAGGATTACTGAATTACCCTTATAGGGTAAAATGACTATTTTGCCCTTGCGGGTAAATGACTGGCTTAGGCTATGAATTTGACTGATTTGACTATGATCGTATGGCTGTGTTTAAACTAACTTGGCTGTGGCTGTATGACTGATATGCTTTTAATATATGTCTAAATGACTGTTACTGAGCATGGCCATTTTGCATACACATGTAATGATTAAGCGTGACATACATGACATATTGCATGGGGTTGGGACATTAATACGTAGGAAGTTCTGATATGGTCGCACGGGTCGCACTAGATGACTGTGGATCCAGTATTGATCTGTTAAGGTTGCACGTGTCACATGAGACGACTGTGGACCGACGGACGGCTTAAAGCTGCGTAATCTAATTTTGGCTCCGTGCCAACCTAAATATGGCTTTGTGCCATCTTGATTATGGCTTTGTGCCAGTCGTATTTACCCGTGGCTATGTGCCTAACATATATATTGATGACTCTGTGTCGATCATAATTACCCGTGGCTGTGTGCCGATTATATTACCGTCGCTGATGGTTATGTGCCAAACTTATTACAGTTATCGATAGCTTTGTGCCATCCTAATTATGGCTCTGTGCCATCTTGATTATGGTTTATAACCATTTTTTTATGGCTTTTTAGCTGTTCTGTCCACGGCAACGAGTCGTTCTGTTGACTTAGTGCCACAACTGGTGCTAAGCTTAGTGTGTTGGATGGGTGGTCGATTTTATCCCGACGTAAGTGTAGGGTTGGTACGGGTGGTGTGTTGGCTAGATCAGGGTGGGATGCATCCTCATACTGTTGCATATCTGTTTATGAGATCTGTCACAGCTTAGGCCACTTCTTCTGTTATTGGTTTGGGCTAGGCTCAATTGATTCTAATATGGGCTGTGACCCAAATGATATTGTAGTGGGCTTTGGACAACGTATGCTCTGAACTGGACTGTACTGTTACTGTTAAAGGGCTTTGGCCCAGACTGTTTCGGTTTCTATTTCTGGATACTGACTGTTACTCAAGTAAGGGGATTACACACTGAGTTTTCGTAAACTCACCCCATTTTTAATTGTACAGGTAATCCCCAGTGTTAGGAGGATCGGTGCTGCGATGGACTCGGAGGTGACCACACGACTGCGGTTGTTATCCTTTGGACTTTATATATGTTTTAAATTCTGATTTGGGTTTTAATTTCTGTAATAAGGCCTCTCTGGATTTAGTTCTAAATTTGGGATTTTGTTACATTTTATATCTGTTAGACGTAGACGAGTTTTCAACCCAATTACTTTTTTTTTAAATTAGCTTCGCAACTAAAAGAGATTTTTAACGAAGTTAATAATGTTTTTAAAAGTGATTAACTTTTCAATGAACCACTTTTTGAAATTGAACGAACACAAACTGAGAATTTAGTTTTTAAATATTAAGGAGGGTTTTCAATGAAAACATGGTTTTTGAAAAATACTTCAATGTGACACGCTAGATTCGGGCCTAACTTCTGGGCCGGGTTTGAGGTGTTACAACATCACCCTTTTTAGGTACCCACTACTTTTTCCGAACTACCCCAAAATTAAACACAAAGAATCCCCTAAAATAAGCTAAGTCTAAGGTTTGGTGGAAAAAAATGAAGATGAGTCATTTTTCAAATAAGGGATGGCCCATTTTAATGTAAGGACTAAAAAGAATAGGTCATTTAGTTCTAAAGTAGGTTTCAAGGGATAAATTTTAATAAGGTAGGCCTGAAAACCTCAAATGATCCAAACAAATATTTTACTAAATAACTTTTAAACTGCTATGACTCCTAGGATTTCGCCGTTAGAAAGTTATTGAATCAATTCTAAAAGCTTAAACCTTCATGCATACCTAGTTCTATTAAGGAAGAAATTTTCATGGTTGTTTTATACACATTTATTAAGATAAGTGTTTTTCTCAAAATTAAGCTAACATAAAAACAATTTAAACAATGAAATTTTATATATAAGAAAGCTAACATAATTAGACAAAATTTTAAATTTTTGAGCAAAATTTACTTAATCATAACTTGATGGAAAAAAAATTAATTTTCATCAAATATAATCATCTTCTTCGTAATCGGTTAAATCATGAAAATCATTAATGGATTTTGAATTTAATGGTACCTTAACTCCTCGGACGAAAACTTCCGTTGCAGTAGTCAAGGTCATATTTGCATAAAATGCTTGAACTAACTCAACATCTGGGATCGGTCTTTCATCACAAAACACTTCCCAATTTAATGTTACATTTATCTTTCAAATGATCGCCACGAAGTTAGTGTGATCACTCATTCTCAAATTAAATCCTTTTTCTGAGAGCATTTGTTGTTTCTTGAAGATGCTATCATACCTTGCTCTTGCTTCTTCATAATGGAACTTGTTTTGCAATTCTTCAATTCGGATAAAGGATCGTGTCCTCTTTTGAGACATGTTAATAACACAACCTAAAACTTGACATAAAATGACAACAAAAAGTAGTAATTTCCCAAAATCTAGTTCGGGTTGTGATCTCCCACAAGGCCAAGCTGTGATCTACCAGTCCAATTTGCAATATAGCTACCCTACCAGAGGCATCACAAACAGATTTCCATTCCATATTTTCACATATAACAATTTTCTGGTACTAGGCTCATGCAACAAGGGTGTTTTATTACACTGGTTTATACGCACACGTTCAAACACAACACATCGACTCATTTATAGTAGAGACAATTTACTATACACCACCCACATATCATGGAAGTGTCATAACTCAAAGGAAGTAAGAAGGAACTCACTAATAAGCTTCAGAATAGAATCTACTCTACTGGTCTTTTCCCTCGATTGATCGGACCTTCATTAGCTTCTTGAGCTAAATAAGAAACAGCTATAACCATTAGACCATTTATCTAATTTAATCATGCATGCACTAATGCAAAAAAATGTAAATCCCTTTGATGACAACCTAAGGGCTTTCTAGAAATTACCAATAAGCTAGTACTTAACAAAAGTGTTTTGACTAGATACTGGAACCTCCTTCGTCTTCTTTAGATAAGATACCTTAAAATTTTCCAGAGACTCAGAAAATAATATAGAGAAAAACAAATGTGAAACATGTTGGCTATTGGCATCCTTATATAGCACAGATAATGTAGACAAAACTGAGTGGGAGGGTCCCTTATTTCGAGAACTTCGATCAACAATTTAATGTCTTCATTTAAAGCCTCTTCAAAACGTTTATACATCTCAGCCTAAGACTACCCATTCTCTGGCATATTTGCTCAACCGAACAAATTCTCGTTCATATTCAGATATAGTCATATTTCCCTGTTTGAGCTATAAAAATTCTTCTTTTCTGATCCATAAATCTTTGACTAACATACTTCTTTCTGAATTCAGCCTAGAAAAATTCCCACGTAACATTCTCTCTCCGTACCACTAAAGTTATGGTATCCCACCAATGATAAGCTGTGTCTTTCAGTAGAGATACTACACATTTCAAACATTCAGTAGGTGTACAGGATAATTCATCAAAAATTCGAATGGTATTTTCTAGCCAAAACTCAGTTCTTTCTGGATCATCATCTGCAGTAGCTCTAAATTCCTCTGCCCCATACTTGCAAATTTTATCTACCGGAGGATTACCAGTTCTAATAGGTTCAGCACCCTATGGCATCTCAAAACCGGTTGAGGAGTAGGTGGGGGAGGTCGTTGTACAGCGGGGTTTGTTCTTAAGTACTCAGGAAACCATTCATTCATCAATTGAATGAAGGCTTGTTTTGCCTCCTCACTTCGGCCCTTAGATAAGAGCCTTACACTACCAAATACAGATGTAGCTCTTTGAACTGAAGCTGAAGCATTGCTCCCAGCTTCCTAGGATTCAGCTCTAGCTTGGTTGGATGACATTACTATATGAAAAATAGATTTAAAATGATCAGGAGATATCACACTACCACAAATTATATAATGGCATGTATAGCTAAACTCTTGTTTGCTATGTTAATTTCGAGAATCGGCTAAATCGTAGCTCTGATACCACTAAATGTAACACCCTTAACCTGTATCTGTAGCCAGAACAGGGTTACGAAGCATTACTGGAATTTACAGAACATTTACAAATATTTCAAGTCAATTACTATTCATTCCTGAAATTGTTCGGAACATCACTTAATGGACCCTCGAGGTCAAATATGAACTTTAGAATCTAGTTGGGACTCAATCGAAAACTCTAAGAAATTTTCACGAAATTTCAAAAATTTTCTAAGTTATAGGGCTCACACGTCCGTGTGGCCCAAGGGACACGCCCGTGTGACCCTAGGACACGTCCGTACCACAGGCCGTGTTCGACCCCGTATAACTCTCTGACTCGTGCCACACGGGCAGCCACATGCCAGTGTGCTAGGTCGTGTGGTTAATTCTATGTTTCTAAATTAGGTGCAGGTTTCACACGGCCAAGATACACGCTCGTGTTCTAGGTCATGTAGCACACAAGGATGAGACACACGTCCGTGTCTCTGCCCGTGTGCTCAATTCTGAGCATTTTATTTCTCATATTTAAGGTGCAAGGGACACACGGCCTGATCACACGCCCGTATACCAGTCCATGTGTCACACACGACCAAGACACAAGCCCGTGTGTCTACCCTTGTGAACAAAATAAAGTCATTTCTAGGTTCATTTCTCACCCAAAATTTTTACCAATGACCTGCACTAAAACTCATATCCATAGATCAACCAATTCTAGCATTCAAATTAAGCAAATTATATCATTCAACATGGCATATCATTACAAGCATATATCTTTATAAACTTACCTTGGTTTAGTCCATATTTTAGACATAATTTGATCAACTACTTAACATATATGTAGCTACCATAGTATAACATTACAAGTATATCAAAACAAACCATTACTAGCCATTCCAATACCTAGATTACAAGCATCATTTTCAAGCCTACAATGGCCAAGTTATCCTATACATGCCATTATATCAAATATCAAAATGTTTATACTATATATACCCAAAATAAGCTAGTGGATAGTGTGATGATGCTCCAACTAATCTCCAACCTTCGCGAGCTTCCGAGCACTATAAAATAGGGAAGATAAAATCTGGTCAGCATTACATGAATAGTAAGTTCATATAACAGGAATTAAAACTTACCAATTTACATTATTTAACAATAAGCATTCAATAACATGTTTTTCATCAATTTGGAAAATTTACCTAAACACATACACTCAATCAAACAAGTTAGTTACACAAATGTTCACATATGCACCAAGTAAGAATAGATGAGCTCATCATACTATATTCCTTCAAGACATCATTCATTTCATTCCATAATTATCTTATCATGCCAAGAGTTTTGTCCGTTGAATCATTGAAATTCTGATGGATACTCAAGTAGTATACTTAAGGTGCACAATTCAATAACTGTCAATTCTTATTCAAGAGTACCCATTAGGGCACCAAATCAAAGAACACACTCTCGAGCCACATATCGTATAACATGATTACCAATCCAGGCTAAATCCTAATTGTAACGTATATTCGAGAGGTCTTATATCAAGATTACCTGTCTAGGCTAAATCCTTTTTATAATGAGGTTAATAGGATTTCTCGTCTGAGCTAAATCCCGTCAGCAACAAATGCAGGACCTCATTCATTTCGAGAAAGCACATGTATTTATCGGAATTCGATATTCAAATAGAACTTCACCCCTTTTTCACCGTTTCAGCATGTATTCAATTCTTCATCATAGCAATCAAATAATTCACATCAATATAAGTCACATTCCATACAAGCACAACATTCAATTTAACATATTTACATGCTTAATTAAGTTACACGAACTTACCTCGACACTTGGTCGCGTTTAAAAATCTACAATTCTGAAACTTTTTCTTTTCCTCGAACTAACTTCAAATTTCTATTTTCTGGATCTATTTAAACGAATTTATTCATCAATTTATCCATTTCATATTCAAGTGGTCTCAATTTGCATCCTAGGAAAAATTACCATTTTGGCCCTAACTTTTCCATAAATTCCAACTTCGTCCCTAGGCTTGAAAAATGAAATTTATACAATTTACTCCCTATTCCAAGCCTAATCAAAATTTCACTATAAAATTTACAGCACATATATTCTATAAAATTCAGAATATTTCTTCAATTTTTACAACTTTACATTTCAGTCCCTAAATCATGTTTTCATCAAAAATCACTTTGTAAAAGTTGTTTATCTATCAACAACCTTTCATTTTCTACCATAAATTTCAAAATTTCAGCATATTCATCCATGACCTAATTTCCATAATTCGATAACTTTTCAAACTGATCCCTCAAATAGATAGATTAAGCTATCCCGATTTCAAAAATATCAAAATTACTAAAAACGGGACAAGAAATCTTACCCAATTAAGCCAAGAAAGTTTCTTCTCTATCTCCTAGGGTTTCCATGTATTATTTGAGGAAGATGATGAGAAGCATAAGATGATATTTCTTTTATGATCTTTCAATTAATTAAATTAATTAAATTTCCAATTTAGTCCTTGCCATTTTTCTAAATTTTCATGGATGAGTCAACAAAATATCTACATACTTTTCTTTAATGGTATAATTACCATATAAGGATCTCTAGTTTTGAATTCTATAGCTATTTAATCCTTATAGCTACTAGGAGTCACCTTTTGCATTTTATGCAATTTAGTCCTCGTAATTAAGCACATAATTAGTAAAATTTTCTTATCAAAATTTTCACATGACATTTCTAACATAAGACAACCATGCAATAAAATAAAAAAATTATTTTTGGCTCGAATTTGTGGTCCCGAATCAACTATTTTGATTTTACTGAAAATGGGTTGTTACACGTTGAATGCGCAGTATCGTTATTGAAAGATTTAGCTTACTAGTGGTGGAACACATTGATTTCTATTGTGCCGAAAGAGCGGATCACCTTGGAATTTTTCCAAACTTAGTTCAGAAAGAAACATATTAGTCAGAGGTTTCTAGATCAGAAACGTAAAGAATTTCTAGAGCTTAAATAGGGTAATATGACTGTGTCAGAGTATGAGCGGGAATTTGTTAGACTGAGCAACTATGCCCAGAAGTGTATTCTGACTGGGACTGTTGTGTGTAAAGGTTTAAAGAAGGGTTAAACGAAGACATAAAGCTTCTAGTTGGAATTCTTAAAATGAAAGAGTTCGTTGTACTGGTTGACTTGGCACATAAGGACGAAGAATGTAAAGAGAAAAAACGTGTTGATTTTGAAGCTAGAGACTTGACAAAGAATCGACTGGTAAGTCATATCAGTTAATATCAAAGAAATCAAAAGAATTTCAGAACCTTTCTACAACTCTTGTAGGACATTTTAGTAGAGACAGAGGTACCCGACGCTCTAGTCCTAAACCTCAAGATACATCTATAGCTACTGTGGGTAGTGTTAAAGATGCCAGACGCGAGTGTAAGCATTGAAACAGACAATATTATGGTGAGTGTCGAGTGAAGAATGGAGCGTGCTTCAAATGTGGTTCCTTCATCTACTATCTTGGAGATTGCCAAGAGAAATCTAAGAAATAGAAAGTTCAAACTATGAGATTGAGCAACACAGCTGCTAGACGTAGACCACCTCATAATCTCATAAATGTGAGTGGTAGTTGTGATGTGATAAAAAAAACTCTACTGTGAGATCTGAGGCACGAGCACCAGCTAGGGCTTATGCCTTTCGCGCACGCGAGGATGTTTCTACTCCAGATGTTATTATTGGTACTTTCTCTATTTATGATACTGATGTTATTGTTTTGATTGATCCGAGATCAACCCATTCATATGTTGGCACAAATTTAGTATCTAGTAAAAATTTACCTATTGAGTACACTGAATTCATGGTTAAAGTATCGAACCCCATAGGTCAGTATGTGCAAGTTGAAAAAGTTTGCAAGAACTATCTTTTGATGACACAGGGTTACAGTTTTTTGGCTGATTTGATGTTATTACCGTCTGATGAATTTGATGTGATTCTGGGCATGGATTGGCTCTAATAAGTCAGTTTTCTGGGACATATAGTATCAGCTAAAGGCATCAGAGTTGACCCAAGTAAAATTTCTACAGTTGTTGATTGGAAACCACTGAAAAATGTATCCGAAGTCAGAAGCTTTTTGGGATTATTTGATTATTACTAAAGGTTTGTTAAAAGGTTCTCGATGATAGCTACACCACTGATGCGATTCTTAAAAAATGATGTGAAATTTGAATGGTCTGATACATGTCAACAAAGTTTCAATCAGTTGAAAGCACTTTTGATCGAAGCACTAGTTTTGGTTCAGCCTGAAATGGGTAAAGAAATTGAAATTCTCAGTGACACATGTTTAAATGGTTTAGGTTGTGTTTTGATGCAAGAAGGCAAAGTAATAGCTTATGCTTCCAAATAGTTAAAGCCGCATGAAAAGAACTATCCGACACATGACTTTTTGCATTGAAAATTTGGTGACACCATTTGTTTGGTGAAAATGTCATATATTTACCGATCATAAAAGTCTAAAATATCTAATGTCACAAAAATATTTGAACCTGAGTCAGCATAGATGGCTCGAACTGTTAAAAGATTATGAGTTGATATTGATTATCATTCGGGAAAAGCGAATGTAGTTGCTGACGCTCTGACTAGAAAAATCTTTATTTGCTCTACGAGCGATGAATACACGACTGACATTATTTGATGATGGTTTGATCTTAGCTGAGTTGAAAGCTATATTGATGTTTTTACAACAGATCTATGAAGCTCAGCAATGTGATGACGATTTGTTAGATAAATAGGCACAGTGTGAGTCGACTTTTGATTCAGAATTTCATATAGCACTTGATGATTGTTTATTGTTCAGAAGTAGAGTTTGTGCACAGAAGAATCCAGAGCTCATTCAGAGAATCTTACACGAAGCTCATAGTTGTAGCTTGTCTGTTCATTCGGGAAGCAATAAAATATACAGTGATTTGAAATAGATGCACTGGTGGCCAGGAATGAAATGCGTTATTTTTTATTTTGTATCGAGATGTTTGGTATGTCAGCAAGTTAAAGCTGAACATCAGGTACCTTCAGGACTGTTCCAGTCAGTGATGATACCAGAGTGGAAATGAGATAGAGTTATTATATATTTCGTATCGGGTTTACCCTTGTCACCGAGAAAGAAAGATGCCATCTGGGTTATCGTAGATCGTTTGATGAATTCTGCACATTTTGTTTTCGTACGTACAGACTGCTCCCTTGACAGATTAGCTGAGTTATACGTTTCAGAGATTGTCAGATTACACGGAGTGCCAGTCTTTATTATTTCGGATAGAGATCCGTAGTTTACATCATGATTTTGGAGAAGGTTACAGGAAGCTTTAGGTACATGGTTGCATTTTAGCACTGCATTTCACCCTCATAGTAATGGTCAATCTAAGCATTTGGTTCAGATTCTTAAATATATGCTTCGTTGTTGAGTATTAGAGTTCAAAGGTAACTGGGAGACATATTTACCGTTGGTCAAATTTGCGTATAATATTAGTTTTCAATCGAGCATAAAGGTGGCACCATATAAGGCTTTGTATGGCCGTAAATGCTGAACTCCACTATACTGGACTGAGCTCGGTGAGAGAAAGATACATGGGGTTCATTTGATTCGTGATACTGAAGAAAAAGTAACATTGATCCGAGACAGTTTGAAAGCAGCTTCAGATTATCAGATATCATATACGCATCTTAAACGTAAATACATAGAGTTCCAAGTTGACGATAGAGTATTCTTGAAAGTATCGCCCTGGAAGAAAGTTTTTCAATTCGGTTGCAAAGGGAAGCTGAGTCCGCGATTTATCAGGCCGTATGAGATTACTGAATGAATCGGACCTGTTGCATACCGATTGGATTTACTATCAAAACTAGAAAAGATTCATAATGTCTTTCCCATGTCTATGTTATGATGGTACTGATCTGACCCTTCACATGTTATCTTCCCGAAGGATGTCGAGATTTAGCCTAATATGTCGTACAGTGAAGAATCGATCAGAATTCTGGCACGAGATGTGAAATAATTGATAAATAAGAACATAGATTTAGTAAAAGTTCTCTAGCAACGACACAAAATAGAAGAAGCCACCTAGGAACCCGAGGAAGCTATGAGAAAGAAATACCGGAACCTCTTTTCGGGGATGAAAAATCCCTTAAGGGGAAGAGTTGTAATAGCCCGTTTTCAGTGAAATCAGAATAGTGGTTCTGGGACCACAAATTTGAAGTTAGAAAATTTATTTTATTATTATTTTATTTCCTACAGCATGATGGAAGTATCGTATAAAAATTTCGTTAAGAAATTTTACCGTTTACATGCTTAATTTGATAAAAAGGACTAAATCACGTAAAGTGTAAAAGTTGAGTTCTAATAGCTAAAGGTATTAAATAGCTATAGAAATTTATATTGGAAGTCCTTATATGGTAATTAGACCATTTAACTTGATAGTGGATGCACATGGCTTGTCAATTGTGTAAATATTAATGTTTTTAAAGGTTAATTAAGTAAATAGTAAATAAAGTTCATAATAAATGAAACAAATGAAAAAGTCATCATCTTTTACTTGTTTCAACCGAAACTAAAATGGAAGATTAGCCATGGAAGAAGCGTGGTTCGATCATCTTCATCTTTGCTAAATTGGTATGATTTTTTGTCCCGTTTTTTATTATTTTTATGTTTTCGGGATTGTTGTAGCTTAATCTAGCTAGCCCAGGGACCAGTTTGTAATACTGTTAAACTATTAAGGTTTTACCATTAATGAATATATATGAATTTTGAAGTTTGATGATAGAAAATGAATGGTTGTTGTTAGATAAACAACTTTTGTAAAAAGATTTTTGGTGAAATTGTCAATTATGGGTTAAATTGAAAATTGTGATAAATTCAAGGAAAAATTTGTGAATTTGTGAAATATCTGGGCTGCTATATGCATGTATAAAATTCGTCTAGGCTTGGGCAGGGGTAAAATTTCATAATTTTATTTTTCGAGCCTAAGGACTAAATTGCAAAGAATTAAAAGTATAGGAGCAGAATGATAATTTTGCCAAAATATGTTTTGGATGAAATTGAATAAATTACATGTTGAGTGGAGTTAAATTTATATGTATAGATCCACTTAGACCTCGTACGGAGTTATATTGGGGAAAAGAGAAAGTCTCGGATTAATCGCCTTCGTATCTATGTTTACTCGTCGGGGTAAGTTTGTGTAATTAAATTGTATTTATATGTTTTTAACTGAAATATAAAAATGTTATAATTTTTCATATATAATTAACAAATGCATATCCAACAATGTACAACGATTACCAAGACCCGATTGAACCATTGGAATCCGTAGGATACAAATGACAAGTCATTAGGGTTACTAATTTGGTTGAGGTCTTGCATGTGTTACGGACACACCACAACTTGTATGAGCTTACCAATTTACTTTTCGAGAGAGCATACCGATTCACGGCTCGTATGAGCATACATGTAAAGGATTTGACGGATTACAGATTAGCACACTATGTGTGAGCTATCCAAAGTATCCAATGATATTCTAAATTGTTCAATGAGGAATGTTCTATTATTAGATGATATGAGTTCGATACGAACTATTACAGGTATTTACATGAAATACATGGAAATGATTTTACATGATATATAGATGCACGATATGGATGTTACATGTATATGGAAACTTGATTAATTGTTGAGCTCATCCATGATTATTGATTCATTTATGAATTTACATGACTAATGTGGTTCGTGTATATGCGCTTAGGCTTTTAGCCAAGTTATGTTGGAATATGCTTTGTTACTTACCTACTATTTAATCAAATGGTAAGTTAAATTCTATGTTATACGAACTTACTAAGCAAAAATGCTTACTCTGTGTTATTTTCCAAGTTTATAGTGGTTCAGAAGCTTGTTCGGGTTAGAAGTTTGTAGGAGCTATATCACACTATCCATCGGCTCTTTTGGTACTGTCGATTAGTTTAATTTTGGTTATAATGGCATGTATAGGTTATTTTGCTAAGGTTGGCTTATATGTGTTTTGGTTGTTGGAAATGACTAATTGGTTGGTTTGCATTTCGGCCTTGTATTGGTGAAATGGTATATTTTGATGTGTATATAAGTAGCCTTGTAATAGTTTATATGTGACTTGATATGGTTGAATGATGGAAGATAGAAAGGTATTTGAATGTGCATATTAAATATGTCATATAATTTGTTGTGAATTGTTGCTTTGTTGTGGAAGGCATAAATGTATATTGATACTAGCGTTTAAGTGATTAATTGGTACCATTTGGTGTGTTTTGGTAAGTGAGTTACATGGTAAGTTTTGATGCAAATATGCACATATATTAGTTGATCATTTGACCAAAATGATTTTATGATTATACATGTTTATAAATTTTCTTTTAAGGTGCCTAAGGGCATATTAGTTGTATGTGATTATAGCATATGAATGAAGAGGGAATGTGCATGATTTTGGTACTCTGTAATGGCTTGTATATATGTGCATTGCTGATTATAGGTACATGTCAATTTGGGTGAGAAAAATGGCTTCAAAAATAGCCTATTTTTGTCTACACGAGCAGAGACACGAGGGTGTGTATAATAGCTCAATTTCGGTGAAATCGGAACAGTGGTTTCAGGACCACAAATTTGGGCTGAAAATAAAATTTATTTTAATTTATTTTATGGTCCGTAATATGATAGAAATGTCATGTGAAAATTCTGATAAGAAAATTTTACCGATTATGTGCTTAATTACGGGAAGGACCAAATCGCATAAAATGCAAAACTTGAATTCTAGTAGCTATAAAGATCAGATAGCTATGGAATTCAAAACTTAAGGTCCTTATATGGTAATTAGACCATAAATGAAAATTATGTAGATATTTTAGGTGACTCGTCCATGGAAAATTAGAAAAAGGCCAAGAACTAAATTGGAAATTGAAATAATTTAACTAATTAAAAGATGATAAAAGAATTATCATCTTATGCTTCTCATCTTCTTCCCCAAAATATTCCATGGAAACCCTAGGAAAGAAAAAGCAAGCTTTCTAGGCCAATTGGGTAAGTTTTCTTGTCCCGTTTTTAGTAATTTTGATATTTTTGAAACCGGAGTAGCTTAATCTATCTATTTGGGGGATTAATTTTAAGAGTTATCAAAGTACTGAAATTAGTTCATGGATGAATATGCTGAAAATTTTAAATTTATGGTAGAAAATGAAAGGTTGTTGATAAATAAACAACTTTTACAAAATGATGTTTTATGAAAACATGATTTAGGGACTAAAATGTAAAGTTGTGAAAATTGAAGAAAAATTTTGAAAGTTATCGAATATATGTGCTGTAAAATGTATATTGAAATTTCGGTTAGGCTTGGAATAGGGAATAAATTGCATAAATTTCATTTTCTGAGCATAGGGACGAAATTGGAATTTATGGAAAAGTGAGGGGCAAAATGTTAATTTTGCCTAGAATGTAAATTAAGTCCACTTGTACATGAAATGTGATAAATTGATGTTAAATTTACTCGTATAGATCCGGATAGACCAAATTCGGAGCTAGAACGAGGAAAATGTCAGATTAGTAGATTATATGAACACGAACATTTGTCAAGGTAAGTTCGTAACTAAATTGTGTATATTTATATGCTTGAATTAAATGTTGTGCTTGTAAATTGCATAAATATTATATGTATATGACATTGGAAATATACCTGACGAAGCCCGATCAATAATAAGGACCGATAAATGATAAATGATAAAAATATTACTTATGTACTTGAAATGAATGTGGAATGTGTCTATTTGAATTATGTGAATATTATAAATGTATGAAATAATCACATGCCTGATAATGCTTGAAAAATGTCAAATTCTGTTTGAATAAATGGAAAATTCGATGGATATGTGATTTCCCGAAATGAATGAAGTCCTGCATTTGTTGCAGACAGGATTTATTGGATGAATAATCCTATTGACCTCATTATAGAAAGGATTTAACCCGGACGGGTAATCCTGATATAAGTCCTCTCGAGCATATGTTATGGATTGGATTTAGCCCGGATGGGTAATCCAGATCAAGCTCTTTAGAGCATATGCCATAAAAAGGATTTAGCCTGGACTGGTAATCTTGTTGTATATATGTATGGCTCGAGAGTGTACTCTCTGAAATAGTACCTTAGGGGAACCATTGAATATGAATTGACAGATTTACTGATTTGTAAACTTTGTGTGTACTACCTATGTATCCATCGATATTCCGAATAAATTCAATGGGTAAAAATCATGACATGAGAAGATGTAAATAAGAAATGAGTAATTACACGTATTTCAGAAAGTATAGGTTATATTGGTATATGAAAATTGATATATGAAAACATGAGATGATGATATTTGTACATGGAATTCATTTGATGAATCTGTTCATCCTTGATTATAGACTTGTATACTTTGAGTGTATAACTACTCCTGTGACATTGATATTTCAAGTAATATGAGTAAAGTTCTGATATGAAATAATCTGAACTCGATATGAACTATTATGAAATTATACTTATAATATAAAGAGATGATTTATACATGTTAAATGAATACATGTTGTCAAAAGCATATGTGCTTGAAAACTTGATTATTGTTGAGCCCAAACATGTTTTGATGTTATTATGGAATATATGACTAACAAGGGCAATGAGGATATGTGTAGGGCTTGAGGTCAAATTGAATGAATGTACCTTACATAGTTACCTCAAAATAGAATGAATGGTAAGTTAAGTATCATGTTATATGAACTTACTAAGCATGTAATGCTTACTTAGTTTTATTTCCCTGTTTTATAGTAAATCGGAAGCTCGTTGGATTGGAAGCTTGGTGGAGATCACTCAAGCTATCCATCGGCCCATGTCAGTACAATATGGTAAATCAATTATGGTTATAATGGCATGTATAGGTTATATTGGCCATATTGGCATGTAAATGTATATAATTATTCTAATCTAGCCATTGGAATGGCTAGTGACGATTATATTTTGGTTTATGTATGTTTATATATTAAGTTTATTTTATGGAGATAACATAAGTGTTTTTTATTGATTGATTGAGAAAGGTTAAAGGAGTATATTTACTAAAGGGTAAGATTAAAAGCATGAATGCATGTAACAATATATCATGTTAGATGTTATAAATTACTTGAATTCAATGCTTGGATTGGTGGTATTTGGATGAAAGTTTGGTGTAGGTCATTAGCAAAATTTTGGGTGAGAAATGAAGCTAGAAGTGGCTTTATTTTGTCCACACGGGCATGTGTCTAGACCGTGTGTGACACATGGCCTGGTACATGGGCATGTGGTTAGGCCGTGTGTCCCCTGCATCTTAAATTTGAGAAAAACAGAATGCTCAGAATTTAGCACTTGGGTAGAGACACGTGCGTGTGTCTCAGCCGTGTGTGCTACACGGCCTAGAACACGAGTGTGTGTCTTGGCCATGTGAAACCTGCACCAAATTTTCGAAAAGAATTAATTAACCACAAGGCCTAGCACATGGGCGTGTGGCCGGCTGTATAGCATAAGTTAGAGAGCAATGTGATTTCGGACACGTTCTGCAACACGGGTGTGTCCTAGGGTCACACGGGCGTGTGAGCCCTAGACCTTGGAAAATTTTTGAAATTTCGCAAAAAATTCTTGGAGTTTTCGATTAAGTCCCAATTCGATTCTAATGCTCATATTGGGCTTCGAGGGTCCATTTAAGGGTTGTTATGAATAAATATCGGGAAATGAATAGTAATTGTATGAATTATCTGAAAATGTTTTGAAAGTTCCGGTCATACTCCGTAACTCTGTTCCGGCGATGGACACAAGTGAAAGGTGTTACAGTGTGTCTCAGCCGTGTGTGATACATGGCCAGGTGACACGGCCGCGTGTCCCCTGTAGCTTTCAAAGGGTTGCAATTTAGGCTGTTACACGGCCTAGCACACGACCTAGTACACGGGCGTATGAGGTTACTTCGAAGAGTACATGGCCTAGCACACGGGTGTGTGGCTTGGTCGTGTTGCCCAAGTCAGTGAGTTACACGGGCACGGACATGGGGTGGAACACAACCATGTGTCCCTATTTTAAATGCCCACACGGCCTAAAACACTTGTTTGTCTCTCGGCCGTGTGAGTCACACAGTCGTGTGACCCCTGTAGCTTTAAAAATTTTCAATGTTTTTCGAAAAATTCTCTGAGTTCCCGTTTTAGTCCTGACTTGTTTCTAACGCGTGTTTTGGGCCTCGAGGGCTCGTATAAGGGGAATTATGTATATTTTGAATTGGTTTTATTATGTTTATTGATATGTTATAAAATGTTTGAAATTCTATTCATTTGTGTAACACCCCAAACCCGGCCCATACACCACGACCAGATCCAGTATGTTACTTGGGAAGATTTTTATAAAACCTCGCGACCTTCAAAGAATCTATAGTTCCTTTTGGAAACTCCAAGTTTAGTAGTTTGTTTGAAACTCAGTAAACTGTTTAAGGAAAATTTTAATTAGCCCATTCCTTGTGTTTAGGTGTCGTTTGAAAACACATGTTGTTACATTGAATTAATCTAGAAGTTTGTCGTCATAATCCGTATACAAAATTTGTTAATTAAGTAGTGAAAAACTTCCATTTGCTTTTTGTAAAGAAAACGTCTTATCGATTATTTTCTATTCAAAACGTCTAAAGTTTAAACCGTAATTAAACCAAATTAATAGTGGGCTTATTACATAACAGGATCCAAAAAAAATAAATTAAAGAAAAGTTAAGTTCTTTTAATAAAACCGTGCATGGCCACCTCGTAGATCTCTCCGGCCCAAATCCGCTGCACTATGTATTACCTGCAAAGATGTTAAGCAAAAAGAGTGAGTCAAAAAGACTCAGTATGTAATTGCCAAGCACCATCACTGGGCCCGAGCCCATTCATATACCATCTGGGCCTTAGCCCCCTTACATAACCACATTGGGCGAAGCCCATTCAGAATCGGTTTGGGCCTTAGCCCTACAGCACAGTATAGCAGATAGCATATGTAAAATGATGCAAAACCCAACCCAGCTTAAATATCCAACCGCTACACACCACCCATTCCTGCCAAACACACCAATGGGGATTTCTACAATCGACCCTCATCGCTACACACCATCGATGGCAGTCGTGCTGCAGTCAGCTGCTCATCGCCAAAATATATGGCTTAGTCACCGATATTATGTGACGTCACCGAAGTATGTGGCAGAGCCACCGGAATAATGTGACAACGTCACCGGAGTATGTGGCATAGCCATCGAAAACACTACCCCTTTCATCATTATCATATCCCCATGTCCATGCAACATATAATCATAGTGGTATGAATGCAACTTATAACAAAATACATAAAATATTTAAAGCATACATATATCCATGCCAACGACAATATTTATAAGGCATAACCAGAGAATAACTCACCTGGTATTACGATTTTTACCCTCTATGGGTAACACAATAGCTATTATCGCATTTTCCGGCTTTCAAGCAACACATATACTTATTATAACAGACAAAAGAAGGTGTGGGAATTACACACCTGTAAACGCAAATAAATAAACTTTCAATCTCGTTGACACCCTCACTCGCAGGGATAATAGCGATCTGCCTATCCCGATCTGAAGCCGGCCCACAACCTGGTGGAAAATCCCGAACGGCTGACACTGCGCGCCGTTTGAACTTAGGAGCAGGGACTACGAGCCCAACCCCTTCCCTTACTTGGCTGGTATTCGAATCCATGAAAGGGTCTTGATCAGGAAACCGGGTTAAAGCATTGAAAAAGATGAAAGAGAAAATAGATGCTCAAAACAAAGAAGTTTCTTACCTAAATCGGCAGAAACCAAAAGCTAACAGACTTGGATTAAGAAATTGATTGAGTCCCTACACAATCACCATATTAGAATCGGTTCCCTAAATAAATTAAAAAGGAATGGCCTTTCGGCTAAACAATTTGATAAGCACCCCTTACCTTGATCAACCAACACCCTGCTTCTTGGTATTCGGCCTTAGCAGTGATATCGATTACACCCTAGAAGATTCAGCTATGGCGAAAAGTAAAACAAAGAAGCACTGATTTGCATTGACAAGAAATCAAAAGTTCAGTTAAAGAAGAAGGGTATAGAGAATAGAGAAGAAAAGAGAAGGAAACTGAAAGAAAAGATTCGGCTTTCAACAAAAGCAAGAAAAAAAGGATTCATTACCTTCAACAGTCGAATACCCGAGCAAACCTGATTCGCTTGACCAAAGGAGTTATTCGGCCTAAGAGAGAAAAAGTATATGTCAATGGGGATGGTGCAAAGTTCGGCTAAAGAAGAAGATATGCTTGAGAGATGGTTCGGCTAAAAAGAAAATGGTAGAGAGGAAGAAGAATTTCGGCTTAACAAAGGAGGGGATAATAGGAGGGTTCAGCTAAGGAGAAATGAAGTGTAGAATGAGTATGAAACAAAAGAAAGTGAAGGTTGTAAAAGCAGGAAACCGAAATGGTGTGAGGAGATTCGGCTATCAACCAAAAAGATGATTTGATTCGAGAAAGAATGGAAGAAAAAGTGATGCTTGCTAAGAAAAGAATGCTTGCCAAAAATGAGAAAGGTTATGGATGTGTGGCACTTACAAGGATTAGGCTACCCGAATTGAACCCCAAAAATGGTACACACCCCTAGCTAACACTAACCTGAATTCATCTCCCCCCTAACAAGCTCCCCACAACCGGCAAACATCCCCACCAACCTCAAATCCCATACTTTTCTCCTACATTCCTTCCCCTTCACTCCTTTGAACCAATTTGAATAATTCAAACTCCACTTTTCCTTCATGGCCACACATTTAAAAATTTTGACTCATTCTACCAACCACCTTGGAGAGCCCTTGCCGAAACCACCACCTTAGCTTCCTAAGTGCAAAAATTAAGCTTCCAAATAAATGTTATAGGATTCGAACCTTTTCCCCCTGCTGCTACCCAATGACGCCACTTCCCTGCACCTTAAGTGGCGTCTCCATGCCACTTTACCACTTCACTTCTTGTGTCAACAAACACAAATAATGGTCCTTAAGGCCAATCCCAGCTAGCTCTCCCCTAAGGTGCCCAAAAACAAAATTTTCACCAGGGCTCCAGCTTAACCCCGAGCCTTCCCGGGGCCCCCAAACATACCAAATTAACAATCAAAGCATAACAAACACACAGAAACATAATAAATGCAAAGCCCCTAATTCCCGAATGTTACAATTTGTGCTGTAAACTGCTGTAATACTTTGTAACTCTGTTCTAACAACGAATATGGGTTTGGGGTGTTACAAAGATTATGTTTGGTTGGTTGCACTTTATTGTTTATCAAACTTTGTCATTTTTTGAAACACCCCAAACCCGGCCCACGAGTCTCGACTAGATCTGGTATGTTCCTTGAATAGAAACAGTTCAAATTCGTTGGTTCTTTTGAAAATCTTTAAGTGATTTCGGAAAAATTCGATTTGGGTTGGGCTCAAGTTGAAAACCAATTTGTTTTGGAATATAAGTTTTTATAAAGATGCCATTGTTAAATTCAAAACGTTTGAGTTAAAAGATATGTCAAATTATAGGTTTTATCTTTAATTAAAATCATGTGAATTTAAGTGTCAAAACATTTAGGGTTTATTTTTAATAAAATACTCAAACTTTAATTTGATAAAATTCTGTAACATAGTAAAATAATTAAACATGCATGCGAAACAAATTATACTAAGGCCTTATTACATCAAAACAAACCCAATTAATTTAAAGTACTTAAATAAAAAAAATAAAATGTACTGTAACATCCTGAAATTGGGCCTAGTAGGATTGGGCTAATTGGACCTTGGGTTTTAGGAAAAATTTGAGTATTATTTTTATTACTTGTGTTAGCTCGGGTAGTATTGTTTGTGTTTTAGCATAGTCTTGTGAAGGTTTGATTTTGTTTAGGAAGCTAGAATAATTCTAGTATGGTTTATTTAATGAAGTGGAGTAGGTGAGCTTGACACTTAAGTTAATTTAAGTGTTAAATTAAAGCACAAGAGGAGTTAGTGGCAAGGTGGATAAGGAGCTTGGAAAGTTGCTTGAGGGAAGTGGTTCGAGTAACATGGAAGGCATTTTGAGAATTTTATATTTTGTGCATCCTAGCATTAATGGACGGTCAATTCAAATTTATGATGGGTTGGACTTTCAACTTTTGGCAAGTAGAATATTTGCTTAAGGTAAGTTTGATGTTTGGGAAAGAAATCAAAGATTTTAAGGCTAATGGGAGAAAATAAGGCATGATGTGGGGTGTCTTGCTATGGTAAGAATTGAGTGGTAAGTTTTGACTTGGGAGATCATGTATGTGGACGGCATGTAAGGCTAGGCGGGTGGCCGAATTTTGATAGGTAGTTTGGGGGGGAATTGGTTGGTCATTTTAGCATTTTTGTGCATCTTTGGCATTTTTCTTTTCCTTCCCAAAGCTCTCCTCTTTAGCCGAATATGTTCTTGGCATTTAGGTTCAATTTTGTTTTAGTTTTGGCTTTCTTTCTTTGTTTTGTGTCTTAACCAAAAACCTATTCTTTTAGAACTTTACCAACTTTTCTCTAGTGCATCATAGTGAGCCAAAGCCGAATGTCCATTAGGTGTTGTTGATTTTTCTTCCCTCTTAGGCTTTTGGCCGAATCTTCTTTGAAACGTCTCTCTCATCTCTTATTCCTTTGTAACCGAAAATAACCTCTCTAGTTCTCATCTCTCTTTTTCATTCTTTTTCACATTGTTCAATAATCCACAATTCTTATTTTAATTTCCTTTGGCCGAATTTTCCTTCTCTCATTTCTCTTTTCTTTTCTTCCATTATTTGCTCTAGCCGAATCCTATTTGTGTCTCACTCTATCATTTTGCCGTAATTGTTTTGTCTTGAGAGGTTCTTTTTGACCGAATTTATTATCTCTTCTCTTTCAAACAAATCTTTTTATTTTGGTAGTGGTATAGTGGAGTGTTGATTATTTCTTTATTGATAGTCGACTATAGCCATTCTAAGATCGTGTGGAAAAGGATATTATCATTGAAGGATTTTGACAAACTCCTTAGGTAAGTGACGA
This sequence comes from Gossypium australe, assembly GCA_005393395.2. Classification (NCBI taxonomy): domain Eukaryota; kingdom Viridiplantae; phylum Streptophyta; class Magnoliopsida; order Malvales; family Malvaceae; genus Gossypium; species Gossypium australe. The sequence continues at coordinate 57,944,036 of CM016616.1, read as the reverse complement.
TTATCGAAATTGAATCGAAGTGTTAAGGTAAGGATCTTTATGCTTGTTATATCATTTTAGATGGTCTTCTAATTGATTAAGTTTTAGGGGACTCTATCGCTCGATTATTATCTTCTTTCCGTGAACGTTAGATTTTGGAGAATCAAGTATGGGTTCGAAAAGAGCAGTTCATAGTGTTTGGAAGAGGGGTGGTTCCGTAATACCCTCAAATTTCAAGCGAAGGGCTGTATCGGGAGTTCGAGTCTTTCCACCAGGATGTGGACCCTCTGCCGGCGATAATCGATTATTTGAAATCGTTCGTACCCTCGAGCCATTATTTGTTCGTGGTTCATCATCGGGTTATGAACCATCAATCGGAGAGAAATCACGTATAGATGTTGTTCGAGATTCCGAGGGTATTGACGAACGGGAAAGTGTAGTTATCACTATTATCAGGTGTGTAACTTATACTAAACTTCTAATAGATTAATAGCTTTATTGATAAAAATGTGTTTCTAAAGAAATATAAATGATTATGGCTTCGGGTACCATTCAATGGTACCGTGAATTCAAGTACGTTATTTCTTAGCCTTTTTGTATAAACTTTTAATATGAAACATATTCGATATTTGATTAAGATTTTTGGGATAATGTACAAGGCATGATATTTGCATCGTTAATAATGCTTTAAGCATAAATATGAAATATGTACGATTCTGATATGATTTTGAGGGTACATGGCATGATATTGAAATAATATGTTATTGCAAGGGCATATGGGAAATATTGAAAGGGGAAGTGTTCCGGTGGTTTTACCACATTATCCAGTGACTTCGGTCACGATATTATGAATCCGGTGACTTCGGTCACGATATTATGAATCCGGTGACTTCGGTCACGATACTATGAATCCGGTGACTCTGTCATGATTATCTGGTGGCTATGCCACGATTATAAGGGCGATGTGCATGTTGACTACAGCAACTGCCTTCGATGGTGTGTAGCGGATGGAGGGTCGATTTAGTAATCCCCACGGTGTGATTGGCTGGTACGGGTGGTGTGTAGCGGATGGATATCTAGGTTGGGCTCGGGATTGCATTACTATATTATGGGCTTATGGCTAAATGTGATTTTAAATGGGCTTTATTGCTATGATCGATTGGACTTTTAGTGTATTGTTACACATTGAGTCTGTTGACTCACCCTTCAGTGGGATATCATTTCAGGTGATTCGTGAGATCGCGGATAACGAGCCGGATGAACTCGAGGAGGCCATGCAATAAAATTTGGTTTTACATGAACTTCCATTTGGGTACTTTATTTAATTTGGTTTTCATATTTTTATGGATTTGTAATAAGGCCTGTTTATTTATGTTTTGGATTATTTATATGTTTTGGATTTGACTTAAATTTGGCTTACAAATTTATATGTTTGATATAATAATTTGAGCATAAAGTTTTCTAAATTACAAAATGCGATGGTTTTTAAAACGTTACCATCGGGTAACATAAATCATATGATAATTTTAACATCTTAAGTATTTTCGATAACTCATACTATTTTCAAAAAACTCTACTTTTCCAAATTTCTTTTAGATACAGTTTTCAACCTAATCACTTTGGTTTCTTTTAAAATATTAAAAGGTTTTCTAATCTATGGATTTGCAACTAAGTTTTTAAGACTTATTTTGAGGTTTTCAAAAGTAAATTATCAGCTTTCAATTTATTACACTTGTTTACTACAAACAAAGTTCAACAAAGAGTTTTTCACAAAAATTTTATCGTTAACTCGTTTTTCTTCAAAACGTTTTCCTTCGTGGCATGTCAGATTCGGTCATGGCGTATTGACCGGGTTTGGGGTGTTACAAATTGGTATCAGAGCTAAGTTCAAAAGCTCGGCTGTGGGCCCGAGGCCCAAAATGTTATAAAGTATGGCTTTAAGATATTTTTGTTGAAAATTTTAAGGTTAGATGTACACGCGAAACAACCACTTATAGAAACTTTTTCATAAAACTATGCTTTAAAGAAAGTGGAATATTGATTAATGCATAAAACTTTTTAATAAGAAAAGTCGAGACGTTAGACATGAGCACTCGAGATCGTGGTCGTCATGGACGTGGTAAAGGCCGATTGTGCTAGGGCTAGATCTTTGGCACCGAGGCATATTTCTGAAATGGAGGCGTTAGCATCGCTAGTGGTTGAGACGGGGTCTCATGACCTAATTCGGATTGATGAGCTGACTCAGTTAGTTAAGGAAGTTTTGGAGGAGGTTAAAGGAATCGATGAAGCACTTCGAGATTGGGTCTGTGGACTGTAAGAAGATTAGAGATCACGGTTCTCTTGGGTCACAATCTCGATCTGTAAAACTGTGAAGGCATGATCGAACTGTTTGGCTTGCGATTACTGTAGAAGGTGTCAACCGGGAGAAAGTTGGAGGGATTCAGGAGTATGCTTGAGATACGGGTCTAAGGAGCATAAGGCTCGGGATTGTTTCCTCACTCTCAAGTCAGGTATGTTTTGGTTGGAAGTGATGGCTGAATGTAGGAAAATTTTTGGTATAAGTGTAAGTGTTAGATAACGGTTTGCTATTGTGAATTAGATGTCTGGTTGTGGGAAAAAGGATTCAAGATTTTGTTAAAAAAGTACATTGTGGTTTTATTAAGATCAGAGTGCGCAACAAGAGCGTAGTGTGGCGAGATAGGAGGTATGACTGTTAGCTAGTTGGAAATTTCGAGGACGAAATTTCTTTAAAGAGGGTAGATCTGTAACATCCTGAAATTGGGCTTAGTAGGATTGGGCTAATTGGACCTTGGGTTTTAGGAAAAATTTGAGTATTATTTTTATTACTTGTGTTAGCTCGGGTAGTATTGTTTGTGTGTTAGCATAGTCTTGTGAAGGTTTGATTTTGTTTAGGAAGCTAAAATAATTCTAGTATGTTTTATTTAATGAAGTGGATTAGGTGAGCTTGACACTTAAGTTAATTTAAGTGTTAAATTAAAGCACAAGAGGAATTAGTGGCAAGGTGGATAAGGAGCTTGGAAAGTTGCTTGAGGGAAGTGGTTCGAGTAACATGGAAGGTATTTTGAGAATTTTATATTTTCTGCATCCTAGCATTAATGGACGGTCAATTCAAATTTATGATGGGTTGGACTTTCAACTTTTGGCAAGTAGAATATTTGCTTAAGGTAAGTTTGATGTTTGGGAAAGAAATCAAAGATTTTAAGGCTAATGGGAGAAAATAAGGCATGATGTGGGGTGTCTTGCTATGGTAAGAATTGAGTGGTAAGTTTTGACTTGGGAGATCATGTATGTGGACGGCATGTAAGGCTAGGGGGGTGGCCGAATTTTGATAGGTAGTTTGGGGGGGAATTGGTTGGTCATTTTAGCATTTTTGTGCATCTTTGGCATTTTTCTTTTCCCTTCCCAAAGCTCTCCTCTTTAGCCGAATATGTTCTTGGCATTTAGGTTCAATTTTGTTTTAGTTTTGGCTTTCTTTCTTTGTTTTGTGTCTTAACCAAAAACCTATTCTTTTAGAACTTTACCAACTTTTCCCTAGTGCATCATAGTGAGCCATAGCCGAATGTCCATTAGGTGTTGTTGATTTTTCTTCCCTCTTAGGCTTTTGGCCGAATCTTCTTTGAAACCTCCCTCTCATCTCTTATTCCTTTGTAACCGAAAATAACCTCTCTAGTTCTCATCTCTCTTTTTCATTCTTTTTCACATTGTTCAATAATCCACAATTCTTATTTTAATTTCCTTTGGCCGAATTTTCCTTCTCTCATTTCTCTTTTCTTTTCTTCCATTATTTGCTCTAGCCGAATCCTATTTGTGTCTCACTCTATCATTTTGCCGTAATTGTTTTGTCTTGAGAGGTTCTTTTTGACCTATCTCTTCTCTTTCAAACAAATCTTTTTATTTTGGTAGTGGTATAGTGGAGTGTTGATTATTTCTTTATTGATAGTCGACTATAGCCATTCTAAGATCGTGTGGAAAAGGATATTATCATTGAAGGATTTTGACAAACTCCTTAGGTAAGTGACGATTATCGAAATTGAATCGAAGTGTTAAGGTAAGGATCTTTATGCTTGTTATATCGTTTTAGATGGTCTTCTAATCAATTAAGTTTTAGGGGACTCTATCGCTCAATTATTATCTTCTTTCCGTGAACGTTAGATTTTGGAGAATCAAGTATGGGTTCGAAAAGAGCAGTTCATAGTGTTTGGAAGAGGGGTGGTTCCGTAATACCCTCAAATTTCAAGCGAAGGGCTGTATCGGGAGTTCGAGACTTTCCACCGGGATGTGGACCCTCTGCCGGCGATAATCGATTATTTGAAGTCGTTCGTACCCCCGAGCCATTGTTTGTTCGTGGTTCATCATCGGGTTATGAACCATCAATCGGAAAGAAATCACGTATAGATGTTGTTCGAGATTCCGAGGGTATCGACGAACGGGAAAGTGTAGTTATCACTATTATCAGGTGTGTAACTTATACTAAACTTCTAATAGATTAATAGCTTTATTGATAAAAATGTGTTTCTAAAGAAATATAAATGATTATGGCTTCGGGTACCATTCAATGGTACAGTGAATTCAGGTACGTTATTTCTTAGCCTTTTTGTATAAACTTTTAATATGAAACATATTCGATATTTGATTAAGATTTTTGGGATAATGTACAAGGCATGATATTTGCATCGTTAATAATGCTTTAAGCATAAATATGAAATATGTACGATTCTGATATGATTTTGAGGGTACATGGCATGATATTGAAATAATATGTTATTGCATGGGCATATGGGAAATATTGAAAGGGGAAGTGTTCCAGTGGTTTTACCACATTATCCGGTGACTTCGGTCACGATATTATGAATCCGGTGACTTCGGTCACGATATTATGAATCTGGTGACTTCAGTCACGATACTATGAATCCGGTGACTCTGTCACGATTATCTGGTGGCTATGCCACGATTATAAGGGCGATGTGCATGTTGACTGCAGCAACTGCCTTCGATGGTGTGTAGTAGATGGAGGGTCGATTTAGTAATCCCCACGGTGTGATTGGCTGGTACGGGTGGTGTGTAGTGGATGGATATCTAGGTTGGGCTCGGGATTGCATTTCATTTTACATGTACACATGAATATCTGATTTACTATATTATGGGCTTATGGCTAAATGTGATTTTAAATGGGCTTTATTGCTATGATCGATTGGACTTTTAGTGTATTGTTACACATTGAGTCTGTTGACTCACCCTTCAGTGGGATATCATTTCAGGTGATTCGTGAGATCGCAAATAAGGAGCCGGATGAACTCGAGGAGGCCATGCAATAAAATTTGGTTTTACATGAACTTCCATTTGGGTACTTTATTTAATTTGGTTTTTATATTTTTATGGATTTGTAATAAGGCCTGTTTATTTATGTTTTGGATTATTTATATGTTTTGGATTTGACTTAAATTTGGCTTACAAATTTATATGTTTGATATAATAATTTGAGCATAAAGTTTTCTAAATTACAAAATGCGATGGTTTTTAAAACGTTACCATCGGGTAACATAAATCATATGATAATTTTAACATCTTAAGTATTTTCGATAACTCATACTATTTTTAAAAAACTCTACTTTTCCAAATTTCTTTTAGATACAGTTTTCAACCTAATTACTTTGGTTTCTTTTAAAATATTAAAAGGTTTTCTAATCTATGGATTTGCAACTAAGTTTTTAAGACTTATTTTGAGGTTTTCAAAAGTAAATTATCATCTTTCAATTTATTACACTTGTTTACTACAAACAAAGTTCAACAAAAGAGTTTTTCACAAAAATTTTATCGTTAACTCGTTTTTCTTCAAAACGTTTTCCTTCGTGGCATGTCAGATTCGGTCATGGCGTATTGACCGGGTTTGGGGTGGTACATGTCCAAATAAAATTCCTTGCTGAGCATGGCCACCACTAAGCTCCTGCCGACCCGGTCCGTTACTGATCATCACCTGAAAAATGTTCCCACAACGGGGTGAGTCAACAGACTCAATGTGTACACAAACACTAAGTCCAAATAGATTCAGGCATATCAAGTCATACACATTCATATCAAAATATACAATTAATGATGCATTCCCAAGCCCAAGCCTAGTTACCAACCGCTACACATCACCCGTACCAACCTGCACCCCGTGGGGACTACTAAGTCAACCCTCCATCCGCTACACACCATCGAAGGCAGTCGCTGCAGTCGACGTGCTCATCGCGCTTATAAATTTGTGGCAGAGCCACCGGATAATATTTCGTGTCATGTGACACCACATTCAGATAATTGTGACCGAAGTCACCACATTCAGATAATGTGACATAAGTCACCACATTTACTTCCCCTTTCATAATTACCCAAATGCCCATGCCATTCAAAATCATGCAACATAGTGCCTTAAGCCTTATTTCACATTCTTATCATATTCACATTCATGGTATAACAATTCATATCATACTCATAGTGGGAGTAGGAAAACGTACCTTAGTACTTTGTACCATAGCATGGTACTTAGCCATATTTTTCACATTCTTAATAACATATATATATATATATATATATATTAAACATATCCATAAATCTTATTAAGAAATAGTGTGGGGTACACACCTGATTCACTTAGCAAGTTTACTACAAATCCCGAAATCGTTGCTATGTTCCTCCTTGTAATCGGCTAACTCTAGACCACTTTAACATGTTAGTTTTCGGTTTTTAAGAGAATAAAGAATAGATCCAAACACTAAAATAAGCCTTGGCCGAATATATATATGTACTTACCTTAAGGATCTCAAGTCCCGGAATTACTCCTTGGTTATGGAGTTGTCGAAATACCTATACACATTTGTTAGATCCGATTCTAACATTGAATCATAATAGATGGCCTTTGGCCGAATGTCTTAAGCTCTTACCTTAGATCTTAAAAGTCCCGAAAGTTTCTTCTTTGTAGTCGACAGCACCTAATTCCCGAAACTTCCTTCAAGTAGTTGGCCATAGATATTAATAGAGTTAGAGTCTTAATTTTGGCCTAAGAAAAAGAAATAAGATGATGACTTATAGATCCTTACCCCTTTATATTGAAATCGATTGCACCTCTGTCTGTCACCACTTGATAGATTCGACTATAGGCTAGGCAAGGCTCAACACGTTTCGGCTTTTGATGATATGCTAAAGAGATTCGGCAATGGCTAGAGGATGATCTCACAACTTTTGGCTTTTGAGAAATTGAGAGAACGAGAAGAGAATAGGATGTAAAAGGGGTTGGGCTTTAATGAAGAAAAGAAAAGAGAGGGTGTTGAGGCTTTGAGAATCGGCAATGGTGGACTTTGAGAATGAAATTCGGCTTTTGACAAAATAGGAGAAGGGAGAAATTTGTTAGAGAATTTCGGCAGAGGCTTCCTTGAAGAGAAAAGAATGAATGAAGAATGGCCTTACTCTTCCTTGGCCGAAAATACTATCAAAGGAACCCCCTCTTTTTTCCGATCCAGTTCCTCCACCACCGCGAACCCCGGTTAGATTCAGGCATGATACACTTTTAGTTATTGGGAGAACCCAAGTACTCTCTTTCGGATCCAGGAAACAGCTCTCAGAGATCTTTTTTCCTTTTGGAAGATACAGGAGCGAAAGATTCTTATGTATCATTTCTTCCAATGTATCATTTCTGGGTCCAATGGAATTCATAGGTATAGGAAGAAGCCCTGTCAAATAGAGATTTTTTCTTTCGACCATATTTCGATTGTTAATACGATATATAAGGACCGCTACTACAAATAGTACTACACCCTTGATCGTGAAATATCGATTGCTTGTTGAACCCTGTGAATTGCGTGAAAGTAGGATACTCCAAATTCGGGGGTCCAAGAGTTTTATAAAATGTTCTTGGTGGAAAAAAAATGTGAATGAAAGATCCCACTGAATTGAATTGGGTCCATGAATCTAAGAAATAGTGAGAATTCTTGATCTCTCTCAATATCTCTCTCAATTCGAAAATCCAGGATTTGAATTAATGTCCTTTCATTGATTCCTCCTAAATTTCATTGATTTATCCTAAAGATTTCATTTCAATAGTCGGCCAACTCTATCAAATTCCTAACTTTTCTCTTCATCTCTTCACAATTATCTCTTCTTTTATCCATTCAAAAATAAAAGGAATTAATCTACAATAGAGCACACCCTTTAGCCGAATTTTAAAGAGAATTAAACTCCTCCCTTAAGTTCCTTAGTGCCGTCCATTACCTCCTCCTTGTGCCAAAAAATAAAAGCTTTATTTTGCTTCCTAAGTGACTCGAACCCTGGCCCAATTGCACATGTAGGTGGCGTCACATGCTAGGCCCTTAAGTGGCGCCTTGTAGCCATTCTTTCCAAGCCCAATTTCATGTCATGTTTCACCTATAAATTTTCTTAAGACCACCTTGCTTAGCTTCCTATTTTAGACTTAAAATATAATAATTTCTAAGGCATTTCCTATTATTCTAAAGTTCACCAACATTCATAAATACACATTCATACATACAAAGGCATGCTTTCACACTCAATTAAGCACTTATGCATAGGCCATAATTCGGGGTATTACAGTTCTACCCCCCTTAAAATATTTTCATCCTCGAAATTACCTGGCTGAAATAAGTGAGGGTATTGCTGTCGCATTGCTTCTTCTGGCTCCCACGAAGCTTCTTCCGATCCATGGTTTCTTCATAACACTTTGACTAGAGGAACTGACTTCCTCCGCAACACTTTCACATCTCGTTCCAAGATCTGAATCCGCTCTTCCTCGTAGGACAAATCTGGCCTTAGTTCCACCTCTTCAATCAGAACCACATGAGATGGATCCGATCGATAACGACGAAGCATGGACACATGGAATACGTCGTGCATCTGCTTCAACTCCGGTGGCAACCCTAGCTGGTAAGCCACTGGTCCAATTCGCTTCAGTACCCGATCAGGTCCTATAAACCTTGGACTTAACTTCCCTTTCCGACCAAATCTCATCACCTTCTTCTAAGGCGAAACTTTAAGAAACACTTGATCTCCCACATCAAATTCTATTTCCTTCCGTTTGAGATCTGCATATGACTTCTGTCTATCAGATGCTTCCCTCAACCGTGCCCGAATTATCTCAACCTTCTCTTCAGATTCTGCCACTAACTCTGGACCCAAAACTCGACGTTCTCCTAATTCTGTCCAACACGTAGGAGTTCGACACTTCCGTCCATATAGTGCTTCATACGGTGCCATCCGAATACTGGCCTGATAGCTGTTGTTGTAGGCAAATTCCGCTAAAGGCAAATAGTCTTCCCAACTTCCTCTGAAGTCTATCACACAACCTCTCAGCATATCCTCTAACACTTGGATTACCCGTTCAGATTGTTCGTCTGACTGTGGATGAAATGCCGTAGTGAAATCCAATTTGGTACCCAAAGCCTGATGTAGAGCTTTCCAAAACCGAGAGGTAAACCTTGGATCCCTATCCGAAATGATAGATAGTGGAATTCCATGCAACCTTACAATTTTAGCCACATATAACTTCGCCAACTTCTGCAGAGAATAATCCATCCGCACTGGAATGAAGTGCGTGGACTTTGTTAACCTATCTACTATCACCCATACCGAGTCCTTCTTAGTAGGTGTAAGGGGAAACCCACTAACGAAGTCCATGGTAATTCTCTCCCACTTCCATTGTGGAATCTTGATTGGCTGAAGCAATCCTGACGGAACTTGGTGCTCAGCCTTAACTTGCTGACACGTCAAACACTTGCCGACAAATTCTGTAACTTCTCTCTTAAGTCCAGGCCACCTAAACTGTTCCCTTAGATCTCGATACAACTTACTTCCTCCAGGATGCATAGCATAAGAGCTACTATGCGATTCCTGAAGAACTCTCTGTCTTAGCCCCTGATCCATAGGTATACAGACTTTACCCTTGAAGCACAATACTCCCCCGTCATTAATACCATAGTCCTCCAACTCCTCACTCTGCACTTATTGTAGCTTAGCACTTAATTCATCATCAACCAACTGTCCCTCCTTCACTTCATTCAACCACGTCGGCTTAACTTGCAGCTTTGCCAGCAGACTTCCATCATCATACAAACTTAGGTGTGTGAACATCGCCCTCAGATCCGACACAACCTTCCGACTTAGGGCATCAGCCACTACATTTGCCTTGCCCGGATGATACTCTATCGAACAGTCATAGTCCTTTAGTAACTCCACCCACCTTCGCTGTCTCAAGTTTAACTCCTTCTGAGTCAACAGATACTTAAGACTCTTGTGGTCTGTGTAGATCACTGACTTTTCTCCATAGAGATAGTGCCTTCACACTTTAAGAGCAAAGACCACTGCCGCTAATTCCAAATCATGAGTCGGGTAGTTAACCTCAAGCGGCCTTATTGTCGAGACGCATAAGCGACTACTTTCCCATCTTGCATCAGTAAGCATCCCAATCCTATATGAGAAGCGTCACAATACACCACGAAATCCTTTCTTGCCTCCGGCTGAATCAAGACTGGAGCCTCCGTCAAGACCCTCTTCAGCTTTTCAAAGCTCTCCTGTTGCCTATCTCCCTACACGAAAGGTACTTCCTTTCTCAATAACTTCGTCAAAGGCGCGGAAATCGACGAGAACCCTTCCACAAACCTTCTGTAGTAGCCTGCTAACCCCAAGAAACTACGAATTTCAGCCACAGACCTGGGTGGTTTCCAATCCAACACCGCCTCAATCTTCCTATGATCCACCCTTATTCCTTCTGCAGACACCACATGTCCTAAAAACTCAACCTCCTTAAGCCAAAATTCACACTTGCTGAATTTGGCATAAAGCTTCTTCTCCCTTAACACTTGCAGCACAACTCAGAGATGCTCATCATGCTCCTCTTCCGACTTGGAATATACAAGGATGTCGTTGATGAACACAACGTCGAACCTATCCAAGTAAGGTTGAAAAACCTGGTTCATCATATCCATGAACGCAGTTGGGGCATTCGTCAATCCAAACGGCATTACAACGAACTCAAAATGCCCATACCTTGTCCGAAAGGCTGTCTTATGGATATCCACTTCCTTCACCGTAAGCTGATGATATCCAGACCTTAGATCTATCTTCGAGAATACCGCCGCTCCCTTAAGCTGATCGAACAAGTCATCAATCCTTGGCAAGGGGTACTTGTTCTTGATAGTCAGCTTGTTTAATCTATGCACATACGCATAGTTCCGTCCTTCTTCTTCACGAACAAGACCGGTGCTCCCCATGGAGACACACTGAGCCGGATAAACCCACGATCCAGCAATTCTTGAATTTGAGCCTTGAGCTCAACCAACTCTTTGAGTGCCATTCTGTATGGAGCGATTGACACCGGAGCTGTTCCTGGCAGCAGATCAATTCCAAACTCCACCTCCCTATCCGGGGGTATTCCAGGTAATTCCTCCGGAAAGACATCCTCAAATTCTCTTACAGTTCGAACTCCTCTAACCCCTTCTTCCTTCGTACCCAACGCACTAACAAAGGCCAAGAACACCTCGCATCCTTTCCGAACCATCTTAACAGCCTTTAGTGCCGAAACTACATTAGACAAGTAGTTTCTTCTTTCTCCTACCATAATGACCACCTCATCCTCCGGGGTCCTTAATTCCATTCGCTTAGCTGCACAGTCCAACACAGCCCGATGTTCCACTAGCCAGTCCATACCAAGTATGAGGTCGAATTCTCCGAAGGGAAGTTCCATCAAATCGGCAGAAAATACTACGCCTTGTATTTCTAGAGGCACTTTCCGAAACATCTTATTTACCACTACAGTTTGACCTTGTGGGCTTACTACAGTCATCTCCCTATCAGAAAGTTTAGAGGCAATGTCTAGAGTTTCCACTACTCTACATGCAACATATGAATGGGTCGAGCCCACATCAATCAAAGCAAAATAAGGCTTGCCAAATATAAGGAACGTACCGGTTATGACGTCCGATGCATCTCCATCTTCCCTACAGTGAACTGCATAAACCAACCCCGGTTGCCTTGACTCAGTATTATTATTAGCACCTCTGCCAGGTGTTCCACGTCCTCTTCCAGCACCATTACCTCGGCCATTCGGACCACGGCCTCGCTGAGGCTGCTGTACACCTCAACCAGCCTGATTAACATTCTGAGCTACTGGTCTATACCCATCCGGCCTCATTGGACAGTCCTTAATCATATGACCCTTGGACCTACACTTAAAACATCCTCCAATCTTTTTCCAACACTCTCCTAAGTGTTTCTTCCCACACTGTTCACAAGTACGGTATTGCCCTCCAGTACCAGCTTGCTGACCCCGCGGCCCATCAACTCTAGGCCTTTTCTGAACATTCCCAGCTGATCTTGACGGTCCAAATCCACTTTTTGGCCTATTCCGATCAGTGTTCTGCCTTGCAGAATCCTTAATTCCCTCAGCTACCTTAGCCTTTTCCACTAATACCGAGAACTCCCGCTCCTAATGTGGAGTAATTAACAACCTCAGGTCATCCCTTAGTCCGTCCTCAAACCGGACACAGCGCTCATGCTCAGTAGCCACTACTCCTCGAGCATACTGGCTCAACCTCAGAAATTCAGCTTCGTACTCTGCTACTGACTTGTTCCCTTGAACCAGCCCCAAAAATGCCTTCCTCTGTTCATTGATATATCTAGTTCCCACATACTTCTTCTAATATGCCGCCTTAACATACTCCCAGGTCAGATCCTCAGCTGTGGCACCATCCCAAACTGTGAGCCACCACTGATACGCTTCATCGCGTAGCAGCGCCACCATTCCTTTCAGCTTCTCCTCAGGGGTCAGATCTAACTCATCCATAATCCGTTCCATTGCTTCCAACCAATATTCAGCTGTACTGGGTGCCACACCAGATACTCCACGAAACATCTCAGCCCCATTGGCTCGGAGTCGCTCGGGTACAGATTTCCGAGCTCCCATATTCCCACCTGCGCCAGCCACCATTTCAAGAACTCGCAGCACAGCCTGTGACACAGCATCGTCCCCCGTCTGATCTTGCCGTTCAATACCAACAGCTGGGGGTGGTGGTGGCGGTGGCACCTCATTGTCAGACCCTTGACCCGATCTAACGGGTTCCGACACAGTCATTCTTCCTCGACCGCGTCCTCTAGAACTCATATCTAACGATTGCGCTTTAATCTGATTTAAGAAAGTTTTATGAATTAGTCCTTGTTCACTGATTATTCGCGAAGAATTTTATGAAGAGAGCTTAATAGAGATTCTTTCGATCATTCAAAGTTTCAAGTTTTCTATCCTAATTCACAGAAAAGCACATCCATTCCATAGTCTCTCTCATACACATTCACTCTTCGGACATTTCTGTCCGTTCCTATCCCAGGGGTATTTTGGTCATTTGTCCTTCAGGGGTGCTTTGGTAATAAATCAGGGTCAATTTGAAAATTACAAAAGTCATTTCAAAATTTTCAAAACTCATGGGTATTTTGGAAGAAAGATTTTCCAAATCAAAGGTATGGTCAAAATTTCGGAAAACAGGGTCATTTTTGGTAATTTTGGTAAACCAGGGGTAATTTCATAATTTTTTTTAAATAGGGGTATTTTGGACTTTTGGAAAATAGTGTTTTGGGATACTTTTACAAAGTAAGGAAATTTTATTGAAATCGAGGGTGATATGGAAATTTCAAAACCAAGGGCATTTTCGTAATTTTGCAAATAAGGGTATTTTAGTAATTTTCATAAATCAAGAATATTTCAGAAAATTTTATAAAATCGTGTTTGCAATTCAAAAGGGTAATTTTAAGAGTTTTAAAACTAGGTTTTTACGGAAATACGGCTAGTTCCCTTTCGGGTTTTAGTTAGGGGTTTAGCCCATGAATAAGTCCTCTTGGTTAGGGTGAGCCGAAGCTACGCACAAGGTAGGATTCGAGTGGAGAGGAGGTGAGTCACGTGGACTGCTTAAGTACCAAGCTCCCACAGAATACCAATCCTAGACATGCGCACAATGGTTGCCACACCCTAACTTGGCGACTTAGTCATAGGTTTGTTTTATTAGGCATTTAAGTCTTATGTAATTGTTGGGGTAACTAGTCCTAGGGTTCAAGTACTTATCATGCTAATCTACGTTCCATTCCATTTCTACCCTTCTACACATCATAATATAAATCACACAAAGGATAGGGGTACTTACCTGGTGGACTTCGGGTCGGAGACTTAGGTGCCATGCCAGAAAAACCTGCTTTTCACAAAAATTTTCATAAAATTTCTTTTGGGCTTAGTTTTGAAAACGTTTTGGGCCTTAAACCCAAGGCCGAGAGTTTAAAACTGGGCTCTGATACCAAGCTGAAACACCCTAAACCCGGCCCACGAGTCTTGACCAGATCTGGTATATTCCTTGAATAGAAACAGTTCAAATTCGTTGGTTCTTTTGAAAATCTTTAAGTGATTTCGGAAAAATTCAATTTGGGTTGGGCTCAAGTTGAAAACCAATTTATTTTGGAATATAAGTTTTTATAAAGATGCCATTGTTAAATTCAAAACGTTTGAGTTAAAAGATATGTCGAATTATAGGATTTATCTTTAATTAAAATCATGTGAATTTAAGTGTCAAAACATTTAGGGTTTATTTTTAATAAAATACTTAAACTTTAATTTGATAAAATTCCGTAACATAGTAAAATAATTAAACATGCATGCGAAACAAATTTTACTAAGGCCTTATTACATCAAAACAAACCCAATTAGTTTAAAGTACTTAAATAAAAAAAATAAAATGTCCAAATAAAATTCCTTGCTGAGCATGGCCACCACTAAGCTCCTGCCGACCTGGTCCATTACTGATCATCACCTGAAAAAATGTTCCCACAACGGGGTGAGTCAACAGACTCAATGTGTACACAAACACTAAGTCCAAATAGATTTAGGCATATCAAGTCATACACATTCATATCAAAATATACAATTAATGATGCATTCCCAAGCCCAAGCCTAGTTACCAACCGCTACATATCACCCGTACCAACCTGCACCCTGTGGGGACTACTAAGTCAACCCTCCATCCGCTACACACCATCGAAGGCAGTTGCTGCAGTCGACGTGCTCATCACCCTTATAAATTCGTGGCAGAGCCACCGGATAATATTTCGTGTCATGTGACACCACATACAGATAATTGTGACTGAAGTCACCACATTCAGATAATGTGACATAAGTCACCACATTCACTTCCCCTTTCATAATTACCCAAATGCCCATGCCATTCAAAATCATGCAACATAGTGCCTTAAGCCTTATTTCACATTCTTATCATATTCACATTCATGGTATAACAATTCATATCATACTCATAGTGGGAGTAGGAAAACGTACCTTAGTACTTTGTACCATAGCATGGTACTTAGCCATATTTTTCACATTCTTAATAACATATATATATATATATATTAAACATAGCCATAAATCTTATTAAGAAATAGTGTAGGGTACACACCTGATTCACTTAGCAAGTTTACTGCAAATCCCAAAATCGTTGCTATGTTCCTCCTTGTAATCGGCTAATTCTAGACCACTTTAACATGTTAGTTTTCGGCTTTTAAGAGAATAAAGAATAGATCCAAACACTAAAATAAGCCTTGGCCGAATGTACATATGTACTTACCTTAAGGATCTCAAATCCCGAAATTACTCCTTGGTTATGGAGTTGTCGAAATACCTATACACATGTGTTAGATCCGATTCTAACATTGAATCATAATACATGGCCTTTGGCCGAATGTCTTAAGCTCTTACCTTAGATCTTAAAAGTCCCGAAATTTTCTTCTTTGTAGTCGACAGCACCTAATTCACGAAACTTCCTTCAAGTAGTCGGCCATAGATATTAATAGAGTTAGAGTCTTAATTTCGGCCTAAGAAAAAGAAATAAGATGATGACTTATAGATCCTTACCCCTTTATATTGAAATCGATTGCACCTCTGTCTGTCACCACTTGATAGATTCGACTATAGGCTAGGCAAGGCTCAACACGTTTCGGCTTTTGATGATTTGCTAAAGAGATTCGGCAATGGCTAGAGGATGATCTCACAACTTTCGGCTTTTGAGAAATTGAGAGAACGAGAAGAGAATAGGATGTAAAAGGGGCTGGGCTTTAATGAAGAAAAGAAAAGAGAGGGTGTTGAGGCTTAGAGAATCGGCAATGGTGGACTTTGAGAATGAAATTCGGCTTTTGACAAAATAGGAGAAGGGAGAAATTTGTTAGAGAATTTCGGCAGAGGCTTCCTTGAAGAGAAAAGAATGAATGAAGAATGCCCTTACTCTTCCTTGGCCGAAAATACTATCAAAGGAACCCCCTAGTCGGCCAACTCTATCAAATTCCTAACTTTTCTCTTCATCTCTTCACAATTATCTCTTCTTTTATCCATTCAAAAATAAAAGGAGTTAATCCACAATTGAGCACACCCTTTAGCCGAATTTTAAAGAGAATTAAACTCCTCCCTTAAGTTCCTTAGTGCTGTCCATTACCTCCTTCTTGTGCCGCAAAAATAAAAGCTTTATTTTGCTTCCTAAGTGACTCGAACCCTGGCCCAATTGCACATGTAGGTGGCGTCACATGCTAGGCCCTTAAGTGGCGCCTTGTAGCCATTCTTTCCAAGCCCAATTTCATGTCATGTTTCACCCATAAATTTTCTTAAGACCACCTTGCTTAGCTTCCTATTTTAGACTTAAAATATAATAATTTCTAAGGCATTTCCTATTATTCTAAAGTTCACCAACATTCATAAATACACATTCATACATACAAAGGCATGCTTTCACACTCAATTAAGCACTTATGCATAGGCCATAATTCGGGGTATTACATTTTTGGTCACTTGTTAATGCTTGTAATTAAGGCTCTTTATGATATGTTTTGAATTGTTTGATAATGGTCAATTTGTGGTATGTTTTAGTAAGTAATTGAATTAGGTTATATTGATTGAAATAAGGTAAGGTTGATTTGTTTTGGCATGTTATGTTTTGGTATATATGCGTTGCCTTTGAATGGAATATTGGTTATGTAATTTATGATGCTCGAAATGGTATGTTTATGCAAGTTTGAATGGTGTTTAGGTCCCTTAATGGTGTGCACAATTGGATTGAATGTTTATGCAAGGTTTGGTTTTGAAATGTCTTGATTTTAGGTAAATTTTGGGTTCAGACAGCCTGGGACACGACCGTGTGTCATCTTAGAATTTCATAGGGTTCAAGTCAGTGAGTTACACGGCCTAGACACACGGCCATCTGGCCCTGCTTAGTGACTTACACGGGTGAGGACACGGGCTGGGACATGGTCATGTGTCCCTTGTTCGAAAGTTACACGACCTGGGGTGATGTCATATAGCTTAGCCACACAGCCGTGTGACCCTTGTTTCCAATTTTTACAACATTTTCTTAAACTTTTTGTTTCATTTCAAATAGTCCCGAATGTCTTCCAAGTTATTTCTAGGGCCTCGAAGGCTCGAATTAGGGACGAAATGTATGAAAATGGTTTATTATATATTTAAACTATTAAATGTTATGATGTTTAAATGTTTCTGATTGAATAGTAATACTCCGTAACCTTAACACCAAACATAAATCAATCTCTAATTTCATTTTTGACTCGAATCTTGCATTTAACTTAAGAAATGGCATGAGCGTTCTTTAACAGGGTGCTCAACAAACCCATTTCATAAGCATATTCTTAACTTTTCCAACACTCACTCAAATGGCGCTTATTACAATACTTACAAATAAAAATTTCTCGTTGATCCAATAGAAACTCTAATACTAGCTTTTAGAACATTCTATGATGGTCTATCCTCTATGGCCCACTTCAAAGGTCGTGAATTTGAGCCAGTAGAACTAGACGTCCCCTTTTACGTACTTTGTTATTTTCCTTTCTCTCGCATTCAAACGTCTTATCCCTTTTAATATCTTGTTCTTTTCAACCGTAGTCTCAGAAACCCCTTTCTAAAACTCCCTACATTGCTTGTTACAGCCCGCTTTTAGTGAAATCGAAACAATGGTTTCAGGACCACATATCCGAAGTCAAAAAATTTATTTTATTATTATTTTATTGCCTACAGCATGATGGTAGTATCGTATAAAAAATTCGTTAACAAATTTTACCGTTTACATGCTCAATTTGATAAAAAGGACTAAATCGCGTAAAGTGCAAAAGTTGAGTTCTAGTAGCTAAATGTATTAAATAGCTATAGAACTTTAAATTTTAAGTCCTTATATGGTAATTAGACCATAAATGGTGATAGTGGAATGTGTTGGCTTGGTATTTTTGAAATTAGTAATATTTTATAAGGTTATAAAGGTAAAATAATTAATAATGATAAAATAACATAAAAATTAAATGTCCATCTTCTTCAAAAAAACACTTCAACCGATTCTAACATGGAGAAACCATAGCTAGGGTTTGGCCATGCTTGTTTTGCTTGATTGGTAAGATATTTTGTCCCATTTTTAGTTATTCCTATGTTTTTAGGATATTTGTAGCTTAATCTAGCTAGCCTAAGGACTGATTTGTGAAACTGTTAAAAATTAGGGTTTTGCCATGAATGAATATAAGTTGTTTTTTATGTTTGATGGAAGAAATTGGATGGCTGTTGTTCGATAAACAACTTTTGTTAAGAGATTTTTGATGAAATTGTCAAATAGGGACTACATTGAAAAATAAAAATTTTTACATGGTGAAATTGTAAAATAAATGAAATATAGGGCTTGCTAGGGACGTAATTGATATTCAACTATGATGGGTTGTGGTAAAATTTCATAAATTTCAATTTTTATGAGCTAGGGACTAAATTGCAAAGAAATTAAAAGTATAGGGGCAAAATGGTAATTTTTGAAAATATGATTTTGGGTTAAATTGAATAAACTACATATTGAATTGAGTTAAATTTATTCGTTTAGAGCAAGACAGACCTCATACAACTTCAAATCGAGGCAAAGAGAAAGCCTCGGATTAATCCCCTCATTATCTACGTATACTCGTCAAGGTAAGTTCGTGTGACTAAATTGTGTTTTTATGTTTTACATTGAATTATGTATGTGTTGTGAATTACCATATGTATACACGGTTGCATATCTAACAAGGTACGACAATTATCGGGCTCCGTTTGAACCTTAGGAATTCGTAGGATACGAATGACATGTCAATAGGGTTTACATGATTCGAGTGCTGGTCCTGAATGTCCTACTGATGGTTGAGGTTCGGCATGTGTTGTGGATACTCCATAGCTCGTGTGAGCAGCATTGTGTAGCTACGTTCCGACCCACAGCTCGTGTAAGTAGCATTGTGTAGCTATGTTCCAACCCATAGCTCGTGTGAGCAGGCCCATATTCGTAGCTCATCCATGTTCTTAATGCCTTATTATATGTTTAACATAACTACCATCTTTGGTGTACATAATTAAGCTTTGGCCAAGTATAGTTGGATTGTGCCATGTTTATCTTACCTACTATGTACATTATTATACGAACTTAGTAAGCTTATATGCTTACTCTGTGTTATTTTCCGTGTCTTATAGTGCATCGAAAGCTCGCTCGGGTTAGAAGCTTGTCAGAGCTATATCACACTATCCATCAGCTCTATCGGTACTTCCAGGTGTTTAATTTTGGTTATAATGGCATGTATAAGTATTTTGGCTAATCTTGGCCTATATGTTTGATTGTTGAAATGTTCATTTGGTTTGGCTTGAGTTATGGTATTTTGGTTTTCAAATGAATTTTGTTTTGGCATATAAATATTAGCCTTAATATGGATGATATTTGGCATGATATGCTTGAATTATGGTAGATGAAATTATAGTTTTAATATGCATATTATATATGGTTTGTAACTTGTCGGAAATGTTGTGAATTGGTATTTTGTTTTGAATGACTTATATGACTATTGATGTTAGTGGTTGATTGGCATATTTAGTACCATTTGGGTATGTTTTTGGTAAGTGAAATTTATGGTATGTATTGGTGCAAACATAGTTGGAAGTTAGTTGATCATTTTGGCCAAATTGATTAAATGGTTATACATGTTTACATGCTGTCATTTGAGGTGCATATGGGCATATTGGTTGTATGTTAGTAGACCTTATGTATATAGCTTGATTATGCATGATTTTGGTGCCTTGTTATGGCTTGTATATATGTGCAATTTTGGGTGTAGGTAAATACCAAGATGGGTGCGACAAATGGCTTATAAAATGGCTTATTTTGGTCCACACGGGCATGTGTCTCAGTCGTGTATGGCACATGGCCAGGCAAAACAGCCGTGTGTCCCCTGTAGCTTTCAAAGGGTTGCAAGTCAGGCTATTACACAACCTAACACACGACCTAGCACACGAGCGTGTGAGGTTATTTCGAAGGGTACACGGCCTGGCACACGGGCGTGTGGCTTGGCCGTGTGACCCAAGTCAGTGAGTTACACGGGCTAGGACACGCCCGCACGGCCTAAGACACAGGCGTGTCTCCTGGCCATATGACCCCCGCGGTGTTGAAAATTTTCACTGTTTTCTAAAAAATTCTCTAAGTTTCAGTTTAGTCCCAACTTGTTTCTAACATATTTTTAGGGCCTCGAGGGCTCGTATAAGGGACAATATGTATGATTTAGATTGGATTTAATATGATTGTTGATATGATTTGTAATGTTTGAATTTTATGTTCGTTTCATTTGAAAACTTTGGTAATGCTCTATAACCCTGTTTTGGCAACAGATACGAGTTAAGGGTGAAACACTCCTAACCCATATCCGTCGCTGGAGTAGGGTTACGAGGCATTACCGATCGATATACATCATAAAGCATACATAACTCATACATTTATGCATTAATACTCAAATGCCATTCAACACAATCACATTGTCCCTTATTAAGGCCTGTGAGGCCTTAGACATGCTTTAGAAATGGTTGGGGACTAAACCGATAACATATGAAAATTTTGGAAAATTGAAAAATGTCTCATCAATACAGGGGTCACACGCCTGTGTGAACAAGCCGTGTGCCTCACACGGCTCCAGACACGCCCGTGTCTCAGGCCGTGTGGAAATAGGGCATACATACTGACTTGGGTCACATGGCCTACCACACGCCCGTGTGTCTAGCCTGTGTGCCCTTCGAAGTGGCCACACACGTCCGTGTGCCAGGTCATGCCAAAACTCTAGGGTATACTGATTTATGCAACACGACCAAGTCACATGCCCGTGTGCTTGGTCGTGTGCCAATTAAAGGGGTATATTGACTTGTACCACACGGCCAATCACACGCCCGTGTGTGAGACCGTATGGAGCATACTGACTTCAACTTAATATCAATACCAGGGGACACATGACCCTGTAACATGATCGTGTGTCGCGCACGACTGAGACATACGCCCATGTCTCTACCCGTATGGACAAAAATAGCCCATTTGCAACGCCAATTTGCCACCCCAACTCATGCTTACCTAAACAACCAAAATTGTACCATTTCATCATACAATTAGACAACCAAATGCACAATTCATACCATTATACTCTCATCTATTCAAATTCTCAATTCACTACCAATTACTTAACCAAATACATGCCAAAACAATATCAATCAATATGGTTCATTTACCATAATTCACACATACATAACTTCCTTATAAATAATCAATACAACATCTAAAATCATACCTCCTCAAAGCATTTCTCAAGCATTTATACTCCACAAAACAATTTACCATTTGAGCAATTATAAACCATAACCATATCATACCAAACTTGCCAAAATAAGCCATCACTCATGGCTAAATATACTAACCATATCATATACATTTACAAGCCAAATCTCATGGTTATAATCACAACCAAAATACCACATTTAGCCTATACATCCCATATACCATGTTTACACAAATCAAAAGTACCAACTTAGATGTTTGATAGTGCGATGATGTTCTCGATGACTCTCGGATCCGAGCTAGCCTTGATTCACTATAAAACATAGAAAAATAACACGAAGTAGGCTTCATAGCTTAGTAACTTCGTATTAACGTAATGAGCAACTTCACCAATCATTCACAATTCAAATAATATAAATATAAGATAACAAAATACATTAAATCTCAAGCCATTCAATCATTTATTCACTAACTTACCAAGAATTCATCCATTTCATGGATTCAATGTTTATAAACTTTGCATACATACTTGTACCAACTCGTACTAATATCATTCTTGTCCATATCTTTCAATTTCCCTTTGAACCATTTGGAATAGAAGTCGGATATTCAAGGATCTCAATCAATAAGTACCTATACCATGGCCCGTACCCAAATCAAGGTAACTTATCCTCGGAGTACCTATACCATGGCCCGTAGCCAAATCAAGGTAACTCATCTCTGAAATACCTATACCATGGCCCGAAGCCAAATTAAGGTATAACTCGCACCCGAAGTGTCGATATCATCGCCCGAAGCCAACACAATAGCCTAATGACATGTCATTAACATCCTAGACTATTCCTAAGGTTCATCCGGGATTTTCTAATACCAAATTGTAGTCAAATCATTTCGAATTACTATCGAATTGTTCCTGAACTTGTCCGTAGTCACATAATTACCATTCATGCTATATCAAAGCATATAAAATACAATTATAAATAAACTCATTACATACGAACTTACCTCGTGTTCGAAATTAACGGATCGAGTCGACTACTCGATAACCTTGCTTTTCCCCCGATCTAAATCTGAATTCTTTCTTTCTTGATCAATTGAGCTAGGAATTGGTCGAACCCTAAATGCTCTCCCATGGCTTCTATCTCTTTTAATTTCAATGAAGATGGACTAAATATGATGATATGTATGTTTTTTTTTCATTTAATTATCATTAATTAACTATTTTACTATTTTAACCTTTAATATTCATCATTTAAAACACTTAAAATATGTCCATATATGTCCACTAAGGCTTCAAATGGTTTAATTACCATTTAAGACCATCATATTTAAAAGCCAAAGCTATTTGACACCTTTAACAAGTAGAATGCAACTTTTGCATTATACACGATTTAGTCCTTTTTATCAAATTAACCTACCAATCGATAAAATTAGCTCACAAAATTTTCACACATATCAAATAACATGCTGTAAACACATAATTAAAATAATTTTTTGACATCAGATTTGTGGTTCTGAAACCACTATTCTGATTTAGCTAAAATCGGGCTGTTACAAAAGGTGTTACATTTTCTGGTATCAGAGCTACGTTTAGACGATTCTCAGACTAAACGTAGTGTGTATGAGTCTAAATATATATGCCATTATATAACCTATGATAGTGTGATATCTCCTAACCGTTTTAAAACATGTTTTCATATAGCAATGACATCCAACTGAGCTGATCTTATAAAGTAAAAAGCAACGATCAAGCCTTTGTTCACGGAGTAGCATCGAGAAGTACAAGGCTCGTATCTGAGAGCCGGGGAGGAGAGACAGAGGAAGCCTTCTTTTAGATGATGAGTGAATGGTTTACCGAGTTCATATGGACGAACCCGGTTGCTCAACAACCTCCACCCCCTCCGGCTCCCCAACCAGTCCCCGTTATTCCTCAAGGTATGGAACTAATCTGAGTTAGTAAGCCGCTTGTTAATAAGATACATAAGTACGGGGCTGAAGAATTCAGAGCTACTGTTGAATATGATCCCGAGAGAGTAGAATTCTTGTTAGAGAATACAATTAGGGTTTTTGACGAACTATTCTGTTCACCGGCTGAATGTGTTAAGTGTACAGTATTGCTACTGAAAGATTTGGCTTATTAGTGGTTGAATACATTGATATTTATTGTGCCAAGAGAGTGGATCAACTCGGAATTCTTTCAAACTGAGTTCCGAAAGAAATACATTTGTCAGAGATTTTTGGATCAAAAACATAAGGAATTTCTTGAGTTCAAACAGGGTCGTATGATTGTGACAGAGTATGAGCGGAAATTTGTTAAACTAAGTAAATATGCCCGTGAATGTATTCCAACCGAGACTGCCATATCTAAGAGGTTCGAGGAAGGACTGAATGAAGATATAAAGCTTCTAGTCGGAATTCTTGAGCTGAAAGAATTCGTTGTCTTAGTTGATCGAGCGTACAAAGCTGAGGAACTGAGTAAAGAGAAAAGACATGCTGATTTTGAAGCTAGAGACTCGAGAAAGAGATCGATTGGAAAGTCATATCAATCGACATCAAAAAGATCAAAAGAACAACACAATCGTTCTACAACTTCAATGGGGTATTCCAGTAGAGACAGAGGTAACTGACGTTCAAGTCCTAAACCTCAAGCTACATCTATATAAAGTGTGGGTAGTATCAGAGACGTTAGACCCGAGTGCAAGCACTATAACAGACTACATTATGGTGAGTGTCGACTGAAGAACAGAGTATGCTTCACATGTGGTTCCTTCGAGCATTATCTTCGTGATTGCCCAGAGAAATCTGAGAAAGAAAAAGCTCAGACCACGAGGCCCAGCAACACTACTGAGAGAGGAAGACAACCTCGTAATCCTAGAAATGTGAGTGGTAGCCGTGATATAACAAAAGATTCTACTATGAGATCCGAAGCACAAGCACTAGCTACGGCTTATGCCATTCGCGCACGAGAGGGTGCTTCTGTGCCAGATCTTATTACCGGTACTTTCTCTATTTTTGATACTAATGTTACTACTTTTGTTGATCCGGGATCAACCCATTAGTATGTATGCACGAATTTAGTATCTAGTAAGAATTTACTTTTTGAGTCCACTGAACTCGTGGTTAAAGTATCAAACCCCTAGGTCAGTGTGTGTTAGTTGATAAAGTTTGCAAGAACTGTCCTTTGATGACTCGGGGTTACAGTTTTTCGGCTGGTTTGATGCTATTACCGTTTGATGAATTTGACATGATTTTGGGCATGGATTAGCTAAATCTACACAATATTGTTGTAAACTATAGACGAAAGCTTATTGTAGTGAAATGTCAGAATGGTGAGACGCTTCGTATTGAATTAGATTGTGTGAATGGGTTGCTTATTGTTATATCAGCTATGTCAGTGCAAAAAATATGTGAGAAAAAGGTTGCAATGCTTACCTTGCATATGTATTGGATACGAAAGTGTTTGAATCAAAGCTTGAATTGGTGCTAGTGGTTTGTGAGTATCCTAATGTATTTCTAGAAGAGTTACATGGATTACCGGTGATTAGAGAGGTTGAGTTTGGTACTGAACTAGTATCGGGGACATCACCGATATCGATAACACCTTATAGAATGGCTCCTACTAAGTTGAAAGAGTTGAAAGCACAGCTGCAAGAATTGACAGATAGGGGTTTTACTCAACCCAGTTTCTCACCTTGAGGTGCATCGATTCTATTTGTTAAGAAAAAAGATTGATCGATGAGATTGTGCATTGATTACCGTCAACTTAACAAGGTTAAAATCAAGAATAAATATCCACTACCTCGAATTGACGATCTATTTGATCAGTTGAAAGGTGCAACAGTATTCTCAAAGATTAATCTTCATTCTGGCTACTATCAGCTACGAGTTAAAGATTCGGATATGCTGAAAACTGCATTTAGAACCAGGTATGGACACTATAGATTTCTTGTGATTCCGTTTGGTTTAAATAATGCACCTGTAATATTTATGGATTTGGTGAATAGAATACTCAGACCGTATTTAGACAGATTTTTTGTGGTATTTATTGATGACATTCTGATATATTCACGAGATGAGGTTGAGCATGCTGAACATTTGAGAATTGTGTTGCAAACCCTACGAGATAAACATATTTTTGCTAAATTTAGCAAATGTGAGTTTTGGCTCTGGGAGGTTAATTTTTTGGGACATATAGTATCAGCTGAAGGCATTAGAGTTGATCCGAGTAAATTTTCAACACCTATTGACCGAAAACCATCAAGAAGCGTTCTGGGATTAGCTGGTTACTTGCAAAGATTTGTTGAAGGGTTTTTGATGATAGCTACACTGATGACGCGACTATTACATAAAGATCTAAAATTTGAATGGTCTGAGAAATGTCAACAAAATTTTAATCAGATGAAAGCACTATTGACTGAGGCACTAGTTTTGGTTCAGCATAAATCGGGTAAGGAAATTGTGATTTACAATGATGCATCTTTAAATGGTTTAGGCTGTGTTTTGATGCAAGAAGGCAAAGTAATTTCTTATGCTTACAGAAAGTTCAAGCCACACGAAAAGAATTATTCGACATATGACCTAGATTTGGCAACTATTGTGTTTGCGTTGAAAATTTGGCGACACCATTTGTTCAACAAAAAATGTCATATATTTACCGATCATAAGAGTTTGAAGTATCTAATATCGCTGAAAGATTTGAATTTGGGGCAGTGTAAATAGCTCGAACTGTTAAAAGATTATGAGTTGATCATTGATTATCATCCAAGAAAAGCGAATGTAGTTGCTGATGCTTTGAGCAGAAAGTCTTTATTTGCTCTATAAGCGATGAATACGCAATTAACGTTATCTAATGATGGCTTGATCTTAGCTGTGTTGAAAGCTAGACCGATGTTTTTACAGCATATCTGCGAAGATCAGAAATGTAATGTTGAACTGCTAGCTAAACGAACACAAGATAAGTCAACTTCTAATTTAGAAGTTCAGATTGCTTATTGTTTAGTGGTAGAATTTGTGTATCAGAGTATCCAGAGCTCATTTAGAGAATCTTGCATTAAGCTCATAGTGGTAGCTTGTCTATTCATTTGGGAAGTAATAAGATGTACAGTGATTTGAAACAGATGTACTGGTGGCCGGGAATGAAACGTGAGATTTCTGGCTTTGTATCAAGATGTTTGATATGTCAGCAAGTTAAAGCTGAACATCAGGTACCTTCTGGATTATTACAGCCAGTGATGATACCGGACTGGAAATGGGATCAAGTTACTATGGACTTCGTATCGGGTTTACCCCTATCTTCGAGAAAGAAAGATGTCATTTAAGTTGTCTGTAACACATTACGACCGGATCTAGCGTGCTACCTCATGTGATGTTTGAAACCCCATGGTTGTTTGGAAAAATGTTTTCTTCAAAAATCATGTTTACAAGTTTGAAACTTCATTTTTCTTCATTTATGTACAAGGAGGGATTTACTCCTTTTTATTATTCTTTCAAAATGCGTGTTTTGTTTTGTTTAATAAAATTGAGTTGATTGCAAGGGATTTGGTCTTATTATTTATGAGAACGAATTATAAAAAAGACAGTTGTTTAGTGATTTGAAAACTTCGTGTCGGTTAAATTTGCAGTATTTACGAAAAACCGAATAAAAATTAAAATAGTTCCAATGGCCTTATTACAAAACAATAACCCAAATTAAATAATCTTAAAAGAAATAAAAACCAAATTGACTGAGTTTCGTGAAGAACAACTCCGACGTATGGCCACCACCGAGTTCTCCGCAGCTCCCAAATCCACATTCACTGGGGATCACCTGCAAGGTTATGGGAAAAAGGGGTGAGTTACAAGAATTTAGTGTGTAATCCCATTTTCAGTCACAGTCATAGTCTCAGTCTGGGCCTAAGCCCCATACAGTATCAGCTTGGGCCTACGACCCCAAAGTCATGGTAATGCAAATAGAGAATGCAGCCCACCCCAATCCAACCCTACACTCCATGTGGGGACCAAGTCAACCCACCAAGCCCTACACTCCAAGAATGCAGTCGAGCTACCAGTATACGTGGCTGAGCCACTAAAATTAGTATATCGTGGCAGAGCCACTGAATCAGTATAACGTGATATAGCCACCAGTACAGTACTTCCTCCAAATCAACAACCCAACCCAATGCAGTATGTCTTGTATGTCATGCTCATTACACGTGTATGCAAAATGGCCATGCTTAGTAACAGTCATTTCAACACATATTAACAGCAAATCAAACGCACGCCAACAGTCAAGTCGGTTAAAACACAGTCATACAATCACAGTCAAATCATGGCACAAAATCAGTGTTTTACCCTCAGGGGCAAAAGTCATTTTACCCTATAAGGGTATTTCGGTAATCCTACCCTGCAGGGGAAATTTGATAATTCTACTCATAACTAATCCATGTATGCAGTGCATCTCAAACATAATCAATCATACAATTAACACATACAACACTAGCACTACCACGAGGGTACAGCGGTCATTTAATCTGTTAGGGGTAAAACGGTCATTTCGCCCCGTAAGGGCATCTCAGTAATTTTACCCGTCGAGGGTATTTTAGTAATTTCACAAACCAGGTGTATTTTGGTAATTTTGCAAACTGAGGGTATTTTGGTAATTTCGCAAATCAAGGGTATTTCAATAATTTCTCAAATCGAGGGTATTTCGATAATTTCATAAACCGGGGGTATCCGCTTTACCAACTAGCTCCTTGTTGTTTTAAAACATGCGCAACTAAATATAAGTCTATGGGCCAAAGTCTAAGTTCAATTAAAAAATAAATCAAAATGAAATGCAAGCGCCAAGACTTGAACCTTTGACCCATTGCTTCCTTGTATGGCATCATTCCCTTGTCTCCTATGTGGTGCCATTTGCCACTAGACCATAACTCCTTTTGTGTCATTTTTCTCCACATTTTATTCTTAAAGCCTACTTTCTATCACCCAGGGTTTTATTCACCTAAAACCAAAATTTTCCTAAAGCCCAAGTTTGAACCCGGGACTTCATAGAAGCCCCCTGACCTTCCAAAATCACTCACCTAATAGGTCCAACTTGCATTAGTGTCGTTCTCTTATTCTCCAAAACTTTTAAACGCTCCCAAGCCCAAGGCCCAGTAAGCCCAATTCTACTAGGCCCAAATACTGGACGTTACATTGTCGTTGATCGTTTGACGAAGTCAGCACATTTTATTCTGATACTTACAGATTACTCCCTTGAGAAATTATCTGAGTTATACATATTTGAGATTGTCTGTTTACACGGAGTGCCAGTTTCCATCATCTTGGATAGAGATCCGCAGTTTGCATCATGATTCTGGAGAAAGTTACACGAAGCTTTAGGTACGCGATTGCATTTTAGCACTGCATTTCATCCTCAGACCGATGGTCAGTGTAACAACCCTTTTTCAATGAAATCAGAATAGTGGTTTTGGGACCACAAATCTGAGCCGAAAAGAAAAACTATTTTAATATTATTGCATGGTCTGCATTATGATATGAATGTCATATGAAAATTCTAATAAGAAAATTTTACCAATTATGTGCTTAATTACAGAAAGGACCAAATTGTATAAAATGCAGAAGTTGAATTCTAGTAGCTAGAAGGATCAAATAGCTATGGAAATTCAAAACTTGAAGTCCTTATATGGTAATTTGACCATTAAAGAAAAGTTAGTAGATATTTTTGGTGATTCATCTAAGGAAAAATTAAAAAAGGCTAAGGACTAAATTGGAAATGAGAAAAATTAAAAGATGATAATTAATTAAATAGAATTAATATCATTTTATATCATCTTCATCCCCAATTTTTCTTTCGAAACCCTATGAAAGAGAAAACAAACTTTATTGGCTTAATTTGGTAAGTATTCTTGTCCCGTTCTTAGTAATTTTTATATTTTTGAGATCGAGATAACTTAATTTATCTATTTTGGAGATCAATTTGAAAAGTTATCAAAGTATAAAAATTTTTCCATGAATGAATATGATGAAATTTTGAAATTTATAGTAGAAAATGAAAGGTTGTTGATAGATAAACAACTTTTACAAAGTGAATTTTCATGAAATTATGATTTAGGGACTGAATTGTAAAAATGTAAAATTCATGGAAATTTTCTGATTTTTTATAAAATATGTGATGTAAATGTTATACTAAAATTTTGGTTAGGCTTGGAAAAAGGATTAAATTGCATGAATTTCATTTTTCGAGCCTAAGGACGAAATTATATGAAAAGTTAGGGGCAAAATGGTAATTTCGCCTATAGCGTAATTTGAACTCAATTGAATATGAAATATGATAAATTGATGATTAAATTCATTTATATAGATCTAGACAACTCAAACTCCAAGTTAGATCGAGTAAAAGAAAAAAAATCCAAATTAGTAGATTTTTTTATATACACAAACAAGTGTCGAGGTAAGTTCGTGTAACTTAATTATACATGTTAATATGGTTGAATTGAATGTTACATTTGGAATGAATGTAGTATATGCGTTTATGTGAATTATATAAAAGTTATAAATACATGAAATGATTACATGATTAGAAATGTTCATAAGGATTTAAGTTCCGTTTGAATAATGATTTCCCGTATTTGAATGTGATTCTACATATGTTACAGACAAGATTTAGCTCAGACGAATAATCCTGATATAGCCTTGTCGAGTATCTGATATATAGTTCCTGTGAGCATCCTGATCAGTAGTGATTTAGCATGTGTTGTGCACTACCGCAGCTCTTTGTGAGCTTCATGTTACATGTTTCGATCTATTGTGATCTCGCATATAGTGCGGACACAAACGCAACTCTACGTGAGCTTCCTGATATGAACTCTTAAGAGTTTCTTTACATGGCTCGCTTGAACTCCCTATTACCTTATGTGGTGCTCCCTGATATTATCTCTTCAGAGATATCTGATATGCTTTATGAGCTCCCTGAATAAAACTCTTATGAGTTTCCTGTTTAGCTCAGATAAGTGTCCTATTACATGGATCATTTGAGCATCCTGATATGTGGCTCGAGAGTGTGCTTCCTGATTAACTACCCTATTGGGTACCCCTGATTATGAATTGACAGATTACACATTTGTACACCTTGAGTGTACTTGTAACATCCTGAAGTTGGGCCTAGTAGGATTGGGCCCAATGGGCCTTAGGAGTAGTAGCGTTTAAAATTTTTAGGAGAACAGAAGATCAGCTTTAGTACAAGTTGGACTTATTAGGTAAGTGATTTTGGAAGGTTAGAGGGCTTTTATGAAGTCCCGGGAGTAAACTTTGGCTTTGGGGAAATTTTGGTTTTAGGTGAAAAAAACCCTGGAAGTTTGCAGGTAGGCCTTAAGAATAAAAAGTGGAGGAAAATGACACAAGTGGAGTGTGTGGTGTAGTGGAAAAGTGACGCCACATAAGAGACAAGGGGGTGACGCCACAAGGAAGGAATGAGGTCCAAGGTTCAAGTCTTGGCTTTTGCATTTTAGTTTCTTTTACTTGGATCTTAGAATTTGGACCATAGTTTATATTTAGTTGCGCATGGTTTAAGGCACAAGAGGAGCTTGTGGCCAAGTGGTTAGCGGCGTGGATTATGTTGCAAGGGAGCCTGGGTTCGAATCTCATGAGAAGCAAGGGAGTATTTATTTTGCGGATTGGACGGCAAGAGTTTCAGTTGAATTTAAACTCTAGTAACGGAGGGATCCCACATCGGAAAGATACAAAGAAGGAAGGTGAAGAGCTAGCTATATAAAGAGCATTCCAGGAGGAGAGTTATGATACCTGGTTGGCGTTGGGCAAAGGAGTGCTCGGAGCGCGGTTTAGCAGCTTCAG
This sequence comes from Gossypium australe, assembly GCA_005393395.2. Lineage (NCBI taxonomy): Eukaryota > Viridiplantae > Streptophyta > Magnoliopsida > Malvales > Malvaceae > Gossypium > Gossypium australe. The sequence continues at coordinate 57,912,555 of CM016616.1, read as the reverse complement.
ATTCCTATCAGGTGTGTAACTCTCTCTACTCTAGTTGTAGAGCGGCAAATGCCGAAGTGCCGGTCACGGCAATAGTAGCCACACGAGTGCACGTGTGGGGCTTCGACGCGATAGCTGAGGCCATCAGTAGTATTCTTGTGGGTTGGGGCTGCTTGGGCCGCGATGGGCTGAAGTGGGCCCAATGGGCCCGTGGGCCCAATTGAGCAAAATGTATGATGGTATAGTATATAGTCAACTAGACTAGGTGGAACTTATATACGTGGCTAGATTTATGTTAGGTGGGCCACACGAGCGTGTGGACCCGAATGGGCCGGAATCGGGTTTTAGGCCCAATAGTCCGATAAAGACAGAATTGGTAGTCGAGTCGCTCGGGGCAACATTGGGCCTTCAGAAAGGCCATTCCAGGTACGAAATTACTGAAATACCCTTAGTGGGTAAATTACCAAAATACCCCTAGAAGGTAAATTACTGTTATACCCTTAGAGGTTGATTGTCTTGATTATGTCGTATTTGTTATTCTGATTATGATGGTAATTCATTTCATACGTTATCTGTAATATATGATTTGCATACATGTCATACTGCATACGAATTATTATGTCATATTGCATGGGTATGATGAGAGGAGGGGGAAGATATGATTCTAGACTGTCACCAGTGGTTTTGACCACACAGTGGGTTGGCGCCGCTTTCTATATTATTTTTGTGACTAAGTCTCAGTGGTTTTGACCACCAGTGGTTTTGACCACACTGATATTATTTGTGACTACAGTCACCAGTGGTTTTGACCACATATTCTTTGTGACTCGTCCCAGTGGTTTGGTACCACAGTGGGTTGGCCCCACATATCGATATACGGGATTGTCATCTGTGGTTTTGACCACATTGTGGGTTGGCCCCACACATATTATTTGTGACTACGGTCACTAGTGGTTTTGACCACATCGATATTATTTGTGACTATGGTCACCAGTGGTTTTGACCACCAGTGGTTTTGACCACACGGGGTAGATACAGGAGTTCAGATGGTTAGGTTTTGGGTTGCATGGCATACTTACTTACTTATGAAACTGTGTAATGGCTTATATCTTCAGGATGGGGATTTACACACTGAGTCTTGATGACTCACCCCTTTAGTTAATTTTGCAGGTAATCGTTAGATCGCGGATATGGAGCCGGGGTGGACTCGAGGTGGCCATGCTCAAGATTGCGTTTCTTTCATTTTAAATGGTTACTTGGACTTATTTCATTTTATTTTAAATTTGGGATTCTGTTATGTAATAAGGCCTATGGTTTTATTTGATTTTAGCTTTTAACTTGGTTATTGCTTATTATTGTTAAATGTTTAATTCGGGATTTTTCTAAAAAGTTAATAAACTATTTCTTATTCAAAATTACTTAAACTTGATTTTTCACAACAAATATAAAGAATACGAACTTTTTAATGAACGCACAGTTTTTAGACATTCCTTTCATGTGACATGTCAGATCCGGTCGTAACGTCTAGGCCGGGTTTGGGGTGTTACAGTACTATTTGAGTATCCATCGATATTTCAATAATTTAATGGATAAAACTCTCAACATGAGAAAAATGATGAGATAAATAGAAATAAGTCTTGAATGCTTTTGAATTATTTGATGAAGGGTTAGATGAGGAGCTCATCTATGCTTATTTGATGTACAAATGTATTATATGACTAACTTGCTTGATTGAGTATATGTGTTTAGGTACACTTGTCAAATTGATGAAAAGCATGTTAATTGTATGCTTAACATTAATAAATGTGATTGGTATGTTTTAATTCTTGTTATACGAACTTACTAAGCATCAAATGCTTACTAGGTTTTATTTTCTCTATTTTATAGTGCTCAGAAGCTCGCGAAGGTTGGAGATCTGTTGGAGCATTATCACACTATCCACTAGCTTGTTTTGTATAAACAGTAAACTTATTTTGGTATAATAGCATGTATAGGTAACTTGGCCATTGTTGGCTTATAAATTTTGTTTGTAAACTAGCCATTGGGATGGCTAGTAATGATTTGTTTTGGTATATTTATAAGGTTATATTATGACAAATACCTATGTGTTAAGTATATTAAGTATGGTTGATCAAGTTATGCTTAAAATATAAGTTAAACAAGGGTAAGAATATAAACATGAATGCATATGATAAAATATCATCTTAGATGTTAGAATTGGCTTGGATATAATGCTTGAATTGGTTGGCATATACTTTTATGTTTTGGTGTAGGTTGATGACAAGTTCTGGTGAGAAAATAAAGCTAGGATATGGCTTTATTTTGTCCACACGGGCGTGTGTCTTGGCCGTGTGTGACACACGACCTGGCACATGGGCATGTGGATTAGCCGTGTGTCCCCTACATCTTAAATTTGAGAAATAGAATGCTCAGAATTGAACATACGGGCGTGTGTCACAACCGTATGTGCTACACGACCTATAACACAGGCGTGTCTTTTGGCCGTGTGAAACCTGCACCTAATTTATAAAAACATAAATTGACCACACAGCCTAACACACGGGCCTGTGGCAGGCCGTGTGACACAAGTCAAAGAGTTACACAGGGTCAGGCACAGCCTGCAGCACTGGCATGTCCTATGGTCACACAGGCGTGTGTGCCCTACATTTAGGAAAATATCTGAAATTTCAAAAAAATTTCTCTAAGTTCCCAATTTAGTCTCGATTCGATTCCAATGTTTATATTGGGCCTCGAAGGTCCATTCAAGAGACAATATGATTAGTTTTGAAATTGAATAGTAATTAACATGGATTATCTCTAATTATTCTGTAAACTTCGGTAATGCTCTGTAACCCTTTTCTAGTGGCAGACATGGGTTAGGGGTGTTACAGTCAATCTGAGCGTGTAATTTAGATTCTCGAAGATATGTTTCGTTGTTGTGTATTAAAGTTTGAAGGCAACTGGGAGAAATATTTACCATCGGTTGAATTCGCGTATAACAACAGTTTTTAATCGAGCATAAAGATGGCAACGTATGAAGCTTTGTATGGTCGTAAATACCAAACTCCGTTATACTGGACTGGCCTTAGTGAGAAAAAGATACACAGGGTTGATTGGACTCGTGAGACTGAAGAAAAAGTAAAAGTAATTTGAGATAGTTTGAAAGCAGCTTCAAATTATCTAAAATCTTATGTGGCTCTTAACGTAAAGACATAGAATTTCAAGTCAGCGATAGATTATTCTTAAAAGTATCAGCCTAGAATAAAGTTATTCAGTTCGGTAGCAAAGGAAAGCTAAGTTTGCGATTTATCGGGCCATATGAGATTATTGAAAGAATCAGACCTGTTACATATCGATTAGCTTTACTGCGAGAAATAGAAAATATTCATAACATTTTAATCTGTCCATCTGCATCATATTGATTAAATTGATCATAACTCGTGTTAGAAAACTCAAAATCTAGATCCGTAAATTTTCCTTGAAACTAGACTCATATATCTTTTTACTATAATTTTTCCAGAATTTTTGGCTTATCCATTTAGTACAGTTTATTCATCAAATTTTCCCTTGTTTCACTGTCCAACAGTTCTGACCTCTCCTACCCTAAACTCAAATATCTCATTGTACAATTTTCATATGTTGCTCCCACTTGTTTCTATTGAAAATAGGCTCACTAAGGAATATATACATATAAATTATAACTCATAATTCACTTTGTATAATTTTAAACAATTTTTCCAAGACAGAATAGGGAACCACAAAGTCAATCAGAACCAGTCTCACTAAAATTAAAATATCACAAAATATAAGATTCTTCTTCCTCCTCTATTTCTTTCTTATAAAAAAAGACATGGTAGTCTTTAATTCGATATCTTATTCACTTTCTAATTCCTTTTCTCCTATTTTTCGTGATTTTTCAAAATCACGTCACTGCTGCTAACCAAAACTGTTTCATTGCAAAATATGATTACTACTACGAACATACGCACGCCCGAGTGGTCACGGATGCCGGTTTCCAATTTTCTTCGGTATTTCGACCAAATAATAGAACATTTCATGTAAACCTTCAGAGAGGTAGGAGATTACACACCATTTCAAACATGTATTCAGAAGGGTACGGAATTACACACCTTATTTGGATTCCCTAAAGAACCACTCTTCGTTGCCCCCCTAAAAATAAAATCGATCAAAAGTTAGCCTCGATTTCTTAAAGGTTCCAAAAGCCCAAAAGTTGTAACACCCTGAATTTGGGCCTAGAATAAGTGGGTTCGTGTGTCGAGAGAATGGATTTTGTCGTTAAAAAAAAAACTTGTAATTATTGTTTGGATTTAGATTAATGTGTAATTATTGTATACTAATTTTTCCTCCCTTTTAAATGTATTAACTGAATTATAATAAAATTTAATGTGGCATAATATTAAACTCTATGTAGCCAATTTATGCATCAATTTATCAAATATTTTCCATAATTTTGTCCTTGTCATATAATTAATTATTTTATTTATGTTATCAGTGTGATGAACGAAGTTATAATTTAGAAATATTAATTTTTCTATTATTCTCAATTTAATTTTATATTTTAATATAATTTAGTTCTTATACTTTTTTATAATATTAATTTTTATCGTTAAATTTTCGTTAATATACAATATGAGTATATAATTTGAATGTACTAAAAAAAATTAATATGTGGTTTATACTAAAATAAGATAATGGTTAATTTTTAATTGACCCCTAGATTATGCTAAAATTTGGGGATTTGATTTATATGCTTTACTTTTTTTTTTACATAGTTTGTCCCTCTACTTTTATAATGTCACTAATACATTTAAATAGTTAATTTTTCCTAAAAATATTATTCAAACAGAAATAAATTATTTTATCATGAAAAGTTTGAATGGACATTTTCTTTTAAAAAAAATTATTATTGCATGTTTAGTTTAATTTTTAGGAGGTTTAGGAAGGGTTGGTAGTGTTGAAAATGTCCTAGGCTCGATCTAGGGCTTTAGCAAAAATGTTGTTTTTTTAGGGAGGTTGGTGGTAGTCATAAGGCTTTTAAAATATTGTTGGGTTAAAAGATATCACAAAGAAGTAGGTGGTCTGGTGGCTTGGGGCGTTTGGAATAAGTTGGTGGTCAGAGGTCCAAGTCCTGGACTTGGCAAAAAAAAATTTATTGCGCATAAGTGGTATGTAGGCCAGAGTTTAGGCCTTATAAATAGTTGGGACTATTTCATGACACAAGGAAACGCCTGGCCCAGTGGCAAAGGCGTTAGGAGTAGTATGGGGAGCATGGTTCTAGCCGCGGCGCGCGCTAAATGTTTGTTTTTTAAGTAAACTTGGAGCACGGAATAAAGGTTGATAATTAATTGGGGAGGAAATATGACTCAAATAAAATAAGTGGTGCAGTGGCAAGGGACGTGCCTCATAGTGAAAAGGTCGGAGGTTCGAATCTAGGTGTTGGTTAATATTTTTGGATTTCTTTGGATGATTCGGTCGCTGGAAAGTATACTTTAAAACAGGTTGAGAATGGAATATATCACAAGAATGGTTGTGGTGCAGTGGCAGGGGGCGTGTGGTGGTGCTTGGAGGTCTTGGGTTCGAGTTGCCTTGTGCACACTAATATGTTATTTTGCTGCTGGCGTGGGGAAGGTATTTGAGGTAGATCAAAATGCCCAAAAGATGGCTGTTGTTCGGGGAAGCTATTTGAATGAAATTCAAATTGAATTTTTGGCTAAATAAAAGGACTTTTTGATGAGGATAAATTTTGGATATAATAAAGGAATTTAATTAGTGATAAGTTTGAGTTGATTAGGGAGTGTAGGTTTATTCTATTTATTTATTTATTTATTTATTTTAGTATATATGGGTACCGAATTTTCCCTTTTTATTTGCTTAATTTTTTTAGTTATTAGGAAGGGCACTTTCGGTTTTTGATAGGTAAGTGCTGAAATTTCTATAAATAGGGGGGATAGCTCATTAATTCCAGCATTTGAAAACTACTCTTTTCTTCTTTCTCTGTGCCGAATTTTTCATTTAGAACAGTATCTAGTTTTCTCTCTTTCGAAGCATCTCTTCTTCTTTTGCTTTTCTGTCAGAAATCGGAACTTCTGAGGTCTCATCAAATTGCCGAAACCCTGCAAACACTTTCTCTTTTCTTTAATATTCATTGGCCGAATATCTCTTGGCCATCTCTTCAATTCTTTGTTCTTCCAAAAGCCGAAAACATATCAGTCCTCTCTTGTTCATCTTTTCAGGATTTCCTTAAAAAGCCAAAACTTCTAGATTTCTAATCTTCTACGGTTGCCGAATCGTTTACAAGGGATAGCCGAAACCTTCAGTAGAGGTAAGTACCGATTTGGGTTATCTTTTAATCTTTTTCCAGCTTTTGGAGGCCATAGCCGAATGGCCATATGGAATTAATCTTGTGTTTTTCTTTCTTTTTCGACATTCCGGGATTTGAAGGGGGAGTCAATCGCTTAGACCTCTAAGTTAGGGTTCAATAACACTCGAATCGTGTTACTTTTGGGATTTCAAGGTAAGGAGATCTATTGATTTTAGTGTGTAAATTCGGGTATTTATTAACCCTTGGCTGAATGTAGGGGAGGCCAAATCTTCGTGTTCTTCCGGCTTTTGAGCAAGGATTTAGACTAAGGGTTGTAGATCCAGATAGTAAGGATATTGACTAAGGGTGTAAAACTACGCGATATTAGGTGTGTAACACTTCCATACCATTTAGATTGCCTTAAAATATGTTATAAATCTGTTATATTCTGATGAATGCCCAAATCCTAGCATCATGGTTGAAACCCGAGGAGGGTAAAAGCGAATCACTAGGTTAGTGATCTCTGTCATTCTTAAGTGAATGTTCCTATTAAGGTGACATCTGTGATAAGTATGCTGTTTCTGTGATTGCATGGGGTTGGGTTTATTGAAAGGGGAAGTGTTCTGTTGTAGCGGCTTCTACCGTGACCTGTTGTAGTAGCTTCTGCCGTGACCTGTTGTAGTGGCTTTTGCCATGACCTGTTGTAGTGGCTACGGCCATGATCTGACAATGAGCAGCACGACTGCCATCAACGGCGTGTAGCGGTGCAGGTTTATTGTAGAAATCCCCTATGGTGTGAATGGCTGGTACGGGTGGCGTGTAGCGGATGGAAACCTAGGATTTGGGTTGGGCTTGCATAATTTTTGTTATATATATGTTAATCTGTTATTCTGTTCTGTGGGGCTAAGGCCCAAATCTAATGGTGCATGAAGGTTGCACACTGAATGTAACATCCTAAATTTATGGGCCTATGCATTTAGTGTAAGGATATGTTTAATATGTTAATTTAAGTGATAGGGTCCAAATTAGGCTCAAAACTAGGCAAAGGCCTTGGTTAAATTATCTGATTGGGCATTATAAAGTTAAAAGGTGGTAATTGTATTTAAAATACCAGCGTGGGCTTGTGGCCCAACAAAAGGTGGCACTGCAAGGGAATTAGAAGGTGGCCGGGTTTGGCCATGCTTGTTTTGCTTGAGTGGTAAGATATTTTGTCCCGTTTTTAATTATTTCTCTGTTTTTGGGATCGTTATAGCTTAATCTAGCTAGCCTAAGGACTAATTTGTGAAACTGTTAAACTATTAGGGTTTTACCATGAATGAATATAGGTTGTTTTTTATGTTTGATGGAAGAAATTAGATGGTTGTTGTTAGAAAAACAACTTTTGTTAAGAGATTTTTGATAAAATTGTCAAAAAGGGACTACATTGAAAAATAGAAATTTTTACATGGTGAAATTGTAAAATAAATTAAATATAGGGCATTCTAGGGACCTAATTGATATTCAGCTATGATGGGTTGTGGTGAAATTGCATAAATGTAACACCCCAAACCCGACCCATGCACTACGAGCGGATTTGGTATGTCACATGAAGAAAGTGTAAAACATCATATGATTCTTACTAAAATAGGCGTTACTTGGTTGTGTTTAAATAAACAAGTTTTTCTTGTAGATATTTGATAAAATACAGCTATTCTTGAATGGTTGATTGATGAGCCAAAAATCGGGGTAGTGAACTTTAGAACCATGACTTTTGAAAATGACGTTGAAAATTCCAAAGAGAATATGTGTCTTTTGAAAATTTCGTTGATAATTCGAAAGAGAATTTCTGTGTTAATTTATTTGTAAAAGTTTGTTTTGAAATCCATTTGTTAATCTCTTTTGGAAAATAGTTGGTTATGCTTTTAGAAAATCCCCATTTAAAAATATTTCAAGCAAAATCATAAATACGTCCAAACATAAAGCAAATTAAAGTTTATCCCAGAGGCCTTATTACAACTTTAAAACCCGAAATATTAAAGGTAACAAAATAATACGGAAAAGTAGTTTACTAATGTTTGCAAACATCATTTATGAAGATGGCCTCCATCGAGTCATCCATGGCCCCAAGTCCTCGTCACTGAGCGTTACCTACAGGGATTAAGAAAAGAAAGGGGGGTGAGTTACAAGAACTCAATGTATAATCCCCTTACCGTCATCCACTGGGTCTGAACTAGCAAAAACTTGGGCCTGAGCCCATAAAGCATAATCTTGGGCTGAAGCCCATTTACATAACAGAATATACATATATGCAATGTATGCAACCCAACCTATCCTTGTAATCCATCCGCTACACACCACCCGTACCATCCCATCACACCTGTGGGGATCAAGTCAACCCACCCCACCAAACACACCAAAACGCAGGCTAAATGCCATTTAATATAATAATTCGCAGGCTAGTGGCCATTTATAAATGCAGGCAAGATACCATTTATAATATTTGTGGCTGAGCCACCAGAGTCAGAATGTGGCAGAGGCACCAGGCTACACTTCTCTTCTTTAACATTTTTCCCAACCCATGCAATATATGAAAATGCAGCATACATAATAAGATGTTCACGTATAAATAGCAACCATTAATCAAGTAATTTATTACAAAGACTCGGCCCATTTAAGCAATAATAATCTGGCTCATTAAGGCATTCAAGCAAGTCGGCCCATTAGGGTATTTCCGTAAATTGGCCCATAAGGGCATTTTAGTAAATCGGCCCATAGGGGCATTTTCGTAAATAGACACTTTTACCCACTAAGGGTAATTTGGTAATCTCGCAACCCAGGGGTATTTCGGTAATTTATCCTCCAAGTGTATTTCGGTAATTTCGCAACTCAAACTTAACTACTAATTTGGGGCATAAAATTTTAATCTGTCCATCTGCATCATACTGATTAAATTGATCATAACTCGTGTTAGAAAACTCAAAATCTAGATCCGTAAATTTTCCTTGAAACTAGACTCATATATCTTTTTACTAAAATTTTTCCAGAATTTTTGGCTTATCCATTTAGTACAGTTTATTCATCAAATTTTCCCTTGTTTCACTGTCCAACAGTTCTGACCTCTCCTACCCTAAACTCAAATATCTCATTGTACAATTTTCATATGTTGCTCCCACTTGTTTCTATTGAAAATAGGCTCACTAAGGAATATATACATATAAATTATAACTCATAATTCACTTTGTATAATTTTAAACGATTTTTCCAAGACAGAATAGGGAACCACAAAGTCAATCAGAACCAGTCTCACTAAAATTAAAATATCACAAAATATAAGATTCTTCTTCCTCCTCTATTTCTTTCTTATAAAAAAAGACATGGTATTCTTTAATTCGATATCTTATTCACTTTCTAATTCCTTTTCTCCTATTTTTCGTGATTTTTCAAAATCACGTCACTGCTGCTAACCAAAACTGTTTCATTGCAAAATATGATTACTACTACGAACATACGCACACCCGAGTGGTCACGGATGCCGGTTTCCAATTTTCTTCGGTATTTCGACCAAATAATAGAACATTTCATGTAAACCTTCAGAGAGGTAGGAGATTACACACCATTGCAAACATGTATTCAGAAGGGTACGGAATTACACACCTTATTTGGATTCCCTAAAGAACCACTCTTCGTTGCCCCCCTAAAAATAAAATCGATCAAAAGTTAGCCTCGATTTCTTAAAGGTTCCAAAAGCCCAAAAGTTGTAACACCCTGAATTTGGGCCTAGAATAAGTGGGTTCGTGTGTCGAGAGAATGGATTTTGTTGTTAAAAAAAAAACTTGTAATTATTGTTTGGATTTAGATTAATGTGTAATTATTGTATACTAATTTTTCCTCCCTTTTAAATGTATTAACTGAATTATAATAAAATTTAATGTGGCATAATATTAAACTCTATGCAGCCAATTTATGCATCAATTTATCAAATATTTTCCATAATTTTGTCCTTGTCATATAATTAATTATTTTATTTATGTTATCAGTGTGATGAACGAAGTTATAATTTAGAAATATTAATTTTTCTATTATTCTCAATTTAATTTTTATATTTTAATATAATTTAGTTCTTATACTTTTTTATAATATTAATTTTTATCGTTAAATTTTCGTTAATATACAATATGAGTATATATAATTTGAATGTACTAAAAAAAATTAATATGTGGTTTATACTAAAATAAGATAATGGTTAATTTTTAATTGACCCCTAGATTATGCTAAAATTTGGGGATTTGATTTATATGCTTTACTTTTTTTTTTTACATAGTTTGTCCCTCTACTTTTATAATGTCACTAATACATTTAAATAGTTAATTTTTCCTAAAAATATTATTCAAACAGAAATAAATTATTTTATCATGAAAAGTTTGAATGGACATTTTCTTTAAAAAAAAAATTATTATTGCATGTTTAGTTTAATTTTTAGGAGGTTTAGGAAGGGTTGGTAGTGTTGAAAATGTCCTAGGCTCGATCTAGGGCTTTAGCAAAAATGTTGTTTTTTTTAGGGAGGTTGGTGGTAGTCATAAGGCTTTTAAAATATTGTTGGGTTAAAAGATATCACAAAGAAGTAGGTGGTCTGGTGGCTTGGGGCGTTTGGAATAAGTTGGTGGTCAGAGGTCCAAGTCCTGGACTTGGCAAAAAAAAATTTATTGCGCATAAGTGGTATGTAGGCCAGAGTTTAGGCCTTATAAATAGTTGGGACTATTTCATGACACAAGGAAACGCCTGGCCCAGTGGCAAAGGCGTTAGGAGTAGTATGGGGAGCATGGTTCTAGCCGCGGCGCGCGCTAAATGTTTGTTTTTTTAAGTAAACTTGGAGCACGGAATAAAGGTTGATAATTAATTGGGGAGGAAATATGACTCAAATAAAATAAGTGGTGCAGTGGCAAGGGACGTGCCTCATAGTGAAAAGGTCGGAGGTTCGAATCTAGGTGTTGGTTAATATTTTTGGATTTCTTTGGATGATTCGGTCGCTGGAAAGTATACTTTAAAACAGGTTGAGAATGGAATATATCACAAGAATGGTTGTGGTGCAGTGGCAGGGGGCGTGTGGTGGTGCTTGGAGGTCTTGGGTTCGAGTTGCCTTGTGCACACTAATATGTTATTTTGCTGCTGGCGTGGGGAAGGTATTTGAGGTGGACCAAAATGCCCAAAAGATGGCTGTTGTTCGGGGAAGCTATTTGAATGTAATTCAAATTGAATTTTTGGCTAAATAAAAGGACTTTTTGATGAGGATAAATTTTGGATATAATAAAGGAATTTAATTAGTGATAAGTTTGAGTTGATTAGGGAGTGTAGGTTTATTCTATTTATTTATTTATTTATTTATTTTAGTATATATGGGTACCGAATTTTCCCTTTTTATTTGCTTAATTTTTTTAGTTATTAGGAAGGGCACTTTCGGTTTTTGATAGGTAAGTGCTGAAATTTCTATAAATAGGGGGGATAGCTCATTAATTCCAGCATTTGAACCCTACTCTTTTCTTCTTTCTCTGTGCCAAATTTTTCATTTAGAACAGTATCTAGTTTTCTCTCTTTCAAAGCATCTCTTCTTCTTTTGCTTTTCTGTCAGAAATCGAAACTTCTGAGGTCTCATCAAATTGCCGAAACCCTGCAAACACTTTCTCTTTTCTTTAATATTCATTGGCCGAATATCTCTTGGCCATCTCTTCAATTCTTTGTTCTTCCAAAAGCCGAAAACATATCAGTCCTCTCTTGTTCATCTTTTCAGGATTTCCTTAAAAAGCCAAAACTTCTAGATTTCTAATCTTCTACGGTTGCCGAATCATTTACAAGGGATAGCCGAAACCTTCAGTAGAGGTAAGTACCGATTTGGGTTATCTTTTAATCTTTTTCCGGCTTTTGGAGGCCATAGCCGAATGGCCATATGGAATTAATCTTGTGTTTTTCTTTCTTTTTCGACATTCCGGGATTTGAAGGGGGAGTCAATCGCTTAGATCTCTAAGTTAGGGTTCAGTAACACTCGAATCATGTTACTTTTGGGATTTCAAGGTAAGGAGATCTATTGATTTTAGTGTGTAAATTCGGGTATTTATTAACCCTTGGCCGAATGTAGGGGAGGCCAAATCTTCGTGTTCTTCTGGCTTTTGAGCAAGGATTTAGACTAAGGGTTGTAGATCCAGATAGTAAGGATATTGACTAAGGGTGTAAAACTACGCGATATTAGGTGTGTAGCACTTCCATACCATTTAGATTGCCTGTTAAAATATGTTATAAATCTGTTATATTCTGATGAATGCCCAAATCCTAGCATCATGGTTGAAACCCGAGGAGGGTAAAAGCGAATCTCTAGGTTAGTGATCTCTGTCATTCCTAAGTGAATGTTCCTATTAAGGTGACATCTGTGATAAGTATGCTGTTTCTGTGATTGCATGGGGTTGGGTTTATTGAAAGGGGAAGTGTTCTGTTGTAGCAGCTTCTGCCGTGACCTGTTGTAGTAGCTTCTGCCGTGACCTGTTGTAGTGGCTTTTGCCATGACCTGTTGTAGTGGCTACGGCCATGATCTGACGATGAGCAGCACGACTGCCATCAACGGCGTGTATCGGTGCGGGTTTATTGTAGAAATCCCCTATGGTGTGAATGGCTGGTACGGGTGGCGTGTAGCGGATGGAAACCTAGGATTTGGGTTGGGCTTGCATAATTTTTGTTATATATATGTTAATCTGTTATTCTGTTCTGTGGGGCTAAGGCCAAAATCTAATGGTGCATGAAGGTTGCACACTGAATGTAACATCCTAAATTTATGGGCCTATGCATTTAGTGTAAGGATATGTTTAATATGTTAATTTAAGTGATAGGGGTCCAAATTAGGCTCAAAACTAGGCAAAGGCCTTGGTTAAATTATCTGATTGGGCATTATAAAGTTAAAAGGTGGTAATTGTATTTAAAATACCAGTGTGGGCTTGTGGCCCAAAAAAAGGTAGCACTGCAAGGGAATTAGAAGGTGGCGTCATTAACAATTAAAGGGGACCAAGTTTTGGCCGCAAGGAGCCCATGTTTTTGGGCCATTTTCGGCACTTAAAATGGAGCAAGGGGTGGCGCCACACAAGGAGTTTGGGGCCAAAAATTTATGTTTTATGGAGACCAAATCTTTTAATTTAAGTTAGCTAAATTCGACATTAGGTTTAGGTGAGGTGGACGGCTACAAGGCTAAAAAATAGGAGGATTTATATAGATTTTATAATTGATAATTTAGAAGATAAAAAGGAGAAAAGATAGGAGCCTATCTACAAGGAAGGTGATGGCCAAAAATCCACCACTTAGAGGAGTAAAGAAATCGGCTACTGTATGGCAAAGGGGTGCCGAATTTTCCCTTTTATTAGCTTGCCTTTTAATTATCAGAAAGGGTGTTTTCAGTTTTTAGCAGTAGGTGCCGAAATTTCTATAAATAGGGGGGATAGCTCCTTGATTCTGGCATTTAAAACCCTAACTCTCTCTTTATTCCTTGTGCCGAAATTCCCTAGCCTCTTCCTCTACAATTTCTTTCTTCAATTTCTTCAAAAGCCGAAACCTCTTCTCCATTCCTTTTTCCCTTCAGCCGATTTCTCTAAAAAGCCAAAATCTCCATAGTTTTTCTTTATTCATCCTATTTGAGAATTAGTTCTAATCTTCCGACATTTAAATCTTTTCTTTGACATTGCCGAATCTTCTCTCCAAGTGCTACCGAATTCCCTGTGCTAAGGAAACTTGGTTGTCTAGATCTAAAAGCCGAAAATCGCTAGTCTCCAATTTTGGGATTTTAAGTTCTGATAAGGACTTGTGATGGAATTAAATATGGATCAGGCAAAGGAGAGAATCCCTAAGTTTAACAAACGAGCGGCATCTGCCGTTCGAGATTAGCCACTTGGTTGTGGACCGGCTTCTGAACAAGACCTTAGGTAGATAGCAGTTGTGTCGACTAAGGATAGCGTCGACATAGAAAGCATCATTTTATCGGTAATCAGGTGTGTAGATCTCTAACACACTATTAATCCTGTATGTATGTCTATATATATATGTTATGGGCTAAAAAGCCGGAAAGAGGCTGTATAGACAGTCGAATGGAACCCTAAATGGGTTAGGCAAGGATGCCAGGTACGTAAACATAGAACTCTCTATGTGTATCGAAATATATGTAAGTCTGCATGATGTTTTCTTTATGTGTGTATGTATGGGGGGAAAATTATGATATTGAAGGGGAAGTGCATGATAGGTCACTTGGTGATCGGTGGTAGAAAACCCACAAATATAAATGATAGGTCACATAGTGATCGGTGGCTATGCCACGTTTAATGATTCCTGAATAATAGGAATAGGCAGTACGGCTGTCGTTATGGTGTGTAGCGGATGGAGGGTTGATTGTAGAAATCCCCAAGGTGTGATGGTTGGTACGGGTTGGTGTGTAGAGGATGGAAACCTAGGATGGGTTGGGTTATTATTCATTATTTATTGTTTATCATGTGATTATGATTGATACCTTTATGTATGGGCCAGGGCCCATAATGTGTTTGTGGGCTCAGGTCGTTGTGTGCTTTAAGATTTATACACTGAGTCTTGGTGACTCAAGCTTTCCTTTTTCTCTACTCTTCCAGATGAACAGTAGATCGTGGTCATGGAAGCCGAGACGGACTCAAGGGACCATCAAGTTTTTATTTCTACAAGTTAATTTGGGATTTCTTTAAGTTTATTCTATTTCATTTTGGGATTATTTATGTAATAAGGCCCCTAATTTTTATTCAACTAAGTAGATTTCAATGTTCTGAAATTATGAATTTATGACAAGGTTTATTTATACTTAATAATAATAATACAAAGGAGTTTATTTTTAAAATGTCATTTATTTAGTCAAATTATGTCTAAATAACTTACGACTTCCAAAACCAACAAGGCAAAAGTTTTTAATGTACAACTCGTAGTATACCAGATCTGGTCGAAACGCATGGGCCGAGTTTGGGGGTGTTACAATTTGGTATCAGAGCCCAGTTCAAAACTCGGGCTGTGAAATGGGTCTAGTAATGTTTTGTAAAGTGATGTGAATTGAAAAAAAATGTCTTGGTTGAGGATATGGCCTTCGAGTCTATCGGCACCCGATCCACGCAGGTAAGTATTCTAAACTCTTGCTGTGTTATATATATGGGTTTGATGCGCATGTCTAGGATTGGATTCTGGAAGAGCTTGGTACTTAAGCAGTCCTAGTGACTCACCTCCTCTTCGCTAGAATCCTACCTGGTGCGTAGTGACTGTTCACCCTAGCTACGAGGACTTGTTGATGGGCTAAACCTTATAATTAAAACCCGAAAGGGACCAGCCACCCTATTTGAAAAAAAAAACCCAAGTTTTGTAAAACTTTCAAAATACACTTGATTTGTGAAAATTTCCAACCATGAATCTATAAAATACCTATGTTTTGAAAATTTATCCGAAAACTTCATGTTTACAAGAGTAACCCGGTTTATGAAACGAGATTTTCAACGTACCCCTGTGTAAAAAAAAACGTCAACAACAACAACAACAACAAAATATCCCTGGTTTGTAAAATCACCAAATTACCCTTGTTTTGCAAAATGACCAAAATATCCTTGGTTTGTAAAATTGCCAAATTACCCTTGATTCACAAAATTACCGAAATACCCCCAGATTTCAAAATTACCGAAATACCCCCGGATTGCCAGATTACCGAAATACCCCTGGATTGCAAAATTACCAAAATACCATTATTTTACAAAATCACCAAGGAACCCAATTTTGGAAAATTACGAAAATACCCCTGTAGGATAAATGATGAAAATACCCCTGGGTAGAGATACAACGAAAACACCCTTACGTGATGAATGTAAGTTCATGGATGTTATTTATGTTGATGATTGAATGTATGTGCTTCCTAGAATTAGATGATACGAACTTGAGACTGAATTGTGAATGTAATTGCGAATTCGAAAGAACTACTCTTAAAACTACTATTCATAAGACTGTTCGTGGTTAAGCAGTGGAAGAAAACTAATAATTCATAAAATTTCTAATTAGATAAACGCGAAGCGGTAGAATGAGTACAAGGGGTAGAGGACGTCCGCCACGTGGTCGTGGTAGAGGTAGGATGACGGTGTCGGAACCAGTAGGGTCTGGTCATGGATCTGGAAATGAGATGCCAGCTGCGGAGGAGGAATTTTAGGATCAGACTGCCGGAGATGACGCGGTATCTCAGGCAATGTTAAGGGTTTTAGAGAAGGTTGCTAGGGCAGGCATGGGTACAGGAGCCCGGAAATCTGTGCCGGAGCGGCTTAGGGCCAATGGGGGAGAAGTGTTTAGAGGAATTTTTGGTGTAGCCCCAAGTTCAGTTGAGTAATGGTTGGAGGCAGTAGAACGCATAATGGATGATTTGGATTTCACGGAGGAGGATAAGTTGAAAGGAGTTGTATCCCTCCTACGCGAGAGATTGTGATGGTTTTGTCCTCGGGGGGCGTATGGGTAAGGCCAGCAGGGTGTTTAATGCCGAGTGGGGGGAGTTTCGGGCGCTGGAAGAGAGTGTTTCTTTTGCCCGTGAAAAGGGATGGGAGAGGGTGGAGTTGGAATCTGACTGTGCTGGCATCGTGAATAAGTACAATAAGAGAAGGGTGGATTTGACTTTGCTGGGGCAGAACATGCGGGATTTGTCTACGCAAATTGCCTTTTTTATCTTTTTTAAGGTTAACTGGGTGCCAAGGGATTGTAATAGGGTAGCGGATAGGCTTTGTAAAATGGCTATTAAAAATCCGTGTTCGGTTGACTTTGATGTTGATTACCCTTGTGATGTTCACAAAGATATTTTAAATGATGCAATAAAATAGAGTGACCTCGTTTGGGGTCTTTTTTATCAAAAAAGGATATTTAAAATACGGAAAACATAAATTATATAACATAAGGAAAGAAACTTCTTCTGCATGGGCCACCTCGTATCCACTCCAAACCCGGTCCAAGCATCACCTGCGATGTTGATAAAAATTGGGTGAGTCATACAGACTCAGTGTGCAATTAGACCACTGAATTCCACCCACATATCAAACCACATATTTACCCCCATGTCAGATATTAATGCAACATTATTCACATGAGTTCACTTATTGGGCTTGGCCCATATCCATATTAATAGAGTTCACATATTGGGCTTGGCCCATAACCATATCATATTCTTATAATAGTGTAATTAACCACATGTTTCCACATACTGGGCTTGGCCCATTACCACGTTAATCCACATCACATACTGGGCTTGGCCCACTTTCACATTAATCCACATATCATACTGGGCTTGGCCCATTTCCACATTTATTCATATACAAAATTATGCAATTATGAAGCCCAACCCAGCCTAGGGTCCATCCTCTACACACCCCCGTATCCAGCCTACCACACACCAGGGGATTATTAAATCACCCTCTCCTTTTTACTCTAATAAGGCAACAAATGCCGTCCACACGAACTTAATCGCAAATAATCCACAACGCGACCTCAGTCAGCGCCAATCCACGATGTAGCCGAAGCTATCACCAAAACCACGATGAGCATAAAGCCATCAATAACCACGATATGGCATATAGCCTATATCAACCACGATGAGACACAGAGCCATTCATCAAACCACGTACTCTAAGTACACCCTATCCTTCTTTCATATCATATCCCACCCATGCACATGCAACATAAAATAATGCCATGATGATAATGCATGTACATGTTATTTAACAAATTATCACATATTCATAACAATAGTCACATTTCATCAGATTCGGTACTTACCGGTTTATCGACATACCCCATGAGGGTATCCATATCACCATTTCCACTGCACTAGTTATCACATTCATAACACACATACAGATATCACATACAATCATAAACCCAGAAAACGGTAGGCTAACTACACACCTTATAACTTGAAGAACTACGCTTTCGATACTGATGCTATCACTAAGCGATACTACGGCTATCTGCCTACTTTCTTGTTCCGACGCTGGTCCACACCCCGGTGGCCAATCCCGAACTGCAGAAACGGATCTCCTCTTAAACTTAGGGATAGGGACTATCCCTTGTCCTCCTTGACTGGTATTTGAATCCATCAACAACACTTAATCAGCATCAAACGGTTAATCCTTAGTGTCATAATCTAAATATATCGAATCCAAAACTTACTACATATACTTACCAAACTGAACTTGAATCCCGGAGTTCCTCTTATTCCTGTCGATTTGGCCCTAAATACACATAGCCAAAATTGGTCACACTTAATACCAGTAATATGGCCCTAGCCGAATACTAACAACCACATACTTAACTTACCAAATCCCGAAAAGTCACTCCTTGCCTTTGAACTGTCGAAATCCCTATATGAACTAACTGTTAGAAACGGCTAACTTTAATAACCAATAGGACTTATGGCCGTATTGCACATATCACCTTACCTCTATAATGAACCGATTGGATAACTTGCACCAAAAGAAATCGACAACACCTCCCCCCTTTGATCACTGAGATATTCGGCCACAGGAGAGAACTAGATCAAGGTTTCGGCTTTTGAAACTTGCGATAGAAGAAAAGAATAAGGCCTTCCTGAGATTCGGCTATGGCTATTAATAAAAGTAAAATACAAATAGAAGAAAAAGCACTTACATGGTTTGGCTAAGCCCTTCAAATGTTGATGGAAAAGTCGGCCACAAGGGGAAAGTGTATTCGGCTATCAAAAGAGCAAGTTTGGAGTTGAAGTAAAGAAGAATGGGAGATTGTTAGAGACTTAGGAGCATTCGGCAAAGGTGCACAATAGAAGAGGGGTTTAATAATTAGAGAAATCGGCAATGGTGCTCAATGGGGATGTTTCGACTTAGCAAAATAAATGAAGAAGGAGAGGATTTTCTTGGCTACCAAAATTCGGCAAAATCACTAGAGAAGAAACAAATAAAATTCATCCCTTAAACCCCCTTCCATGACCGAATATACCACCCAAAGAACCCCCCATTCGGCCACCACTTCATCTCCTATCATATCCCTCCTTTTTCTCTCCTATTTTATCTCTTTGACACTTGTTCAAAATAATTAAATTAACACATCAATTATCTTCTCATTTATCACTTAGTCACCTATTAAAAATAAAATAAATAAAATAAGGCCACCATTATCTTCTTATCATCCATTAAAATAAACAAACAAATAAATCCAATCTTTATCCTATCTAGCCGAAAATTAAAAGGAGAAAAACTCAATCCTCATCCAATTGAAAGTCCCATGTGCCGTCCACTGCTCCTTCTCCCTAACGCCAGAATGCAAAATAAAACACTCCCCTAGCTGCCCACAAGCCTCGAACCCCTTCCTTTGGATCCCCTGCTGACGCAATTCGTAGCACCTTAAGTAGCATCCCAAGCCACTTTGCCAAGGCACTTTTTGTGACATAATTCTCCCAGAATTTCTTTTGAAGCCTCCTTAGCCCAGCGCCTTCTTGACGCAAAAATAAATGCTCCTTCCTGCTTCCTTCGCAACCCGAACCAAGGCCCTTATCCCCACTGCACATGGCGTCATTTTCCAAGGCCTTAAGTGGCGCCCTGCTGCCACTTTACCAAGCTCACTTTCATGTCCATAAACTCCTAAAATTTTCCTTAAGGCCTCCTTCGCCTAGCTTCTCCTTTAGACTTAAAATCCAACATTTTCCCAAAGTTTTTCCCTTTCATCTTAGAGTTCTAAAAACTCCTAAAACGCTTCCAATACACACTTAAAGCCTATTAACACTTGAATTATGCTCCAAACGCATAACCCCTAATCTAGGATATTATAGTTCTACCCTCCTTAAAAATAATTTCGTCCTCAAAATTACTTACTATCGAACAATCGTGCATCCTTAACTCATCACACTACTCTACTGCTGCGCACTCTGATTTTAATAATACTAACACATTTCTTAGATACTATCTCGAGATTCACAGTCAAGATTCCTTACACATTCACTAGCACCACGAGAACGAACTCGCTTATAACAATCAAGGCAATAAAGAGATTCCAGGAATAGAGAACATACCCGATCCTATCTGGTCTAATTTCCTCCTTGCTTTAACTGCCTAAGCCAACCTTGGTCGCCTTGCATCTGAACCTTCAGCACCTCTGCTTGGTGTTCCACGACCTTGGCCTCGAGCCCTATCCATCACTTGAGGACATTTCTTAACCAAATGAGCCTTAGATCCACATCGGAAACATTCCTTACTATTTCCCCAACATTCTCCAGCATGAGCTCTCCCACACCGAGCACATACACGATTCCGATTCTCAGCAACTGGTACAGGTGCACGTACAGAATTCTCGATCCTTGGTCTTTTCTGAAAATATCCAGATGCTTCTGACGATCCAAAACTTCTCTTATTCTGTTTCCTATTCTTTTCTCGATTCTGCCTCACAGTCTTCTTAACTTCTTCAGCTATCCGAGCCTTCTCCACTAAAACAGCAAAGTCCCTTTCTCTTTGCGGAGCTATCAACACACGTAGCTCATCTCGCAATCCATCTTCGAATCAGACACACCTCTCGTAATCAGTAGCCACGTTTCCTTTAGCATACTGACTTAGCCGCACAAATTCTGCTTCGTACTCTGCTACCGACATACTTCCTTGTACCAAATTTAGAAACGCCTTCCTTTGCGAGTTTAAATAACTAGCTCCAACGTATTTCCCTTCAAACTTAGCCTTAAAGTACTCCCAATCCACTCGGTCCGTAGGGGTACCTTGTTTGACAGTGAGCCACCATCGATAAGCTTCATCTCGGAGAAACGAGACAGCACCTTTCAGCTTTTCCTCAGCAGTACAGTCCAAGTCATCCATGACCCTTTCGACTGCCTCCAACCAATACTCCGCCACATTCGGAGCTACTCCAGACACTCCTCTGAAAATCTCCGCTCCATTTGCTCTAAGTCTTTCAGGCACTGACTTGCGAGCTCCATTGCCCACATTAGCTCCAGTGACTCGCTCTAGCACTCGCAGCATAGCTAGCGATACTGCGTCTTCTCCTCCAGTCTGATCTTGATCCTCCGCGCCCACTGCTGGTGGCGGCACATCACTTTCTGACCCATGGCCAGACCCTACCGGTTCCAACACCGTCATTCTACCTCGAACACGTCCACAAGAACTCATATCTAACGTCGCGATTTAATCTGATTAGAAGTTTTATGCATTAGTACTTTTGTTCCACTGTTTAACCGCGAACAATTTTATGAAAAGAAGTTTACTAGTGGTTCTTTCGATCATTCAAAGTTTCAATTCAAGTTTACTATTCTAATTCAGAGAGTCACACATTCACATTCATCCACATCAATAGAGACACATTCATTCATCAATATCATTCCATCACACTTCCATGGGCACTTTTGACCATCCCCCCTTAGGGGTAATTTCGTCATTTTTCCTATAAGGGCATTTTGGTAATTAATCGGGATCAATTTGAAAATATTTTAGAAATCAAAGGTATTTCAGAATTTACAAAACCTCGGGGGTTATCTTGAAAATTTGTTTTCCAAATCAAAGGTGTTGCAAAAATTTCAGAAATCGGGATTATTTTGGTAATTTCGGAAGTCAGGGGCATTTTAGTAATTTTCCCAAATCACAGTATCTTGAATTTTTCGCAAAATAGAATTTTTGAATACTTTTGCAAAGTAGGGAAATTTTATTAAAATTGAGGATAATATGGTAATTTTAGAAACCAAGGGTATTTTTTTTTGTAATTTTCCAACCAGGGATATTTTAGTAATTTGGCAAACCGGGAAATTTTTTTGAGAAATTTCCAAAATAAATTTGGTTACAAATCGAAGGGGTAATTTAAGGATTTTTAAAACTAAGGTTTTTATAAAAACATGGCTAATCCCTTTCGGGCTTTAATTATTGGGTTTAGCCCGTGAGTAAGTCCTCTTGGTTAGGGTGAACCGTAGCTACGCACCGGGTAGGATTCGAGTAAAGAGGAGGTGTGTCGCTAGGGCTGCTTAAGTACCAAGCTCTTACCGAATCCACTCCTAGACATGCGCACAATGGTTGCCACACCTTAACTCGGTGACTTACTTCACAGGTTTGGTTAATTGTCCTTAAATCTTATGCATGTGTTTGAGTGCACTAGTCCTAGGGTCCAATAGCCCTAATATTCTAATCTACGAGCCCAAATAAGCCCATAACATTCACACATTCAAATCAATTCAGAAGTCAGAGGTACTTACCTGGTGGACTTCGGGTCGGAGGTACAGGTACCATGCCAGAATAAACCTGAAAAATTTATGAAAGCCTAAATCTTTGAAAAGCCCATCTTAAAAAAAATGTTTTTGGGCCCAAAACCCTCAAAGCCGATTGAACCGGTCTCTGATACCAAACTGTAACACCCCAAACCCGGCCCATTCGTTACGACCGAATTTGAAATGCCACTGCGGAAAACGTTTGAAAATATTCTTACTTGAAAGTAGAAACCATTAAAAATTCGTTGCCTTTACTAAAACATTTTCTATATTTAAAACATTCTAAGTAAAAATTAAGTTGTTATAAAAATATACCGGATTCAAAACTTTGATATGACTTTTGGGATATAAACATCTTTTTAAAATTAAACTTTCAAAGTATTAACTTAATTATAAGTTCAACTTAAACATAACAAAATTCAAATAATCAAATACTTTAAAGCCCTTATTACAACAAATGGATATTTAAAATACGGAAAACATAAATTATATAACATAAGGAAAGAAACTTCTTCTGCATGGGCCACCTCATATCCACTCCAAACCCGGTCCAAGCATCACCTGCGATGTTGATAAAAATTGGGTGAGTCATACAGACTCAGTGTGCAATTAGACCACTGAATTCCACCCACATATCAAACCACATATTTACCCCCATGTCAGATATTAATGCAACATTATTCACATGAGTTCACTTATTGGGCTTGGCCCATATCCATATTAATAGAGTTCACATATTGGGCTTGGCCCATAACCATATCATATTCTTATAATAGTGTAATTAACCACATGTTTCCACATACTGGGCTTGGCCCATTACCACGTTAATCCACATCACATACTGGGCTTGGCCCACTTTCACATTAATCCACATATCATACTGGGCTTGGCCCATTTCCACATTTATTCATATACAAAATTATGCAATTATGAAGCCCAACCCAGCCTAGGGTCCATCCTCTACACACACCCGTATCCAGCCTACCACACACCAGGGGATTATTAAATCACCCTCTCCTTTTTACTCCAATAAGGCAACAAATGCCGTCCACGCGAACTTAATCGCAAATAATCCACAACGCGACCTCAGTCAGCGCCAATCCACGATGTAGCCGAAGCTATCACCAAAACCACGATGAGCATAAAGCCATCAATAACCACGATATGGCACATAGCCTATATCAACCACGATGAGGCACAGAGCCATTCATCAAACCACGTAATCGAAGTACACCCTGTCCTTCTTTCATATCATATCCCACCCATGCACATGCAACATAAAATAATGCCATGATGATAATGCATGTACATGTTATTTAACATGTTATCACATATTCATAACAATAGTCACATTTCATCAGATTCGGTACTTACCGGTTTATCGACATACCCCATGAGGGTATCCATATCACCATTTCCACTACACTAGTTATCACATTCATAACACACATACAGATATCACATACAATCATAAACCCGGAAAACGGTAGGCTAACTACACACCTTATAACTTGAAGAACTACGCTTTCGATACTGATGCTATCACTAAGCGATACTACGGCTATCTACCTACTTTCTTGTTCTGACGCTGGTCCACACCCCGGTGGCCAATCCCGAACTGCAGAAACGGATCTCCTCTTAAACTTAGGGATAGGGACTATCCCTTGTCCTCCTTGACTGGTATTCGAATCCATCGACAACACTTAATCAGCATCAGACGGTTAATCCTTAGTGTCATAATCTAAATATATCGAATCCAAAACTTACTACATATACTTACCAAATTGAACTTGAATCTCGGAGTTCCTCTTATTCCTGTCGATTTGGCCCTAAATACACATAGCCAAAATCGGTCACACTTAATACCAGTAATATGGCCCTAGCCGAATACTAACAACCACATACTTAACTTACCAAATCCCGAAAAGTCACTCCTTGCCTTTGAACTGTCGAAATCCCTATATGAACTAACTGTTAGAAACGGCTAACTTTAATAACCAATAGGACTTATGGCCGTATTGCACATATCACCTTACCTCTTTAATGAACCGATTGGATAACTTGCACCAAAAGAAATCGACAACACCTCCCCCCTTTGATCACTGAGATATTCGGCCACAGGAGAGAACTAGATCAAGGTTTCGGCTTTTGAAACTTGCGATAGAAGAAAAGATTAAGGCCTTCTTGAGATTCGGCTATGGCTATTAATAAAATTAAAATACAAATAGAAGAAAAAGCACTTACATGGTTTGGCTAAGCCCTTCAAATGTTGATGGAAAAGTCAGCCACAAGGGGAAAGTGTATTCGGCTATCAAAAGAGCAAGTTTGGAGTTGAAGTGAAGAAGAATGGGAGATTGTTAGAGACTTAGGAGCATTCGGCAAAGGTGCACATTAGAAGAGGGGTTTAATAATTAGAGAAATCGGCAATGGTGCACAATGGGGAAGTTTCGGCTTAGCAAAATAAATGAAGAAGGAGAGGATTTTCTTGGCTACCAAAATTCGGCAAAATCACTAGAGAAGAAACAAATAAAATTCATCCCTTAAACCCCCTTCCATGACCGAATATACCACCCAAAGAACCCCCCATTCGGCCACCACTTCATCTCCTATCATATCCCTCCTTTTTCTCTCCTATTTTATCTCTTTGACACTTGTTCAAAATAATTAAATTAACACATCAATTATCTCCTCATTTATCACTTAGTCACCTATTAAAATAAAAAAATAAAAAGGCCACCATTATCTTCTTATCATCCATTAAAATAAACAAACAAATAAATCCAATCTTTATCCTATCTAGCCGAAAATTAAAAGGAGAAAAACTCAATCCTCATCCAATTGAAAGTCCCATGTGCCGTCCACTGCTCCTTCTCCCTAACGCCAAAATGCAAAATAAAACACTCCCATTGCTGCCCACAAGCCTCGAACCCCTTCCCTTGGATCCCCTGCTGACGCAATTCCTAGCACCTTAAGTAGCGTCCCAAGCCACTTTGCCAAGGCGCTTTTTGTGACATAATTCTCCCAGAATTTCTTTTAAAGCCTCCTTAGCCCAGCGCCTTCTTGATGCAAAAATAAATGCTCCTTCCTGCTTCCTTCGCAACTCAAACCAAGGCCCTTATCCCCACTGCACATGGCGTCATTTTCCAAGGCCTTAAGTGGCGCCTTGCTGCCACTTTACCAAGCTCACTTTCATTTCCATAAACTCCTAAAATTTTCCTTAAGGCCTCCTTCGCCTAGCTTCTCCTTTAGACTTAAAATCCAACATTTTCCCAAAGTTTTTTCCCTTCATCCTAGAGTTCTAAAAACTCTTAAAACACTTCCAATACACACTTAAAGCCTATTAACACTTGAATTATGCTCCAAACGCATAACCCCTAATCTAGGATATTACAGAAAGTGCTTTAGGTGTGGATCTACGGACCACCAAGTTAGAAACTGTCTGCAGCAACGGGGCAGTGAAGGGCCCACAGGTCAAGAGATGCACCGCCGGGAAGAGGAGGTCAACAACCACCAAGGAGCCGTGGTCAAGTCAATGGTGGCAATGGCACAGGACATGGTCGTAGAGGTGCAGGTTATGCTGAGGCGAGATAGCCAGCTTTGGTCTATGCAACATGTCGCCAAGGGGACGAGGACGCTTTAGATGCGAATACCGGTGCGTACTCTACCATAGTATACTAAGTGTTTCTTTTGGCTTTAGAATTAGAGTGCACAACGAAAGCATAGTGGTGAGACTTGGGTAGTACGATTAATAGTTGGAAATTTTGAGGACAAAATTTCTTTAAGGGGGTAGAACTGTAACATCCTAAATTTATAGGACTATGCATTTAGTGTAAGGATATGTTTAATATGTTAATTTAAGTGATAGGGGTCCAAATTAGGCTCAGAACTAGGCAAAGGCCTTGGTTAAATTATCTGATTGGGCATTATAAAGTTAAAAGGTGGTAATTGTGTTTAAAATACCAGCGTGGACTTGTGGCCCAACAAAAGGTGGGACTGCAAGGGAATTAGAAGGTGGCGTCATTAACAATTAAAGGGGCCCAAGTTTTGGCCGTAAGGAGCCCATGTTTTTGGGCCATTTTCGGCACTTAAAATTGAGCAAGGGGTGACGCCACAAGGAGTTAGGGCCCAAAATTTAAGTTTTATGGAGCCCAAATCTTTTAATTTAAGTTAGCTAAATTCGGCATTAGGTTTAGGTGAGATGGACGGCTACAAGGCTCAAAAATAGGCGGATTTATATGGATTTTATAATTGATAATTTAGAAGATAAAAAGGAGAAAAGATAGGAGCCTATCTACAAGGAAGGTGATGGCCGAAAATCCACCACTTAGAGGAGTAAAGAAATCGGCTACTGCATGGTAAAGGGGTGCTGAATTTTCCCTTTTATTAGCTTGCCTTTTAATTATCAGAAAGGGCGTTTTCGGTTTTTAGCAGTAGGTGCCAAAATTTCTATAAATAGGGGGGATAGCTCCTTGATTTTGGCATTTGAAACCCTAACTCTCTCTTTATTCCTTGTGCCGAAAATCACTAGCCTCTTCCTCTACAATTTCTTTCTTCAATTTCTTCAAAAGCCGAAACCTCTTCTCTATTCTCTTTCCCCTTGAGTCGATTTCTCTAAAAAGCCGAAATCTCCATAGTTTTTCTTTATTCATCCTATTTGAGAATTAGTTCTAATCTTCCAGCATTTAAATCTTTTCTTTGACATTGCCGAATCTTCTCTCCAAGTGCTAGCCGAATTCCTGTGCTAAGGAAACTTGGTTGTCTAGATCTAAAAGCCGAAAATCACTAGTCTCCAATTTCGAGATTTTAAGTTCTGATATGGACTTGTGATGGAATTAAATATGGATCAGGCAAAGGAGAGAATCCCTAAGTTTAAGAAACGAGCGATATTTTTCGTTCGAGATTGGCCACTTGGTTGTGGACCGGCTTCTGAACAACACCTTAGGCAGATAGCAGTTGTGTCGACTAAGGATAGCGTCGACATAGAAAGCATCGTTTTATCGGTAATCAGGTGTGTAGATCTCTAACACACTATTAATCCTATATGTCTATATATATATATATGGGCTAAAAAGCCGGAAAGAGCTGTATAAACAGTCGAATGGAACCCTAAATGGGTTAGGCAAGGATGCCAGGTACGTAAACATAGATCTCTCTATGTGTATCGAAATATATGTAAGTCTGCATGATGTTTTCTTTATGTGTATGCATAGGGGAAAATTATGATATTGAAGGGGAAGTGCATGATAGGTCACTTGGTGATCGGTGGTAGAAAACCCACAAATATAAATGATAGGTCACATAGTGATCGGTGGCTATGCCACGTTTAATGATTCCTAAATAACAGGAATAGGCAGTACGGCTGTCGTTATGGTGTGTAGCGGATGGAGGGTTGATTGTAGAATTCCCCAAGGTGTGATGGTTGGTACGGGTTGGTGCGTAGAGGATGGAAACCTAGGATGGGTTGGGTTATTATTCATTATTTATTGTTTATCATGTGATTATGATTGATACCTTTATGTATGGGCCAGGGCCCATAATGTGTTTGTAGGCTCAGGTCGTTGTGTGCTTTGAGATTTATACACTGAGTCTTGGTGGCTCAGGCTTTCCTTTTTCTCTACTCTTCCAGTTGAACAGTAGATCGTGGTCATGGGAGCCGAGACGGACTCAAGGGGCCATCAAGTTTTTATTTCTACAAGTTAATTTGGGATTTCTTTAAGTTTATTCAATTTCATTTTGGGATTATTTATGTAATAAGGCCCCTAGTTTTTATTCAACTAAGTAGATTTCAATGTTTTGAAATTATGAATTTATGACAAGGTTTATTTATACTTAGTAATAATAATACAAAGGAGTTTATTTTTAAAATGTCATTTATTTAGTCAAATTATGTCTAAATAACTTACGATTTCCAAAACCAACAAAGCAAAAGTTTTTAATGTACAACTCATAGCATACCAGATCTGGTCGAAACGCATGGGCCGGGTTTGGGGGTGTTACACTGAGTCTCGCGACTCAACCAATTACTTAACATTTTCAGGTAGCACCTAGTGCATCGGACCGGGCTGGAGAGGAGCGCAAGGTGGCCATGCAAAAGAACATTTGGACTCAGCAAAAAGACTTTAGTTTATTATTTTATATTTTATTTAATGGGTTTTAAATTTCGTTTGTAATAAGGCCATGGCCACTGGATTCATATTTTTTTTGGGCTTTCACTGTTACTAGACATTTAAATGTTATGTTTAATTAGACTAGGGCATGTACTAAATTTTGGTTTTAAATTCATAAAGGCATCAATTAATTTATATTTTATATATTATCTAATTACTAAGTTTTCCGGTATAAACATTTAAGTTAGAAAAGATATTTTCCAAAAAAAAAAAGTGACATGTTTTATAAAAATTTCCTAATGGCATGCCAGATCAGGTCATGGTGTTTGGGCCGGGTTTGGGGTGTTACAAATTGGTATCAGAGCCCGGTTCAAAACTCGGCTCTGGGGTTTTTGGGTTCAAAACGTTTTCTAAAGAGGGGTTTTGAAACATGCATTTTTATAAATGATACAGGTCTGATAGCACGGCATGGCACCTGCGTCTTCGGCCCAAGTCCACCAGGTAAGTATTCTAAACTATTGTGTGACATATATATGTGGGCTTGATGGGCTTTACGGGGACGTAGACTAATTAGATTAGAACTTGATGGACTCTAGGCTTAGCTTAAACAACTCCTTAAATCTCATAAGACTTTATTTCACTAAACAAACCCATGAACGAGTCGCGAGACCAGGGTGTGGCAACAGGCATGCGCATGTCTAGGATTGGATCTGGAAGAGCTTGGTACTTAAGCAGCCCTAGTGACTCACCTCCTCTTCGCTGGAATCCTACCTGGTGCGTAGTGACTGTTCACCCTAGCCACGAGGATTTCTAGACGGGCCAAAATCTATAATTAAAACCCGAAAGGGACCAGCCACCTTATTTTTACAAAATTGCTAAAATACCCTTATTTTGAAAAAACAATTACTAAGATACCCATGATTTGCAAATATATCCTGATTTACAAAGTCAACGGAATTTTTCCTAAAAAAACACACACACACACAACACGCAACAACAACCAAAAACCCACAAACACCTGGACACTACTATTTTCTTTGAAATCAAATTCTCCAAGATACGCCTGCTTAAAAAAATAATATATACATATATATATACCTTCTTAGTTTTGTAAAATTTTCTTTTGAAAATACCCTTGATTTTTAAAATTACCAAAATACCCCTGGATTACAAAATTACCAAAATACCCCTAGATTACAAAATTACCAAAATACCCTTATTTCATGAAATCAACAAGGAACTCTATTTTGAAAATTATAGAAATACCCCTGTAGGATAAAATTACGAAAATACCCCTGGGTAGTGGAATAATGAAAATACCCCTATGTGTTGAATGTGGGTGCATGGATGTTGTCTGTATGTTGATGGTTGAATGTCTGTAGTTCTTAGAATAGGAAAGGTGAACTTGAGACTGAATTGCGAATTCGAAAGAACTACTCTTAAAACTACTAATCATAAGACTGTTCGTGTATAATCAGTGGAAGAAAACCAATAATTCATAAAATTTTTAATCAGATAAACGCGAACCGATAGCATGAGTACAAGGGGACGAGGACGCTCTAGATGTGAATACCGGTGCGTACTCTACCATAGAATACTAAGTGTTTATTTTGGGTTTAGAATTGGAGTGAGCAGCGAAAGCATGGTAGTGAGACTTAGGTAGTATGATTACTAGTTAGTTGGAAATTTCGAGGACGAAATTTCTTTAAGGAGGGTAGAATTGTAACACCCTGAATTTGGGCCTAGAATAAGTGGGTTCGTGTGTCGAGAGAATGGATTTTGTCGTTAAAAAAAAACTTGTAATTATTGTTTTGATTTAGATTAATGTGTAATTATTGTATACTAATTTTCCTCCCTTTTAAATATTAACTGAATTATAATAAAATTTAATGTGGCATAATATTAAACTCTATGTAGTCAATTGATGAATCAATTTATCAAATATTCCATAATTTTGTCCTTGTAATAAATTAATTATTTTATTTATGTTATCAGTGTGATGAACGAAGTTATAATTTAGAAATATAATTTTTCTATTATTCTCGATTTAATTTTTATATTTTAATATAATTTAGTTCTTATATTTTTTTATAATATTAATTTCTATCGTTAAATTTTCGTTAATATACAATATGAGTATATATAATTTGAATGTACTAAAAAATTTAATTGTGGTTTATACTAAATTAGAAATGGTCAATTTTTAATTGACCCCTAGATTATGCTAAAATTTGGGATTTGATTTATATGCTTTACTTTTTTTTACATAGTTTGTCCCTCTACTTTTATAATGTCACTAATACATTTAAATAGTTAATTCTTAAAAATATTATTCAAACAGAAATAAATTATTTTATCAAGAAAAGTTTGAATGGACATTTTCTTTTAAAAAAATTATTATTGCATTTTCTTTTAAGAAAATTATTATTGCATTTTCTTTTAGGAGGTTTAGGAAGGGTTGGTAGTGTTGAAAAAGTCCTAGGCTTGATCTAGGGCTTTAACAAAAATTTTGTTTTTTTTAGGGAGGTTGGTGGTAGTCATAAGGCTTTTAAAATATTGTTGGGTTAAAAGATATCATAAAGAAGTAGGTGGTCTGGTGGCTTGGGGCGTTTGGAATAAGCTGGTGGTCAGAGGTTCAAGTCCTGGACTTGGCAAAAAAAAATTTATTGCGCATAAGTGGTATGAAGGCCAGAGTTTAGGCCTTATAAATAGTTGGGACTGTTTCATGACACAAGGAAACGCCTGGCCCAGTGGCAAAGGCGTTAGGAGTAGTAGGGGGAGCATGGTTCTAGCCGCGGCGCGCGCTAAATGTTTGTTTTTTTTAAGTAAACCTGGAGCACAGAATAAAGGTTGATAATTAATTAGGGAGGAAATATGACTCAAATAAAATAAATGGCGCAGTGGCAAGGGATGTGCCTCATAGTGAAAAGGTCAGAGGTTTGAATCTGGGTGTTGGTTAATATTTTTGGATTTATTTGGATGATTCGGTTGCTGGAAAATATACTTTAAAACAAGTTGAGAATGGAATATATCACAAGAACGGTTGTGGTGCAGTGGCAGGGGACGTGTGGTGGTGCTTGGAGGTCTTGGGTTCGAGTTGCCTTGTGCACACTAATTTGTTATTTTGCTGCTGGCGTGGGGAAGGTATTTGAGGTGCACCAAAATGCCCAAAAGATGGCTGCTGTTCGGGGAAGCTATTTGAATGAAATTCAAATTGAATTTTTGGCTAAATAAAAGGACTTTTTGATGAGGATAAATTTTGGAGATAATAAAGGAATTTAATTAGTGATAAGTTTGACTTGATTAGGGAGTGTAGGTTTATTCTATTTATTTATTTTAGTATATATGGGTACCGAATTTTCCCTTTTTATTTGCTTAAATTTTTTTAGTTATTAGGAAGAGCACTTTCGGTTTTTGATAGGTAAGTTGTAACATCCCCAAACCCGGCCCATTCACTACGACCGAATCTGGTTATATTAGTGCGGAAAAGACGGTGGAAAAATCTATTTAACTTAGAAAAATTTAGTAAAACTTGCTACCTTTTGTAAAACCCATGTTTATTCAAACTTATGAGTAAAACTTTGTTATCATATCAATATTATAAAATGCCCAAAAATAAACTTTAATGAATATATAAGACTAATTCTAAATAAAGTTGTCAAAAATAAATTCGTTTCCACTTAGTAATTTAATATAATCCAAACATAAAATAATAAATAATTCCCAAAGTAAATAAAAATCAAAGGGTCTTATTACATCAATGTTTAAAAGATCTAGTACTTAAAAACTTAAAATATTTAAACTATTCTTTCTGCATGGGCCACCACGTGTCCTCTCCGATCCCGGTCCACTCTACGCGTCACCTGAAATGGTAATTAAAGAGTGAGTCCACTGACTCAGTGCATAATCACAACACATATTTCCATCCGTATGGGCTCGACCCATACCCACACAGCCATCGAAACAAATCACGCAAGAATGCATCTCAGCCCAACCCATTGTCCAACCGAACACCAACCTTAGCAGACTCCCCGCCTAAGGCC
Source organism: Gossypium australe (assembly GCA_005393395.2). Lineage (NCBI taxonomy): Eukaryota > Viridiplantae > Streptophyta > Magnoliopsida > Malvales > Malvaceae > Gossypium > Gossypium australe. The sequence continues at coordinate 57,879,855 of CM016616.1, read as the reverse complement.
GTGGCTAATCCACCGATCACATTGTGATCCATAACATCTTACCTTGGCAAGCTCGCTGCTCAAGGCCGTGGCTGAGCCACCGATCAACCCAAGTGATCCAATATCGTAATCTGTCTACGGTGATGCACATAGCAATCAACCGCCGAGATGGGCACCGAGCCAACACCTCCCTTGGGTAGCACACAGCAAATCCCCAAGCGCTAATGTAGCCGAAGCTATCATTAGACCACGTACACCTTGTGTACACTTCCTTCTTCATCGAATCAAGCCCAAACCCCATGCAACTACATATATGCAACATGTTAAGCCATCATATCACATAAGTATATAAATATTTATACATACATACATCACCAATAAACTTACCATCACCAGTTCTCATCACTTATGCCATTATAACGGCTTCCACACATAATACAATGTAACAAGTTAGCAACCAAAACCACAGAAATAGTGCGATGATTACGCACCTTAATAGCTCAACAATCCAAACCCGAAACGCTACTCTATGCCTCAGCAAATGCTGCCTATACCAATCCCGAAAAGGTCTCCTGCGCTAGTCTCCTCTCCCCCCTACAAACGGCCTTATCATCATAACCTTAGGTTAAACGAGTACTAAAACATAGCTTATTAAAACAAAGCCTTACCAAATCGATTGCTATGGAACCCGAAGAAGTCTATGCCAACATTCGGCCAATAACACTACCAAACTGAGGGAAGGAAAATTCGGCAAAGGGTGGTGGTGTAGATTCGGCTATCTATAAAATCAAGAAGTAGGGAATAGTGGTTTCGGCCAAAGAGAAGAGAAAGAAAGATGTGGGGTGTACTTTCGGTTTTGAAGTGAAAAGGAAAGGAAATAGGGAGAGCAAAGGATTTGGCAACTAAGCTTTGGAGAAAGGGTTTCGGCAACCAAAGAAAAGTGAAGCACAATTTGACAAGGGAGAGAAAAACAAATGATGAATGAATAATGAGCACCTCCCCCCCCTATTTATACTAAAGCCAAGCTCCAACCCCCCCAAAAATAATCCCTAAAAATCTCCTAAAATACCTCCCCACCATCCATTCAAAATAGTTTGAATGGGTCAAACCTTCTAGCCAAAATTAAAAAAAAGAAGACCAAGTCTTCATCTATTTTTAAGCCTCCAAAACCGTCCAACCTCCTTACCAAAAAACAATGCCCATCTGCTCCCGCGAATCGAACATGAGACCCTTCCCCTTGCAAATGGCGTCATACACACAAGGCCTTAGTGGCGCCCATCCTGCCACTCCACCAACTCCTTTCTTGACATAAACTCCCAAATAATTCTCTTAAGTCCCTCTTTGCCAAGCTCCCCCCTTTCAACACTAAAACCAAAAATTTTCTAAGGCATTGCCCCACCTTCTAGGGTTCTCAGGACCCCTAAAACTCACCCAACCACACACTGAAGTGTGCCAACACCCGAACTAAGCACCAAAAATCTAACCCCTAAAACCAGGGTGTTACATAAGTGCTGAAATTTCTATAAATAGGGGGGATAGCTCATTAATTCTGGCATTTGAACCCTACTCTTTTCTTCTTTCTCTATGCCGAATTTTTCATTTAGAACAGTATCTAGTTTTCTCTCTTTCGAAGCATCTCTTCTTCTTTTGCTTTTCTGTCAGAAATCGAAACTTCTGAGGTCTCATCAAATTGCCGAAACCCTACAAACACTTTCTCTTTTCTTTAATATTCATTGGCCGAATATCTCTTGGCCATCTCTTCAATTCTTTGTTCTTCCAAAAGCCGAAAACATATCAGTCCTCTCTTGTTCATCTTTCCGGGATTTCCTTAAAAAGCCGAAACTTCTAGATCTCTAATCTTCTACGGTTGCCGAATATTTTACAAGGGATAGTCGAAACCTTCAGTAGAGGTAAGTACCGATTTGAGTTATCTTTTGATCTTTTTCCGGCTTTTGGAGGCCATAGCCAAATGGCCATATGGAATTAATCCTGTGTTTTTCTTTCTTTTTCGACATTCCGGGATTTGAAAAGGGAGTCAATCGCTTAGATCTCTAAGTCAGGGTTCTATAACACTCGAGTCGTGTTACTTTCGGGATTTCAAGGTAAGGAGATCTATTGATTTTAGCGTGTAAATTCGGGTATTTATTAACCCTTGGCCTAATGTAGGGGAGGCCAAATCTTCGTGTTCTTCCGGCTTTTGAGCAAGGATTTAGACTAAGGGTTGTAGATCCAGATAGTAAGGATATTGACTAAGGGTGTAAAACTACGCGATATTAGGTGTGTAACACTTCCACACCATTTAGATTGCCTGTTAAAATATGTTATAAATCTGTTATATTCTAACAAATGCCGAAATCCCAGCATCATGGTTGAAACCCGAGGAGGGCAAAAGCGAATCACCAGGTTAGTGATCTCTTTCATTCCTAAGTGAATGTTCCTGTTAAGGTGACATCTATGATAAGTATGTTGTTTCTGTGATTGCATGGGGTTGGGTTTATTGAAAGGGGAAGTGTTCTGTTGTAGCGACTTCTGCCGTGACCTGTTGTAGCAGCTTCTACCGTGACCTGTTGTAGTGGCTTTTGCCATGACCTGTTGTAGTGGCTACGGCCATGATCTGACGATGAGCAGCAAGACTGCCATGAACGGCGTGTAGCAGTGCGGGTTGATTGTAGAAATCCCCTATGGTGTGAATGGTTGGTACGGGTGGCGTGTAGCGGATGGAAACCTGTTGGGCTTGCATAATTTTTGTTATATATATATATTAATCTGTTATTCTGTTCTGTGGGGCTAAGGCCCAACTCAAATGGTGCATGAGGGTTGCACACTGAGTCTCGCAACTCAACCAATTACTTAACATTTTCAGGTAGCACCTAGTGCATCGGACCGGGCTAGAGAGGAGCGCAAGGTGGCCATGCAAAAGAACATTTGGATTCAGCAAAAAGACTTTAGTTTATTATTTTATATTTTATTTAATGGGTTTTAAATCTCATTGTAATAAGGCCATGGGCCACTGGATTCATATTTATTTTGGGGTTTTATTTTGGGCTTTGATTGTTACTAGACATTTAAATGTTATGTTTAATTAGACTAGGGCATGTACTAAATTTTGGTTTTAAATTCATAAAGGCGTCAGTTAAATTTATATTTTATATATATTATCTAATTACTAAGTTTTTCGGTATAAACATTTAAGTTAGAAAAGATATTTTTCGAAAAATAAAGTGACATGTTTTACAAAAATTTCCTAGTGGCATGCCAAATCCGGTCGTGGTGTTTGGGCCGGGTTTGGGGTGTTACAAAAGTACTCACTCGCAAGAGTCACTTACCACAATCGCGATCCTTCCCTACTAGGTTCTAAAATTCGGCCTTGCACCTTGACTATTGCAACGAGTTCCTAAAGTAAATAAGTGATGTATCAAAGGGGTTAGCCTTCATCCAATATTCGGCCCTTCCACAAGAGTAGGAAGTTGATATCTTCATCATAAAATAGAATCACATGAGCGGTGCAAAACATCAAAATAAAGAGTAACATCTTACCACCAATATTCGGCCTAATCACCCACTTACCGATCAACTTCCAAAACCAAGGTTATGAGAATGATAAGTAGCAGCAAAGGATGGCTTGATTCGGCCCTTATCAAAAAAAAAGAACAAGAGGAGTTTAAAAATAAGAACAAGTGGCTAAGTTCGGCTTAGCCAAGAGATGAAAGTTTCGGCAACAAAGGAAGAATGAACAAAAATGAATTGAAGGTTACGGCACAACAAGGGAACAAGATGAACAATGGCTAGAGTGTTTAGGCTAAAACAAGAGAAAATGAGGTGAACAAATGGCTTTAGAATTTCGGCAAACAAAGAAAAAGAATTGGAAAAGGAACACTAGAAATGCTAAAAGAAACAAGCCCTTCCAAACACCAAAATTTTTGCCAAAGACTATAGGAAATTCAGCTATCAAGTTTTTCCGTAGCAAAACCATGTATCATCTTTACCAAAAGATGAGTGTTGACCCAAAATGCTTTCCAAAACATCCTCCACATAATAGGACAACATGTTCCCTTCTCTTACCATTTTCCTTCATTTATTTCCTTGATTTTCCCTAGTCTTTCTCCTTACCATACTCCTTAGCCATCTTTCCAAAAATTAAAAAGTCTTCCTTACCATAATTAGTACCATGACCGACACTTGGAAAGAAAGCACAAAAATAAATCCAAAATTGCAATAGATGGGATTCGAACCCTTTCCCTTCATGCTTTCCACTTAACACCACACCACTCCACCATGTGCTCAACTTATGCTAGCAAAATACACTCTTATTTCCTTAAGCCTTGATGCCACTTACCTTCTCTCCTTAAAGTGCTTAAACATAAAAATTTACTTATAGCCTAACTTGAACCCGGAACTTCCTAGAAGCCTCGTAACTTTCCAAAATTACCTTCCTAATAAGTCTAACTTGAAATAACACCATTCTCTTGTTCTCAAAAAAAATTTAAACACTCCTACACCCAAGGCCTAATGGGCCCAATTCTACTAGACCCAATTTTGAGTCGTTACAATAAATTTCAATTTTTATGAGCTAGGGACTAAATTTTAAAGAAATTAAAAGTATAAGGGGAAATGGTAATTTTGCAAAAATATAATTTAGGTTAAATTGAATAAATTACATATTGAATTGAGTTAAATTTATCCATTTATATCAAGATAGACCTCGTACGACTCTAGGTCGAGGCAAAGAGAAAGTCTCAAATTAATCGCCTCTGTATCTACGTATGCTCGTCGAGTTAAGTTTGTCTAACTATATTGTTTTTATATGTTTTACATTCAATTATGTATGAGTTGTGAATTGCCATATGTATACACGATTGCATATCCAGCGGCGTACGAAAATTACTGAGCCCAGTTTGAACCTTAAGAATTCATAAGATACAAATAACATGTCATTATGGTTTACATTATTCGAGTGCTGGTCCTGAATGTCCTACCGATGGCTGAGGTCCGGCATGTAACACCCCTCACTCGTATTCATTGTCGAAATAGGATTATGGAACATTACCAGACTTATTACTCAATTAAACATGCATTTCTCATACATTTATCCATTCCAAATATAAATCAATCACAATCATTCTCATTGTCCCTAATATGAGCCTACGAGGCCCAAAACATGCATTCAGGGTGGTTCGAGACTAAACCGATAACACAGTAAATTTTTTGAACACTTAGAAAATTTTGTAAAATAAAGGGGACACACACCCGTATGGCCTGGTCGTGTGTCTCACACGGCCAAAGACACGCCTGTGTCATAGGCCGTGTGGACATTCGAAATGGAATCACATGGCCATGTCTCGGCCTGTGTCTGACCCCGTGTAACTCTCTGACTTGGGTCACACGGCCAACCACATGCTCGTGTGACCAGCCCGTATGCCCTTCAAAATGGCCTCACATGCCCGTGTGCTAGGCTGTGTGTTAAGTTGTGCCAAACCTGTAGGGTATATTGACTTATGCCACATGGCCAAGTCACACACCTGTGTGCTGAGCCGTGTGGAGCATACTGACTTAGTTTCTAAATAAACACCAGGTGTAACGCCCTAAATTTGGGCCTAGAAGAATTGAGCCTATTGGGCTTTGGGCTTTAGATCTCAGAAAATTTTAAGTGAGCAAGAAAAAAACAATTGGCATGTGGGCTTTGAGGGTTAATGAATTTGGAGTGTCTAGGGGTGTTGGAGATGTCCTGGGATCAAGTAAAGGCATAGGAAAAATATTGGTTTTAGCCCAAGGGAACTGTGACTTCAGTTAGTAGGACTTTTAAATAAATGAAGAAGAAATAGGACACAGATGGGCCTGTGGTCTAGTGGCAAGGTGGCGTCACTAGGGGAGCTACAAGGTGGCGTGAAGAGGTCTAAGGTTCAAGTAGTGGTAAGGTGTTTTTGGAGTGTTTATTTTGCATATTAGACAGCCAGAGTTGTGTGGAATTTGGACTCTTTTGTTGAAGTGTTTGAATTGGTCTTGTGAGCTAATAAAGGAGGGAATTTCGGATGAGATAAGGGAGATATCATGGAGAAAAATTAGGAGATGAGAGGTGGGAAGAGTTAGTGCCAAATGGGACTGTGGGGAAAGGAGTACACGGCTGGTGGCTATAAAAGGAGGGGGCCGAACGCTTTGAAAGGTTCTTTAACTTTCATTAGTTTTTCTTTTCTTCCCTTAATCGATTTCCCGTAGCCAAATTCTCCCAATTGTCGAAATCTCCTATAGCCGAATTCTTTTTGCCGAATTCTTTCATAGCCAAAACTCTTCTATCGCCAAATTACCACCATCCTTTTCCTTGTTGAAATTCCTATTTGTGCCAAACCCTTGTTGTTTTCCCCCATCACAGATCAATTATTATCTACTATCAGTCAAGGTTGAAAGCCGGATCTAGTTAATAGCTATCTAGGCCGCAGGATTAAAAGGGGATTTGGTAAGTACATGGTTAACCTCTTTTGTACATTTTGCTAAAAGCCGAAAGGCTATCTAACTGTCCTGTCATTAACTCTGTGATAACAAGGATAAGATTCAGAGATCGCAAGCGTGGTAGGATCGTTAGCAAGGATCTAGGGGATACTCTTGATTAGTAGCTAAGGAAGGGCTATTAGAACCCGGTGGCACACAGATCAAGGCTGAGGATAGAATAGCGCATCGTAGTAACCAAATGTGTACAAACACTATACACACATGAAATCGGCAATGCCGAAAAGCTGAAAAGCCGAAAGTGGCTAAATGGGCCCGGTGGGCCTTGAGGCCAAGTTTGATGAAATTGTTTGGTTTGGTCATACGAATTGAGTTAGTCATGCATGTTACATGATTTGGAATTGTTTTGGGCCTAATAGGCAGTATGGATGAGATTTGGGCCTAATGGGCCCTAAGGATGTGATTTGGGCATAATATGCTATGTGAACATGAAATGGGCTTTATGGGGACGTAGAAAAGTATGCTAGGGTTTAATGGACCTTAGGCCTAGTTTGAACAACTCTTAAACCGCATAAGACTTTTTAATAATTAAACATTGTCCATGGACAAGTCACTAGGTTAAAGTGTGGTAACGGGCATGTGTATGTCTAGGATTGGATCTAGGGAGAGCTTGGTATTTAAGCGGCCCTAGCGGCCCACCTCCTCTTCTCTGGAAACCTACCTGGTGCAAAGTGTCTGTTCACTTTAGCCGCAAGGACTTATTAATGGGCCAAAGTTCATAACTAAAACCCGAAAGGGACCAAATACCCCTGATTTGGAAATTACCAAAATACCATAGGTTTGTAAAATTACTAAAATACCTCTGATTTTTAAAAATTACCAAAATACCCTTAGTTTGAAAATTACCAAAACATCCTTAGATTTATAAAATCACTAAAATAGCCTCGAATCATGAAATTACCAGAATACCCTTGGTTTGCAGAATTACCAAAACATCCCTGATTTACAAAATTCCCAAGGTACCTCTATTTTACAAAATTACCTAAATACCCCTATAGAGTAGATTTACAAAAATACCCTTGGGTTGTGAAATGACGAAAATACCCCTATGTGATGAGTATGAGTTTTGTGGATGTTACTCATGTGCATGTTGCATTCATATGATATTCTGCTTAGGATGCATATGGGTGGGAATTATGGTAGAGAGGAAGATTTGAGGATCGCATAGTCGCTTGACGACCATGGATCCACCGGTGGCTTTAAGCCCATTATATGATTAACAGCTTTGCTGCAACGTTGAGTAGTGCCGTTGTGAGTGCTACCTTTGGTGTGTAGAGGATGGGTGGGTCGATTTAGAAATCCCCACAGGTGTGTAGGGTTGGAAGGGAAATGGTATGTAGCGGATGGATTTTTGGGGAGGGTTTTGCATTACCTTGTTTTGCATATGATATGATATGATATGTTATGATATGAGGCCATTGTGGGCCAAGGCCCAAGACCACCGATTTTGATAGGGCTCAAGCCATTGTGATAATTATATATTGAATTGAATGCCAAGGGTTGTACACACTGAGTTTCAAAACTCACACCCTTTATTAAATGTTTCAGGTGATCCTCAGTAAACGGCTTGACGTGGGAGAGGACTCGGAGATGGCCACACTACAAGATGTTTAAATTTTTTGTTGATTTGTTTCAAAAGACAGAGTTTTAATTGCTTATTTTTGTTGGATGTAATAAGGCCTTGTACTCCGATTTGACTTTAGATTTTGGGTTTTGTTGTTTCAACTGTTTACTTAATTATTACACCTAAGTAAATTTCTTACGTTTAAACTTTGTTTCTGAAATACTTACAATTATAAAATGGGTTTATTTCATTACTTAACAAGATGCAAGGATTTTGGGCTTTTGGGCCTTAAATTTTGAATTCGCAAAAACTTTTGAATTATGCCTTTGATGTGACACGCCGAATTCAGGCCTAACTTCTAGGCCGGGTTTGGGGTGTTACACCAGGGGACACGGCCGTGTCACCTAACCATGTGTCGCACACGACAGAGACACACTCTTGTGTCTCTACCCGTGTGGACAAAAATAGGCTATTTACCAAGCCATTTTGCTCACCCAAATTGCATACAACTATACCAAACCAATTGGCACAAAACAAGGCATAAATAGGCATTCAAACCAACCTCAACTAAGCCCAGTTCATGCTAATTCTATACTATCAACCATAAGACACCCATGTGTCAAAATAAGTAATGCAATTTCATATCAAAATCACATTCACAATTCATCTAAATGGTCACTTTCAATTATGTATCAAATTACCTAAATCACAAGCAAACCAATCTCAAATTTCAACCATTTAGTATCCATAATGCCAATTCTCTACAAGCATCATAAATCAACCATCAAACACATAACAAAGGCCATATGCGCATATATATATACATCACTAAATATGTCAAAGTAAGCCAACTCAAATGGCTATTAACATAACAAACCATTAAAGCATTTACAAGCCAACTTAAATGGTTAAATCCATTATTAACATGCACCAAAATGACTATATCTCCTATACATGCCATATAACCAAATACATAAGTTCAAAAGTACCAAAGTGAAAGCTTGATAGTGTGACGAGATCTCTGACGACTCCCAATCCAAGCTAGCTTCGATAAACACTATAAAACACGGAAAAGTAAACAGAGTAAGCTATAAAGTTTAGTAAGCTCGTATGCTAAATAAGTAAAACTTACCAACCAACAATTCAATAACATAAATATCATATAATGCAATTCAAATTTGAAGCATAACTTAACATATACAATCCCAAGATTAAACAAAATTTCCATCAACTTCTTCGATTTGATGATTTCATAGTTCACGTACATACCTATACAAGCTCGTGTAAATCTCACGATTTCATATATTCGTTATACCCGTTGAACCATTTGAAATAATATCAGATACACATGAACCTCGCACCCTAAGTTCCACATGCATAGCCGAAGCTATCTCAATCTCATATATCATAATGCTCAGCTATCAATGGGTTTGCTCACACAAGATGACGATCATGACGTAACTACATGGTGCCGCTCAGACAAGCTAACGAGAATCCACAACACATGCCGGATAACTCAGCCACCGGTAGGACATACGGACCAGCACCCAAATCACATAACCCCTAATATTTCAACATTTTTACAATTGAGTCCTTAGCTCATAAAAACACAAATTCATGCAATTAGATCCCTACCCATGCTAGCCTAATTTGATATAACCCCATAGCAGCCCATATTTTTCATTTATTTTGCAATTTAACCACAAAATTTACACATTTAATCCCAAATTGCCAAATTTACTAAAAATCACTTAACAAATGTTGCTAATCTAACAACAAGCATACATTTTCTATCATCAAACATCAAAATAGACCTATATTCATCAATGGAAAAACCCTAAACCTTTAACAATTTTTCAAATTAGTCCATGGGCTAGCTAGATTAAGCTGCAACGATCTCAAAAACATAGAAATCATTAAAAACGGGACAAATATGACTTACATGCAAGGATGAACCCTAGAAAAAATTTCAAGCTTCAAAAATGGTGTCTCCTTAGTTGAGTTTTGGTGGTATATAGAAACAACAAAGATGATGACTTTAATTTTAATGATTTTACTTAATTTACTTTATTAAATTACATTTTTAACCTTTAATTAAAGCATTATAATTCACTTAAATGATGTCCATATTTGTCCACTAACATTTACAATGGTTTAATTACAACAGAAGGACCTCTTCTTTAAAATTCCATAGCTATTAGACCCTTTTAGCTAATAGAACACAAGTTTTACATTTTACGCGATTTAGTCCTTTTTATCAACTTAATCGCTCAAATGATAAAATTTCTTAACGAAATTTTCACACAATCATATTATCATGCTATAGGCATTAAAATAGTAATAAAATAATTATTTTGACCTCAAATTTGTGGTCCCAAAACCACTGTTCTGATTTGATTAAAAATGGGCTATTACACTGTTGCGGATACTCCATAGATCATGCGAGCAGCATCGTGTAGCTATGTTCTGACCCATAGCTCATGTGAGTAGGCCCGTATTCACAGCTCGTGTGAGCATACATGTACAGGATTTGACGAGTTACAGTTATATGAGTTAGCACCGTATCTGTGAGCTATCCCAGGTATCCAATAGTATTCTAAATGGTTCAACAGGCATTGTTCTGATACGGAATGGTAAGAGTTTGATGTAGATTATTATAGTGGCACAATTGAAATGTTAGTACTTGGTATATTGAAAGTAGAAATGGATGATATATGTATATGCTACATGAATAAATGTTGTGCTCATCCATGTTCTTAATGCCTTTGGCCAAGTATAGTTGTGCCATGTTTATCTTACCTAATATGTATCTATTGGTAAGTTGTGTTTTATATTATACAAACTTACTAAGCTTATATGCTTACTCTATGTTATTTTCTGTGTCTTATAGTGCATCAAAAACTCGTTCGGGTTGGTAGGTTGTCGGAGCTATATCACACTATCCATCAGCTCTATCGGCACTTTCGGGTGTTTAATTTTGGTTATAATGGCATGTATAAGTATTTTGGCTAATGTTGGCCTATATGGTTGGCTATTGAAATGATCATTTGGTTTTGCTTGAGTTATGGTATTTTGGTGTTCAAATGAATTTGGTTTTGGCATGTAAATTTTAGCCTTAAACTAGATGATGTTTGGCATGATATGCTTGAATTATGGAAGATGAATTCTAGTTTGAATATGCATATTATATATGGTTCGTAACATGTTGGAAATGTAGTGAATTGGTACTTTGTTTTGAATGACTTATATGACTATTGATGTTAGTGGTTGATTGGTATATTTAGTACCATTTGGGTATGTTTTTGGTAAGTGAAATTTATGGTATGTATTAATTCAAACATAGTTGGAAGTTAGTTGATCATTTTGGTCAAATTGATTACATGATTATACATGTTTACATGTTGTCATTTGAGGTGCCTATGGGCATATTGGCTGTATGTTGGTATACCTTATGTATATAGCTTAATTATGCATGATTTTGGTGCCTTGTTATGGCTTGTATATATGTGCATTTTTTGGTGTAGGTACATACCAAATGGGTGAGAAAAATGGCTTGTAAAATGACCTATTTTCATCCACACGGGCAAAGACACAAGCATGTCTCTTAGCTGTGTTTGACACACGGCCAGGTGACACGACCGTGTATCCCCTGTAGCTTTCAAACGGTTGCAAGTCAGGCTGTTACAAATCCTAATACATGACCTGGCACACGAAAGTGTGAGGTTATTTCGAAGGGTACACGGGCGTGTGGCTTGGCCATGTGACCCAATTCAGTGAGTTACACGGGTTGGGACATGGTCGTGTGTCCCTACTTTGAATGCTCACATGGCCTTAGACACGAACGTGCCTCTTGGACGTGTGACCCCTGCAATGTTTAAAATTTTCGCTATTTTCTAAAAAATCTCTAAGTTTCTGATTAAGTCCCGATTTATTTCTAATGTGTTTTTAGGGGCTCGAGGGCTCGTATAAGGAACCATATGTATGATTTAGATTTGTTTTAATATGATTATTGATATGATTTGTAATGTTTGAAATTTATGTTCATTTGATTTGAAAATTCTGGTAAAGATCCGTAACCCTGTTTCGGCGACGGATATGGGTTAAGGGTGTTACATTGCTTGGGATATTGTATAATCCCTAGTTTCGTCATATCCTTCTTTAGTGGTAAGCGCATTAACTATGTAATTTGTCACAGGTTAGACACGGGTCCTTGAAAAACTAACGACTAATCTTAGGTTACTCGACATTGCACTCCTTAAAAATCACATACCACGAGTTCGCATACCTCAAGTTTTCATATCACTTTCTTAAGTCTAAAAATTTATGTGAATCTATAGTTCAAAAATAAAACAACTAACTATTTCCTGATCCACCTTGGGCCTGAGCAACAAGCTGAAGTGCCCTAAGCATGGCCTACGACACAACATCGCCAGTAGGCTCCTAATGATCCTCCTCAATGGTATGAGTATTTTCAACATGGTCAACCACTAGCTCGAGTTCAATCACGAGCTCAGGTGTGCGCACTCGTGACGCAAACGAATCAATGTGGGTTCCCAGATCCTATTCTCCACGAGCTCTCATACCCCTAGTACGAATACCTTTTATACTCATCTTTTTATCGAATTCTTAAGTTTTATGAAGGTTTTATGTGATAATTAGAAATGAGCTTTCATTATCAATTCAATTTTTTTTAGTTCTAAACGTTTCATCACTATAGTATCAGTATCTATAGTTTTTAGAATATAGAGTTTCAAAGTATATAGAAATCCACAGTTTCACACTAAAAATTTAGTAAGTCAAAAGTACTTATCTGGGCGAGCTTCGGATTCTCGGATTTCCAAAATAGAATCAAACTTTATTTAAAATGAGTTTTGACTATGGCTTGGATTTTTCCCAAAATACCATTTTTCACAAATATGCATGCATTTTCAAAAAAATAAACCACAGTCTGAATTTTTTATTCTTGCTCTGATATCACTAAATGTAACCCCCTAAACCCGATTTAGACGTTATGGCCGAATCTCGAAGATCACATTGGGCATATTGATGGCATATAAAATCATTTAGCTACTTTCTCTTAAAATTGTCGTTGTTAAAAACGTCCTTGTTGAGAAGACCGAATTTTGTTTGAAATTGTTTATCCTTAGAAAACTCAAGTTTTGATATATTTCAAAAATTGTTGTACTTCCATTAAAACATCAAAACAGATAATTTGTATATCTAAAACTCATTTGTCATTTTCAAAATGTACATTTAATATATATCTCATAAAATATAAATTTTGTGAGCAGATAGTGTTGAGTTTCGTAAACAAAGTGTTGAATTTTGAAAATACCCTTGTTGAGCCTTGTTTGACATAATTATGAAAAATCCATCATAAATTGTTAGTTTCACAATCTTTTAAATGATAATTTTAAAACCTAAATCATACAAAAAAAACAAAATCAAAATAATCCAAAGTCCAAAAGAAAATCCCAAGCAAAAGTCCACAGTAATAAAAACACATCCCCAAATAATCAAGTAACAAAATAATATATTTTTTTCTGAAAATGACCGAGAGCACCTCCGTAAGCCGAGCTCATCCTAACCTCAATTATTATATGAAAAGTCAAAATTAAAAAGGGTGAGCTTTAAAATCCAGTGTGAGATCAACACAAATATAATCACATACATATTGTCAATGTAACATCCTAAAATTTAGAATTTTATGTGTTGCATTATATCTTGCGATAGGCTAGTTAAAATATTAATTGTGTATGTTTAGGGGTCCTGAGAAGGCTCGGGGTTGAATTGGACCTTAGCAAAATTTCTGTGTTTAAGCCCTTAAGGGGGAGAAGGTAAGTGGCGTCAATGTTTATGGAAATAAGTGTGCATTTTGCTAGCACAAGAGAAGCTAGAAGAGGAGTGGTGTGGCGTTGCATGTATGGACTTGAGGGGTGGAGTTCGAATCCCACCTAGTAGAAATATTTTGATTAAATTTTTGCATTATTAAGGTAAGTTTCGGCCAAGGCTTCTATAAGGTAAGTAAGACTTTTTAAATTATGGAAAGGTGGCTAAAGAAATATGGTATGGAAGTAAACAAGGGATAATGAAGGAAAGAATCAAAAGAAAAGGCAAGAGAAGGGGATATGTTGGCTTATAACGTGGGTGATGTTTTGGAAAGTGTTTTTGGTCAACACTTATCCTTTTGGGCAAAGCAAAGCACAGTTTGGGAAGGGGTATTGGGATAGTCAAATTCTTCATTTGTTATTTGGCAAACTTTGTACTTGTGAGGCTTATTTTCTTTTAGCAAATTAGTGCTTTCTCTCTTCTCAACTCTCTTTCATTGTATTGGCCAAAAATCCTCATTTGCATTTTGTTCATTTTGTTCCTTTCTTGTGCCGAAACTATCAACCCATCTATACTCATTCCTCTCTTGTTGTCGAAACACCCATTTCATATTGATCCTTTTGACCATTTTGAACAATTTCATGTTTGTGTCAACCGAAACTCCCTAACACTTTCATATCTTATTTTTCTCTTTTCTCTTCACTAGCCGAACCTATCAACATCTAATCTCTTCTTCTTCAAATCTTTTCTTTTGTGTTGGGCACTCCTTTTGACCGATTTGGTACGGAACTACATCTCCCTCTTTTCATTTTTATTTTCTTTTTCAACCTAGTCGAATATGTGTGGCCATCACTAATCGGTATTTCACTTTGTTTCTTTATCAAGATATATCTCTCCTACTCTCTTATATTATGTTCTTCGTATAGTGTAGAGTTATAGAGGGATGGCCGAATTTACTACCTTTGATTCATCCGTAGCCATAAGCAATCAGTGGGAATCGGTTTTATAACCATTAAGGTAAGGGATTCATTATGGGTTATTTCGATCTTTTTCGTTGACCGATTAGTTTGTTAAACGGAATAGTGGTTGTGACTAATCGATTATAATTTTAGGGACTAAATCGCTAGATATTTTCACTCGTTGATTATACAGAAATAGAGGTAAGCCGAGCCCTTTTTCCTTAGACAATCGGTATATATGTCGTAATATTGTTTTGACTAAAGATTGTATCCGATGGAGGCTAGGGGTACCGACTTGAAAGGGAAAGCGAGCGGAGAACACAAAAGGAGCGGATTTGCGATTCCCACTCCTAAGTTCAAGTGAAGAGCGGTATCGACGGTTCGGGATTTTCCACCGGGTTGTGGACCATCATCCGGTGAGAATCTACAAATCGTGGTCGTTCACAACTTGGACAGTAAGTAATTTAGATCACTCAGTTAGTTTTGTATTAATAAAAATCTCGTCCGTTAGATTAATCGAGTGTGATTTTGTCATAGGTGCCGACGATCAAGAGAGTATAGTACTTACCGTAATCAGGTGTGTAATCTCACACCGTAATTCCGTAGATTATGATTCGGTAACATGTTTGATAGTTGATTGTTATTATTATACGACTAAAAATCGTAAAATTAGCATTAAACGAGAAATTGGCTTATAGTACATTATTTCTATAGATTTGACAAAATTGGTATTAAAATTTGTTAGATTTACCGAAATGTCCCTGTGGACCGATTTACCGAAATGTCCCTATGGACCGATTTATCGAAATGCCCGTATAGGCCGAATCGTTAAAAACAACTTTAGTGGGCCAAATTATTACAAAATGCTAAAATGGGTTGATTCATTAAAAATAATCCATAGATTAATGGTTGTTTCTATACGTGGATATTATATGTTATTATTTATTTTGCATCTTTATATATTGCATGGGATGGAAAACTTGAATGAAGAGAAGTGTAGACTGGTGGCATTGCCACAAATTCTGAAAATGGCTCTGTGCCAATTTTAATATGGCTTTGTGCCATCGTGATTAAGGCTGTGTGCCATAATATTACCATATATGATACTCTGGTGGCTCAGCCACAAATATTATAAATTGCAGCTTGACTGCAAATTGGAGAGACTAGCGGGGTGGGTTGACTTGATCCTCATAGGAGGGATTGGCTGGTACGGGGGAGAGATTGGTTGGATGGGATGGGTTGCATACTTTGCGTATTTATACATTTATATATATTGTTATGGTATTTGGGCTTAGGCCCAGGATGATGCTAATGGGTTCAGGCCCAGCGGACAACGGTAAACGGTAAGGGGATTATACACTGAGTTCTAGTAACTCACCCCGATTCCTTAACCCTTGCAGGTAATGCTCAGTGACGTGGGACTTGGGCCATGGATGACTTGGTGGAGGCCATACTTCAGAAATGGTTTTTATTGAATTTTAGACTACTATTTCCGTTCATTTTACTATTTTTACTATTTTGAGTTTTTTTTATGTTGTAATAAGGCCTTTGGAATATTTTATTTTGCTTTCTGCTTGACGTACTTATATATTTTGTTTAAATTGTTTTAAATGGGAATTTTTCTAAAAACTAAAATATGGATTTTCTAAAATAGATTAATAAGTGGATTTCAAAATAAACTTTTACAAATATGTAAAACTCGGAATTTTCTCTCAAACTATCATCAATATTTTTTTAAAAGACATGTTTTTATAAAATCACTAGTGCAAAATTATCGATTTATCCACCAACCTTCGAGGTTAGTAATATTTCATCAACTATTTCAAATCAAACGTATTTTCTTGATTATAACAAAAATAATATCAAATTTTAGTCCGAATCAAAAAGATTTAATGCGTTTTCTCATGTGACATGTTGGATCCGATCGTAACGCATGGGCCGAGTTTGGGGTGTTACATTTTATGGTATCAGAGGCCGGTTTCAAAACTCGGCTGTGGTTTGGGTTCAAAAACATTTTATGGTATCGTAATGCATGTTCTAAAGGAAGTACGGCACCACGGGTATCCGGCACCAAGTCAAGTAAGTGTATGTTATCATTTTATGATTATGATTATTGTGATATGACCGTAGAAACACTCTAGAACGTTTAGTTTTAGGAGTCGAAACTATAGAGATTGAGACTATAGGTTGCATTTTGCGAGAACGACTTTACTTTCTATACTTCATAAAATATTGTTTAATAAACACTAAAATAGTATACTGTTCATAAGACTCTAAATCAGATTAAACTGAATTAGCAAATATAAACACTAGAGGACGTGGACGCGGTAGACGTGGCCATGGTAGAGGCCGAGGCGCTAGAGTTGTATTTGAGGCGTCGAGACATATGCCTGAAATGGACGCACCTGCATCACCTGTGACTGAAGCTGGATCACATGATCGTATGAGAGAGGACGACGCTCTCCCAAGCAATGTTGCGAGTTTTGGAAAGGGTTGCTTGGCCAAGAACTGGGTCGGCAGCTCGTGGGTCAATATCGGAGCGACTCAATCGAATGGTGCTGAGGTTTTTAGGGGTATCTCAGGTGTGGCCATAAATGTAGCGAAGTACTGGCTTGAGGCTGTGGAGCTGATCATGGACGATCTGGATTGCACCGCCGAGCAGAAACTGAAAGGAGTGGTGTCCTTGCTGAGAGACGAGGCGTATCAATGGTGGCTCACTGTTCAAGAAGGCACTCAGGCCGATCGTATTACCTGGGATTTCTTTAAGATGGAATTCCAGGGAAAGTATGTCGGGGCTAGCTATGTGGATGCCCGAAGGAAGGAGTTCCTGAACCTAGTCCAATGAGGTAAATCTATGGCAGCATATGAGGCAGAATTTTTGCGTCTAAGTCGGTATGCCAGGGAAATAGTGCCGACTGATTATGAACGCTGTGTGCGTTTTGAGGACGGGTTGCGTGATGAGTTGCGGGTACTGATAGCCCCACGAACGGAGAGGAATTTTGCCACACTGGTGGAAAAAGTGAAGATAGCTGAAGAGGTTAAACACTCGGAGAGGTAAAATCGAGACAAGGATAGGGGCAGGAACAAGAAAGATTCTGGGTACTCAGGTCCTACTAGAGGATTACAGAAGAGGCCCAGGAATGAGGGACCAGTTCGAGCGGGTGCTCCAGCAGCTACTAAACAGTTACAGCCTTGTGCGGATTGTGGGAGACTTCACTCGGGTGAATGTTGGAAGAGAACCGGTGGTTGTTTCAGATGTGGTTCTAAGGACCATCGATTTAGAGATTGCCCTTGACCACCTGCTCATACTCAGGGTGTTTGTAACGATTTTGCGCAGCCAGCTAGAGGTGCTCAACAGCCGTCGAGAGGCCGTGGGTCAGGTCGTGGTGGTGATGGTGTAGGATGAGGTCAGGGTGCACCGGGTAGAGGTACTGGTAATAGGGGTAACGCGGAGGCGAGACAGCCAGGGTTGGTCTATACGGTCAAACGTCTAGAGGAGGGTGATGCACCGGATGTAATAACCGGTACGTTCTTCATATCTGATGCACATGTTACTGCTTTAATAGATATTGGATCCACCCATTCGTATGTTGCTTGTGCTGTATCTGGAAATCTAAACATTAAATCTGAGATTGCTGCTAGAGAAACAACTGTAATTAGCCCTTTAGGACAGTCGGTTATAGTAAATAAGTTGTTTAGAGATGTGCCCTTAGAAATTTAGGGGGAGATATTTCTGGCGGATTTGATGGAACTGCCATCGGTGAGTTCAACCTTATTTTGGGCATGGATTGGTTGGTGAAACACCGTGCGAACTTGGATTGTACTGCAAAGCAGATGTTAATAAGGACTTCAGGGGATAAGGAAGTGATGATGATGGGTGAAAGAAGGAACTATCTGTTTAATGTGGTATCCGCAAGGCAGAAAAGTTGGTGCAGAAGGGGTGTGGAGCGTTTTTAGCTTTTATTATGCTTTGGATGCCAAAGAGTTGTCGGTTGAAAGTGTTAGAACGGTGCAAGAGTTTTCAGACGTTTTTCTCGAGGAGCTTCCAAGATTGCCTCCAGATCGAGAGGTGGAATTTGGCATTGAACTGTTGCCAGGAATGGCTCCGGTATCCATTGCTCCCTATAGAATGGCGCCGAAAGAGTTAGCGGAGCTTAAAGCTCAAATTCAGGAGTTGTTGGATCATGGATTCATTCGACCAAGTGTGTCACCGTGGGGAGCACCGGTTTTATTCATTAAGAAGAAGGATGGGTCGATGCGTATGTGCATCGATTATAGACAATTGAATAAGTTGACGATCAAGAACAGGTATCCATTACCGAGAATCGATGGTTTGATCGATCAACTGGGAGGAGCTTCAGTTTTCTCGAAGATAGATTTAAGATCGGGTTATCACCAGCTTAAGGTCAAGGAGGCAGATATTCATAAGACTGCGTTCTGAACTCGTTATGGGCACTACGAGTTCTTGGTGATGCCGTTTGGGTTGACTAATGCACCAGCTGTATTTATGGACATGATGAATCGGGTCTTCTATCCCTATTTAGATCGGTTTGTGGTGGTGTTCATAGATGACATCTTGTTGTACCCGAAGAATGAAGAAGAGCATGATTCGCATCTGCGGGTAGTATTGCAGACATTAATGGAGAAGCAACTGTATGCCAAGTTTAGTAAGTGCGAATTTTGGCTTAGAGAAATGACCTTTTTGGGGCATGTTGTGTCTGCCGGAGAAATTAGAGTTGATCCCCGGAAGGTCAAGGCTGTGTTGGACTGGAAACCACCGAAGACAGTGGCCGAAATTCAGAGTTTTCTTGGGTTGGATGGATATTACAGGCGGTTCATTGAGGGGTTTTCATTGATTGCTGCACCCCTAACTAAGCTGTTGCGTAAGGGAGTACTGTTTGTGTGGTCAGATAAGCAGCAAGAGAGCTTTGAGAAATTGAAGAAAATTCTGACAGAAGCACCGTATTGATTCAACCTGAGGCTGGTAAGGAGTTTATTGTTTATTGTGATGCGTCACACACGGGCTTAGGATGTATGTTGATGCAAGGGGGAAAAGTGGTGGCATATGCATCTCGTCAATTAAGGTCTCACGAGGTGAACTATCCCACTCATGATTTGGAGTTAGCTGCAGTGGTGTTTGCTTTGAAGATTTGGAGACACTATCTGTAGGGGAAAAGTCGATTATCTATACGAATCATAAGAGTCTGAAGTACCGACTTACCCAGAAGGAGTTGAACTTAAGACAGCGGAGGTGGATAGAACTATTGAAGGATTATGACTTCTCAATCGAGTATCATCCAGGAAAGGCTAACGTGGTGGCTGATGCATTAAGTCGAAAGGTGATATCGGATTTGAGAGCGATGTTCGCTCATCTCAGCCTTTATGGAGATGGTAGCCTGTTGGCCAAACTCCAGGTGAAGGCTGCATGGATAAGCCAGATCAAGGAAAAGCAGTTGATAGATGAAGAGTTGGGTTCGCAACTCCAACAATTGGAAGGTGGTGAGATAGGGGATTTTGGATTGAATAGTGATGGAGTATTGTGTTTCCGCAGAAGAATTTGTATGCCCAAAGATTCGAATTGAGACAAATGATCCTGCGTGAGGCGCATAGTAGCCCATATGCTATACACCCCGGGGGAAACAAAATGTACCGAGATCTCTGTGAGCAGTATTTGTGGCCAGGGTTGAAGCGGGAGGTTATTGATTTCATGAGCAAGTGCTTAACATGTCAGCAAGTGAAGGCGGAACATCAATTGCCGTCGGGGTTGCTACAACCGGTGAAGATTCCATTATGGAAATGGGAAAGGATAACGATGGACTTTGTTAGTAGGTTACCCTTAATGCCTACTAAGAAAGATTCAGTATGGGTTATAGTGGATCGGTTAACGAAGACTGCTCATTTCCTACCTGTTCGTATAGATTATTCATTGCAGAAGTTGGCCAAGTTGTATATAGCAGGGATCGTGAGGTTACATGGGGTACCAGTGTCTATTATATCGGATAGGGACCCTAGGTTTACATCTCGGTTTTGGAAGGCTTTACATGAAGCTTTGGGTACAAGGCTAAATTCCAGCACGGCGTTTCATCCACAATCGGATGGTCAATCGGAGAGAGTGATCCAGATTCTAGAGGATATGCTAAAGGATTGTGTGATCGATTTCAGGGGTAGTTGGAAAAGATTTCCTACCATTGGCAGAGTTTGCATACAACAACAGCTATCAATCTAGCATCCAGATGGCACCCTATGAGACGTTGTATAGTCGTAGGTGTCGTATTCCTACTTGTTGTACTGAGCTGGGGGAACGGCAGTTGTTGGGTCCTGAGTTGATCACGGAGACAGAGGAGAAAGTTAAGGTAATTTGGGCCCGGTTAAAAGAAGCATCGGACAGACAGAAATCGTACGCGGACCTAAAGTGTAAGGATATATGTAACAGGCCGAATTTGACCCTAATCGGAACGGTGGTTTCGGGACCACGAATCCGAGTCCGAGAAATATTTTAATATTATATTTTGTGTTTATTATATGTGAATTAATGTGTGTGAAAGTCTCGTAGAAAAATTTTATCGTTTGTGTGTTTAATTTAGAAAAAGGACTTAATCGCATAAAAGGTAAAAGTTGCAAACTATAGTGAAAAGTGCCAAATTGATTATGGCTTTTTAATATGAGGTATTAAAAGGGTAAATAACCCATTTTTGAGTTAGTGGGTGGCTTATGCCAAGAATAACCTTGAGTTTTATATTATGGAATTTTATATTCTAAGGTTAGGTTAGTAATTAGTTTAATAACATATTATTTGTCAAAATATTATAAAAAAATAAGCCATTCTCTTTCATTTCTTTCTTGGCCGAACATGGAGAAAAGAATAAGGGTTAGGGAACTTTGAGTTTCGGCAATTAGAAGTTCAAAATCAAGGTTAGTTTGATTTTGGTTCTTGTTAATTTTTACGTTTTTGAGATCGTTGCTTCGAACCGTAGCTAACCCATGTTATAATTTTTGAAAATAAGCATGCTTGATATTCGACCATTGTAGTGTTCATATGATTTTTGGTGTTTGATGATTTTAAATTATAGATATGAAAAAGATTAGCATGTTTTGTATTGAAAGTTTTGGTGAAATTGAACAATTAGGGCTAATTTGCAAAAATAAAATTTTTAAAGGGCTTATTTGCAAAATAAATGAAATGCATGCCTTGGTATGAATGTGTAGAAGATTTGGCCCTAAAGCATTATGTGCAAATTATGTCTATTTTGTGTTTTATGCAAATAGGACTAAATTGTAAAAATGTAAAACATTAGGGGTAAAATAGTAATTTGCCCATTTATGTGTTTTGGGACTAAATTGAAATGGAATGTACTTGAATGAGATTATTTTTGATATGTTTAGATCATGAACAAAGAAAAACGGATTTAGATCGGGGGAAGTCGAAAGTTGTCGATTAGTCGGTATACGCGGTTCGTCGATAGTCGAGGTAAGCTCTTAAGTTAAAGCTCGTTAAGTTGATAATTAAAAATGTATGAAATCAAATTATGTGGTTAGTTTGAGTAAATAGCATGAGATAGCCGAATGTGTATGTTTAATTTTGGAATGAATATATGTTTTTGAATACAATGTGAATTAGTATACTTGACATGACAGATGAATTGGTTGTGTAAATACGATTGGATAGTAATGTATGTGTTGAGAACTGTGAGTTGATGAATTGAGTTGATAAATATATCAGGCTCTGTGCCTAGCAGGCCTTGTGCCGGTGTTGTAAATCAGGCTCTGTGCCTAGTAGGCTTTGTGCCGGTGTTACATTTCGGGCTTTGATGCCTAGCAGGCTTGATGCCGGTGATGTGTTTTAAATGAAGAAACCTTAAATTATTCAAGGTGAAACGCAGTTAAAGTACCATGTAAACGCTCGAGTAAACGTAAGTCCCTTTTTCATTCACCGAAAGCAAGGTAAGATATGTCTAATATTAACTGAATTTGAATGATACGGTAGAAATGGTATTATGTGAAATTGAACTTATGATCAAAAGTATGAGTAGTACGTGACTGAAATTGAGATTGAATACAATACTTCGGTATACTTGATTATGAATAGAAATGTTCATTGAAATGTGACTTTGATTGGGATAACATGGACGATGTGAATGGAGGATGTATATGATTTGTAGTAATGTGATTTATGTAAAACATATACCTTGTGTTTTGTTATAATATACGTTTAAGGGCAATAAGTGAAACAATTAGATAGATGAACTATGGTATTCGGCCTTACATGAAATTGTGTATTTGACATGCTTACTTTTCATTGTTAATGTTAACTATTATATATGTATTAGTGTTTGGACACTGTATTATCATTAACTTAAAACTTACTAAGCTAGTGTGCTTATTTCGTATATGTGGTCTTTCTGTTTTATAGATCGTTGACTCAGCTACGGACTCGGAGGATCATCAAGAAAGTCAACCACACTATCACTCGTTTTGGTATAAATGTTTACCTTCGAATCAAAGGCATGTATAGGCTGAATGATGACTTGAATGAATGATGTCCGGTTGTATAAATGTATATATATGGCCTTGCGAATAAGGCTATTACCTTCGGTTAAGTATGCTTTATATGTTTGATATAATGGTTTGTTTAAATCTTTGATATAAGATGTGTGCGTATCATGCTTAGAAGTTAAATGGGGTTATATAGATTTAATCATTTATATGTATTATATATATATATATATATGTATATAAGTATGCCTATTTGGTCGTATGAATTTTCTACTTAGATTATTATGTGCTCGGTTATAACACAAAGTTGATCATGAAAATGTTTATACTTATGTTTTGAGTTGATTATTAGAGTTTTAAATGAGGACCGAATATATGGTTAATGAGTTGGTTGTATTTTAGTAACTTGGACTAGTCACATGTCATGTGTGTGTTTGGTAGGTTTTTTCCAAAAATCTTGTGTGCATTAAATAATAAAAGAACTAATAGAGTACTACGAGCCTATTTGTTTTAATATGCATATTGTAGAAGGTATAAAATTATATGTTGATTTTCGACTAATGCAATAGACGTATTTTTATATGTTCTTATATGAAATTTGGTGTTGTTATGTGAAAGCTTGATTCGAAACCTGTACAGATAATGAATTATGATGTTTTGAAATTTTTGAAACATGGTTATTTGTAATGTAAGTCTTGATCATCATTTGTTATTATTGAAATTTAAATATGGGAAATGGATTTATTTCATATAAGACTGTGTTAAACTGTGTCTAGTTTGGTAACGCCTCATAACCCTAATTCGGCGACAGGTACGGGTTAAGGGGTGTTACATTTGATTGGTATCAGAGCTTACGATTTAGTAGATTCTAGGACTACCGTAGCGCGTGAGAGTCTAGCCATACATGCCTTTAATTGTATTTTTGATAGTGTGGTGACTTCTGACATTTCGAACTGTGTTTTATATATAGTAAATGGATCCTGATTCCGACAGAGTCGTAGCTGATGACGTAGAGAGTGTAGCGCCTGACCGTGCACGCGGATCAGCGCCAGTAAACTCTCGATCAGTTACGGGTAGGCACGAGGGGGAGGCTAAACAAGCCTTCTACCAAATGATGAATGAGTGGTTTACCCAGTTTGTTCAGAATAATCCTACTGTACAACATCCTCCACCCCCGAATAATCCAACTCCGGTACCTTCAGCACCCCCTATGATAGATCCGATGAGATCTAGCAGGCCTCCCATTGATAAAATCAGGAAATATGGGGCCGAAGAATTCAAGGCTAATGATGATGATGATGCAGAACGAGCCGAGATGTGGATTGATAACACTATTAGGGTACTCGACGAGCTATCTTGTACTCCAGAAGAATGCCTAAAGTGTGCTATATCTCTACTTCGGGACACTGCCTATCACTGGTGGAACACACTGGTATCAGTGGTCCCGAAAGAAAAAGTAACTTGGGACTTCTTCCAAATTTAGTTTCGTAAGAAATATATTAGTCAGAGATTCATCGATCAGAAACGAAAAGAATTTCTGGAATTAAAACAGGGTCGCATGACTGTGACGGAGTATGAGCGGAAGTTTGTCAGATTGAGCCGTTACGCTCGAGAGTGTATATCTACTGAAGCCATTATGTGTAAAAGATTTGAAGACGGCCTAAATGAAGACATAAAGTTACTTGTTGGCATTCTTGAAATCAAAGAGTTCGTGACATTAGTCGAGCGAGCTTGTAAAGCCGAAGAGCTTGGAAAGGAGAAAAGAAAAGCTGAGGTAGAAGCCAGAGATACTCGGAAGAGATCATCTAGTAAGATTTTCCATTCCGTGCATAAGAAGTTCAGAGATGACCCCAGTCGACATAAAGCCACTTCAAACTTACCTAGACGTGATCGACCTCCAATGAGTTCCCGAGCCACTTCGGTAGCTAGTGTTGGTAATATTCCACAGAACCGGGCCGAGTGTAGACATTGTGGGAAATGGCATCCTAGGAGTTGTAGAGTTCACGATCGGTCCTGCTTTAAATGTGGATCGTCGGATCATTTTATTCGAGAGTGCTCGATGTTAGCTGAACAGAATACGGCACAGAACACTAGACCGAATAGCGCACCAGCACGGGGCAGACCACCCAGACATTCAGGCAATGTAGGTGGCAGTCAGAGAGGGACGAAGGACACTGCAGTGCGATCAGAGGCAAGAGCTCCAGCTAGAGCTTATGCTATACGAGCTAGAGAGGATGCTTCTTCCCCAGATGTCATTACCGGTACTTTCACCCTTTATGATACTACTGTGATTGCATTGATTGATCCTGGTTCGACTCATTCATATGTGTGTGAAACTCTAGTATTCAGTAAGACTCTACCAGTTGAGTCTACTGAGCTTGTGATTCGTGTGTCCAACCCTTTGGGTAGATGTGTACTTGTTGATAAAGTGTGTAGAGGTTGCCCGTTGATGATTCGGGATTCTTGTTTTCCAGCCGATTTAATGTTGTTGCCTTCCGATGAGTTTGATATAATCTTGGGAATGGACTGGTTAACTTCGCATGATGCCGTGGTGAATTGCAAAAGAAAGCTTATTGATTTGTGATGTCAGAACGGTGAGATAATCAGAGTTGAATCCAGTGATTTAAGTGGGTTACCTACAGTAATATCCTCGATGTTAGCCCGGAAGTATGTGAGAAAAGGGTGTGAAGCTTATTTGGCTTATGTATTGGATAATAAAGTGTCTGAAAAACAAATTGAATCTGTACCGGTTGTGTGTGAATACCCAGATGTGTTTCCTGAAGAATTACCGGGCTTACCACCAGTACGAGAGATTGAGTTTGGCATTGAATTGGTACCGGAGACGACTCCGATCTCGATAGCTCCGTATCGGATGGCACTTGCTGAGTTAAAAGAGTTGAAAGCACAGTTGCAAGAGTTAACAGTTAGGGGCTTTGCACGACCGAGCTTTTCTCCTTGGAGTGTACCAGTTCTTTTTGTGAAAAAGAAAGATGGAACGATGCGAATGTGTATTGATTATCGGCAACTGAATAAGGTAACTATAAAGAATAAGTACCCGTTACCTCAGATTGATGACTTGTTTGATCAGTTGAAAGGGGCTTCAGTATTTTCGAAGATAGATTTGAGATCGGGTTATTATCAGTTGCGAGTCAGATATACAGATGTACCAAAGACTGCATTCCGGACGAGGTACGGACATTTTGAATTTCTGGTTATGCCTTTTGGACTCACTAATGCACCTGCTGTATTTATGGATCTAATGAATCGGGTCTTTAGACAGTTTTTGGATCGGTTTGTAGTAGTGTTTATTGATGATATACTGATCTACTCCAAAGATGAAACTGAGCATGCCGAGCATTTGAGATTAGTGCTACAAACTTTGCGAGATCATCAGCTGTATGCAAAGTTTAGTAAATGTGAGTTCTGGATGAATGAAGTCAGTTTCTTGGGTCATGTTGTATCAGCATCAGGTATTCGGGTGGATCCAAACAAAATAGCGGCTATACTCGATTGGAAACCGCCAAAGAATGTTTCCGAGGTTCGAAGCTTCCTTGGCCTTGCGGGATACTACAGACGGTTTGTAAAAGGCTTTTCTGTGATAGCTACACCTTTGACAAAGCTACTACAGAAAGATGTCAAGTTTGAGTGGTCGGAAAGGTGCCAGAAAAGTTTTGAGCAGCTGAAAGCCCTTTTGACTGAAGCTCCAGTGTTATCTCAGCCTGAATCCGGTAAAGAATTTGTTGTTTTTAGTGATGCTTCTTTGAATGGGTTGGGTTGTGTTTTGATGCAGGAAGGCAAAGTTATAGCCTACGCTTCGAGACAATTGAAGCCGCACGAAAGAAATTATCCGACCCACGATCTGGAATTAGCAGCCATTGTTTTCGCATTAAAAATTTGGCGTCATTACTTATTCGGTGAGAAATGTCACGTTTATACGGATCATAAAAGTCTAAAGTATTTGATGACTCAGAAAGATCTGAACTTGAGACAACGTAGGTGGTTAGAACTGTTGAAAGACTATGAGTTGGTGATTGACTACCATCCGGGGAAAGCTAATGTTGTTGCAGATGCGTTAAGTCGAAAATCATTGTTTGCTCTTCGTGCGATGAACGCACAAATGGCTATGTCTGGTAATGGTTTGATCATAGCTGAGTTAAAAGTAAGACTGATGTTTATTCAGCAAATTTGTGATGCACAGAACGTTGACAAAGATTTGATTGCTAGGCGAATTCAGTGCGAAAAAGATGCGGAATCAGAGTTTCAAATTGATGCAAATGACTGTTTGAACTTTAAAAGCCGAATGTGTGTGCCGAAGAACTTAGATTTGATTCAGATGATTCTGAGTGAGGCTCATAGTGGCCGATTATCGATACATCCGGGTAGTACGAAAATGTATAACGATTTGAAATAGTTCTATTGGTGGCCTGGCATGAAGCGGGATATATCAGAATTTGTATCAAAGTGCTTAATTTGTCAGCAAGTAAAAGCCGAGCATCAAGTGCCTTCTGGGTTGCTTCAACCGATCATGATTCCTGAATGGAAGTGGGATAGAATCACTATGGATTTTGTGTCTGGTTTGCCTATAACACCGAGCAAGAAAGATGCAGTTTGGGTTATAGTAGATAGACTGACCAAATCGGCTCACTTTGTACCGGTTCGTACGGACTTTTCACTCGATAAACTTGCTGAGTTGTATATATCTCAAATTGTGAGATTACATGGTGTGCCGAGTTCTATTATTTCAGACAGAGACCCGAGATTTACATCGCGATTTTGGAAGAAGCTGCAGGATGCTTTAGGTACTAAACTTCATTTTAGTACAGCTTTTCACCCGCAGACAGACGGTCAGTCTGAGTGAACTATTCAGACACTTGAGGACATGTTAAGATGTTGCGTTCTCGAGTTTGAAGGTACGTGGGAAAAGTACTTACCTTTGATTGAATTCGCTTATAATAACAGTTTTCAATCAAGTATCAAAATGGCACCCTACGAAGCTCTTTATGGCCGCAAGTGTCGTACACCCCTGTACTGGATCGAGCTCAGTGAGAATAAGATACAAGGGGTTGATTTGATTAAAGAGACTGAACGGAAAGTGGCTGTTATCAGAGATAGTTTGAAAGCTGCATCAGATCGTCAAAAGTCTTACGCTGATTTGAAACGTAAAGATATTGAATTTCAAGTCGGAGATCGAGTATTCTTGAAAGTATCTCCGTGGAAGAAAGTACTTCGATTTGGTCAGAAAGGCAAACTGAGTCCGAGATTTATCGGACCGTATGAAATCATCGAACGTATCGGGCCTGTTGCTTATAGATTGAAGTTTCCCTCTGAATTAGAAAAGATGCACGATGTATTTCACGTTTCGATGCTTCGTAAATACAGATCAGATCCGACACATGTGATTGCTCCATCTGAGATTGAAATCCGACCCGATATAACATATGAGGAAGAACCGATTCGTATTTTAGCTCATGAAATGAAAGAGTTAAGAAACAAGAGAATACCATTAGTGAAAGTATTATGGAATCGGCACGGAGTTGAAGAGGCTACGTGGGAGCCTGAAGATTCAATGAGGCAACAATATCCGACGTTGTTTAACGGTAAGATTTTCGGGGACGAAAATCCTTAAGGGGGGAGAGTTGTAACAGGCCGAATATGACCCTAATCGGAACGGTGGTTTCGGGACCACGAATCTGAATCTGAGAAATATTTTAATATTATATTTTGTTTTTATTATATGTGAGTTAATGTGTGTGAAAGTCTCGTAGAAAAATTTTATCGTTTGTGTGTTTAATTTAGAAAAAGGACTTAATCGCGTAAAAGGTAAAAGTTGCAAACTATAGTGAAAAGTGCCAAATTGATTATGGCTTTTTAATATGAGGTATTAAAAGGGTAAATAACCCATTTTTGAGTTAGTGGGTGGCTTATGCCAAGAATAACCTTGAGTTTTATATTATGGAATTTTATATTATAAGGTTAGGTTAGCAATTAGTTTAATAACATATTATTTGTTAAAATATTATAAAAAAAATAAGCCATTCTCTTTCATTTCTTTCTTGGCCGAACATGGAGAAAAGAATAAGGGTTAGGGAACTTTGAGTTTCGGCAATTAGAAGTTCAAAATCAAGGTTAGTTTGATTTCGGTTCTTGTTAATTTTTACGTTTTTGAGATCGTTGCTTCGAACCGTAGCTAACCCATGTTATAATTTTTGAAAATAAGCATGCTTGATATTCGACCATTGTAGTGTTCATATGATTTTTGGTGTTTGATGATTTTAAATTATAGATATGAAAAAGATTAGCATGTTTTATATTGAAAGTTTTGGTGAAATTGAACAATTAGGGCTAATTTGCAAAAATAAAATTTTTGAGGGGCTTATTTGCAAAATAAATGAAATGTATGCCTTGGTATGAATGTATAGAAGATTCGGCCCTAAAGCATTATGTGCAAATTATGTGTATTTTGTGTTTTATGCAAATAGGACTAAATTGTAAAAATGTAAAACATTAGGGGTAAAATAGTAATTTGCCCATTTATGTGTTTTGGGACTAAATTGAAATGAAATGTACTTGAATGAGATTATTTTTGATATGTTTAGATCATGAACAAAGAAAAACGGATTTAGATCGGGGGAAGTCGAAAGTTGTCAAATAGTCGGTATACGCGGTTCGTCGATAGTCGAGGTAAGTTCTTAAGTTAAAGCTCGTTAAGTTGATAATTAAAAATGTATGAAATCAAATTATGTGGTTAGTTTGAGTAAATAGCATGAGATAGCCGAATGTGTATGTTTAATTTTGGAATGAATATATGTTTTTGAATACAATGTGAATTAGTATACTTGACATGACAGATGAATTGGTTGTGTAAATACGATTGGATAGTAATGTATGTGTTGAGAACTGTGAGTTGATGAATTGAGTTGATAAATATATCAGGCTCTGTGCCTAGCAGGCCTTGTGCCGGTGTTGTATATCAGGCTCTGTGCCTAGCAGGCCTTGTGCCGGTGTTGTAAATCAGGCTCTGTGCCTAGCAGGCTTTGTGCCGGTGTTACATTTCAGGCTTTGATGCCTAGCAGGCTTGATGCCGGTGATGTGTTTTAAATGAAGAAACCTTAAATTATTCAAGGTGTAACGCAGTTAAAGTACCAAGTAAACGCTCGAGTAAACGTAAGTCCCTTTTTCATTCACCGAAAGCAAGGTAAGATATGTCTAATATTAACTGAATTTGAATGATACGGTAGAAATGGTATTATGTGAAATTGAACTTATGATCAAAAGTATGAGTAGTACGTGACTGAAATTGAGATTGAATACAATACTTTGGTGTACTTGATTATGAATAGAAATGTTCATTGAAATGTGACTTTGATTGGGATAACATAGACGATGTGAATGGAGGATGTATATGATTTGTAGTAATGTGATTTATGTAAAACATATACCTTGTGTTTTGTTATAATATACGTATAAGGGCAATAAGTGAAACAATTAGGTAGATGAACTATGGTATTCGGCCTTACATGAAATTGTGTATTTGACATGCTTACTTTTCATTGTTAATGTTAACTATTATATATGTATTAGTGTTTGGACACTGTATTATCATTAACTTAAAACTTACTAAGCTAGTGTGCTTATTTCGTATATGTGGTCTTTCTGTTTTATAGATCGTTGACTCAGCTACGGACTCGGAGGATCATCAAGAAAGTCAACCACACTATCACTCGTTTTGGTATAAATGTTTACCTTCGAATCAAAGGCATGTATAGGCTGAATGATGACTTGAATGAATGATGTCCGGTTGTATAAATGTATATATATGGCCTTGCGAATAAGGCTATTACCTTCGGTTAAGTATGCTTTATATGTTTGATATAATGGTTTGTTTAAATCTTTGATATAAGATGTGTGCGTATCATGCTTAGAAGTTAAATGGGGTTATATAGATTTAATCATTTATATGTATTATATATATATGTATATAAGTATGCCTATTTGGTCGTATGAATTTTCTACTTAGATTATTATGTGCTCGGTTATAACACAAAGTTGATCATGAAAATGTTTATACTTATGTTTTGAGTTGATTATTAGAGTTTTAAATGAGGACCGAATATATGGTTAATGAGTTGGTTGTATTTTAGTATCTTGGACTAGTCACATGTCATGTGTGTGTTTGGTAGGTTTTTTTCAAAAATCTTGTGTGCATTAAATAATAAAAGAACTAATAGAGTACTACGGGCCTATTTGTTTTAATATGCATATTGTAGAAGGTATAAAATTATATGTTGATTTTCGACTAATGCAATAGACATATTTTTATATGTTCTTATATGAAATTTGGTGTTGTTATGTGAAAGCTTGATTCGAAACCTGTACAGATAATGAATTATGATGTTTTGAAATTTTTGAAACATGGTTATTTGTAATGTAAGTCTTGATCATCATTTGTTATTATTGAAATTTAAATATGCGAAATGGATTTATTTCATATAAGATTGTGTTAAACTGTGTCTAGTTCGGTAACGCCTCATAACCCTAATTCAGCGACGGGTACGGGTTAAGGGGTGTTACAATATAAAGTTTGCGGTGGGAGATCTGGTCTTTCTAAAGGTCTCACCCTGGAAGAAGATCTTTAGATTTGGACGGAAGGGCAAGTTGAGCCCTAGGTTCATCGGACCATACCGTGTATTGAAGCGTGTTGGGCCAGTGGCTTATAAGCTTGAGTTACCTCCAGAGTTAAGTCAGATACATAGTGTATTCCATGTCTCCATGTTAAGGCGCTATCGTTCGGATCCATCACATATTGTACCAGTGGAGGAAGTTGAGTTAAGACCTGACTTGCCTTTTGAAGAGGAGCCAGTATAGATCTTAGATCGAGAGGTTAAGCTACTGAGAAGGAAGTCAATACCGTTAGTCAAAGTACTATGGCGTAATCATGGATCAGAGGAAGCTACATGGGAACCAGAGGAAGCGATTCGGCAACAGTATCCTCATCTCTTTTAATCAGGTAAATTTTGAGGCTGAAATTTTCTTTAAGGGGGTAGAATTGTAACATCCTAAAATTTAGAATTTTATCTGTTGCATTATATCTTGCGATAGGCTAGTTAAAATATTAATTATGTATGTTTAGGGGTCCTGAGAAGGCTCGGGGTTGAATTGGACTTTAGCAAAATTTTTGTGTTTAAGCCCTTAAGGGGGAGAAGGTAAGTGGCGTCAATGCTTATGGAAATAAGTGTGCATTTTGCTAGCACAAGAGAAGCTAGAAGAGGAGTGGTGTGGCGTTGCATGTATGGACTTGAGGGGTGGAGTTCGAATCCCACCTAGTGGAAATATTTTGATTAAATTTTTGCATTATTAAGGTAAGTGTCGGGCAAGGCTTATACAAGGTAAGTAAGACTTTTTAAATTATGGAAAGGTGGCTAAAGAAATATGGTATGGAGGTAAACAAGGGATAATGAAGGAAAGAATCAAAAGAAAAGGCAAGAGAAAGGGATATGTTGGCTTATAACATGGGTGATGTTTTGGAAAGTGTTTTTGGTCAACACTTATCCTTTTGGGCAAAGTAAAACATGGTTTGGGAAGGGGTATTGGGATAGCCGAATTCTTCATTTTTCATATGGCAAACTTTGTACTTGTGAGGCTTATTTTCTTTTAGCAAATTAGTGCTTTCTCTCTTCTCAACTCTCTTTCTTTGTATTGGCCAAAAATCATCATTTGCATTTTGTTCATTTTGTTCCTTTCTTGTGCTGAAACTATCAACCCATCTATACTCATTCCTCCCTTGTTGCCGAAACACCCATTTCATATTGATCCTTTTGACCATTTTGAATAATTTCATGTTTGTGTCAACCGAAACTCCCTAACACTTTTCATATCTTATTTTTCTCTTTTCTCTTTACTAGCCGAACCTATCAACATCTAATCTCTTCTTCTTCAAACTCTTTTCTTTTGTGTTGGGCACTTCTTTTGAGCGATTTGGTAAGGAACTACATCTTCCTCTTTTCATTTTTATTTTCTTTTTCAACCTAGCCAAATATGTGTGGCCATCACTAATCGGTATTTCACTTTGTTTCTTTATCAAGATATATCTCTCCTACTCTCTTATATTATGTTCTTCGTCTAGTGTAGAGTTATAGAGGGAAGGCCGAATTTACTACCTTTGATTCATCTGTAGCCATAAGCAATCAGTGGGAATCGGTTTTATAACCATTAAGGTAAGGGATTCGTTATGGGTTATTTCGATCTTTTTCGTTGACCCATTAGTTTGTTAAACGGAATAGTGGTTGTGACTAATCGATTATAATTTTAGGGACTAAATCGCTCAATCTTTTCACTCGTTGATCATACGGAAATAGAGGTAAGTCGAGCCCTTTTTCCTTAGACAATCGATATATATATCGTAATATCATTTTGACTAAAGATTGTATCCGATGGAGGCTAGGGGTACCGACTTGACAGGGAAAGTGAGCAGAGAACACAAAAGGAGAGGATTTGCGATTCCCACTCCTAAGTTCAAGCGAAGGGCAGTATCGGCGGTTCGGGATTTTCCACCGGGTTGTGGACCATCATCCGGTGAGAATGGACAAATCGTGGTCGTTCACGACTTGGAGAGTAAGTAATTTAGATCACTCAGTTTAGTTTTGTATTTATAAAAATCTCGTCCGTTAGATTAATCGAGTGTGATGTTGTCATAGGTGCCGACGATCAAGAGAGTATAGTACTTACCATAATCAAGTGTGTAATCTCACACCGTAATTTCGTAGATTATGATTCGGTAACATGTTTGATAGTTGATTGTTATTATTATACGACTAAAAATCGTAAAATTGGCATTAAACGAGAAATTGGCTTAAAGTACATTATTTCTATAGATTTGACAAAATCGGCATTAAAATTTGTTAGATTTACCGAAATACCCCTATGGACCGATTTACAGAATGTCCCTATGGACCGATTTACTGAAATGTCCCTATGGACCGATTTACCGAAATGTCCCTATGGACCGATTTACCAAAATGTCCCTATGGACTGATTTACCGAAATGTCCCTATAGACCGATTTACCTAAATGCCCCTATGGGCTGAATCGTTAAAAAAACTTTAATGGGC
The DNA here is from genome assembly GCA_005393395.2 of Gossypium australe. Classification (NCBI taxonomy): domain Eukaryota; kingdom Viridiplantae; phylum Streptophyta; class Magnoliopsida; order Malvales; family Malvaceae; genus Gossypium; species Gossypium australe. Next base: position 57,845,422 of record CM016616.1, on the reverse strand, counting down.
CAAATTATTACAAAATGCTAATATGGGTTGATTCATTAAAAATAATCCATAGATTAATGGTTGTTTCTATACATGGATATTATATGTTACTATTTATTTTGCATCTTTATATATTGCATGGGATGGGAAACTTGAATGAAGAGAAGTATAGACCGGTGGCATTGCCACAAATTCTGAAAATGGCTATGTGCCAATTTTAATATGGCCTTGTGCCATCGTGATTAAGGCTGTGTGCCAATAATATTACCGTATATGATACTCTGGTGGCTCAACCACAAATATTATAAATGGCAGCTTGACTGCAAATTAGAGAGACTGGCGGGGTGGGTTGACTTGATCCCCACAGGAGAGATTAGCTGGTATGGGGGAGAGATTGGCTGGATGGGATGGGTTGCATACTTTGCATATTTATACATTTATATATATTGTTATGGTATTTGGGCTTAGGCCCAGGATGATGCTAATGGGTTCAGGCCCAGTGGACAATGGTAAGGGGGTTATACACTGAGTTCTAGTAACTCACCCCGTTTCCTTAACCCTTGCATGTAATGCTCAGTGACGTGGGACTTGGGCCATGGATGACTTGGTGGAGGCCATACTTCAGAAATGGTTTTTATTGAATTTTAGACTACTATTTCCGTTCATTTTACTATTTTTACTATTTTGAATTTTTTTTATGTTGTAATAAGGCCTCTGGAATATTTTATTTTATTTTCTGCTTGACGTACTTATATATTTTGTTTAAATTGTTTTAAATGGGAATTTTTCTAAAAACTAAAATATGGATTTTCTAAAATAGATTAATAAGTGGATTTCAAAATAAACTTTTACAAATACGTTAAACTCGAAATTTTCTCTCAAACTATCATCAATATTTTTTAAAAGACATGTTTTTATAAAATCACTAGTTCAAAATTATCGATTTATCCACCAACCTTCGAGGTTAGTAATATTTCATCAAATATTTCAAATCAAACGTATTTCCTTGATTATAACAAAAATAATATCAAATTTTAGTCTGAATCAAAAAGATTTAACGCGTTTTCTCATGTGATATGTCAGATCCGGTCATAACGCATGGGCCGGGTTTAGGGTGTTACAGTCAAAACCATTTTTAAGTTGATTTAAAAAATGGGGATCGACTTTAAAAACAAAAATGGGAGTCGCCACCAATCCCTTTTTACTTAGGTGTGATTGGATTACCTTATAAAACGTTTTATTTCAAAACATTGATTTTGGTCCACGAAATAAAAGAAAACGGGTTCGGGAGTTGTTTACATACGAGGAAGGGTTAGCACCCTCGTAACGCCCAAAATTTGGTACCTAATTGGTAATCTCATGTCCTAATGTCGAGAATTTGAAAAGATTTTAAAATACAATTTCTTTTAAAGAATATTTATATAACTCGTTTTGGAATATTAAGACTTTTTTGTCCCAAAAAGATAAAATATCACATCCAATATATTAGGGTGTGACATTTTCACCCTCAAAACTAAAACCGTCCCTTAATCTCCCAAAACACGAAATTAAAAGGATATTTAGTTATTTGGACATACGAAAAATCGAAACACAGCACGTTAGGGCACAATTTCTCGAATTTCCAAACACGAAACATTGCCTTGTTTTCTGAAATCCTTATCCCGAGATAACAAAATGTCATATCCAGTGAGTTAGGACACGACAATTTTGAATTCTCGAGAATAAGTTTTTATTTAAAATTTATAGGTTTTTAAAAAAGGAGGATACTTGATATTTTAAGTTCTATGAAAAAAGATTAAAACCTAGTAAGTTAGGGTATAATTTCTCTCGAAGTCCCCAAATATCATATATCGCTGTATTTAAAAGCCTTTAAATAAAATGCGTAAATATAATTAAATGTGTTTTATAAACAAATGGTTTTGGAGTAGATATGGCATATATATATTAAAACACCAATTCCAAATTAAAAATCATATTAACAATTAATACTAATATAAATAGTTAAAGAAATAATAATATAAAATAGCGAATAATGCAGGAAATAAAATGACTATACTAAGAAAGCATAATAAACAAATAAAGAATAAAAGATATAGAGTAGTAAATAACAAAAGATAAAAAAACTACGAAATAAACATGAAACTTTACATATGAAATAAAAAAGAACCGACAATATGAATAAAATAACAAGCTAATAATAAATAAAACAATGAATGAAAATTGATAAAAGTTTAAATAATAATTGAAAAAGAATAAAAAATACAAAATGAAAATTATAATAATAATTATGATAATAATAACAATTATAAAAATGATAATTAAAATGATATGAGTAAATACAAAGAAGAAAATATATGATATAATAAAGAAAGTATAAAATTAATAATAGTATATAATTATAGTAATAATAATAATAGAAAATAATAATAAATTAATAATAATATACATATATATGCTTAAAATAAAATATATAAACATAAATAGATTAAGAAGCCAATTAAAAAACGATCTACAAAAAAAATGTATAATATAATTATTTGAAGTAAATGTCCTATAAATTTTAAAACAAAGAGACATATATAAAAAAATTAAGATAAAAAAAAGTTTTATATAAGAACCATTTAAAAGTTTTATACAAATATATGAAAATAATAATTAAAACTATGTAGAATTCATAAAATGATTTACGATGTTGCGTTAAAACAATTTTAAGAAATGAATGATTAAATAAATAAAAGAAAGAATTACGAAGAATAAAAATATGAAATGAATAATAATACTCAATTGTAATAAAAACAAAATTAAAAGGACAATTTACAAATTAATAAAACAGAGTGAAAGACCTGAATGAAATGCGCACAAATGATCGAGGGTTTAAAAAGCAAATATCCAAATACCGAAGCACAGCGTTTAAATAGGGGCTAAGTTGAAATTAAGCACAATATTCCTAGGGAAAATTCAAAAAAAAAAGAAGAAAACTTATTTGAAAAATCAAAAAACACGGAAGGACTTGTCGCGCAATTTTCCCTATAGGCAAAAACGCGCGGACCCTTGCTGATGGATCAGGTCACGCGCGGATCCTTATTAGCTTAAACGACGCCGTTTTTTTAAACTCCACTTAAGCCCCATTTTTTTTTTTAAATTCATTTTTTACAGATTTTAAGAAAAAATTTAAGGTAAACCCCTTTTCCCTCAATCCCCTCCATCTCTTGTTCGGCCGGAGCTCTAGGCTCCGTGATATGGGGGTTTAACCCCTCTTTGGAAGAGATGTGATGGATTAGCCTTCTTAGCCCAAAAACGGAGAGAAAAGAGAAGCGGCCAAGGCCCCGACTCCGCTTGGTCTGTCTTCGACGCCGGCGGCGACTACCGACGACGAGGGCCATTTAGGTTCTTTCTTTTCCTTTCTTCTTTTTTTTTTATTTCATATGTTGAAATATATGTAAAAATAAGTAATAAAAAAATAAGCAAAATAATAGAAAGTGAAACCACCTTAAAAAATAGATTGCTTTTGTATTCGTGTTCAATATCTAAGTTTCCAATTTTCTATTGATTGGTGTTTTTTTTTCTATTTCTCCTTGTATCCCCTTTTTACAGATTGTTATTTGGGTTTTTATAAGCCCGAAAATAATGAAAAAAGGAAAATATTCTGTTGCCATTTTGCTGTTGTTTTGTTTCATTTCTTGTGCAGGCAATCAACGAGGGTCTCGGCGGTGGTGCGGGATTCGTGCGCTGAACGCGACGTAGGCGCGAGGAGCTGTTGGGCGCTGGTATTGCGGCGCAAGGGAGAACCCTAGGGTTCTGCTGATTTCGTTTAGTCATTAGGCCCTTTTGGGCCGCCTGTGTTTGGTCTAGGTGTTGGGTTGAAGTCTCTTGGGTCCTTAGGTTTAATCTAGGTTGCTGATGGTATTGGGTATTGAGGGTGTAATTGGGCCACTGGTTTAGGCTAATCGGGTTTGGGTAGAGTAGTAGGCCATTGACTGTAAATGGACTGTTATTGGACATTTTGTATTTTATATTTTTTTTATTTTGGTTTGTTATATGGGCCCGGGCGAAATTAGGTTCCTACAGCTGCCCCTCTTTGCTCATTGTCGTGTAACGAGAATAGAGCAAAGACTATAAAAGGACCATTTTTGCCTGGTCTTTATCGAGTCTTGACTTCTTGGTCCACATCTTCTTCAAATGGCTTCCAACTCCACTGCACTTCAACGATATTAGAACTTCATCTTGATTTCAATAAGTCTGATGGCTTCAATATGCTTCACTGCAACTTCAGGAAGGCAAAATCAACTATCCTTAATCTGCTCCGCTGTAACTTTAGGAAGGCAAGGTCTGATGTTTTCGATCTGCTTCTTGCAACTTCATGATTGCCAAATCTGCTATCTTTGATCTGCTCCACTGCAAACCCAGGGATGTCAAACTGCTATCTTCAATCTGCTTCCTGCAAACTCAGGAATGCCAGACTGCCATCTTCAATCTGCTCCCTGCAAACTCAGGGATGCCAGAACGATGTCTTCGATCTGCTTCCTACAACTTCAGGAATGCCAAATCTGCCATTTTAATCTGCTCCCTACAAACTCAGGGATGCCAGACTAATATCTTCGATCTGCTTCCTGCAACTTCAGGAATGCCAAATCTGTTATTTTAATCTGCTCCCTGCAAACTCAGGGATGCCAGACTAATGTCTTCGATCTGCTTCCTGCAACTTCAGGAATGCCAAATCTGCTATCTTCAATCTGCTCCCTGCAAACTCAGGGATGCCAGACTACTATCTTCGATCTGCTTCCTGCAACTTCGGGAATGCCAAATCTGCTATATTCAATCTGCTCCCTGCAAACTCAGGGATGCCAGACTACTATCTTCAATCTGTTTCCTGCAACTTCAGGAATGCCAGACTGTTATATTCAATCTGCTCCCTGCAAACTCAGGGATGCCAGACTGATGTCTTCGATCTGCTTCCTGCAACTTCAGGAATGGCAAATCTGCTATCTTCAATCTGCTCCCTGTAAACTCAGGGATGCCAGACTAATGTCTTCAATCTGCTTCCTGCAAACTCTGGAATGCCAGACTGCTATCTTCAATCTACTCACTACAAACTCAGGGATGCCAAATCTACTATTTTAATCTGCTCCCTGTAAACTCAGGGATGTCAGACTAATGTCTTCGATCTGCTTCCTTCAACTTCAGGAATACTAAATCTGCTATCTTCAATCTACTCCCTGCAAACTCAGGGATGCCAGACTGTTATCTTCAATCTGCTTCCTGCAAACTCTGGAATGCCAAACTGCTATCTTCAATCTGCTCCCTACAAACTCAGGGATGCCAGACTGATGTCTTCAATCTGCTTTCTGCAACTTCAGGAATGCCAAATCTGCTATTTTAATTTGCTCCCTACAAACTCAGGAATGCCAGACTAATGTCTTCGATCTGCTTCCTGTAACTTCAGGAATGCCAAATCTGCTATTTTTATCTGCTCCCTACAGACTCAGGGATGCCAGATTTACAATCTTCAGTCTGCCCCACTACTATCTCAAGAGGACAAAATCTGAACTTTTCAGTCTGCTTCCTTACTATCTCAAGAAGACTTCAATCTTCAGTCTGCTCCACTACCATCTCGAGGGAACAAAATCTGAATTTTCCTATTTGCTTCATTACTATCTCAAGAAGACTTCAATCTTCAGCCTGTTCTACTACCATCTCGAGGGAACAAAATCTGAACTTTCAAATTTGCTTCCTTACTAACTCAGGAAGACTTCAATCTTCAGTCTGCTCCACTACCATCTCGAGGGAACAAAATCTGAACTTTCAAATTTGCTTCCTTACTATCTCAGGAAGACTTCAGTCTTCAGCCTACTCCACTACCATCTCGAGGGAGATAAGACTTAACTTTCAAATCTGCTTCCTTACTATCTCAGGAAGACTTCAATCTTCATTCTACTCCACTACCATCTCGAGGGAACAAAATTTGAACTCTCCAATTTTCTTCCTTACTATCTCAGAAAGACTTCAATCTTCAGCCTGCTCCACTACCATCTCGAGGGAGATAAGACAGATGGCTTAAATCTACTCCGCTACTTCATGGAGATAAAATTCGATGTTCGGTCATGTTCCACTACTGCTTAGGGTGACAAGATCTACAATCTTTGACTTATTCCCCTGCCGGTCAGGGAAATAGGACTGGTGAATTCACCGATGTTGCTACACCATCCTTTGGAGGACATGTCCTGTAGACTCGAATGTATTATCGACGCCATTTGCATGAATGCAGAAGGCCACGAGAATGATCTTTTTTTTTAAAAATAATGTAAAATTATTAGGATGCATGATCGGAATGAACCTAATGCTCCTAACTAAATGATATTAGGGATGACATTTACATGAATGCAGAATGTCATGAGAATGATTTCCTTCTTTTTTTTTATACAATGATTAGGATACAATGATCGGAATGAATCAAATGCTCCTAATTCGAAATATGGGAATGATCCCTACGGATCGGCATTACTCATAGTTCATCAAGGTTCTATTACTGATGCGCTACCATGCTTTCTCGTTCAGCTGGTATCTTTGACAAAAAAACCCAATAAAACAATAGTATTTTGTTCAGCAAGCTTGCCCCACTGTAATTTCAGAGACCTTTCCATTGTACTTTGGGACATAAAGTTTGTACCCCCTACTGCAATTTTAGGGGGATAACATTTCATCCAATCTGTTACCACTCATAGGTATAGAATTTTTATCATCAATTTGACCTGTTACATCATTCCTTGAATGTAATGACCAGATGTATGTGCCCAATAAAAATTCGAAGAGATAATATTTCCAACTCTTAAGTTTGGTGAGTTCTAAACAATAGTCCTGTTTCAGATTCTCATATTATTTAGAAGCTTTCAGAGTAATATTCAAAACTCTTTTTATGAAGGTGTTATTAGTCTAATAATCATTATTTCAATATAAAATGCTTGAAATAGATCACAACAATGGACGTAAAAGGAATTAATCAGGAGCATAGCTCGAAACAAATAAGCTAATCAAAGATAACCAAGGCAATAAAAGAAAATTGATTGGTGTATCTTAAAAAGAATAAAGCAAGCAAAGATAACAAATTCAAAACTGGGTAAGATAGGAGTTAGGTGCCCCAGATATCGCAGCCTGAGCATCTCTGTACAAACTTCTTGAGGACCATTTTAAACTCAATACGTGTTTAGAGGACCTGGAGTACTTTGCCAATGCCCCAAGACGTAGCATACCTCTTTATTGTTAATTCAGGCATAGCAAGACTACTGTATGCCCCATTTTCAATCAAAATCTGAGTCGCCCTTTTTTTTGGGTTTTCAACTCAAATCCCTTTTGGTCTTAAAGCGCCCTTTGTGGGTTTTCGCATTGGCCTCTCCTTTTTCTTTTTTCTTTTCTTTTCTTTTTTTTTTTAAATGAATGAATTTGAGCTCAAGGTGCCCTTTGCGGGTTTTCACCTTGGCCCTTCTCTTTTCAGGTAAAATCCTTCTTGACTGAACCTGAATTCTCTGGATTAGGCAAGTCTTTGGCGTCCATCTCGATCAATATCAATGCTCCTCCAGAACAGGCCTTCTTTACAACATAAAGTCCTTCCCATCCTGGAATCTACTTTTCTCTGAAATCCTTTAGTAAAAGAAGGATCAGGTTCCCCTTGTGGAATTCTCTAGGATAAACCTCTTTGTCGTAATCTTCCATCATCTCACCGTGATGGATAGCTTTTAACCGTTTTTCGATTAGGTTCAATTGATGAAAACACTTCCGACTACTGGGTAAGATGTTGCCCCGACAAAGGTCCTGGCCACCGTTTGATAATCATGGAGAGTAAATGATAGCTTCTTATACCAATCTTTACAAGTCTTGGTTATCTTTCACCTTTTTTTCGTATTTTTCTTTTGACAACCTTTGCTGCCTGGGCAAACTGTAATCTTTGACTTTATACGGTTATGCATCATTAAACATGATCATTTCTGGCATTCTTTGCTGGCATCTGATCCCTTTTTTTTTAATTTGATGACTGTTGACTTTGCAATATTGGCATATGAAGCTACTTCCACCCTCTTAGTGAAGTAAACGACGACCACGATGATGAGTCGATATTGGCTAAAAGCTTTTGACGAGATTGGCCCCACCACATCCATGCCCCATATATGGAAAATTTGTGAAGAAATGGAGAAGGCACATTTTCCCTATAGGCAAAAACGCGCGGACCCTTGCTGATGGGTCGGGTCACGTGCGGATCCTTATTAGCTTAAACGACGTTGTTTTTTTAAACTCCACCTAAGCCCCATTTTTTGTTAAAATTCATTTTTTACAGATTTTAAAAAAATTAGGGTAAACCCCTTTTCCTTCAATCCCCTCCATCTCTTGTTTGGCCGAAGCTCTGGGCTTCGTGATATGGGGATTTAACCCCTCTTTGGAAGAGATGTGAAGGCTTAGCCTTCTTAGCCCGAAAACGGAGAGAAAGGAGAAGCGACCAAGGTCCCGACTCCGCTTGGTCTGTTTCTGACGCCTGCGACGACTTTCGACGACGAGGGTCATTTAGGTACTTTCTTTTCCTTTCTTCTTTTTTTTTTATATATTTCATATGTTGAAATATATGTAAAAATAAATAAATAAAAAATAAGCAAAATAATAGAAAGTGAAACCACCTTAAAAAATTGACTGCTTTTGTATTGGTGTTCAATATCTAATTTTTTGATTTTCTATTGATCGGTGTTTTTTTTTCTATTTCTCCTTGTATCCCCTTTTTACAAATTGTTATTTGGGTTTTTATAAGCCCAAAAATAAAAAAAGGAAAATATTATGTTTCCATTTTGCTGTTGTTTTGTTTCCTTTCTTGTGCCGGCAATCAACGAGGGTCTCAGCGGTGGTGCGGGATTCGTGCGCTGTACGCGGCGCAATCGAAAGCGGTGTAGGTGCAAGGAGCTGTTGGGCGTTGGTGTTGCGGCTCGAGGGAGAACCCTAGGGTTCTACTGATTTCGTTTAGTCATTGGGCCCTTTTGGGCCACCTGTGTTTGGTCTGGGTGTTGGGTTGAAGTCTCTTGGGTCCTTAGGTTTAATTTGGGTTGCTGATGGTATTGGGTATTGAGGGTGTAATTGGGCCACGGGTTTAGGCTAATCGGGTTTGGGTAGAGTAGTGGGCCATTACCTGTAAATGGACTGTACATGGATTGTTATTCGACATTTGGTATTTTATATTTTTTATTTTGGTTTGTTATATGGGCTCGGGCGAAATTGGGTTCCTACACATATCATAAAATTAGTCTCATCATATCAATCATCAAAATAATCACAAGTTCTAATATTGATACTTATGCATGAACATGTCGATGCATACTTTAAAAATGATGCACATTTTATAAAATTTCCTACCCATCTCTGCTCCACACCGTATATCGAGTTCCCCAGAACTCGTCTATCCAATAACACACAATTTGTGGACAAGCCACCATATAAATGTCAATAAATGGCCACATAACACATTGTGGAGAATCCACCACATTTTTGTCGATAACGGCCACATAACATGTTGTGGAGAATCCACCACATATTTGCCGATAACAGCCACATAATCACAAATAAACTGTCACATAACGTCCACCTTTCACAAAACCCCACCCCATACATGTGATATGGCAATTTCACTTTTTAACACATATTATTCACTTTTACACTTAGGCGTGTAAACGTGCTCTCATAATCACATATCACTTAGTGATCACTTGTTATCATTTTAACAAGTTAAACATGTTTTTCACATTATGTAACAGCCCGATTTTGGGCTTAGTCGGAACAGTGGTTTCGGGACCACAAATCCGATGTTGAGAAATTTATTTTATTTATATTTTTTATGGTCTACAATTTCATAGAATGATTTCGTGAAATTCTCATTCGAAAATTTTGACGTTTGGGCACTCAATTTTGTCAAAAAGACTAAATTGTCAGAAGTGCAAAAGTTGAGTTCTACATGTTAGAGGGGTCCAATTGTTATGAAATTTTAAATTGAATGTCCTTAAATGATAATTAGGCCATTGGTTAAGTTTGTGGACAAAAATGGACATGGATGGGTATGTTTCAAAAGATTTTTTTAAGGGACATTTTGGTAATTTAGTGAATTAAATGAATTAAAAACAAAATTTAAATGCCAAATTTGTCCATCTTCAAGCTTAGGCCGGATTTAACATGTGGGATGCCATGTATAGGGTTTTCAAGCTTTCCAAGCTTCATGATAAGTTCATTCTAGCCCCGTTTTTCATGTTCTTTACGTTTTTTAAAGTCCCGGTAACTTGATTTAGCTTATTCTAGCAATAATTTAACCTAGGGTTCATATTTGGAAAAATACCCATAGGTGAAATGTATTTATTTTGATGTTTTATGGCAGAATGTGAAGCTTAGAATTATGTTAAACAACTTTTACTAAGCGATTTTAAGTGAAAACGAGTAAAACGACATAATCGGCAAAAATACCTAATGTACATACGTGCATGTTAGAGCAAGAATTTGATGTTGCCATAGAAGGGAAAAATGATTAGCATGTTATAAAACATAAGAATAAGGGATGAAGTTTAATTTTCGAGCCTAGGGGCAAAATCATAATTATGCAAAAGTTTAGGGGCAAAATTGTAATTTTACCAAAGTTTGAGTTAGGGACTATTTTGAGTAGTACATTAATTAAATAAGTGAAATGTGATGTCTTAGACCCCGAAAAACAAGATTTGGACCTAGAACGGGAGGAAAATCGAAAATCAGGAAAGTTGGTAAAATGATCGTTTTGGTATCGAGATAAGTTCATATGTTTAATAAGCATTTAATTATGCATATTTGAATGATAAATTGATATTTTGGCCATAATACTATAGTATTGAGTTTCAGATATAATGATTAATGTTCGATAATAATTCGATATTGGAAAGAGAACTTATATACTTTATATGTTAGACCATATTTTGTATTATGGCTTTGTATGATAACAAGAAAGTATTGACTAGCATATTTTGATGAGAATAAGTTAAGTTGATGATATGATGAGATTTAGAATGTAAGTATGTAAGTTGAGTAGCATTTTATTATTATGCAATTATTGTTATTAGTAATGTTATTATTGAGTTATGCGACTAACCTTGAGAATTTGAGCAAGTATGTTTCAGTTATGACTTGACAAGGCATTGATATCTCAAAGTCCATGGCTATACCGTGGGAATTAAGGAAAAATTGACAGAAAAGTCCATGTTCATAACATGGCATTTAAGGAGGAATTGACGGTTAAGGATACCATGTAAGACCATGTCAAGACATGGCATTGGTAAGGCAAGGATCCCGTGTAAGACCATGTCAAGACATGGCATCGGCATTGATTAAGGACTCCATGTAAGACCACATCAAGATGTGGCATTGGTACTAAGACAAGGATACCATGTAAGACCATGTTTGGAACATGGCATTTGGTAAGACAAGGATACCATGTAAGACCATGTTTGGAACATGGCATTTGGTAAGATAAGGATATCATGTAAGACCATGCTAAGGCATGGCATTGATAAGTTCTATAAGGCAACGAAATCATGTAAGACCATGTCAAGACATGGCATTGATGAGTTACTATAAGGCAAAGGTCTCATGTAAGACCATGCCAAGGCATGGCATTGGTGAGTTCATAAGGTAAGGATACCACGTAAGACCATGTCAAGACATAGCAATGGTAAGTTTAAAAAGGAAAAGGTTCCCGAGTAGTCCAAAGAGTAAGTCAAAGAAATGATAATGTGGGAACATGAAGAAAGAGTACAGGTATGAGTACAGGTATGCATTTAAGGCTTATTTAATATTGAGATTGTAAGTAATTGAGATTATCAAGTATTAAGTAAGTGATTAGTTTTCAGTTATGCTTGTGACACTTTATGGCATGATTGGCAATATGCCTATATTATGAAAGAGTACTCATGTGTTAAGTGAGAATGTTGCAGGTATGTAAGCAAGCTATTAAGTAAGGTGCCCTTCGTATTCTGAGCCTTTGGTAAGGTTACCGATGAGTTCACCGGGAAAATCAATTAACTGAAATTATGTGTGGCTTGTAGTGATAAGTGTAGGTATATGCATGTGTAACGTATGAGCAATATGCTCGATATGTAATCAGAAATTGGAAAGATTGTTATAGGTAAGTAATGAATACAACTAAAGTGAGTGAGAGCAAAAATTTACAAATAAAACTGTTTTGGACAGCAGCAGTTACTTGATTTTGAAAAATCACCAAAAATAGTAGAAATTGAATTATAAGTTGAATGAGATATTTATTTAAATCTTATTTAGTCTATTTTCATATAAAAGAAACAGAACAAACAAAGGATTTGTATGATTTGAGATATTTAAATTTTTGTGAGACTGGTTCAGAATGACTACGTGATCCCCTGTTCTGTCTTGGAAAAATCATTAAAAATAGTAAAAAACAAATTAGGTGATATAATTTATATTCTTGAAATTATGAATGAGTCTAGTTTCAAATAAACTAAACAATAAGGTCATCTGAATTCTGTACAAGGAGATAATTGATTTGTAGTGAAGAGAGGTCAGAATAGTCGAACAGTGAAACTGGGGAAATTTTAATGAATAAACTGCACTAATTGGCAAGACCAAAAATTCTAGAAATTTTATGGTATGAAGAAATGTGAGTCTAGTTTCAGGGAAAATTAGCTGTTTGTTATTTGGAGCTCTGTAGTTCAAGAAATAAATAATTTAGTGATAGCGATTCAAGTAGACAGATTAATGTGAATATGAGTAATAAGGTATAAGCATGTGATTTAATGATTGTATCAATTAGAGAACTTGTTGTGAGGATTTGTCTTGTTGAGGCCTTGGTAAGGCTACAAATGAGTAAGTTGAGAAAGTAAGAACTTAGCATTATTTATGCAAGTTAGGACAACTTAGTAAGCTTAGTAGTAAGCTAAATTCATTGCTAATGCTTATTATTTTTACATGTGAACTTACTAAGCTTTATAAGCTTTCCCCTTTTTCTTTCCCATGTTTCAGAGTCATATTAAACAAGCTCGGGTTGAAGGTCGTCGGAGATCGCTTCACACTATCAAGCTATCTATGGGTATCTTTATTTATAAATGATTTAAGTTATGGCATGTATAGGGGCTTGACTAAGTCATTTTGTATATATGTTAATTAATTTGATTAAACGTATTGCTTCATAACGATAATAAGGATTATTCTATATTTAGCCATGAGTTGTGGCTCATATTGGTCATGGAGTCATAATGCTTGTGTATGCATGTGTTTGTTAAAGTTTAAATTATAAGTGAAATTTTGTGGCTCGGGATTTGGTAGAATGTATTGTTAAGTCTGGTAATGCCTCGTACCCTGTTCCGGCGTAATATACGGGTAAGGGGTGTTACATTTAGTGGTAACAACCCGATTTTGGGCTTAGTCGGAACAGTGGTTTCGGGACCACAAATCCGATGTTGAGAAATTTATTTTATTTATATTATTTACGGTCTACAATTTCACCGAATAATTTCATGAAAATATCATTCAAAAATTTTGACGTTTGGGCACTCAGTTTAGTCAAAAGGACTAAATTGTAAGAAGTGCAAAAATTGAGTTCTACATGTCAAAGGTGTCCAATTGTTATGAAATTTTAAATTGGATGTCCTTAAATGATAATTAGGTCATTGGTTAGGTTGGTGGACAAAAATGGACATGGATGGGTATGTTTCAAAAGATTTTTTTAAGGGGCATTTTGGTAATTTAGTGAATTAAATGAATTAAAAACAAAATTTAAATGCCAAATTTGTCCACCAACTTAACCAAAGGCCTAATTATGATTTAAGGACATCCAATATAAAATTTCATAACAATTGGACACCTCTAACATGTAGAACTCAACTTTTGCACTTCTTATAATTTAGTCCTTTTGACTAAATTGAGTGCCCAAACATCAAAATTTTCGAATGAGATTTTCACGAAATCATTCCGTGAAATTGTAGACCATAAAAAATATAAATAAAATAAATTTCGCAACATCAGATTTGTGGTCCCGAAACCACTGTTCCGACTAAGCCCAAAATCGAGCTGTTACACATTAGATCATGGATCTCAATTATCACATACACATATATAAGTCTCACATGCTTAAATCATCACATATATCACATAAGCTATACATCACATATCATGAGGATGAAATTTACATATACATCATAATCACATCATTTATCATATGTTTCAAAAAATCACTCGGTTAGAGTCACTTACTTAGTGTTCATCTTGTTAAGTTTTTCAACTCTTCATGTACGACGATGGAGGGCTATGGGGTTTCGACATAATGGGAGAGGAGAAATGAGACCCGCTGTGGTGCACAGCGACAATAGGAGGAGAAAAAAAGGAGGAGAGGAGATGCGGTGGCCACGAGGTGTGGTGAACGGTGGTGGAGGGTTTGGTCACAGTAGAAGAAAGGAGCAAAGATTAAAAAAAATGGTGGGGGTTATTTTGCAAAATGGAGAGAAAATGGATGAGAACAGAAATGAAAAATAAAGAAAATGGGAGTAAGAGGGAGGTAGGGATGGCAAAGTAAGGTTGGGAGAGTGGGAATAGGTTGGTAAAATAGGGATAGGTTCAATAAACCTCTTGTATGGCAAGGATGTGAATTTTTGGCAAGGGAGGGAGACATGGAGTAAAAAGGGGGATCATGCACCCTCAACTTAAGGTAAGTTTGACCTATATTGGAGAAAAGAAATCCTCCTATTTATGGTGAAAAAAGGGTGGATGGCAAGCACTTAAATCACATGGATGAATTGTAAAAAAAATTAAGTAGAAGAGTGTGAGCATTAGAACTTGACCTTGGACCACGAGGATAGCTAAGGAGTTAATACACAACTAGACTACTCACTTCCCTATTCTTAAACTTGCACAAATAAAAATAAAAATATGGGATAACATTTGCTAAGGGTTTGAAACAAATTTGCACCAAATGGAAATTAACGAGAGTGAAGGGATTTGAACTCAGATCATTAATGACAGCTCCACCACTACTTAATCACTATAATTGATAATTATTTATTATTAAATGAGCAAAAGATTATCTAAATAAAAATTCATTTGTGACCATTCTCAGTTCATTATCCCAATTTCTACTAACCCGATTTTTGGGATATGAAAGTTTAAGTCTTTTGTAATAATCGTAGGGAGACATAAAACTTAGAGAAATCCTACCATAGATCTAACAAACTGTTCAAGAAGAGCCCATAGGTGTTGACCAGGCCAACCAAACTACAATAGCTATATGAAATTCAGGGAGTTGTTTGCATGCATTAATCCTTATTGCTTGTAACATCAAGCCATTATTATTTAATAATTTATGTACATAATCTCACTAAGTTCATTTAAACTTATGAGTGGGTTGCCTTGATTGCAAGATTAAAGGTTGTTATGGAAACTGAGGGAAGGAACCAAGCCAGACCTCGCGGAATCCATGTGGGTTTCTTCAAAGTGGTATCATGCATTTAGAGAGGCACCCTTAGAGGCTACGCCTCGAGGAGTGAATATGTAATTAAGTAACAATTCAAATTGTTGAAAATTACGTGTATAAGTATATTCTATAGATTGGCATGTTGTAATGAACATTTGTCTGTTTAGTTAGTCATTCATATAGTAAGAGATTTCATATGATGTGTATTTATAAACTAGTTTGGTTAGTTAATTAATTGGGTTAAATATGTATGTGAATGATGCATTAAGTCCGGTGGGGAATTATACAAATGAAAAGTATTCTGTTAAGTAACTTGGGTTAATTGTGACATTTGGTACCCAAACTCGACGATCGGGTTGGGTATGGAGTGTTACAGGACAACAAACCCTAGTATTATTAACTAGAGTTGTTGCCCCCTATACTTCTAGTTAAACCAGGAGTTCATTTTTATAGTTGAAATGAACTTCTACAATTCAACAAGGGTTTTACTTCTTCTCCTTATAAATAGATGGCACCGGTAGGGCAAAAAATAAAACTTTAAGATATTGTTACTTTTCTCGAAAATAGTGAGAGTTTTATCCTCTGAATATTAAATATATTTTCCAGAATAAAAATTTTGTCGATTTCTATTGAGAAGATATTTTCATTTTCACACTAGAAGTTAAGAAAATTATTTTTGGTTCTGTGTTTGATTCAAATCGTTCGAGCCCACACTCGAAGCAATCTGTGGTATAAGAATAGTGGAGAAGGTCATTTTGTTGAAAGTCGAGAATGACAAGGATTCGTCTAGCATAAAACACAAGTGTGGTTTCAATAAAGGGTTTATTACTATAAATATCATAAATTGGGTCGGTTGTTAAAATTTTTATTTTTCGCTATGCAAAAAAACTGTTTTCAAGCCGGATATTTTCCAACAGCTCCTTCATTGAGTCCAACTCATCGGTGCGTCCCTCAACCACCTTGAGCTTCTCCCTCTTGTACCACATGGACTCATCGAGATTGATCACTTGACTTTCCAAAGCTGACAACATCTCACTCAATCAACTAGCTTTCCTGACCTTCCCACGGGTCTCTATTGGCTCAACCTAATTTTCTATTTCATTCATCATCTTGATCAACACCTTCAAACCTTAGCTCGGATACCATCACGAGGCTAGAACTTTAGCCTCGTAATCCATGTGACTTTAAGTGATTTCTTGGTTTTAAATCCACCTAAGTCAGCCTAACTCTCGTAAAGTGAGAACTCTTGATAGAAATTCTCCAAGGCACTGAAAATAAAGTGGAAGCAACTCAAATGAAAGAGCATCGAAAAAACAGAAAATGCCACAAGAAAGTAAAGCACGCTAAGTGTTTGAGTAAATGCTTTCAAGGTATTCTATTACTTCAAAAAGAATACAAAGAATGAGATACAATGGATGATTACAAGTGAAGGGGAAGGCCTCTATTTATAGTTGAGTTCCCCCAAAGCCAACGATGACAGATTGAATTATATTGATGGATGAGATCGAACCTATCTACAATTAAGGGATTTATATGATCCCCTAAGATTACTTCTCATATTTACTAAGGTAACCCTAATTTTTCTTAAGTGTTTCACTAGACCATAAAGGCTTCAATTAAACGGGCTTCTCCACATGTTCCATGAATCGAGCCAGTTCAAGTGGATCAAATGAGCCCTATTTCATCAATTGACCTCCATGGGATGCTCTTTACACACAGACTTTGATCCGCAAGCTATGACATGCTCTTGCTTAAGTAATAACTTAATAAAAAAAATTCATATCAACAACTACAAAAGCAATATGATTTGCTTCCTTCAATAGGGTCTTATTAGAGTTTAAAAGATCGAAATTAAGGTGAAAAGAAATGTTATTGAGAGTTTGAGTTAAGAAGTTGACAATACTGAAAGACAATTTAAATTGGCGTGTAAAAAGAAAAAAAAAAAAGGAGGGAGATTTATAGTTACAGTAATAAATTTTCCAGGAAGAAGACAACACCCATGGGTTTGGGTTATGTTGGGTTAAATGGGTGTTGATTCTAATTAAACAGGGTTATGTTAGGTTAAACGGTAAATATAATTATATTTAAACTCAACACGACAAAATCAATTCAAAAGTAATAATTATTGAAAACAATGTGTTATAATAAAAATAAGTTTCTCGTAAGCGGGCATTAATAAATAATATTAAAATGTGTAATTATTAATGTAAAAAAAAAAATAAAAAAACTCTCTTTTCGTAAGCTTAAGTAGTTAAAACCTATTTCAAGATTTGACTAGTAAAATAAATTTCTTTCCCGTTTTCAAGGTATTTAAAGAAATCATGTAAATTCCTGTAAGCGGAAGGACTTGAATATATTTTTTTCCAAAAAGAAATGATTCGTCCGCATTTCAATAGAAAAAAGTGATGAACAAGTTTCTACTTGGTGCATCGACCTTCGTTTTGACTTTGAATCACTAATTACTATTTCAATGAATGATAAGGACGATACGTTCTTTTGATCACTCTCCATCTTCTTCTAAAAGTGATTTTCAAATAAAGCATATGTTTTAAAAGAATAAATTACTCACGTTATTAAAATACAGAAATTGAATTATGTTAAAACCCATATTTTAGCATACTATTATATACCACCTTCTTGATCACATGATGTGAAAGTTTGAATTAAAATGAAACCATTGACAGAAATTATACAGGGCCACTTAGTTATGGGATTATAAGCGCCTAATACTATTTAGCATATCTAATGAAACTGAAAATAATGGTCAAGTAAACATATATTAGTTTGTATATATATTTATATATGACTATTCCAAAAATATATTGTATGAAAATGTCATTCCATGTCATCTTTATCTCTTTTCAATAGAAGGATGATAAATCATATTTTTCCTCTTGATTTTAAGTATTTTAAGTTGAATTTGAATTTTTTTTAAGAGGAAAAAGCTTAAAATCAGTAAGAAAAATCTAATTTGTTATTCTCGTAGAAATGGATAAGGATGACGTGAAATCATAGTTCCATACAATCCATTCTCTTTTCCAATATATGTATTTTAAAATATTTTTCAAATGTAAGTGTTGCATATACATGTATTTATGTGCTTTATTTTACTAATTAAGAATTTAACAATAAAATTTTCCATTCTTAAAATAATGAAACAATTTAATGTGCCTACAAAACGATTCTACATGTTAAATTCTAAAGTGGGAAAAATTTATATCAAGTAGATCAAGTCAAGTGTGACATTTGGTGGAGGAAAAACTTGTTGACATCTCACTAGAACATGAAGAATCTCAAGGCATGCTTGGCTTCCAAGCATCCGCCACACTCATGGGTAAAGGCAAACTGAAGGGAAATCCAATGGATCTAATACCATCCCACTGATCATCAACATGGGTGACATTCAGGTTTTTAAGTAGTGCATTTTCATGATCGTCATTATTGATCACCATGTTCCCTTGCATCCCGTGGGGCAATGTCCCTGAAGAGAAGCCATTGCAATGATCTTGCGATCCGCCATGGAAGTGCACAGTACTATCGTATTCTCCAAGCATGGAAGATGACATGTTAAGCAACACGGAAGTAACATCAACTGCGGATTTTGCAGGTGATGGGGTTTGATCAAGAGGTGCAAAAATGAGGCTGGTTAGGTCTCCATTGGAGATGGGAAGTTGAGGAGCCATCTGGGAGAGGGGCTTGTAAGGGACAAAGTCTAAAGGAGAAAATGCAGCAGAAGATGTCTGTAGTAGGTCAGTGTTACTGATAAGGTTAAACTGGACTGGTGATGAACTGGTTTTGGGTGTCAAGGATATGTTGTCTGTAGAAAGCTGAGAAGTATCTGAACCTCTACTAAGCATATCTGATATTGATGATGTTTCAGGTATTGGAGAAACCCACGAATGACAAAGAGCTCTTTGAGCTGTGGAGTTAGTTTTCTTGAATATCCTGCATATGGCCCATGAGTCCTGTAAAATTTTTTCAAACAAAGCTGATTAAATAAAAATAAAAAAGCAAAAGAGGCAGAAAGGTTTTAAAAGAAAGTGGTTTGTTTACATTGGCAGGAAGGCATTTGTCGAGGAATCTCTTTGGTGGCGTAGCCGCGGAGTCAGTGAGAGAAGGTAACCTAAACTCATGCATCATCCAGTCAGTTTTCACCCCTTTGGCTGCTCTACCTTTGTAGAACACAAGAGATTTCTTCAACCCAATGCACTTGTTGCCTTCTGAGGAATAGATGGGGCGGTCAGTCCCCGTGGCTTTCCAAAATCCAGCTCCAGTGACTCGGTTTGGCCTTGCACTATTTCTGTATTTTCTGTCCCTGGGACAGTAGAAATACCACTCTTTCTCTCCAGTGGTTGCCAGTTCTTCATAGAAAAGGAAACTACTGTTAGTTCCCAAGTCCTCTAATCAGACACTCAAACATATATGGATATATATATGGAGTATAGGATTAAGTAACTTACTTGGAAGATCCCATGGATCATATTTATAGATGTCTAGTTGCTTAATCAGCTCTACTGAGAGAGGGCGCTGCTGAATCTTTCTTTTCAGATAAAACCCAACAAGCTCTTCATCTGTTGGATGAAACCTGAACCCTGGAAGCATGATTTCCTCCATTTTATCACTATCACTTACTCTCTCATCCATATATTCTCTCAATTTTCCTATATACCAAAACAAAACCCAAGTTCTCCTGTTTCTCTTTTCTTTAGTCAAACTGAAAGTTGAAAATAATAAAGTTTCTAGGTGGGGGAACTATATTAAAACCCTAGAGGAAGACTGAAGAGCAAGAAACTTGCTGACAAATGAACAGCTTGAGAATGAAGCAAACCCTAAGCAACAAGCAAAGTTTAAAAAAGAGATATTGAACTCAAAGACACCAAGTTGATTGTTAAGATTCACTTAATTTGAAGCCAATATATGCTTCCTGAGGAGGGGGCTGCCCCCGAAGGTTCAGCCGCTTTTTTTGGTGACTTTTAAAACGAGTGTGTGTGTTTTGCGAGGATCGGTTGGCTCACCGAAGAAGCTAATGGCAAACGCTTCGTCTAAAATAGAAAATAAGAACAACTACCAAGAAATTAAACCCACGTCAAGAAAATGGATTTCAATTTACAAGAGTTGTTTGTTTTGCCTATGTCTCTATATCCAATAGTCACATTTATCACACTAAATTTACTCTAGGATTCAACTAATACAATAAAAAGAAAGTAAAAGTAAATAATGCAAACTGAACTTTATGAAATATCATTTTTATACTTTTTTTTTACATAAATTACTTTATAAAAATTATTTAATTGAAAAAAAATATATATTATAATTTTTTTTTTACTTTGCACCATTTAACCAAACAAAAGTTAGTAATATTGTTTTATTCCGTTAGTATTTGATATACAACAGTGTAGTATTTTTTTTATAAGCAGTCTTAGAAAATTGTTATTTATCCATATGTTTCCTTTTTAAAATATTTATTTTTTTAATATTTTACTATACGTTTATCAGATACTTGTCAAAACACTTGTCAACTGCCTAACTCTACTTGTGAAGTCTAAAAACTTTAATGAAAATATACCAAATATCATTCCGAGCTTATTTTACTTTCTTTTACTATTTTTTTAAAATATTCTTTTACTAATCTTAACCATATTAACAAAATAAACATATACTATTTTCTTTCCTTGATTATTTTTCTTTTCATTTCTTTTTTTTAAAAATTACTTACTTAAATATAAAATTTAAATCCTCCATCACAAGAGAAATTCAAAACTCAAAAAAACCAGACTTCTTAGCATTTGAATCAGCAAGGGTCCATCAAATTCTACAACAAACTCATATTTTGTAATTACTTGTAATTTTGAAGTTTTGTTTAATGGAAGAATCTCAAGAAGCTACAAAATCAGCAGCGCCTAGGGATAATAACTTGCAATTTTTTTAATGCAAATCCCATGATACTTTTTGCCTATCCAATTTCAAGTCAAGACAAATGAAATCCCAAAAATCACATATAAATATATATATTTATAGTTTTGGGGTTTGAATTATTTAACCAACTCCCAATACACAAAGCTGAAATATATTAATTTATATATTTGGACTGTAAAAGTCCGATGCCAGTGTTTAGTATTATTCTAATGATATTTAGTTTTCCTCAGAATCCGAAAATTCAGTTTCTATTCCATTCCCCAGAGCTTCTATTCCACTGACTCGTCAGATTTTAATGTATACTATTTTGTATCAGTTCAGAGATAAACATTTAACAAGAAACTAATGAACATGTGATGGTTAATCAAGTTTAGCTCACAAATTAACTGGGACCAACTTGCCTTAACTGGGAACATAGACTAATTAAAATAAAGGGTATATCTTTGTTGACCATTTGTTTGAAAATTAAAACACACCTAACTTTCAGAGTTAATTACAAAATTCAAACCCCTATAAACTTGCTGGTTTATATAGCTGTAAGGCTAATTTAGACCAAAGGCTTTACCATTTCTTTTTCTTTTTTTTTTGAAACAATGGCTGTATCAACGAATTAAAAAAATTGTTATATGTTTAATTCTCTCTACTCTATGTTAATAACATGTCACCCTCTCAATTTATTTGTGAAAATTTTAAACTTCAGTAGCAATTTTTCTCTCTATATATGGATTATTATTAGGTACATTATTAATGAAAATTCTTTTTACATAATTAATGTTGAAAAAGGCCAATTGTCCTTTTTTATTATTTTTTAAATTAAATATAACTTTGCCTTGGTTGAGATGTTAAAAAACTTTTAATCTATTGAATTATTATTCTATATATATTAATTTTAATGACACCTGTTATGCATGTGATATTATCAAATAATTGTAACAACACCTGTTACATTGATCATCGAAGTGATCTTGTAAAGTCATTCTTTAGCTTGTATTGGATTGTATAAAAATTGCTCCTCTTTTTAAGAAAAACATTCATTGATCAAATCGGCTTTACTTAGCAATTCAATTACAATATTATTAATATGAAGTTCTGAGAAAAACAGTTAAGGTTTAAAAAGACTTTTCAAAACTTTTAAGTATTTTGCAAAGCAGCTGAAAACATTATTAAAAATAATAGTTTTCTAAACCAATTAGCATTCAATAATCATAGTATTAACTAAGTATCATGCTTGAAAATTAATGAGCTAAATAACCCCAAACCACAGTTATAAAAGTAATAGATAATTAATAAATTACAACCCGATAAATAAACCAATAAAAATGATTAAGGAAAAGTCTAATGGAAACTTTTAAATAATACTGATAATAAAATAAATGAGACGCTAGTTCGAGGATCCTCTGATGTCATCCCAAGTCTTAGCTTTATGCGTTATCTAAGAGGTAAGGAAAGAGGGAGTGAGCTTATGACAGCCCAATGTGAGTCTAATTTTTAAATCATAATATATAATTGTTCAACAGTAAAGCATTCAATTTATAGCATTATGACAAATTAAGCATAATATAAGGAAAATTCTATAAATTAATGCATGTATAGGTTATAATCATGATGCAATGCAACTTTAATTTTAATTTCCCACCCATCAATCCTATCCGCCCTCGAGCATCACTCGACACTTCAAAACACATGTCAATAACTAAACATCCTAGATTTCCCGATGATGATGGTCGTTCACTTGTCATATATGGCGATGACTTTTACTACAATAACTTACCATCCCAGTTGTTTGGTTTTGATGACTTTTTAAACTACCATCTCGGTTTATTTGGTTTCGATGACATTACCGCATACTTTGTGTAATATTGACTTTTGATGTGATATTTAATTGCCACTTTCTCCTACGAAACTCATCCGTCCTCCATACCCAAATTTTATGTAGCCATGCAGATAAACTCAACATATCATGTTATTTATCAATAATCGATGTTGTGCTTGTCAAGCACATTCATTTACTCCATACTATCATCTAAAAGCATATATACATGTATTCATTCATATCAATTTCGAACTAAAAACTTCTATCGATGTAATAACAGTAAGTTGTTAACATGCTAGTTCAGCTAACACATAAATAACAGGTTCACTTATAGGGTTCACACACAGGGTTCATATATAGGGTTTGCACATACAAGGTTCGCATATACATAGTTCGCATATACAGGATTCGCACATATAGGGTTCGCATAATAAATCACATAAGGGTTTGCATATTAAAACATAAGGGGTTCACATACTAAATCCATAAGGGCTGCATAATAAAACATATAGGGGTTCACATACTAAATTCATAAAGGTTCGCATAATAAAACATATGGAGGTTCACATACTAAATCATATTAGAGTTTGCATATTAAAACATAAGGGGGTTCGCATACCAAATATGTAACATTCCAGTTTAGGGCCTAGTCAGAATAGTGGTGCGAGACCACAAATCCGAGGTCTATGTATGAGTTTTTGAGGTTTATGCTAAGTTTGCATGTTAGTGTGGAAGTTTCAGGAAGCAATTTTGTGAAATTTCAGTTGAATTGTCCAAAAGGACTAAATTGCAAAAGTTTCAAAATGTGAGATTCTAGAAGCTATTTGTGTGAAATAGCTTTAGAATATTAATTAGAGGTCCTTAAATAGAAATTTACCCAAATTCTAATTTTTGGACAAAATTGGGCATGGATGAGTTAAAATAGAAAGTTTATCAAAAATGGCATTTTGGTCATTTAACAATTAAATGATTAAAAAGGAGGAAAAGATGACAAAATTCATTCATCTTCTTCTCCAAGGCTGCCGAAATTTTCAAGAGCCATTGTTAGGGTTCTTCAAATTTTTCAAGCTTGCTAGTAAGTGCATCCAAGCCCCATTTTTGATATTCTTCGTATTTTTGAAGTCCTAGTAGCATGAATAAGCTATTTTTAGCTATTTGATGAGCTATATTGAATGTTAAAAAATGTGGCCATGTATGACATGCATGTATGTTGATGTTTTATGGAAGATTATGAAAGCTTGATGTAGTAGAAACATATTTTGTTAAGTGATTATGAAAATGCATGTAGGCACTAGTTTGTGAAAGTTTTAAGCTTGGTCATACATGTGTGATTTAGTGAGAATTGGTGAATACTTTAGTTGAGTAAGTGATTCGACTAAGCATGAAAGGTTAGAAAGTTGAATAAAAATCACTTCACGAACCTTGGGGCAAAAGTGTAATTATGAGAAAGATTAGGGGCAAAAGAGTAATTTTGCCAAAGTATGAGATAAGTGTCAATATAGTCAATGTGTGTATTGAATAAGCTGATTTATTCATTATAGATCAAGAAAGACGAAGCCCGGATCTAAATCGAGGCAAGAGCAAGGTGGTGGACTAAGTTGCATATTTCTATACTTTTGAGTATCGAGGTAAGTCTATGCTTAAACAATTTATTCATACTTACAATTTCTTAATGCTAGCTAGTGTGTAGCATGATTGAGAATGATTGAGAACCTATGTGGGATGAATGTGGTAGAATTTGTGAATGGATGTATGGTTAATTAAGTAGATATGTGAATGTATGGTGAGAATGCTAAATGGTGGGCTAAGTGCGATACCATCTTAATGCATATTGACGATAAGCTGGCTATGTGCGATGCTATCGTTAGGTATATCGTCTAGTGGGCTAAGTGCGAAACCATCGAGAAATTAGCTGTGTGGTTGTATTATTGAGTTAATTAGCTGTGTGGATGAATTATCAAGATATGATGTTGTGTTGTATATTGTGTAAATGTGATATTGAATGCAGGGGTGCATTTCAATGGTTATGAGTATGTGACTCATGATGTGTTGGGAATGTGGTAAGGGATAGAAAGAGTAAGCATAGTTGTACATTATATGTTAGTATGATGCTAATTGTTGTTTAGCTTATACTATGATGCTTAATTGTTTATGTGTAAACTTACTAAGCTCAAAGCTTACTCCCTTTCTTTTCCATTGTCTTATAGAGTAAAAGTGTTGAATCGAGATACGATGATCAATTGGAAGATCGTCCACATTATCAGCACACTCTGGTACATGAGACTCCATGTTTTGTATATGGCATGTATAGAGGCTAGACAAGTTAGTGAATTTTGTTGTAAATGGTTAAGATGTGTTGGCCTTTAGATGGATAGTCTATTCTGTATAATGCCATAGTGGTTGACTACCTTATTTTGTGAAAAGGTTGTAGTTATCTATGTGAGATTGCACTTCAATTTGAGTTGTTTATGGATGTGTTGAATGAATGCATATTGTGTATGCTAGAAGGGTGAAAGGAACTTGGCACATAGCTTCATTTTTGTCCATGTGGATAGACACACGGGCATGTGTCTAGACCATGTGTGACACACGATCAGCCCACGGGCGTGTGACTTGGCCGTGCGTCCCCTGCATGTTAACATTTTAAGTTAGAATAGACCACCGGCTAGCCACACAGGCGTGCGCATAGGCCGTGTGAGTTTAGTCAGTGTTGGCCACAGGTTAGCCACACGGGCGTGTGACTAGGCTTTGAGGCCGTGTGTATGTAGTCAGTATTCACCACGGTTGAGGAGCATGGGCGTGTGGGTCTATGCACGGGCGTGTCTCTTCTTTCACGGGCGTGTTAGCCCTGTACAAAAGAGAAAATTTTTAAGATTGGAAAAGTTCCGATTTAGTCTCGGGAGCCCTCGTGTGAATGAGTGAGGCCTCATAAGTCGATAATGAGGTTGTTGAGATGACTTAAGAGAGTAGTCACGATGAGCCTAAGTGGCGATCAAGTGGTTTTATTACGGTAACGCCTCGGGCCCGGTTCTGGCGTAGAACCCCGGGTAAGGGGTGTTACAAAATCCATAAGGGTTTGCATGTAGGTTCGCATACTGGCTACAGTTCGCATGTATATCTGTTTATGTAAGGGTTCGTCTAACATTTACTAAGGGGTTTGCACAATATTCATTAAGGAATCACATGATAGCTCACCTAAGGTTCATATACATAGGGTTTGCATATATGGGGGACTGCATAACAGATTACCCTAATTAATTCATCATACACAATGGTCTAAGTTAGATCCCACACCTGATTGAAGACATAATAACTTTAATTTTTGGATGAAGAAATTGGCAATCACTGGGAGGAGAGGGATGAAATTGAAAACCTTGAAATCTTTTACAAACCCTAATCGCAATGATGATTTCAATAATGAAGAAGAAGAAGAAGAAGAGAGAATTTTGAGAGTTTTTTTTATTGAGAAACCTTCTAAGTATAAATTATAGGTTTTGAAAAGATTGGCTATGTATAAAACTTTTATTCTCTAATTGTAATAAGATTAGGAATTAATTTAGAATTAGGGTTAATTTAAATTAAGGATTAATTTAAATAATAGTTCTCGGTCAGGGCTTGTTTTGAAAATTCGATACTTTATTGGGAATAAAAATTTAAAATATTTTGACTAAAAGTGCACAAAGGGTTTCAAACTTGGGATCAAAGGAAATGCTAAGTTTTAACCATTGAACCAACAAGCTCATTCTTGACATAAACCTTTAAGAAATTGTTTTTAAGTGTTTTGGCCAAGCATTAAGGGAGATTAAAAAAATTATCAAGAGTGCAACCAAGGGGTCAAACTTAGGACCTTAGCTTTGCCTAACACTTAACCATTAAGCCTAGTGGTTTATTCTTGTTAATTTTTTATCAAAAATAATTTTTAAGTCATTCTAAGTATACTTGCCGTATTTATATTATGCTTTAAAATCTAAAATTTATCCCTATTTCTTTTAGCCTTAACTTTGAGATGTGACAATTATAATATGATTAATTAATTTAATATTTTTTATGAAAATAAAATTAAAACAATCTTCGTTATATTATTAATATAAAATTATAAAATTTAAATTCAAAATAAAAATAAAAATAAAAGCGTGATATCAATATATCATAAACATATTATTTTAATTTTTGTATATGCATTTATATGTGAATTATATAAAATATGTATATTATACTATTATATAATCAATACCATCTACATATATATATATATATATATATAAGGAAGGTTCATGTTGACACATACCACACACTTAAATGCTCCTTTTCTTTTTCTTAATACTTTATAAAAATGGTTACTTTTCAGTTTTTATATTTTGATATATTTAAATTTAAGATTTAATCTTTATATTTTAATTTATAGTATAGTTTGATCATTATATTTTAATAATGTTATTAATTATTTTAAATATTTAATATCGTTAATTTTTTAATAAAAATATTGCGTGATTATATATAATTTGAAAAAAAATAAATCGAAAAAGTAGAAGAATTAAATTCTTGAAAATAAAAGTAAGAAGGCTAAATTTTGAATGTACAAAACGTAGAGACTTAGAGCCCTGGTTGTTTGAACTGGACTGACTGGTCGAATCGAGAACCAATTGAGGTATCGGTTTAGAGAAAGAAATTAAACCAGTTGACTTGTATACCAGTACGGACCGGTTGAACCGAGTTAAAAAATTGATTGAACTAAATTTTTTTTATTTTTAAAAAAATATATTTTTCTTTTTATGATTTTTAATGATTTATTTAATAGAACCGTATGAACCAATGGTTTGACCAATTTGACCATTGGTTCGATTCTAAAACCTTACTTAGAGTATATTTTAATTTTGAAATTTTTAGTCCATAATTTGACACAAACAAATAATGAACTCAGCGCAAAGCATGGATGAATCATACTAGTTGTAGATAAAAAGGAATATAAAAAGGAATGCTCTAAGACCTACCTTAAATGTACTCCCTCGAATTTTCTTGTTCTTTTTTACCATTTACTTTTTTTTAACCCTTATGCTATGTTGAAATTTAAAATTTAGTTTCTATACTTCAGTTCCTTTTTTTTTTTTATTACATAATTTGGTCTCTCTATTTTTATAATGTCATTAGTTGGTCAAAATAGTTAATATTGTTAACTATTGCTATTAAGATTATTACATCAAAATTTTCTTAATAACACTATTCCAGCAAAAAAAAATCCACATAAAAATTTTAACTGAAATAGTTAAAAGTGTTAATTATTTAGATTAACTAATATAATTATAATATTATAGAGATACAATTTTTCCCAAAATATTATAGGAATTAAATCTCAAAATAAATGGATCAAAATCATAATATGGCTAAACACAATCTATCTCTGACACAATCATCCTAATGTCTCCTCTCTCTCTCTCTCTCTCTCTCTCTTTTGTATGCTTTTGTTGTCACGATAGAATTAATCTCGATTTGAATAAGAAATATTTTAAAATAATAAGATATTGTTTATTAATAAATTTGAATAGTTATAGTGAAATTGTAATTGAAGATTTCAACAATCTCTTGGCCTAGTGGCAAAAGTATTATGTTGTAGGTATGAGAGCTTGGGTTCGATCTTAAGAAACCTCATTCCCCTCCTCCAATTATAAAAATAAAAAAGTAATTGAAGATGAATACAGAGTAGATTATTCATTATGTCACCTATATTAACCGTGGTAGAAATTCAATTATGGTTCATATATTATGCTCAAATATGATATTTAACTGTTAGATTTGTAAAATAAATCTAAAATAAAACTAAATAAACCAGGATCTATCATGTCAAATCATCAAGAATAAATGAAGAATAAAACTAAATGCGGAAGCATACCTGAATCCATGAATTCCTTGTAGTTTTGCCGGATTTTGGGGATTTGATCTTCCAAATTAGCACACAAGAAATTTAGAGAATATATGCTCTCTCTTTCCTAATTATGGGATATTAGAAAAGATATCTTGTGTATAATTTGGGGACCATAACCCTAATATTTATAACCTTATCATACTAGTCCCAATCAAATTCTAATTAGCCCATCATTAATTAGAATTTGATTAGAAGAGTATCTACACATATTTGGCCCATAATTTATTTAATAATTAAAAGCCCAATAAAATTCTAACCAAATTAGATCACTTTTAATCTAATGTAACTCAAGATCAAAACGAGCAACAAGCGCCATGATTATCCTAAATGAGTCTTTCGATGAAACTAGAGAGAAAGTCTCTGTAAAATCAATACCTTCTTTCTGAGTATATCCTTTAGCTACAAGACGCGCTTTATACCTCTCTACATTACCATTTGCATCCCTCTTGGTTTTAAATATCCATTTACAACTAGTTGGTTTTGCACCTTCAGGTAATGGGATAAGTTCCCAAACTTTATTGTCTTGCATAGATTTATACTCATCTTTCATGGCATCAATCCACTTTTGAGAATTAGAACTTTTCATAGCCTGATGAAAGTTGATTGGATCATCTTCCATCATTCCATTATCATCCTCATGTTCTTGGAGAAATATAATATAATCATCTAGAATAGCATTTCTCCTTTTCTCTTGTGGACCTCTTTAATGACACTTGTTCTTGAGGTTATTAAGTTTGTTCTTCTGGAACAATTACCTCATTTTGAATGGAAAGTTGTTCAACATTGTCTTGTAGAGGTTTTGGATTCACTTCTTGATCAATGATAGGCATAAGAACTTGAACATCGTCAAAAGTGATAGTAGGAACTAAGTTAAAATCTAATTCCTCCTCAAAAACAATGTCTCTAACCTTATTTCTCCCCCAAGCTCAACATCCTCAAAAAATGTTGCAGTTCCCGTATAAAAAATATTCCTTATTATGGGATCATAAAATTTATAGCCCCTAGATCGCTCAGACTAGCCAATAAAGTAGCTGCTTACTGTTTTAGAGTCCAATTTCTTTTTATGTGGCCTATAAGGCCTTGCCTCAGCTGGACATCCCCAAATGTGAAAGTGCTTTAGATTAGGCTTTTGACCTGTCCAAAGCTCATAAGGTGTTTTTGTAACTGCTTTATTGGGTACTCTATTCAGAATGTAAGCTGCTGTCTTTAATGCTTCTCCCCAGAGGGACTTAGGTAAGGTAGAATGAGCAATCATGCTCCTTACCATATCCTTAAGAGTTCTGTTTCTTCTTTCGGCTACACCATTCATACTAGGTGATCTTGGCATGGTGTACTGTGGGAAAATATCGCATTCCTCTAAGAATTTCGCAAATGGTCTTGGATATTATTCACCTGAGCAATCATATCTACCGTAGTACTCACCACCACGATCAGATCTGATGTTTTAATCCTTTTGTTGAGTTGATTCTCAACTTTAGCTTTATAAGCTTTGAACACATCCAAAGACTGAGATTTCTCATAAATAAGATATAGGTACCCATACCGTGAATAATCGTCTATGAATGTTACGAAATATTGTTGACTATTCCAAGATTTCTCATGAATAAGATATAGGTACCCACAAATATCTATATGAATTAATTTTAAGACGTCTGAAGATCTGTTGCCACCCAATCTCTTGGTTTTGGTCTGTTTTCCCTTAATGCAATCGACACAGACATCAAATTCAGTGAAGTCAAGGGACTCTAAAATACCATCAACACAAGGCGTTCAATTCTAACTTTTGAGATATGACCTAAGCGCCTATGCCATAATGATGCTGAATTTTTCTTATTTAATATGCGTTTAATACCACGTGATTCCACATGCAAGATTTCATTATAGGATGCAACTGTTTCTAGCAAATAAAGTGTAACAGCCCGATTTAGGGCCTAGTCAGAACAGTGGTCCGAGACCACAAATCCGAAGTAGTAATATGAGTTCTTAAGGTATTTGAGATGGTTGCATGATATTATGAAAGTTTCATGAAGAAATTTTATGAAAATTTCTATTAAAGGGTTCATTAGGACTAAATTGCAAAAGTCGCAAAATATGAGTTTCTAGAAGCTTTTTGTATTAAATAGCTTTAGAATATTAATTAGAAGTCCTTAAATAGCAATTTTCCCAAATTATAAAATTTGGATAAAAATGGACAGGAGTTAGTAAATGGGGAATTTTTTAATGAGAAGGGCATTTTGGTCATTTATTAATTAAATGATTAAAAAGGGAAAAATATGATAAAAAATTCTTATTCATCTTTTTCTTTGTGCCGAAAATTTGAGAGACTCCATGGTTAGGGTTCTTCAATTTTTCAAGCTTGCTAGTAAGTTCATTTTAGCCACGTTTTTAATATTCTTCATATTTTTAGAATCCTCGTATTATGAATTAGCTACTTTTAGCTATAAGATGAGCTAAGATTCATGTTCATAAATCTACCCATGTATGAGATGCTTGTAAAATGACATTTTATGGAAGGTTATGAGAGTTTGATGTTAGTTAAACATCTTTTTCTAAGTGAATTTCATGAAAAATGCCAGTAAGGATTAATTTGTTAATATTATGAAATTTGTCATACATGGTAGAAATAGTGAGAATTTGTTATTGCTATAGTTGAGATAATGAATCAACTAATCATGGAGTTTAAGAAAGTGGTATGAAAATTATTTTACTAGCCTAGGGGCAAAAGTGTTAATATGAGAAAGTTTAGGGGCAAAATAGTAATTTTTCCAAAGTATGAGTTAAGAGTCAATTTAGTCAATGTGAGTATTAAATGATCTAAATTACTATTATAGATCAAGAAAAATAAAGCCCAGATCGAAACTGAGGCAAGAACAAAGTCGAGGGCTAAATTGCATATCTACATACATTTTGTATATCGAGGTAAGTTTGTATGATTTCCAAGCTTCATGAATATTTTCATTGAACTTCTTGTTATGTTGTTAAATATACATTACTTTCATGAGAATGTTTAATGGTATGCTATACAAAGAAATTAATAAGATTAAGCATGAGAAAGCCCCGATTGAAGTTGAATTACTTAGGATACTCGATCTACCACATGAGATAAGAAAGTCCGAATAAGACCAAGCCAAGGCCTGACATCGGCAATCAAGCAAAGTTATCATGTAAGTCCAAGACAAGTCTTGGCATTGAAGAGTATTTATGAGATGAAGACCCATGTAAGCCCAAGCCAAGGCATGGCATTGGTGACTCTCCAAGTAAAGATGTCATGTAAGTCCAAGACAAGTCTTGGCATTGAAAAGCTCTCATGAGATAGAGATCCCATGTAAGACCAAGCCAAGGCATGGCACTGGTGAGTAACAAGAAAGATTTCATGTAAGTCCAAGCCGAGGCTTGGCATTGACCAGTTCATGAGTAAAGATACCAAATAAGACCATGTCAAGACATGGCAATGGTAAGTTCCTAAGGGAACACACAAGGAAGACTTTGCGTAAGCCCATGTCAAGACATGGCATCAATACCAAGATGAGAGATCCCATGTAAGACCATATTGAGGATATGGCTTTG
Source organism: Gossypium australe (assembly GCA_005393395.2). Taxonomy (NCBI): domain Eukaryota; kingdom Viridiplantae; phylum Streptophyta; class Magnoliopsida; order Malvales; family Malvaceae; genus Gossypium; species Gossypium australe. Next base: position 57,812,752 of record CM016616.1, on the reverse strand, counting down.
GCTTCGAGTTATATGTGGGATGACATTCAGTATCCTTGGTTATTCATAGAAAATTCATCGGGCAAATGAGTAAAGCTTAAATAAGATAGCAAGAAATTAAGTAAGCAAAGTTATTATCAAGTTGAAATTGTAACATCCTAAAATTTAGGATTTTATGTTTTACATTGTACCATGCGATAGCCTAGTTAAGAATGTTAATTGTGTATGTTTAGGGGTCCTAAGAAGGCTTGGGGTTGAGTTGGGCCTTAGTAGAGTTTTTGTGTTTAAGCACTTAAGGGGAGAGAGGGTAAGTGGTGTCAAAGCTTAAGGAAATAAGTATGTATTTTGCTAGCACAAGTGAAGCTAGTAGTAAAGTGGTGTGGCGTTACATGAAGGAGCTTAAGGGGTGGAGTTCGAATCCCATCTATTGCAACTTGTGGATTTAATTTTTTGTACTAATCAAGTGTTTTATGGGAAGTGCCAGCCAAGGCTTTAAAGAAGGAAAGGAAAACTTTTTAATGATGGAAAGAACACAAGGAGAAGAGTAAGGAGGAGATCAAGGAGAGAATAAGGAAATGAGTAAAGGAAAGAGAAAATGGAGGGGGATATGTTGCCCGAATTTTTGGAAGGTGCTTGGGAAAGAACTTTTGGTCAACTCTCATCCTTTTGGTAAAGGTGGTACACGGTTTTGTTGGGAGAAAAGAGGAGCTGAAATGCTTTTGGTTATTTTGCAAGTTTTGTGCTTGAAAGGTTTGTTTTCTTTGTAACATTTTGGTGCTCTCTTTTCCGATCCTTTCTCTTTGTTTTGCCGAAACACTCAAGTAATTTGTTCACCTATTTTCTCTTTGTTTTGCCGTATTACTCAATCCATTTTGTTCATTTTTCCCTTTGTGTTAGCCGAAACCCTCTAACACCTCTTTTCCCATCTTTTCTTTTCTTTTTGATTATTTCTTCAACCTTCCTCTCTTTTCTTAAATCGACATTACCTTGTGGCCGAATCTTCCTTGTTCATTTCTCTCCAATAGCCGAACCTTTTATCACTTAATCTCTTTTTCATTTTCTTTTGTATGTTGGACACTCTCTTCTTTGACCGAATCGATAAGTGGTTTCATTCTCCTTTTTTCTTTTTCTTTTCTTTATGGCCAATTATGTGCCCTTATCATTGGATGGTTCTCAAAACCGAAAACATCACTCTCTACTACTCCCTCTTATCGTGATCATCTCTTTTAAGTAGTGTTCTAATGGGTGGCCGAATATCACATCCTTGCCGATTCATTTCTAGTCTTAAGCCCAATCGGTGGAAGTTGGATCTATCCTTGTCAAGGTAAGGAATTTCTTCAAGGTTCATTTCGATACCTCTCAATGCTTGGTTATTCCGCTAAAACGGATCGATGGTTATGTTTAATCGTTTATTCTAGGGACTAATCACTCGTTCTTCTCTACTTGTTGACCCTTCGGAAGTAGTGGTAAGCCAAAATCCTCTCCCTAATCAACTACATTCTCACATCATAGTATTATTCTAACTGAGACTTTTCCAATTGAGGCAAGTGGTAGCAATTTTAAAGGAAAAGTGATTGGAGGACAAAAAGGGAGTGGATTTGCAATTCCTACTCCTAAGTTCAAACGTAGGGCGGTATCGGTAGTTCGGGATTTCCCACCGGCTTGTGGACCATCATCCAGTGAGAATAGACAAATCATGGTCGTTCACGATACTAAGGGTAAGCATTTCATTAGATCGTTAGATTTAGATATTTGGATTAAGACACCCTATTTTTGTTGTTAATCAAGTATTATGGTGACATAGGTGCCGACGATCAAGAAGGTTTAGTCCTTATCGTAATCAGGTGTGTAATCTCACACCGAAATCCCGTAGATTCGTGATTCACTATCATGTTGGACAATAGATCGTTGTTGCTTAAAATTCTAATAACTATAATATGGCATGAATTGAGTAATTTGCTTAAACAACTCTATTTCTAAAAATCTGTCAAAATCGGTATTAATTTGTAAAATTACAAAAATGCCCCTACGGGCCGATTTACCAAAATGCCCCTATGGGCCAATTTACCAAAATGCCCCATATGGGCCAATTTACCAAAATGTCCCTATGGGCTGATTTGCTAGAATGCCTTAGTGGGCCAAACTATCAAAGTGTTTTAATGGGCCGATTCGCCTAAATAATTTACAAGATTAATGGTTGTTATATATATGTGGATATTCTATTTTATTATGTATGTTGCATTTTATTGCATGGGATGGGAGAAATTTTATGGAGAGCAGTGTAGCCTGGTGGCATAGCCACAATTTGTTCACTATTGTGCTTAATTATGATTTCGGTGGCTTGACCACAAAAATGTTATACAAATAGCTGCTCGACTGCAAATTGGTGTGAGCGGCGGGGTGGGTTGACTTGATCCCCACAGGTGTGATTGGCTGGTCGGGGGTGTGATGGATGGATGGGTTGGGTTGCATACTTTTCATTTAAATATTGTTATGTAAAATGGGCTTAGGCCCAAGATCATGCTATGCGGGTTCAGGCCTAGTGGATGACGGTTAGGGGATTATGCACTGAGTTCTTGTAACTCACCCCTTTTTCTTAATCCTTACAGGTAATGCTCAGTAATAAGGACTTGGGCCCATGGATGACTCGATGGAGGCCATACTTTGGAAATAATGTTTTCGAACATTAGTAAACTTCTTTTCCGTTTTATTTCGTTACTTTTACTATTTTGGGTTTTAAAGTTGTAATAAGGCCTCTAGGATATGTTTTATTTTGCTTTATTTTTAGACGTGCTTAATATCTTTCTTGAATTGTTTTAAATGGGGATTTTCTAAAATCATAAATAATGGTTTTCCAAAATTGATTAACAAATAGATTTCATAACAAATATGTACAAATAATTTAACTCGAATTTTCTTTTGAAATTATCAACGTCATTTTCAAAAGTCACGGTTTTAAAGTTCACTAGTTCGATTTTCAAACTATCAATCAACCACTCGAAATTAGTAGTATTTTATCGAATACTTATAACCAAACTTGTTTTCTTAACTATACCAAATAACGTCAACTTTAGTAAAAATCACAAGTTCTTTATACGTTTTCTTCATGTGACATGCCAGATCCGGTCATACCGCATGGGCCGGGTTTGGGGTGTTACATTTTATGGTATTAGAGCCCAGTTACAAAACTCGGCTGTGGTTTGGGTTCAAAAGCATTTTTCAAAGCTGTTTGAATTATAAATTATATTTTAGAGGAAGTATGGCACCACGGGTATCCGGCACCAAGTCAGTAAGTTTTTGTTTTCATTTTATGATTATTGTGGTATGACTGTGATGAGAAAACTTCACAAAATAGAAATACTCTAGAAGTTTTAGCTTAGGAGCTGAAAACTATAGAGAATGAGACTTTAGGATACGTTTTGTGAAAACAACTTTACTTCCTATACTCCATAAAACACTGTTTAATAAACATTGAATAGCATATTAATTCATAAGACTCCTAATCAGATTAAATCGACTTAGCAAACATGAGCGCTAGAGGACGTGGACGCTGTAGACGTGGACGTGGTAGAGGCCGAGGTACTAGAGTTGTATTTGAGGCATCAGGACATATGCCGAAAATGGACGCACCTGCATCACCGGTGACTGAAGCTGGGTCACATGATGGAATGAGAGAGGACGACACTTTGTCCCAAGCGATGTTGCGAGTTCTAGAAAGGGTTGCTAGGGCAAGAACCGGGTCGGTAGCTAGTGGGTCGATATTGGAGCGACTCAGATCGAATGGGGCCGAAGTTGTTAGGGGTATTTCGCGTATAGCCCCAAATGTAGCGGAGTATTGGCTTGAGGTGGTGGAGCGGATTATGGACGACCTGGATTGCACAGCTGAACAGAAACTGAAAGGGGTTGTGTCATTGCTGAGAGATGAGGCGTATCAGTGGTGGCTCACTATTCGGGAAGGCACTTAGGCTAATCGTATTACCTGGGAATTCTTTAAGACAACATTCCAGGGAAAATATGTCGGGGCTAGCTATGTGGATGCCCGAAGGAAAGAATTCCTGAATCTGGTCCAAGGAGGTAGATCTGTGGCAGCATATGAGGCGAAGTTTCTGCGTCTGAGTCAGTATGCCCAGGGAATAGTGCCGACTGATTATGAACGCTGTGTGCATTTTGAGGATGGATTGCGTGATGAGTTACGGGTACTGATAGCCCCACAAAAAGAGAGGAATTTTGCTACACTGGTGGAAAAAGCTAAGATAGCTGAGGAAGTTAAACACTCAGAACAGCAAAATCGAGACAATGATAGGGGCAGGAACAAGAGGGACTCTAGGTACTCAGGTCCTGCTAAAGGATTTCAGAAAAGGCCCAGGAATGAGGGGCCAGTTCGAGTGGGTGCTCCAGCTACTACCAATTAGTTATAGCCTTGTGTGGATTGTGGAAAACTTCACTTGGGTGAATGCTGGAAGAGAACTGGTGGTTGTTTCAGATGTGGATCCAAGGACTATCAGTTTAAGGATTGCCCTCGAGAGCCTGCTCAGACTCAGGTAGTTCATAACAGATTTGCGCAGCCAGCAGGAGGCACTCAGCAACTGCCGAGAGGCCGTGGGCCAGGTCGAGGTGGTAATGGCGTAGGACGAGGTTAGGGTGCACCGGGTAGAGGTACCAGTAATAGGGGTAACACGGAGGCGAGACAGCCAGGTTTGGTCTATGTGGTCAGATGTCGAAAGGATGGTATGCACCTGACTTCATAACCGGTACGTTTTTTCATATCTGATGTACCTATTATCGCTTTGATAGATATTGGATCCACCCATTCGTATGTTGCTTGTGCTGTGCCTAGTACTTTGAATATTAGATCTAAGATTACTGCTAGAGAAACAACTGTGATTAGCCCTTTAGGACAGTCGATGGTAGTAAATAAGTTGTTTAGAGATGTGCCCTTAGAAGTTCAGGGGGTAGTATTTCTGGCGGATTTGATGGAACTGCCGTTCGGGGAGTTCGACCTTATATTGGGCATGGACTGGCTAGTTAAACACCGTGCAAACTTGGACTGTGCTGTAAAGCAGATGGTACTAATAACTTCAGAGGATAAGGAAGTGATGATGATAGGTGAAAGAAGAAACTATCTGTCTAATATGGTATCTGCTTTAAAGGCAGAAACGTTGGTGCGAAAGGGGTGTGAAGCGTTCTTAGCCTTTATCAGTGCTTTGGGAGCCAAAGAGTTGTCGGTGGAGAGTGTTAGAACGGTGAAAGAGTTTTTAGAAGTCTTTCCCGAGGAACTTCCAGGATTGCCTCTGGATCGGGAGGTGGAATTTGGTATTGAGCTGTTGCTAGGAACGATTTCGATGTCCATTGCTCCTTACAGAATGGCACTGAAGGAGCTCGTGGAACTTAAAGCTTAGATCCAAGAGTTGATGGATCGTGGATTTATTCGACCAAGTGTGTCACCGTGGGGAGCGCCAGTTTTGTTCGTTAAGAAAAAGGATGGGTCAATGCGTATGTGCATCGATTATAGACAATTAAATAAGTTGACGATCAAGAACAAGTACCCGTTACTGAGGATCAATGATCTGTTCGATCAGCTGCGAGGAGCTTCGGTTTTCTCGAAGATAAACTTGAGATCGGGGTATCAGCAGTTAAAAGTCAAGGAGGCAGATATTCATAAGACTGCGTTTCGAACTCGTTATGGGCATCACGAGTTCTTAGTGATGTCGTTCGGGTTGACAAATGCACCAGCTGCATTTATGGACATGATAAACCGAGTTTTCCAACCCTATCTAGACCGGTTTGTGGTTGTGTTCATTGATGACATCCTAGTGTACTCAAAGAAGAAGAGCATGATTCTCATCTACGGGTAGTATTGCAGATATTAAGGGAGAAGCAACTATATGCCAAATTCAGTAAGTGTGAATTTTGGCTGAGGGAAGTGACCTTTTTGGGGCATGTTGTGTCTGCCGGAGAAATTAGAGTTGATCCCCAGAAGGTCGAGGCTGTATTGGATTGGAAGCCACCGAAGTCAGTGGCAGAAATCTGAAGTTTTCTAGGATTGGCTGGGTATTACAGGCGATTCGTTGAGGGGTTTTCATTGATTGCTGCACCCCTAACTAAGCTGCTATGTAAGGGAGTACCGTTTGTGTGGTCAGATAAGCAACAAGAGAGCTTTGAGAAATTGAAGAAGATTCTGACATAGGCACCAGTATTGATTCAACCTGAGGCTGGTAAATAGTTTATCGTTTATTGTGATGCGTCACACATAGGCTTGGGATGTGTGTTGGTGCAAGGGGGAAAAGTGGTGGCTTATGCATCTCGTCAATTGAGTCCGCATGAGATAAACTATCCCACACATGATTTGGAGTTAGCTGCAGTGGTGTTTGCTCTGAAGATATGGAGACACTATCTGTACGGGGAGAAATCGATTATTTACACGGACCATAAGAGTCTGAAGTACCTCTTTACCCAAAAGGAGTTGAACTTAAGACAGCGGAGGTGGATAGAATTGTTGAAAGATTATGGCTTCTCAATTGAGTATCATCCAAGTAAAGCTAACGTAGAGGCAGATGCGTTGAGTCATAAGGTGATATTGGATTTGAGAGTGATGTTCGCTCATTTTAGCCTTTATGAGGATGGTAGCTTGTTAGCTAAACTTCAAGTGAAGCCTGCATGGGTAAGTCAGATTAAGGAAAAATAGTTGTTAGATGAAAGGTTGGGTTCTCGACTTCAGCAAGTGGAAAGTGGTGAGATAGGGGACTTTAGATTAAATAGTGATGGAGTATTGTGTTTCCGCGGAAGAGTTTGTATGCCTAGGGATTCGGAATTGAGACAAATGATTCTATGTTAGGCACATAGTAGCCCATATGCTATGCACTCCAGGGGAAACAAAATGTACCGAGACCTCCGTGAGCAGTATTGGTGGCCAGGGTTGAAACGAGAGGTTACTGATTTCGTGAGCAAGTGCTTGACATGTCAGCAGGTGAAGGCGGAACATCAATTACCTTCAGGGTTGCTTCAACCGGTGAAAATCCCACTATGGAAATGGGAGAGGATAACGATGGACTTTGTTAGTGGGTTACCCTTAACGCCTACTAAGAAAGATTCAGTATGGGTTATAGTGGATCGGTTAACGAAGACTGCTCATTTCCTACCTGTTCATACGGATTATTCGTTGTAGAAGTTGGCCAAGTTGTATGTAGCAGAAGTCGTGAGGTTGCATGGGGTACTGGTGTCTATTATATCGGACAGGGATCCTAGGTTTACATCACGGTTCTGGAAGGCTTTACATGAAGCTTTAGGTACAGGACTAAATTTCAACACGACGTTTCATCCGCAGACTGATGGTCAGCCGGAGAGAGTAATCCATATTCTAGAAGACATGTTAAGGGGCTGTGTAATCGATTTCAGGGGTAGTTGGGAAGATTTCCTACCATTGGCAGAGTTTGCATACAAAAACAGCTATCAATCCAGCATCCAGATGGCACCCTACGAGGCGTTGTATGGTCGTAGGTGTCGTACTCCTACTTGCTGGACTGAGCTGGGGGAGCGACAGTTATTGGGTCCTGAGTTGATCTCGGAGACGGAGGAGAAAGTTAAGGTAATTCGGGCTCGGTTAAAAGAAGCTTCGGACAGACAGAAATCGTACGCGGATCTGAAGCATAAGGATATAGAGTTTGCAGTGGGAGATCAGGTCTTTTTAAAGGTCTCACCTTGGAAAAAGATCTTTAGATTTGGATGGAAGGGCAAGTTGAGCCCTAGATTTATCGGACATTACCATGTATTGAAACGTGTTGGGCCAGTGGCTTATCAGCTTGAGTTACCTCCAGAGTTAAGTTAGATACATAGCGTATTTCATGTTTCGATGTTAAGGCATTATCGTTTGGATCCGTCTCATGTTGTACCAGTGGAGGGAGTTGAGATAAGACCTGACTTGTCTTTTGAAGAAGAGCTAGTGCAGATTTTAGATCGGGATATTAAGGTGCTGAGAAAGAAGTCGGTTCCGTTAGTCAAAGTATTATGGCGTAATCACGGGTCAGAGGAAGCAACATGGGAGCCAGTGGACACGATCCGATAATAGTATCCTCACCTCTTTTAATCAGGTAAATTTTGAGGCCAAAATTTCTTTAAAAAGGGTAGAATTGTAACATCCTGAAATTTGGGATTTTATGTTTTACATTTTACCATGCGATAGGCTAGTTAAGAATGTTAATTGTGTATGTTTAGGGGTCCTAAGAAGGCTTGGGGTTGAGTTGGGCCTTAGTAGAGTTTTTGTGTTTAAGCACTTAAGGGGAGAGAAGGTAAGTGGCGTCAAGGCTTAAGGAAATAAGTATGTATTTTGCTAGCACAAGTGAAGCTAGTAGCAGAGTGGTGTGGCGTTACATGAAGGAGCTTAAGGGGTGGAGTTCGAATCCCATCTATTGCAACTTGTGGATTTAATTTTTTATCTAATCAAGTGTTTTATGGGAAGTGTTGGCCAAGGCTTTAAAGAAGGAAAGGAAGACTTTTTAATGATAGAAAGAACACAAGGAGAAGAGTAAGGAGGAGATCAAGGAGAGAATAAGGAAAGGAGTAAAGGAAAGAGAAAAGGGAGGGAGATATGTTGGCCGAATTTTTGGATGGTGCTTGGGAAAGAACTTTTGGTCAACTCTCATCTTTTTGGTAAAGGTAGTACACGGTTTTGTTGGGAGAAAAGAGGAGCCGAATTCCTTTTGGTCAGTTTGCAAGTTTTGTGCTTGAAAGGTTTGTTTTCTTTGTAACATTGTGGTGCTCTCTTTTTCGATCCTTTCTCTTTGTTTTGCCGAAACACTCAAGTAATTTGTTCACCTATTTTCTCTTTGTTTTACCGTATTACTCAATCCATTTTGTTCATTTTTCCCTTAGTGTTAGCCGAAACCCTCTAACACCTCTTTTCCCATCTTTACTTTTCTTTTTGATTATTCCTTCAACCTTTCTCTCTTTTTTAAAATCGACATTACCTTGTGGCCAAATCTTCTTTGTTCATTTCTCTCCAATAGCCGAACCTTTTATCACTTAATCTCTTTTTCATTTTCTTTTGTGTGTTGGATACTCTCTTCTTTGACCGAATCGGTAAGTGGTTTCATTCTCCTCTTTCTTTTTCTTTTCTTCAGCCGATTATGTGCCCTTATCATTGGATGGTTCTCAAAACCGAAAACATCACTCTCTACTACTCCCTCTTATCGTGATCATCTCTTTTTAGTAGTGTTCTAATGGGTGGCCGAATATCACATCCTTGCTGACTCATTTCTAGTCTTAAGCCCAATCGGTGGAAGTTGGATCTATCCTTGTCAAGGTAAGAAATTTCTTCAAGGTTCATTTCGATATCTCTCAATGCTTGGTTATTCCGCTAAAACGGATCGATGGTTATGTTTAATCGTTTATTCTAGGGACTAATCACACATTCTTCTCTACTTGTTGACCCTTCGGAAGTAGTGGTAAGTCGAAATCCTCTCCCTAATCAACTACATTCTCTAATCATAGTATTATTCTAACCGAGACTTTTCCAATGGAGGCAAGTGGTAGCGATTTTAAAGGAAAAACGATAGGAGGACAAAAAGGGAGTGGATTTGCAATTCCTACTCCTAAGTTCAAACGTAGGGCAGTATCGACAGTTCGGGATTTCCCACCGGGTTGTGGACCATCATCCGGTGAGAATAGACAAATCGTGGTCGTTCACGATAATAAGGGTAAGCATTTCATTAGATCGTTAGATTTAGATATTTGGATTAAGACACCCTCCTTTTGTTGTTAATCGAGTATTATGGTGACATAGGTGCCGACGATCAAGAAGGTTTAGTCCTTACCATAATTAGGTGTGTAATCTCACACCGAAATCCCGTAGATTCGTGATTCACTATCATGTTGGAAAATAGATCGTTGTTGCTTAAAATTCTAATAACTATAATATGGCATGAATCGAGTAATTTGCTTAAACAACTCTATTTCTAAAAATCTGTCAAAATTGGTATTAATTTGTAAAATTACAAAAATACCCTCATGGGCCGATTTACCAAAATGCCCCTATGGGTTAATTTACCAAAATACCCTTATGGGCCGATTTCCTAGAATGCCTTAGTGGGTCGAGCTATCAAAGTGTTTTAATGGGCCGATTCACCGAAATAATTTACAAGATTAATGGTTGTTATATATATATATATATATATGTGTGTGTGTGGATATTCTATTTTTATTATGTATGTTGCATTTTATTACATTGGATGGGAGAAATTTTATGGAGAGCAGTGTAGCCTGGTGGCATAGCCAAAATTTGTTCAGTATTGTGCTTAATTATGATTTCGGTGGCTTGACCACAAAAATGTTATACAAATAGTAGCTCGACTGCAAATTGGTGTGAGCGGTGGGGTGGGTTGACTTGATCCCCATAGGTGTGATTGGCTGGTCGGGGGTGTGATGGATGGATGGGTTGGGTTGCATACTTTTCATTTAAATATTGTTATGTAAAATTTGCTTAGGCCCAAGATCATGCTATGCGGGTTCAGGCCCAGTGGATGACAGTAAGGGGATTATGCACTGAGTTCTTGTAACTCACCCCTTTTTCTTAGTCCTTGCAAGTAATGCTCAGTAATAAGGACATGGGCCCAGGGATGAATCGGTGGAGGCCATACTTTGGAAATAATGTTTTCGAACATTAGTAAACTTCTTTTCCGTTTTATTTCGTTACTTTTACTATTTTGGGTTTTAAAGTTGTAATAAGGCCTCTAGGATATGTTTTATTTTGCTTTATTTTTAGACGTGCTTAATATCTTTCTTGAATTGTTTTAAATGGGGATTTTCTAAAATCATAAATAATGGTTTTCCAAAATTGATTAACAAATAGATTTCATAACAAATATGTACAAATAATTTAACTCGAATTTTCTTTTGAAATTATCAACGTCATTTTCAAAAGTCACGGTTTTAAAGTTCACTAGTTCGATTTTCAAACTATCAATCAACCACTCGAAATTAGTAGTATTTTATCGAATACTTATAACCAAACTTGTTTTCTTAACTATACCAAATAACGTCAACTTTAGTAAAAATCACAAGTTCTTTATACGTTTTCTTCATGTGACATGCCAGATCCGGTCATACCGCATGGGCCGGGTTTTTGGGTGTTACAGAAATTGAGTATTATTCATGATATGAATGATGAATTAGAGATTATGATTATTATAGTAAAGTATACTGATCTATGTAATGAAGTGATACATGTATCTTGTTTATCTCACGAGCATGAGACTAGTAAGTATCATGAGATATGTAAGAATCAGTAAGAGTAAGTAAGCTTAGATAGCTGAAATTATGATGCCATTGTTTATGCCAAATTGTTTATGTTAAACAAGTATGATGTTATGTGAATTATATGCAAACTTACTAAGCTAAATGCTTATGTCTTTCATTCTCTCTTTCCATGTAGTCCCGCCAAGCTAATCTCGTGGATCATCGTCATCAGAGCTCGGAGCACACTATCAATCGCTATTTTGGTATAGCCAATATGTTTATATTAAGTATGGCATGTATAGGAACATTTCATTTTGAAAATATGTCTTAAAAAGGGCAAAAGAATGGGCTATCAAGTTATTATTCTTTTGTATATGGCTAAGTGATTGGCCAAGATTGACTAAGTATGTATGGTTATCGATATCAATGAAGCATGTAGTATTTTTCATGAAAGATGTAGTAATTTTAAATTGTTGGATTGAACATGGAATTGATCTTGATTTCTGGGTGCCAGTTGGCTTGGTAAATAGCCTTCAAGTACCCACACGGATAGACACACGGGCGTGTGTCTAGGCCGAGTGTCCCCTGCAACTTAGTACTTTAAGTTAGATTAGACTACAGGATAATCCCACGGCTGTTTGTTTAGGCCGTGTACGACACACGGTCAGAACATGGGCGTGTGCCCTAGGCCATGTGAACATAGTCAGTGTCGACCACGGTGTAAGTCCACGGGCGTGTCAAGGCTGTGTGAATATAGTCAGTGTCGACCACGGTTGGAAGGCATGGGCGTGTCTTAGGGGTACACGAGCGTGTCCCAAGCCACATAGGCGTGTGACCCCCTGTTTTAAGGAAAAGTTTTCAATCGAATTTCGAGAGTTTCTAGATATGTGTTTAAGGCCTTGTAGGCCTAGGAGATGTATGAGTTGTTTAAGAAAGAGAAGTTTTAATTCGAAACAAAATTTTATAGACTGTAAATACAAGTTTAAGCAAGTTCAAGTATATTAATATCTCATATCCGGTCTTAGCCTTGGACTCGGGTATGGGGTGTTACATAAAGGTTGTCATAAGTATTTAAATAACCAGTTCCAATAACATTTAAATTTAAAGACAAATTAAATTGATTGTTTCCGAATGAACAATAATATCCAAATTTGTCCAACGAAGAAACAGAAAATAAATTCCGTCTAAATGATGGTACAATAAAAGTGTCTTTTAAATCCAAATAAAAACCAGTTCCTAATAACAACCTAAAATGCCAAATCGCTTCCACTTCTACCGATTTTCCATCGCTTACAAAGATGTGTCTTTCACCATCACTTGGCTTTCGGTAACTCAGGCAACCCGGCATAGAAACACTTATGTGAGTAGTAGCACCAAAATTTATCCACTAAGTGTTTCTAGGTACTGAAGCTAAATTAATCTCAGAACAGACCAAATTAAGAATTATACCTTTCTTTGCACGCTAAGCATGATATTTGGTACAATCTTTCTTTAAGTGTCTAGACTTGTTACAAAAGAAACAACTCTCTGTAGCTTGTTGTTGTTTCTTTTGAGCTGGACCCTTAGCAGCTTCATTATGATATTTTCTTTTCTTGCCCTTGTCTTTAGGGGCATTGGCCAAATGAGCACTTTCAGACTTATCACGCTTCAACCTTTCTTCCTCTTGCACACAATGAGAAATGAGCTCATTTAGGGTCCATTTCTCCTTTTGACAATTATAACTAATTTTAAATTGATTAAACTGTGCAGGAAGCGATGCCAAAACCATAAGAACAAGAAATTCCTTAGAAAGCTCGATCTTAAGTGCCTTAAGTCTTGAAGCAGTATGGAACATCTCCATAATGTACTCCCTTACGTTTCCATGACCCTTATACTTCATACACATCAAAGAAGTCAGAAGTGATGTCATCTCAACCTTATCATTTTTAACAAAATGTTTCTCAATTTTATCAAGGAAACCCTTGGCCTAAGTAATCTCTTCAGATTTTTGTGCCCCTAAAGGCTTCTGGAATGCTGTGTTTCATGATCATAAGACTCATGTGATTTGAACGATCCCACCTCTCAAAATCCCTCTTAACATCAGGGGTGCTTTCCACAGTGAGAGGTGCAGGTTGTTCTTCCCTTAGTGCAAGGTCTATGTCCATACAGCCAAGCACTATAAGTAAGTGCCTTTTCCATTCCTTAAAATTAGTCCCATTAGAATTTATATTAGCAGATATTGTGGCAGTAGAAAATGAGTTAGCTGGATATAGAACAAAAACAAGCTTAAATCAATATTCATAAGTAAACAATAAATTTAGGATAATGGCTAATCCCATCTCAAGATACCAAACACAACATTAATATCAAGTCTTTGGACAATAATATTAACAGTAAGCGGTACTCTTGTTGTAGCAATCAAACATTGACAATAAATTATGTCGAACAATTAATTAATCTTTGGACTAACTTATTGCTCTGTCACACATTTATCACCACATATGTCTTTGAAATTCTGCCAAATATTAACTTACCTTTGGGTCAATTAATAAACGCATGAATCACAAAAACATATAATCATCTTAATATTTCAAATAAACTAATCTACACAAAAGGGATCACTTTGGCGGCATTTTGTTTCAACTAATTTATTTAAAATATTAGATATCCTTAATTAAAAGCCAAAATCTGAACTTATTTGTTTCAAAATGTTTACCTTAATTTCATCTTTCAATCAAATTGAAAGATAATTATATATATATAAATTTCCAAAACAACATGCATTAAACCAATCAAAGTATGCATATATTATATATTTATATATATAAACAAAACATATATATGAATTATGTAACACCCCAAACCCGGTCAACACACCACGACCGAATCTAGCATGTTACAGGAAGATATCTTGAAGAAGACAAGCTAGCGAATCAAGTTTTGAGTAAAAATTTCCTCGTTGTTTTTATTTTTGTAAAAAGCAGGTGTATGATGAGTTAAAACTGTTCTTGTTGTTTTTGAAAACCCGAGATTAGATCTTTAAAACCTAGTTTGTCGAATCCGTAAGTAAAACAATTCTATATTACTTGAAAATGCGAATAGTTTCTTTTTAGTTGCTTAAAACATTTAAATTGAGTGTGTAAAACTTTAAGTTTGAAAAAAAAACCGTTTGAGTTGTAGTTCTCTTCATTTTAAAGTGATACCCGATGGTAAAGTTTAAAACATGCCGCTTTGTAGTTTTAGCAAACCTTATTTTTTCCAAATTTTATCAGATGTTAACCAAAAGTTTGTTAAGTCATATTTGAAATCAAATCCAACCACATAAATAATCATAATATAATTTAAAAGGCCTTTTTACAATCCCAACAAAACCAAATCGAGGTAAATGAAATAAAGTACCAAATCGAAATCCATGAAAGACCGTATTTATTCATAGCATGGCCACCTCGAGTCCACCGGGCTCCTCGTCCGCGATCTAGGTGTCACCTGAAATGATAAGAGAGAAGGTGAGTCACCAATACTCAGTGCATAAACCCTCATCTCGATTAATGCAACATGTTTACACACATATCACCAAGCAATATAAGTAATGCACCCCAACCCTAGCCATCCATACTCCTTATCTACCCCGTGTGGTACCAAACCACTGGTGGTGCCAAACCACTGGTGACCCAAAGTCACGAATAATCCATCTGTGGGGCCAACCCACGTGTGATACCAAATCATTGGCGACGATCCCGTAATATCAACTGTGGGGCCAACCCACTGTGGTGCTAAGCCGCTGGGACAAGTCGCTATGAGGTGCCAAACCTCTGGTGACCCAAAGTCACAAAATATCAATATCCAAGTGTGGGCCCAACCCACGTGTGATACCAAATCACTGACAATGATCCCGATATGTCAACTGTGGGGCCAACCCACCGTGGTACTAAGCCACTGGGACAAGTCGCTATGAGGTGCCAAACCTCTGGTGACCCAAAGTCACTAAATCAATCTGTGGTACCAAACCACTGGAGGTGCCAAACCTCTGGTGTCCCAAAGACACGGATATCATCTTCCCCCTCCTCTCATATCACCCATCATCATGCCATACTCATGTAAATCATGCAACCCATGCAAATCATGTCAACATATTTTGGTACACATCTCATAACACATATATGTCATAAAATCATTATATCATATAATAAATAACAGAACTCATATCGAAACGGACTTACCCGAATACGTGCACATACCCATAGGGTACCATATCAACATCCATACTGTTTCAGCTTTCATTATTATCAGGTTATTAAAATATATTACTAAGTAATAGAGTGTGTAAGTTACACACCTATTATAACGCAAGCCCTAAATCCGAAGAGTCGATCTACAACGCTAGGTCCTTGATCCTACATTCGGCCATAACTAAGGTTAGCCACATAGGCCATTCGGCCAAACCAAATAAACTCAAAGGGTTAACGCTTGAAACCCGAGACCTTACCTAAACGCCCCTTGAATACTAGCCACCACATGCTTTGTGAATCTGCTTCACTCCCCTACAATCGGCAATCCAAAAACACTTACATCAATAGCCTTCGGCTTGAATACTTAAAAGAATAGATGATCTTACAAATGGATCCTTACCACCACTTACCAAAACCGATTGCCAAAAAAAATAGAGGTTGGATCGATCTTCCAAAATCCCGGAGACCCTATAACAAAACGGTTCCCAAAAAGGGTAATTAACACCCTTGCTATCAAATGCCGAAATCGGCTCCTACCTTTAAAGAAGTCGACAGAGAAAAAGAGAGAAGAAGAAATAGGCATTCGGCCTTGAGCACTTACCTTCCTCTAAAAAACCGATTGGAGAAAACTAGGAGAGATCACCCTTGCTTGAGACTTTCGGCCAAAACTAAACAAAAAGGGAGAAGAGAATTCGGCTATGGTTATTTGAAACAAGCAGTTAAGGTTCGGTTTGAGTGGAAGAAGAGGAAGAAAAGAAGTGAAAAGAAGATAGGGGTTTCGGCAAAAGAGTTTGAAAAGAGCCAAGAAAATGAAAGTAAAAGAGGAAGAAAATGAGTACTTTCGGCTTAGCACAAATGGAAAAAAGAAAAGAGAGAAATGAGAGGGTAAGTGTTCCGGCTAAGGATCAATAAGAAGAAAAGAAAGCAAAAATGAAAATAAAAGTTTTTGAACTCAAGAGAGCATTCGGCCACAATAAAATCAAGAGAGAACAAGTGCAAATTTCGGCAAGGGTATATGTTGCCTAAGGTTTTCAGTTTCAAAGAAGAAAAAGGTGAAAATGCTCACCTGAAGGTTCGGCTAGCTACTGAAACAAAAAGAAAGAATCTCGGCTATTGATACACTAAACAAAGGCTGGCCGAAATGCACTCTAAACACTTTAGGAGGTTTCGGCATCCCCCCTACACACCTTACCAAAACCGGCCACTCCCCCCCAAGAGGAGTTCAAAATTCGGCCAACACCCAAAGTCTCTCCTAGCCACTAATTCAAACAGATTTGAATTAGTCAAACACCCAAATTTTCTCTCTGCCAACCATTCAAACAAATTTGACTTGGTCTATCCTTACTAGGCAGAGTTTGAACTGCACACAACTTCTCCCCCTCATTGACGTCAAAATAGAAGGCAAAAGGTGGGATTTCTGCAGCTCGAACCTGAGACCTCCTTCCCCTGCAAGTGGCGTCAATCACAGGCTCTAAGTGGCGCCTCCTTGCCACCTTGCCAAGCCTCTTTCATGTGTTAAAATCCTACTTGAAATACTTATAACCCTTATCTCCTTCAGCTCCTTTTACCTTAAACCTAAAAACTAAAATTTTTCCTACTACTCAGGCCTACACTAGACTTACAACTAAGTCTCAAAACATCATAAATAACAACACCGCAATCCAAACACAAGCAAACAATGCAGTTACAAAATAACCCCTATTTCAGGATATTACAAATTAATTTCTATATATATATATTTAAATGTCATATAGGATTAAAATAATAATAATCACATGCCTTGCAAATACACAGGAACTTAATAATCGAAGCACAAACCATGAAAAACAAAACAAAACCCATGATTGATATACATATACATATATTCATACAGCATAATATATATAGCAAAAGCACCGACTTAACAATCACAGATCATGCAATCGCCGAGTTGACCTTCATGCAATATTTATTTATTTATTATAAAGCTAAATGCAATATAAGATTGTTAACAGAAACTAAATCGCAATATTTTCAAATTAAAGCTTAAAAACGTAGGTATCAAATAATATTACACAAATATTTTACACTTTATAATTGAATCCATTAATTCGAAAATCACCCAAATAAAAAATAAAACTCTAAAATTTTAATATGCATTAATCAATTCCCAATGATTCGATATGACAAGGCTCGGATGCCACTTGTTAGATTTGTAAAATAAATCTAAAATAAAACTGAGTAAACCAGGATCTATCATGCCAAATCATCAAGAATAAATGAAGAATAAAACTAAATGCGGAAGCGTACCTAAATCCATGAATTCCTTGCAGTTTTACCAGATTTTGGGGATTTGATCTTCTAAATTAGTACATAAGAAATTTAGAGAATATATGCTCTCTCTTTCCTAATGATGGGATATTAGAAAAGATATATTGTGTATAATTTGGGGACCATAACCCTAATATTTATAACCTTAGCATATTAGTTCAAATCAAATTCTAATTAGCCCCTCATTAATTAGAATTTGATTAGAAGAGTATCTACACATATTTGACCCATACTTTATTTAATAATTAAAAGCCCAATAAAATTCTAACCAAATTAGATCACTTTTAATTTGGGCTAACCTATCATGATAGTAAATAATAACATGTAATTATCCTAATTATATATGTGATGTCTAAATTTTCCAACATTAAATCAACATCGTCCACGACCCTCCAGGTATTGGGACTAACAGTATGCATATAAACTGCCAGTTATGTATATTACGCAGCAAAGCTAGCGTATAAGCTATATTGTGCAATGTTGTAAACCGCGGTGCAGACATGCAGTATGAACTGCTAGATCAGATAGCGGTATGTAGCGTAGCTAACGTACATGCGGTACAATGCGATGCAATAATTCGCTATACCGATAGGTTGCAGTGTAACTACCAGTTCAGTCAATGGTACGTAGCGTAGCTAACGTACATGTGGTATAGTGCAATGCGGTAATCCGCTATACCGTTATCAATAAAGTCCACGACCTTCAGGGTATTGGGACTGCCCACGTCCCTCTAGGTAATAGGGGCTATCAGTAACCAGCAGATCAGCTGCCAGTTCATTCAATCTTCCTTCTTTTCAAAATCCCACCCACAAAATAGTATATGCATATTTATGTATGCAGTGAGATGTACACGATCAAAATACCAGTTTCAGACAGTTAATCAAAAGCAGACACTCACATGCAATCAGTCAGTCACATAATCAGACATGTGCACACTCATAACTCAAATTCAGTATCAAGCTTATCGTACAACCAATCACAAATAACACACATAGCAAGCCCATACCAGAGTCATAATTACCCTCAGTAAAGCTCAATTGAGGGTTTGAACATACAGAGTTGCGATTACACATAAATTTGAGCTAAAACCATTATTTGGCGAGATAGGGCCACACACTCGTGTGCTTTGGCCGTGTGGAGTAATCCAGGTCGTTTGGGGGTCCAAACGCCCTTGTGAAGGGTAGCACATGGTCGTGTGATAGAGGCACACACTCGTGTGAAGCAGGGACATGGCTGTGTGAACAGGTCATGTAACTTACTGTCTAAGTTTGCTAAAATAAGGTGTAGGGCAGACACGACCGTGTAAGGGTCTCACACGCTTGTGTGTTTCAAAACATACGCCCGTGTGGGATCCCTAAATCCCCAAATTAGTCACACAGCCGTGTGGCCAGGCCATGTGACACCAAATCCCTGAAACCCTAATTCCCAATCTCACATTCCCGTGTGCCCGTTGGACACGGCCGTGTGAATTCTGATAAAATCCTGAAATCAGCCAAATGGCTGTGTGGCACCCAATTTAGCCCAGAAACCCTAGTTCCCAAATCCACATGGGTGTGTGCCACGACACACTCCCGTGTGGCCGTCGGGGTGATCACAAAACCACCCTACAACAGCCCCAAAATCACTGTTTCAGCCACCATAACCGTCCCTAACCTTCGCCCTATCAACATATATCAGAAAGTGGAGTATTTCACTCACTTCCAGCATTCAGAAAACCCAAAACTAAAGGGTTAGAACACACACACAAAATAGGTCAAATTGAGCATTTGGAAAACTAAAACAGTGTAGAGAAAGTCCGAATCTCACACCTGTTTGCGATCGGAGAAGACAACAGAGGCACAAAATTCCCAAATCCACCAATCAACCGTTTTGAGAAATATTTAGAAAGCAGAAAAGAAGGGAGGAGAGGAGAACGTGAAAACAGAAAATTCAAAAATAAAATAAGAGAGAAAAATAAAAGCAGCTTTAGTCATAAACTAATAATTTAATAATTATAAATAATTATAATTATTAACTAAAAACAAAATAAAATACCTATCGAAATGTTCACACTAAGACTCGAACTTGGAACCATGAGGTTCCCTAACACTCTCTCAACCACTAAACCAGCAGGCCCATTCCGACACTAAACTGCACATCTAGACACGTGTCCAACCTCCCCACTGTCCCTACACTCAAATCCTAAAACTTCTAGGCCCAAAATTCGGGGCATTACATTTGATCAACTAAGGTGATTAAGAGAGAGAGATATATCTTCTTTTATAGCCTCCATTAGTTTGTAGTTGTTTTAAAGAGTTGTTCTACAACAACTATTTTAACAGTTTAGTAGTCCAAATTTAAACGAAGCAAAAGCATAATAATGAGGTCAAGATTATTTATATAATTTAGATATAATCATACATCTACGAAACTTTACCAAAATAATCAATCTATAATATAAATTCTTAGTACAATATGTGATTTATGCCCAATTACTTAACACTTTATTTACCCTCACTCACTAAGGGAATAATCACTCTAACAATCAAATGGAAGTCCAAAGAAAATAACCCAGCAGAATGTTCCCCAATTGAATAAGCATTGCACTCAATTCAGCACAACAGAGGAAGTAGTTGGCCCTTTATATAGCCAAAGGAAGTTAGCTTCAATTTTCTTAACTTATCCACCCATCCTTCTATATTTTTAATTTAAATTATCTAAATTTGATTTAAAAATTAAATCAATTCAAAATCTCCCCCTTATTTATTGGCCAAAGGTCATCGTTATCCAAAATTAAATTCGAAAGTGTCCTATTCTTCATGGAATCTTTCATATTTTATCTAGTTTCCTTTTCTACAAAATTTCCTATATTTGTTGCTTAAATTCAAATATGATGATAGATGACGTAAATTTACAAATAAAAATCATTAATATTTGGTAGCTAAATAGTGTATTTGTTTTTTATTTTATAAGTAGTTTTAAAAAATTGTCATGTCTCTTTTTTTCTTAATATTTTACTATACCCCTACAGGACATTTGTCAATCCCTTACTTTTACTTGTGGAGTCTAAAAACTACACTAGCAATGTAGCAAATATTTTCTCAATAAAAAGTGGGTAATTATTTTATCTAATGGCGATGGGAACACCGATAAAATTCATAATGGGTAATTATTTTACATGCGGTACAGTGCAAAGCTTGATAAAATTCATAATGTGTTTCATGTGTCCATGCTACGACGATATTGATTGGATCCTTCACACGTTATTACTCCAACAGAAATTGAGATTCAGCTTGATATTACCTGCAATGAAGAACCGATTAAAATACTGGCATATGAAACGAAAGAGCTAAGAAATAAAAAAGTGGCATTGGTAAAAGTACTCTGACAACGACATGGGTTAGAGGAAGCTACTTGGGAGCCGGAGGATACTATGAGGAAGCAATATCCTAATCTCTTTTCGGGTAAGAATTTTCGAGGACGAAAATTTTTAAGGGGGAGAGTTGTAACAGCCCATTTTCGGTGAGATCGGAATAGTGGTTTCGGGACCACAAATTCAAGCCAAAAATAAAATTTTATTTTATTTTATTTCATGGTTGGTATCATGGTAGGAAAGTCACATGAAAATTTTGATACAAAAATTTTACTGATTGTGTGTTTAATTAGGGAAAGGACTAAATTGCATAAAATGCAAAAGTTGGGTTCTAGTAGCTATAGGTATCAAATAGCTATGGAATTCAAAAATTAAGGTCCTTATATGGTAATTAGACCATTGGAGAGTAGTTTGTAGATATTTTAATGACTCATCCATGGAAAAATTAAAAAATGGTAGGGACTAAATTGGAAATCAATAAAATTAATAGATGATAATTAATCAAAAAGAAATAAATCATCTATTTTCATATCATCTTCCCCAATTTTTCTATGGAAACCCTAGGAGAGAGGGAGAAAACTTTTTAAGCTTAAAAAGGTATGGAATCAAGTCTCGGTTTTAGTAATTTCTATATTTTTGGAATCGTGATAGTCTAATCTTTCTGTTTAGGGGATTTATTTGAAAAGTTATCAAGGTATGAAATTTGGGTCATGGATGAGTATGCTGAAAATTAGAAATTTATGGTAGAAAATGAAAGGTTGTTCATAGATAGACAACTTTTACAAAGAAATTTTTGATGAAAACTTGATTCATTGACAAAAATGAAAAAGTGGTAAAACCCATGGAAAATTCTAAAATTTGTGAAATGTATGTGCTGTAAATGTAGTATATAAATTTCAGCTAGGCTTGGAAAGAGGGTTAAATTTCATGAATTTCATTTCCCGAGCATAGGGACGAAATCAAAATTTTTAAAAAGGATAGGGGCAAAATGGTAATTTTGCCTAGGATGTAATAGAATGCAAAAATAAATGAAATGTGATAGATTAATAGTTAAATTTATCCATATAGATCCGGAAAGACCAACTACGGAACTAGACCAAGGAAAGCAAAAGGTTTTAGATTAGTTGACATTCAAATACAAACCATTTTCAAGGTAAGTTCGTGTCACTTAAATATGTATGTTAATATGCTTGAAATAAATTGTATGATTGTGTGAGATGATATAGACATAATGAAATAGTCCTAAGTTGTGAAATATGGACACATTGTCATGTTCCGATAGAATGTTGAAATTCGATGGATTAAGGTGATTTCTTAAATAAGAATAATATTGCATATGTTGCAGATAGAATTTAGCCCGGACGGGTAATTCTAATGTAAGCCCTCTTGAGCTTTTGATATAGATTGGACTTAGCCCAAACGTGTAATCCAAATTAAGTTCTCTAGAGCATATGCTACTGATAGGATTTAGCCTGGATTGGTAATCCTGTTGTAAAATGTATGACTCAAGAGTGTGCATTTTTATTTTGTACCCTAATGGTTACTTTTGCACAAGAGTATATTACCCGAACATCCTTCAAAATTTCAATAGTTCGACGGAAAGGACTCTTGAAATATGAAAATGTGAAATTAAGGGAAGCTTGTAATGTGATGTGCTCATCTATATTATTTATATTCATATGAGATTATGCGACTAACTTGTTTGAATAAGTGTATGTGTTTAGGTAACTTAACCAAAATTGATGGAATGTAAATTTATGTATGCTTGTGTTAATAAATATGACCGGTAAGTTTATTTTCTGTTACACGAACTTACTAAGCATAAAAAGCTTACTCCGTTTAATTTTCCTTGTTTTTATAATACTCAAAAGCTCGCGAAGGTTGGAGGTCAGTCAGAGCATCAATCACACTATCCACTATCTCATTTTGTCATAAATAGAAATCTCATTTTGGTATAATGGCATGTATAAGCTTATTTGGCCAATGATGGCTTGTAATTTTTGTTTATTAATCTAGCCATTGGAGTGGCTAGTGATGGTCTAAGTTTGGCCATTTTGAAGTAATATTTTGGTAATCACATAAGTGCTTATTATGTGTTAGTTTGTTTGAATTATGTTAGCAAGAGTAAGTTTATATCCTTTGATGCATGAGATAATACCACATGATTGATGGCAAATTTTATGTGAATATGATGTTGGATTGGTGGATATATGCTTGTGAGTTTTCGTGCAGGAAAATGGTATGTTTTGGGTGACAAATGAGACTAGAAATGGCTTTATTTTGTCCACACGGGTAGACACACTGTAACAGCCCGTCTTTGGTCAAATCAGAACAGTGGTTTCGGAACCACAAATCTAAGGTCAAAATAATTATTTTATTATTATTTTAATGTTTACATTATGATTGAGTGATTATGTGAAAAATTTGTTAAGAAATTTTATCGCTTAGTTGGTCAATTTGATAAAAAGGACTAAATCGCGTAAAATGCAAAAGTGTTGTTCTATTAGCTAAAGGTGTCAAATAGCTATGGAACATTAAAGTTAAGGTCCTTATATTGTGATTAGACCATAATTAATTTGAGTGGACATTGTTGGACATATTATCATGTAATTTGATGGATTTTAATTAAGGTTAAATAGGTAATTTATTAATTAAAGGTATTGAAAATAAAACCAAAGTGATCATCTTCTCCCATTATCTTTTTACAATTGAATATGACATGAGAAGAAAACATTTCTAGGGTTCTTCATTCGGCATTCTGAATTCCATCAATTGGGTATGTACTTTTAATCCGTTTTTAATGATTTCTATATTTTTGTGATCGTTGCAACTAGTACTAGCTAGCCCAGGGACTATTTTGCAAAATTGTTAAAGATCTTGGATGTTGTCATTGATGAATAAGCATGTATTTTGAAGTTTCTTGATAGATTATGAATGTTGGTTGTGAGATATATAAGTTTTGTTAAGTTATTTTTAGTGTTAAATAAGTTAATTTTTAATATATTTAATGTAACACCCTTTACCCGTATTCGACGCTGGAACCGGGTACGAGGCGTTACTGTACTTAACTCACTCGGTCGTACAACTTTAAGCCATAAAACTTCATCCCAACTTAACATTTCTCATTAAGGGCCTACGAGGCCTCAATCAAGCTTGCGGAGGGTCCCAGAACCCAACCGAAAATTTTTGTGCATTTAAAAGTTTTTTTCTAAATATGGGCCACACGCCCATGTGAAATGGGACACGCCCGTGTGGGCATGCCATGTGGTCACACACGCCTATGTCCCTAACCTGTGTGGGATTTATTTTCATTTCGAACCTACAGGGCTTTTCACACGGCCGTACACACGCTCGTGTTCTTGGCCCGTGTGCTCTACACGGCCTAGACACGCCCGTGTCCTCGCCCGTGTGTAAAAACCTAGATATTCTGTTTGTGACGTCATCAACCTCATAAGAGGCACACGGCCTAGGCACATGCCCGTGTGGCTAGCCTGTGGTCGAGACTAACTTGAAACACTAAAATGCAGGGGACACAGGGCCTAGCCACACGCCCGTGTGGCTAGCCTGTGGTCGACACTGACTTGAAACACTAACAGACAAAGGACACACGGCCTTGCCACACACCCATGGGACTACCCATGTGTCTCACATGGCCTAGACACACACCAGTGTGCCTGCCCGTGTGGATAAGAACAATGATATTAACCAAGCTCTTTTCATCACCCTAGCTCACGCAACATAATCCCATTCAACAAATCACTAAGCAACCCAAATTTGCCACATACACTTCTATGAATAACTTAATCTTTTCATAAATTAGTAATAATGAGCCATCAACTATGGCAATATACAAAAGAGTTCATCTTTAAAGGATCCAATACATACATGGCCAAAATAACAAAACAATTCACCTAGTCTAGCCCCTATACATGCCATACTCAAAATACTAAGTCTAGATATACTAAGATGAGCTGGTAGTGTGGGTGATCTTCCAATTATCTTCGTATCCTGACCCGACTCTTTGACTATAAAACAAGGGAAAAGAAAGGGAGTAAGCTTTAAGCTTAGTAAGTTTACATGTAAACAACAAACATCATAATATATGCTAATCAATAAATAGCATTTCATAATAAGTAAGAACATTCCACATTGCAAGATCATGCTTACTCATTTCATCTCTTACCACATTCGAACCATATCACAAGCCAAATGCTCATATTATTAACATACACCCCTGCACTTATCACCACATGGTCACATGAAACAACACATCACAATTTCATAATAAGCCATTCACAGTAATACCAAACACTCGGTGGTTTTGCACTTAGCCCACCATTAATCTTTAACAAGATGGTATCGCACATAGCCAACCAAATGTTAATATAAACGATTGTATCACACACAACCCATTGTGAATAAGTAGTAAGGTGGTATCACACATAGCCCACCAACAAGAATAATTAATGTGGTATCAGACACAACCTGCCATTAATTACTACGGATAATATTCCACATTTACATATCTATTTCAACGTTCATACGAAAATTATTCATTATCTACTAAATTCAATCCATTTAAATCCTCATTGTTCTCAATCATATAGTGTACCAATAAGTAACAACGTGCGTATTTAAGATGCATCGTTTACACATAAACTTACATCAGTGCAAAATGTGTTAATTTGCGGTTTAATCTGAAACCTTGCCTTTTCCCCGGTCAAGGTTAATTCCGTGCTCTTCTTGATCTATAACAACAAAATTCACTCATTCAATCATTTTATAATCATAATACATCATAATCTCTACTTAGGCAAAAATGACCATTTTGCCCTTATACTATGGCAAAGTTACGATTTTGCCCCTAGGCTCGTAAATCATTTTTCATCACATTTTCTCATTAAACAAGCCTAGGTAAACATTTATTTCTCTTACAACTACTCATAATTCCAACTACTTCATGAATCTATTACACAATTTCAACTTTTACAACTTAGTCCCATTTAGGTGTTTTCATGGTAACACCTTTCACAAAAGTTATTCCTTAACTCACTAACATCCATTTTATTCTATAAAAACTCAGCAAACAACATAAACTCTCTCATGGAAAGTCCCTAGACTTTCAACAATATTGCAAATTAGTCCCCTCATTAGCTAGCTTAAGCTTTGGGGGTTCCAAAAGTACAAATATTATCAACTAAAACCATCAAATAATTTACTTGTGTGAGGAAAAGTTGCTGAAATTTCAAAGCTTTCAAAACCCCCCACTATGCTGGTATTTTCAATGTTAAAGGTGATGAAGAAAAATGGATGATATCATCTTTTCTTATTTTATTTCTTTCTTTCAAATTAGTCCACCTAACCCACCCAATTTTGACCAATTTTGAGTCTATTGTCCCCTATGATCGGCTATCAACACTAGTAAGGTCTAATTTCACATTCAAGACTTTCAATTTAAAGTTCCTCATCTATTTAATACTTCTAGCTTGTAAAATGGAACTTTTGCACTTTATGCAATTTAGTCCTTTTTCGCAATTAAGCCTTAAATCACTAAAATTAATGCACCAAAATTAGCATGCATCCTTATAATCATACTATAACACATAAAATATTGTCAAAAATAATTTTCTTCATCCTCGGATTAGCGGTCTCGAAACCACTGTTCCGACTAGTCCCTAAATCGGGTTATTACATTTAAGTTTTGATATAAAATGCAAAATAGGGATTAAATTGAGAAATGTGTAAAGTATGTGGTTAAATTTTGAAATAAATGAAAAATATGGGCTGATAGGGGCATTATGGTAATTCGGCTAGCATGGGTATATTTGGAATTTCACTAAATTGTGATTTTGTGCAGTAAGGACTAAATTGTAAAAATGTGAAAGTTTAGGGGTAAAAATGTAAATGTGCCTTAAAGAATGTTTTGGACTAAATTGAATGAATAGATGATTAAATAAGTTAAATTTTAATATATTTAGATCAAGAAAAGTGAAATACAGACTTGGATCAGGGAAAAGATAAAGTTATCGACTAATCGACTCGATTCGTCGTTTTAACATCCGAGGTAAGTTCGTATGTTATAAATTCATTTCAAATGTATTTTATATGCTTTGATATAGTATGCATTGTGATTATGTGATTACGGACGAGTTCGTAAATGATTTGATGAAGATTCGACAGTTGAAATCTCGGTTAAACCTTAGGAATAGTTTAGGATGCTAATGACATGTCATTATGTATACTTGAGTTGGCTTCGGGCCATGATTTAGCACTATGTGTGCGAGGTAAACCGATTTGGCTTCGGGCCATGCATATCAGTTGATTTGGCTTCGAGCCATGATATCAGAATTTCGGATAAGTTACCTTAATTTGGCTTCAGGCCATGGTATAGGTACTTATCGAGGGAGACCTTGAGTATCTGACTTCTATTCTGAATGGTTCAACAGGTAAAAGAAAAAAGTAGTTGAATATGAATTTGATACGAGATAGCACAGGTACGTACGGAAATGAATTGAGTATTGAAAGCTATGAAATTGATGAGCTTCTTGGTAAGTTATATGAATGATCAATTGATAGCTTGAGATTTAATAGAATTGTTGTACATTATTTTCAATTATATGAATATTTAATGAATGATGATAGTTGCTTATTGTGAATGATCAATCATTATCAATTCACAAAATGGAAGCATGGGTTTTGAAGAACACGAAGCAATGGTTATAAAAACATAGAAATTATCAAGAACCGAAGCAAAACATTCCTTGAATCAAGCTCAAAAATGGCCGAATGCCCTAGCTTAGTTTTCTTTCTTCTTTTTGTTTGATAATTCGGCACAACAAGATGGTAAATGGCCATTTCTAATCATTTGTTTTATTATATTATGATTTAATTCATCATTTACCAAGTTTCTATTAATGAAACTTAATAAAATCTTTAAATTAAAAGCCTATTACCGTCCATGCTATTGAAAAATGGCCTAATTTCATTTTAAGGCCTTCATATTACAAGAACATGGCATTTAAACACTTTAACAATTATCAAGGCACTTTTGCATTTTACGCGATTTAGCCTTTTTCTCAAATTAAGCACACAAATGACAAAATTAATTCGCAGAAATTTCACACATACCAATTCACATGTTGTAGACTCATAAAATAATATTAAAAAATATTTTTTTGACTCAGATTTGGTGTCCCAAAACCACTATTCCGACTAGGGTCAAAACTGGACTGTTACAATTCTCCCCCCTTAGGGATTTTTGTCCCCGAAAATATTACCGTTAAATAGGTTCGGATATTGCTGTCTCATAGAATCTTTAGGCTCCCACGTAGCCTCTTCAACTCCGTGTCGATGCCACAATACTTTAACTAACGGAATTTTCTTGTTTCGGAATTCTTTCACTTCACGAGCTAAAATACAGATCGGTTCCTTTTCATAAGTCATATTAGATCGGATTTCAATCTCAGACGGAATAATCACATGTGATGGATCAGATCTGTAACGACGAAGCATTGACACATGAAATACATTATGAATCTTTTCCAACTCTGGTGGCAATAACAATCTATACACAATAGGTCCAACACGCTCGATAATTTTATACGGTCCGATGAACCTTGGACTTTATTTTCCTTTACGTCCGAATCTGAGTACTTTCTTCCGCAGAGATACTTTTAAAAATACTTTATCACCGATATCAAACTCAATATCTTTTCGTTTCAAATCTGCATAAGATTTCTGACAATCAGACGCTGCTTTTAGATTATTACGGATTACTTTCACTTTCTATTCAATGTCTTTTATCAAATCGACCCCGTGTATCTTACTTTCACTGTGCTTAGTCCAATACAAAGGTGTCCGACATTTGCATCCGTACAAAGCCTCAAAAGGTGCCATTTTAATGCTCGATTGAAAACTATTATTATACGCAAATTCAATCAATGACAAATATCTCTCCCACGTACCATCAAACTCAAGAATGCAACATCTCAGCATATCCTCGAGTGTCTGAATAATCAGCTTGGATTGGCCATCTGTGTGCGGGTGAAAGGCTGTACTAAAATGCAATTTAGTACCTAGGTCTTCTTGCAGTTTCTTTCAGAACCGTAAAGTAAATCTCGAATCTCTATCTGACAAAATAGACAATGGCACTCCGTGCAATCTCACAATATCAGAAATATAAAGTTCAGCTTACTTATCAAGTGAGTAATCAGATTGTACCGGAATAAAATGGGCAGATTTCATTAACCGATCAACTACGACCTAAATTACATCTTTCTTTATCAAATTTAATGGCAATCTAGAAACAAAGTCCATCGTCACTCTATCTAATTTCCACTCAGGAATCAGAATCGGTTGTAACAAACCAAATGGAACCTGATGTTCAACTTTAACTTGCTGATAGACTAAATATTTCGAGACAAAATTATAAATATCTCTTTTCATTCCAAACCACCAATAATATTGCTTCAAATCATGGTACATCTTTGTACTTCCCGGATGAACAAATAGTCGACTATTATGAGCTTCATTCAAAATTAACTGAATTAGCTCTAGATTTCTCGGAACACAGATTTGATCTCGAAATCTCAAGCAATCATTATCATCAACTCGAAATTCAGAATCAAAGATCGAATCACACTGAGCTCATTTCGCTCACATTTCATTATCAACTTTCTGAGCATCACAAACTTATTGTAAAAATAACGATTTTGGTTTTAATTCAGCTAAAATTGTACCATCATCAAACAAGTCTAAATGAGCATTCATCGTTTGTAGTGCAAACAATGAATTTTAACTCAATGCATCGGCAACAACATTTGCTTTACCCGAATGATAATCTATCACAAGCTCGTAGTCTTTCAACAGCTATAACCATCTTCTCTGTCGCAGTGTAATAGCTCGATTTTGGGGCTAGTCGGAACAGTGGTTTTGAGACCACTAAACCAAGGTTAGGGAAAATTATTTTGATATTATTTTATGAGTTATATCATTAATATATGGCTATGTGGAAATTTTGGTGCTTTAATTTTAGCGATAGCATTCTTAATTGTGAAAAAGGACTAAATCGCATAAATTGGGAAGGTTCTAGTTTTCAAGATAGAGGTACCTAATAGCCATAGAATGTTAATTTGGAGGTCTTTATAGTACAATTAGGCCAATATTACAGAGTTGGTCGGCCATGTAGTCAAGGGGGACAAGAGCATTTAATTTTTGGTCAAAATTGGGTGAAATTAGGTGACAAAAGATGAATAAAATAAGATGAATAAAGAAACTATCGTCTTTCACTATTCATCTTCCCTCTTCCACTGAAATTTCTAACAAGAGTAAGGGTTTTGAAGCTTGAAATTTTCAGTAACTCATCTTCTCTACAATAGATTTTGGTGGTGTTAATTGATAATTATTGTACTTTTGGAGTCCTCAAAGCTTAAGCTAGCTAATGAGGGGACTAATTTGTGATATGGTTGAAAGTCTAGGGACTTGTCATGAGAGAGTTTATGTTGTTAGCTGAGTTTTTATGGAAGAAAATGAATGTTAGGGAGATGAGAAACAACTTTTGTGAAAGGTGTTAGCATGGAAACACCTAATTAGGACTTAAAGGCAAAGATTGAATTTGTGTCATAAATGCATGAAATAGTTAAAATTGTGAGTGGTTGTAAGAGAAATAAATGTTCAGCTAGGCTTGTTTAATGAGAAAATGTTTTGAAAAATGATTAACGAGCCTAGGGGCAAAATCGTAATTTTTTCATAGTACAAGGGCAAAATGATCATTTTTGCCTAAGTGTAGATTTTGTTGCATTATGATCATAGAATGATCTAAATGAAGGAATTTTATTATTATAGATCAAGAAGAGCACGGAATTAACCTTAACCGGGGAAAAGGCATGGTTACGGAATAAACCGTAAATTGAAACATTTTGCACCAAGGTAAGTTTATGTGTAAACGATGCATTTTTATATATACATTGTTGTTGCTAACTAGTGCATGGCATGATTGAGAACTTGTACTGTCCATGTGGATTGAACGTGGTAGTTATTGAATAATTATCGTATGAATTACGAAATATATATGTAAATGTGTAATGACAACACTTGACGGTGGGCTAAGTGCGATACCACCTTATTACGTAACTACGATGGGCTGTGTGCGATACTATCGTTTATATTAATATTTGGTGGGGCTATGTACGATACCACCGTAACTATCCTTTTTGGTGGGCTACGTGCGATACCACCCTCTTAGAGATTGATGGTGGGCTATGTGCGATACCAGTGAAATTATCCTTTTTGGTGGGCTACGTGCGATACCACCGAGTGATTGGTAGTATGAATGGTTTATTGAGTAGTTATGATGCGTTGTATCATGTGACTTTGTGGTATTAAGTGTAGGGATGTATGTTAATGGATGTGAGCATTAAGCTCGTGATATGGTTGGGATGTGGTAAGGGAGGAAATGAGTAAGCATGACTATGACTGTGGATTGTTCTTGTTTAGTATGTAATGCTATTTATTGTTTAGCATATACTATGATGATATTTGTTTACATGTAAACTTATTAAGCTTAAAGCTTACTCCCATTTTCTTTTCCCTTGTCTTATAGAGTTAAAGAGCCGGGTCAGGATACAAAGATAATTGGAAGATCGCCCACACTATCAGCTCATCTCAGTATATCTAGACTTAGTGATTTTGAGCATGGCATGTATAGGGGCTAGACTAGGGTTATTGTTTTGTTATTTTGGCGAAGTGTGTGTTGGCCCCTTTAATGAGAATCTCTTGTGTATATAGCCATAGTTGTTGGCTCTTTATTATATATATGAAAATATGAAGTTATTTATGGAAGTTTACATTGCAAAATATAAGTTGTTTAGTGGTATGTTGAATGGATTCATGTTATGTGAGCTAGAGGGATGAAAAGAGCTTGGCTAATAGCCTTGTTCTTGTCCACACGGGTAGGCACACGGGCGTGTGTCTAGGCCGTGTGTGACACACGGTGAGTCCCATGGGTGTGTAACTTGGCTGTGTGTCCCCTGCATGTTGGTGTTGTAAGTTAGTGTCGACCACGGCTAGTCACACGGGCGTGTGCCTAGGCCGTGTGACCTTTATAAGGTTGCTGACGTCATAAACTTAATACCCAAGTTTTTACACACGGGCAAGGGCACGGGCGTGTCTAGGTCGTGTGGAGCACACGAGCCAAGCACACGGGCATGTGTCCGGCCGTGTGAAAACTCTTGTAGGTTCGAAATGAAAATAAATCCCACATGGGGTAGGGACATGGGCATGTGTAACAACACGGCCTGCCCACACGGGCATGTCCCATTCCACACGGGCGTGTGACCCCTGTTTAGGTGAAAATTTTTAAGATCGTAAAGGTTTTCGGTTGGGTTCTAAAAACCCTCGTATGTATGTTTGAGGCCTCGAAGGTCGTTAATGAGGTTGTTGTGATGGCAATAGAGATATGTCTAGTTGGGACTGAAAGTTATTGGCTAAAGTTGTGTAGTTAAGTGGATTAAGTCCGAAAATGCCTCGTACCCGGTTCCGGCATAGAATACGGGTAAGGGGTGTTACATTAAGTGGTTTCAGAGCTATGGCTTAGTCAGTTCTCGGACTACCGTAGCGTGTGTAAGAGTCTAGCTATATATGGCATAAGCGTATAATGATAGTGTGGTGGCTTCTGATGATTCTAAACTTTGTTTTTATATAGTATATGGATCCCGATCAAGCTGCTGCTGATGACGCAGCTAGTAATGCGACGGCTCCTGCGTAAGGGACCGCGTCTGTGCAGAGTGGACCTGAGACTAGGGGTCAAGGACAAGACACTCGGGAAGCCTTTCTCCAAATGATGAGTAACTGGTAGACAGAGTATGTACGAGCAAACCCTAATGCTCAACCTCCTCCACCTCCTCCTATACCTCAGCCAGTTCCTGTGGCTCCTCAAGGTATAGATGTAGTGTGGATAACAAAGCCCTCGATAGACAAGATTCGAAAGCAATGGGCTGAGGAGTTTAAAGCCAATATAGAGGATGACCTCGAGAGGGCGGGGTTCTGGCTTGAGAACTCAATGAGAGTATTTTATGAACTCTCTTGTACACCTGAGGAGAGCTTAAAATATGTCGTGTCTTGGCTGAGAGACTCTGTATACCATTGGTGGAAAACATTGACATCAGTGGTTCCTAAGAAGAGAGTGACGTGGGACTTCTTTTTGGAAGAGTTTCAAAAGAAGTATATAAGTCAGAGGTTTGTGGACCATCAACAGAAAGAATTCATTGAGTTAAAGCAAGGAAAAATAACTGTGGCGGAATATGAGCGCGAATTTGTTAGGCTTAGCAAGTACGTGCAAGAATGTATGTCAACAGAAGCTATTTTGTGCAAGATGTTTGAAGATGGGTTGAATGAGGATGTCAGACTTTTAGTCGGGATATTAGAATTAGAAGAATTTGTGATATTGGTGGATAGGACAAGCAAGGCCGAAGAATTGAGTAAGGAAAAGAAGAATGCCGTGGTGAGGCCCGTGATGGAAGAAAAAGGCCGATGAGTAAATCCTACCTAGCTCAATCGAAGAGGTCCAAAGAAGCGAATCCTTGGACGACTACATCGGTTGGATATTCCCAAAGTGAGTGAGGTAACACATACTCGGGTTCGAGAGTTCAAGCCACCTCGATGGCAAGTGTGGGCAATCCAAAGTCCAAACCGGAGTGGCCAAGTTGTGGCAGACACCACACTGGGGAGTGTTGGGGAAACAACCGGAATTGGTATAAGTGTGGTTCCCCCGATCATTTCATTCGAAATTGCCTTGAGAGGGATGACAAGGAAAGGAAGCAAGAGATAAGATCCAGCAATGTACCTTCGAGGGGTAGACCACAAAAGAACCCGGGAGGTGGGACTAGTGGTAGAGGTGTGTCATGAGACTCTACTGTGAGACCGGAGGGTCGGGCACCTGCAAGGAATTATGTCATTTGCGCTTGCGAAGAGGCATCATCTCCAGATGTAATAACGGGTACTTTTTATCTTCATGACACCTTTGTTATTGCTTTGATTGATCCGGGGTCTACCCATTCTTATATTTGCATGAGATTGGCATCTAGTTTGAGTATGACTGTTGAGTCTACGGAATTTGTGGTAAAGGTGTCAAACCTGTTAGGTAAACATGTGTTAGTTGACAAGGTGTGTAGGAGTTGTCCTTTGACAATTAGGGGTCATTGTTTTCCGGCAAACCTTATGTTGTTGTCGTTTGATGAATTTATTTGATTCTTGGTATGGATTGGTTGACTACCCATAGTGTTTTAGTGAACTATGGTAGTAAATTTATTGAATTGAAATGTGAAAGTTGAGATGTTATTCGGGTTGAATCAGGTGGGTCAGATAGTTTACCGGTGATGATGTCTTCCTTGGTGGCTGAGAAATATTTGAGAAAAGGATGTCCTATCTCGCTTTTGTACTAAATACTCAAGAGTATGAAGTAAAGATTGAAACAGTGCCAGTGGTATGTGAGTATCCAGATGTATTCTCGGAAGAGTTACCCGGATTGCCCCTAGTTAGAGAGGTCGAGTTTGGAATTGAGTTAGTTCTGGGAATGACACCTATTTCGGTTGCTCCGTATAGGATGGCACCATTAGAGTTGAAAGAACTGAAGGTTCAATTGCAAGAGTTGATGGATAAGGGTTTTGCGAGACCGAGCTATTCACCGTGGGGTATTTCGGTACTATTTGTGAGGAAGAAGAATGGGTCAATGAGATTGTGCATAGACTATAGACAACTCAATAAGGTGAAGGTGAAAAATAAGTATCCTTTACCAAGGATAAATGATCTATTTGATCAACTGAAGGGAGCTACGGTGTTCTTCAAGATAGACCTAAGGTCTGGCTATTACCAGTTGAGGGTTAAGGAGCAAGATGTGCCGAAAACTGCATTTCAGATGAGATATGGCCATTACGAGTTTCTGGTCATGCCATTCGGTTTAACGAATGCTCTTGCGATTTTTATGGATTTAATGAACCGTGTCTTTCGACCGTATTTGGACAAGTTTATGGTTGTCTTTATTGATGACATATTGATAAATCGGGATGAGAGTGATCATGCGGAGCATCTGAAAATTGTCCTACAAACTTTAGGAGACAAGCAGTTGTATGCTAAATTTTGTAAAAGTGAGTTTTGGCTGAGAGGTCAGGTTCCTAGGACACATTGTGTCGAGTGATGGTATTAGAGTTGATCCGGGAAAAATCTTGGCTATTGTGGAGTGGAGACCGCCAAGAAACGTGTTAGAAGTCAGAAGCTTTTTAGGTTTAACGGGGTACTATAGACGGTTTGTGAAGGGATTCTCCATGATTGCTACCCCGATGACAAAACTATTGCACAAAGATGTTAAGTTTGATTGGACTGAGAAATGTCGACAGAGCTTTGAGAGATCGAAAACATTGTTGATTGAAGCGCTGGTTTTAGTACAAACTGAGTCGGGGAAAGAGTTTGCGGTCTTCAGTGACGTGTCATTTAGTTGTGTGTTGATGCAAGAGGGTAAGGTAGTCGCTTACGCCTCGAGGCAGCTAAAACCGCATAAGAAGAATTATTCGACTCATGATTTGGAGTTGGCTGCGATTGTTTTCGCATTAAAGATTTGGCGACATTATTTATATGGTAAAAAGTGTCGAATCTTCATGGATCATAAGAGTTTGAAGTACTTGATGGATCAAAAGGATTTGAATTTGTGGCAACGACGGTGGCTCGAATTATTGAAGGACTATGAGCTAGTAATCGATTACCATCCGGGAAAAGCGAATGTGGTTACGGATGCCCTGAGTAGGAAATCCTTATATGCTTTGAGAGCTATGAGCATGAGCTTAGCATTGTCTGATGATTGTGCTATATTAGCTGAGTTGAGGGCTAGGCCACTATTTATTCAACGAATATGTGGGGCTCAAAGGAATGATAACGAGCTGCAAACTAGGAGAGCCCAGTGTGAATCGGGAAACGACTCTGATTTTTTAGTGAGTTCGGATGGTTGTTTGATGTTTCATGACAGGATTTGTGTACCTAAGGATGATGAATTGATCTGGAAGATATTAAATAAAGCACATGGTGGTTATTGTCAATACATCCGGGCAATACGAAAATGTACAATGATCTGAAGAAATTTTATTGGTGGTCGGGTATGAAAAGAGACATCTCTGACTTTGTGACAAGATGACTAATTTGTTAACAAGTCAAAGTTGAGCATCAAGTGCCTTCGAGATTGTTTCAGCCAGTGATGGTTCCCGAGTGGACGTGGGATCGGATTACCATGGATTTTGTGACGGGATTGCCTATGACCTTAAAAAAGAAAGATGCTTTGTGGGTTGTCGTTGATAAGCTAACGAAGTCAGCTCACTTTTTACCGGTACGCGTTGATTATTCACTGGATAAGTTGGCCGAGTTGTATATTGTGGAGGTGGTAAGAGTACATGGAGTGCCTATATCTATTATCTCGGATAGGGATCCGAGATTTACTTCAAGATTTTGGAAGAAGTTGCAGGAGGCCTTGGGTACAAGGTTGAATTTTAGTACTGCATTCCATCCGCAAACCGATGGTCAATCTGAAAGAGTAATTCAAGTTCTCGAAGATATGCTCCGATGCTGTATGTTAGAATTTGAAGGTAGTTGGGAGAGATACCTACCTTCGGTTGAGTTTGCCTACAACAACAGTTATCAGTCGAGTATACAGATGGCACCGTGTGAAGCCTTGTATGGTCTTAAGTGTCGGACTCCTTTGTATTGGACCGAGCTTAGTCAGAAGCACATTCATGGGGTCGACCTGGTTAAAGAGACCGTGGAAAAAGTGAAAGTGATCTGGGATAGTCTGAAAGCTGCTTCAGACTGACAAAAGTCGTATGCGAATTTGAAAAGAAAGGAAATCGAGTTTAAAGTGGGTGACAAGGTATTTTTGAAAGTGTCTCTGTGGAAGAAAATATTGA
Organism: Gossypium australe; assembly: GCA_005393395.2. Taxonomy (NCBI): domain Eukaryota; kingdom Viridiplantae; phylum Streptophyta; class Magnoliopsida; order Malvales; family Malvaceae; genus Gossypium; species Gossypium australe. The sequence continues at coordinate 57,775,733 of CM016616.1, read as the reverse complement.
GATTTGGTCGAAAGGGGAAATTGATTCTGCAATTCATAGGGCCGTATGAGATTACCGAAAGGATTGGGCCAGTGGCATACCGGTTGGCTTTGCCGGTAGAGTTACAGAAAATACATAATGTGTTTCATGTCTCGATGTTAAGGCGGTATCACTTCAATCCTTTGCATGTGATTCTTCCAACAGAAATTGAGATACGATCGGATATGACATATGAGGAGGAGCCGATTAAAATCTTGGCTCGAGAGGTGAAACAATTGATGAATAAGGACATAGCCTTAGTAAAAGTGTTATGGCCAAAACATAGTGTAGAAGAGGCTACGTGGGAACCGGAAGAAGCCATGAGAGAGCAATATCCAAACCTCTTTACCGGTAAGATTTTCGAGGCGAAAATCTCTAAAGGGGGAAGAGTTGGAACAGCCCGATTTTGGGGCTAGTCAAAACAGTGGTTTCGAGACCATTAAACTGAGATTAGGGAAAATTATTTTGATGTTATTTTAAGAGTTATAAAATTAATATATGGCTATGTGGAAATTTTGGTGCTTTAATTTTAGCGATAACATGCTTAATTGTGAAAAAGGACTAAATCGCATAAAGTGCGAAAGTTCTATTTTTCAAGGTAGAGGTACCTAATAGCCATAGAATGTTAATTTGGAGGTCTTTAGAGTACAATTAGGCCAATATTAAAGAGTTGGCCGGCCATGTAGACAAGGGGGACCAGAGCATTTAATTTTTGGCAAAATTGGGTGAAATTAGGTGACAAAAGATGAATAAAATAAGATGAATAAAGAAACTATCATCTTTCACTATTCATCTTCCCTCTTCCACTGAAATTTCTAACAAAAGTAAGGGTTTTGAAGCTTGAAATTTTCAGCAACTCATCTTCTCTACAAGTATGTGATTTTGGTGGTGTTAATTGATAATTATTGTACTTTTGGAGTCCTCAAAGCTTAAGCTAGCTAATGAGGGGACTAATTTGTGATATGGTTGAAAGTCTAGGGACTTGCCATGAGAGTGTTTATGTTGTTAGCTGAGTTTTTATGGAAGAAAATGAATGTTAAGGAGATGAGAAACAACTTTTGTGAAAGGTGTTAGCATGAAAACACCTAATTAGGACTTAAATGCAAAGATTGAATTTGTGTCATAAATGCATGAGATAGTTGAAATTGTGAGTGGTTGTAGGAGAAATAAATGTTCATCTAGGCTTGTTTAATGAGAAAATGTGTCGAAAAATGATTAACGAGCCTAGGGGCAAAATCGTAATTTTTTCCATAGTACAAGGGCAAAATGATCATTTTTGCATAAGTGTAAATTTTGGTGCATTATGATCATAGAATGATCTAAATGAAGGAATTTTATTGTTATAGATTAAGAAGAGCGCGAAATTAACCTTAATCAGGGAAAAGACAAGGTTACGAAATAAACCGTAAATTGAAATGTTTTGCATCGAGGTAAGTTTATGTGTAAACGATGCATTTTTATATATAAATTGTTGTTGCTAACTAGTGCATGGCATGATTGAGAACTTGTACTGTCCAAGTGGATTGAACGTGGTAGTTATTGAATGATTATCGTATGAATTACGGAATAGATGTGTAAATGTGTAATGACAACACTTGACGGTGGGCTAAGTGCGATACCACCTTAATAAGTAACTACGATGGGCTGTGTGCGATACCATCGTTTATATTAATATTTGCTTGGGCTATGTGCGATACCACTGTAACTATCCTTTTTGGTGGGCTACGTGCGATACCATCTTATTAGAGATTGATGGTGGGCTATGTGCGATACCACCGAAATTATCCTTTTTGGTGGGCTACGTGCGATACCACCCTATTAGAGATTGATGGTGGGCTAAGTGCGGAACCACCGAGTGATTGGTAGTATAAACGGTTTATTGAGTAGTTATGATGTGTTGTATCACGTGACTTTGTGGTATTAAGTGCAGAGATGTATGTTAATGGATGTGAGCATTAAGCTCATGATATGGTTGGGATGTGGTAAAGGAGGAAATGAGCAACCATGACTATGGATGTGAATTGTTCTTGTTTAGTATGTAATGCTATTTATTGTTTAGCACATACTATGATGATATTTGTTTACATGTAAACTTACTAAGCTTAAAGCTTACTCCCCTTTTCTTTTCCCTTGTCTTATAGAGTTAAAGAGCCGGGTCAGGATACGAAGATAATTGGAAGATCGCCCACACTATCAGCTCATCTCGGTATATCTAGACTTATTGATTTTGAGTATGGCATGTATAGGGGCTAGACTAGGGTTATTGTTTTGTTATTTTGGCCAAGTGTGTGTTGGCCCCTGTAATGAGAAACTCTTGTGTATATAGCCATAGTTGTTGGCTCTTTTTTATATATATGAAAATATGAAGTTATTCATGGAAGTTTACATTGCAAAATATGAGTTGTTTAGTGGTATGTTGAATGGATTCATGTTATGTGAGCTAGAGGGGTGAAAAGAGCTTGGCTAATAGCCTTGTTCTTGTCTACACGAGTAGGCACACGGGCGCGTGTCTAGGCCGTGTGTGACACACGGTCAGTCCCATGGGTGTGTGACTTGGCTGTGTGTCCCCTGCATGTTGGTGTTGTAAGTCAGTGTCGACCATGGGCTAACCACACGGGCGTGTGCCTAGGCCGTGTGACCCTTATAAGGTTGTTGACGTCACAAACAGAATACCCAAGTTTTTACACACGGGCAAGGGCACGGGCGTGTCTAGGCCATGTGGAGCACACGGGCCAAGCACACGGGCGTGTGTCCGGCCGTGTGGAAACCCTTGTAGGTTCGAAATGAAAATAAATCCCACACGGGGTAGGGAAATGGGCATGTGTGACCACACGGCCTACCTACATGGGCGTGTCCAATTCTATATAGGTGTGTCCCATTCCACACGACCGTGTGACCCCTGTTTAGGTGAAAATTTTTAAGATCGCAAATGTAACACCCCTTAACCGTATTCAACACCGGAATAGGGTACGAGGCATTACCAAAACACATACACTTGTAAACGTATTAAACTGAGTCATAAAATTTCATCCAAATTATACAAAATGAACTGCTAAATATTAAAGGCCAACATTTTAAGCCAAACCAATTATAACATATACAAATGAGTAAGTCCCCTATACATGCCATAAACTTAAGAGGTTTGTTTTCACTTTTACCCCACGATGATAGCTTGATAGTGTGATTACATCTCCAGCGATCTCCAACTCGAGTTAGCATACAACCCTATAAGATATGAGAAATGAAGGGAAGTAAGCTACAAAGCTTAGTAAGTAAGTATGTAAATAATAAGTGATTTATTAACAGGATTTTATAAATCTTCACAATATGTTCTCAAGATAATACAATCATAATTGCACATAGTTCCACTTTTTATTCATGTTTATCTCAAGCTATCTACTCGAGTCACAGTCACTAATTTATTTATATCTTGAGCTATAGAACTCCAAATTAAGATCCGATAATTTTCTCTAAAACTAGACGCAAATATCTTATTACCATAAAATTTTCAAAATTTTTGGTTTAGCCAATTAGTACAGTTTATTCTTCAAAGTCTCCCCTGTTCTGCTGTCCAATAGTTCCGACCATTCTTTGCTAAAATTTAATTATCTTTTCATACATAATTCGAATTATGTTCTAGTTTGTTTTGTATAAAAAGGTACTCAATTAGGAATCTAACCATATAAATTATGTCCCAAAATTAGTTTTGTACAATTTTCAATGATTTTTCCAAGTCAGAACAGGGGATCTCGAAATCACTCTGAACCAGTCTCACAAAAATCTAAATATCTCAAAATATACAAATCCTTTGCTTTCTCTGTTTCTTTTATATGAAAATAGACTCAATAAGATTTAAATAAATATCTTATCCAACTTATAATTCAATTTCTACTATTTATGGTGATTTTTCAAAATCACATAACTGCTACTGTTTCAATCTATTTTACTGAAAATTTTACTCTCCCATGTTTTCTTTATATTACTTCCATATATGCACACATAACACCAAGCATGTTCAATACTAGCCATACAAATGAATAATCATCACCAATATTTACGATTACTCATAATGGCACTCACACCATATCAGCCTTACCACAATTTCAATCACGTATCACATATCAAACACATTATGCACATATACACATAGTCATATGCACCCTTGCTCGCACATACATTTGCCACATTTCTCAATTGATCACATTCACTCTTGCACTTATTCATAACATTATCGTACCAATCACCATTAGTAATTTATCTCGTTGAACCCCTTCAGAAAACACCTAATACTCGATGGTCTCAGCACATAGCTCCACCAACACATAACTCGGCTTTCTTGTACACATGGTGAAGGTCTCTTATCACCCATGTGACCTAGCCATTCCATCTCGTAGCTTTCTTGTCTACATGGTGTCCAACACTAGGAACAACTCATGTTACCTAGCTACTCATAACCTGTAACTTTCTTGTACACATGGTATACACACAGTATTACACATGTAACCTAGTTACATATGAAATTATTATCCCGTAGCTTTCTTGCACACATGGTGAAAGTCCCTTATCATCCATGTGGCCTAGCTACATATCAAATTTTGCCATCTCGTAGCTTTCTTGTGCATACAGTGAAGGTCCCTTATCACTCGTGTGACCTAGCTACATATTGTCCGTATCTCTCGGTTTTCCGAAGGTTCAATCGAGAATTTCACATTCCATACATTTTCATATTATAGTTATCACCCAATGATTTCCATAATATCTAGCAAAATAATTATTGAACAAGTAAAATAAATTCATTATTTACATATCAACTTTCCATTTCACATAATAACCATAGTCATAGAAAAAACCTTTAAGTACAACATTTCGACCCATTTTCCATGTCACCTATGTCACCTTTTATCATAAACATTATTATTAAATCAATTCACCAACATAATATACAAAACATGTATTTCAAAAAAATCAATTTAATACCACAATTTAGGTTTCAAACATACATTACGACATTATTGCATTATTATTTACACACCAACTTACCTCGGATCCAGAAACGGCAATTTACCAACTTTCTCGATTTTCAATTTTCCTCTCGTTCTAGGTCCAAATCTCATTTTTCGAGGTCTAAAACATCACATCTCACTTATTTAATTAATGTACTACTCAAAACAGTCCCTAACTCAAACTTTTACAAAATTACAATTTTGCCCCTAAACTTTTACATATTTACACTTTGCCCCAATACTCGAAAATTAAACTTCAGCCCTTATTCTTATGTTTTATAACATGCTGATCATTTTTCCCTTCTATGGAAACATCAAATTCTTACTCTAACATACACTTATGGACATTAGGTGTTTTTACCGATTATGTCGTTTTACTCGTTTTCACTTAAAATCGCTTAGTAAAAGTTGTTTAACATAATTTCAAGCTTTATATTCTACCATAAAACATCAAAATACACAATTTTCACTATGGGTAATTTTCCAAAGATGAACCCTAGCATGAATTATTGGTAGCATAAGCTAAATCGAGCTACCGAGACTCCAAAATCGTAAATAACTTGAAAAACGGGGCTAGAACGGACTTACCATGAGCTTGGAAAGTTAAGAAAACCCTAGCCATATCTTCCCTTGGTAAATTTCGTCCATATGAAGAAGGTGGACAAATTTGACATTTTAATTTTGTTTTTAATTCATTTAATTTATAAAAGGACTAAAATGCCCTTACAAAAATATATCTTATCTAACATTTACCATATCCATTTTTGTCCAACAATTTAACCAATGGGCTAATTACCATTTAAGAACCTCTACTTTAAAATTTCATAGCAATTTGACACATCTAACTTCTAGAACTCAAGTTTTGCACTTTTTACAATTTAGTCCTTTTGACTAAATTGAGTGGCCAAACGTCAAAATTTTCGAACGAAATTTTCACGAAATCGTTCCGTGAAATTGTAGACCATAAAAATATAATAAAAATAAATTTTCTTATGTCGGATTTGTGGTCTCGAAACCACTATTTTGACTAGGCCCTAATTCGGGATGTTACAGCAAAGGTTTCCGGTTGGGTTCCGAAAACCCTCGTATGTATGTTTGAGGCCTCGTAGGTCTTTAATGAGGTTGATGTGATGGCAATAGAGATATGTCTAGTTGGGATTGAAAGTTATTGACTAAAGTTGTGTGGTTAAGTGGATTAAGTCCAGTAATGCCTCGTACCCAGTTCCGACATAGAATATGGGTAAGGGGTGTTACACACAGATTCAAGTCTTTCTGGGTCATCTAGTATTTCAAACTTTTATGATCTGAAAACACGTGACATTTCTCACCGAAAAGATAATGATGCCAAATCTTTAATGCAAAAACAATTGCAGCTAGTTCCAGATCGTGTGTCGGATAGTTCTTTTCATGCAGCTTCAATTGTCTCGAGGCATAAGCTATAACTTTGCCTTCCTGCATCAGAACACATCCCAGATCATTTAACGAAGCATCATTATAGATCACGAATTCTTTACCCAATTCTGGTTGTACCAAAATTGGAGCTTCAGTCAACAAAGTTTTCAACTGATCAAAGCTTTTCTGAAATTTATCAGACCATTCAAATCTCACATCTTTCTAAAGCAATCTAGTCAACAGAGTAGCTATCATCGAAAAGCCTTTTAAGAACCTTCGATAATAACCAGCAAGTCCTAGAAAACTACGAAATTCAGACACATTCTTTGGAGTTTTCCATTCCAGAATAGCAGAAATCTTGCTCAGATCAACTCGTATTCCAGAGGCTGATACAATATGTCCTAGAAAACTAACTTCTCGCAACCAAAATTCACATTTACTGAACTTTGCATACAATTGCTTATCTCGCAGAGTTTGCAAAACAATTCTCAAATGTTCAGCATGTTCAATCTCATCATGTGAATAAATCAAGATGTCGTCAATGAATACAACAACAAATTGATCTAAATACGGTCTGAAAATTCTATTCATCAGATCCATAAAAACAGCAAGAGCATTTGTTTGTCCAAAAGGCATAACTAAAAACTCATAATGCCCGTACCTCGTTCTGAAAGTAGTTTTCGGAATATTTGAATCTTTTACTCGCAACTGATAATACCCCGATCTCAGATTTATCTTTGAAAACACAGTGGCTTCTTTAAGCTGATCAAACAAACCATCGATTCTAGGCAGAGGATATTTATTCTTTATAGTCACTTTGTTCAATTGACGATAATTATCATCATGCCATCTTTCGTTTTCACAAACAAAACAGGTGCTCCCCAAGGTGAGAAGCTCGGTCTTGCAAACCCTCTATCAGTCAACTTTTGCAACTGTGGCTTTAACTCTTTCAATTCTGTTGGTGCCATTCTATACGGAGCTATCGAAATAGGAGTTGTTCCCAGTAATAGATTAATACCAAATTCAACTTCAAGTATCGGAGGTAATCCCGATAACTTTTCAGGGAACACATCAGGAAATTCACAGACAACTAGCACTGATTCAACTTTCCTTTCAGTTACTTTCGAGTCAATCACATAAGCAAAATAAGCTTCATAACCCTTTTTCAAATAATTCTGAGCTTTCATCATTGATATCACAGCAGGTAACCCATTCAAATCATTTAACTCAATCTGAACAATTTCATCATTCTGACATCTCAAATCAATAGTCTTTCTTTTGCAATTCACAACAGCATCGTGCAATGTCAACCAGTCCATACCCAAAATTATATTAAACTCATCAAAGGGTAATAGCATCAGATCAGTAGGAAAACAAACATCTCTAAGTTCAACGGATAGTTCTTGCATACTTTGTCAACCAGGACACTTTTACCTAAGGGGTTCGATTCTCTAATATCAAATTCGATAGACTCTACAGGCAAAGTCTTACTGGATACTAAGTTCATGCATACATACGAATGAGTAGAACCTGGGTCTATCAATGCAATCACAAAAGTATCATAAAGAGTAAATGTACCCTTTATAACATCCGGAGATGAAGCTTCCTCATGAGCTCGGATGGCATATGCTCTGGCAGGCACTCTAGCTTCATATCCCTCAACTGATTCTTTCGTAGCTCTCTGACTACCACCAACATTTCTTGTATTTCGGGAAGGTCTACCTCTAGATGAAACATTATCAGATCTCAGATTCTAAATAATCTCTTGCTCAACAGACTTTGGGCAATCTCGGATGAAATGATCTAAAGATCCATATCTGAAGCAAGCTCAGTCATTCAATCTACAACTACCTGGATGTTTTTTACCATAATGTTTACATTTAGGTCGTTCAGATCAGACATTTCCCACACTAGTCATTAAAGTAGCGGGAGCTTTGGAATTTAACTGTGATCTAGCTCGATCTCTGTTCGAATGTCCCACATTAGCCTTTGATCGGCTTTGTTCATCTCTGAATTTCTTTGAAGTAGACTGAAATGTTTTACTTGGAAATCTCTTTCTCGCATTTCTAGTTTCAAAGTTAGTTGTTCTTTTCTCTTTCTCGAGTGCCTCAGCTTTGCAAGCTCGTTCAACCAGTACTACAAACTCTTCTATCTCAAGTATGCCAACTAACAGTTTAATATTCTTGTTTAAACCATCTTCAAATCTTTTGCACATTATTGCCTCGATTGATACACATTCTCAAGCATACTGACATAATCTCACAAACTCTCTTTCATACTCAGTGACGGACATGCAACCCTGCTTCAATTCTAGAAATTCTTTTCGTTACTGAATAATAAATCTATGACTGATGTATTTCTTCCGGAACTCAGTCTGAAAGAAATCCCATGTGACCCATTCTTTCGAAACCACACACTTTATGCATTCTTCAAGACTCAGCGACATCTCATCAAATACTTGGATAGTGTTCTCTAACCAAAACTTGGTTTTCTCAACATCATCATCACTATTGGCCCTGAACTCTTCAGCCCCATATTTACGGATTTTGTCTACCGGAGGTTTATTCAACAGATTAAAACTCATAAGCGGAGGTATAGCAGAAGTCTGAGGAGGATTAGGTGGGGACAAAGGTTGTGAAACAGCCAGATTAGTTCTTACGTATTGAGTGAACCACTCATTCATCATTTGGAAGAAGGCTTGTTTAGCCTCTCCCTCTTGACCGCTAGTAGCTGGTCTCGAATCAAATGGCGCTGTCCCTTGAGTGGGAGCAGGCGCATTGTTTTCAACATCGTCAGCTACTACTCTTTCAGGATCCATTACTATACAGAAACACATTTTACACGACAGGATTCATCACACTATCACATTTCATATATATGGCATGTATAGCTAGACTCTCACACGTTACGTTAGTCCGAGAATCGACTAAATCGTAGCTCTGATACCAATCAAATGTAACACCCTAACCCGTAACCATCGCCGATTTACGGTTAAGAGGCATTACCAGACATTCAGAAACTTTTACAGACATTTCATAACATAATCTGACAAATCACATCAAAGTGTCCCTTAAAAAGCTATGCGAGACCTCAAGCATGTTTTAGAATAGGGCCGGGACTAAACCGAACACATACAGGAATTCTCGAAAATTTAAAAATTTTTCTATGTTACAGAGGCCACACGCCCGTGTGGGCAGGCCGTGTGCCTCCCACTGCCTCAGACACGCCCGTGTGTCTAAGCCGTGTCAAAACAGGACACACATACTGACTTGTCCACACAGCCTGAGACACGCCCGTGCGCCTCACCGTGGTCGACACTGACTTGCACCACACGGCCAGTCACACGCCTGTGTGTCCAGCCCATGGTCATTACTGACTTGATCCACACGGCCAGTCACATGCCCGTGTGTCTTGCCCGTGGTCGATTCTGACTTGTTTTAAATTGCAACCTCGAAGCACACGGTCAAGCCACACGTCCTTGTGCTCAATCATGTGGGCAATTATAAACCATTTTCAAGGCTAAAATGCCACCCACACTTGGGTCATCCCTACAAACACATACAAGCATCATCCCATACACAATTGGCAACCAAAACACATTAAATTGTGCATCATTTCTACTCAATTATGAGCCTAACAACCATACCAACTTAATAGTCATTTAACTCAATATAACCAAAAGCACTTCAAAGCATAATCCATCACAAATTTACCATCAATAATATGCTAGCTATACATCAATAAGCTTACCATTCATATGACCATTTCATTTGCTATCAAGCTATACCAAAACTAGCATCATAGAACATAACTAGTCATTCATAACGTAACCATATATCTAGCCATATCACATGGCCATGTAAATATATCAAACATATCTCAGAACAACTAGCCTATACATGTCATATTTAGCTATATACACATTCAAAAGTACCAAAGTAGAGTTCGATAGTATGGTGATGATCGTTGATGATTCCCGAGCCTTTCATAACTTTGACGATCTGTAAAACAGAGTAAACACACACAAAGTAAGCTTTCAAAAGCTTAGTAAGCCATATACAAATAAACTTAACACAAAAGGCACATAATCACATTGATACAATGTAATTAATATTTTTCATTTGTAATTTCATAATATGTTCCTTGGCTCATTTGTTTATCCATAGAATGCCAACATATCACATCTCAAAGCTTCACTTATGGTCATAATACATTCAAGCATATATCACATATTATCTCATCAAATCCATACATATATTCATTTTGGTAAGTTCATATATATACACTTACCTTTCATACACATACATAGTGTACCTTTTAGACGTACCTAACTCGTTTATACATTTCACGTAGTCTCTCATTTCTCGAATTTGCCCGTTGAACTGTTCGGAATCAAATAGGAAGCTTGGAATACTCAGAATGGTCGTACAATGCCAATGTCCCAGACGTGGTCTTACATCTAACCAGATATCGATGCCCCTGTCCCATACAGGGTCTTACACGAATCAATGCGATGTCAATGTCCCAGACATGGTCTTACACGTAAATCTCAAATCGATGCCAATGTCTCAGATGTGGTCTTACACGATGTCTCATATCGATGCCAACGTCCCAGACGTGGTCTTACACGATATCTCAATCGGACACATATGTCATGACATACGCAATCCTACCTATTCCTAGGTTCGTACAGGACTTTTTCGGATGTTGACACCATGTCGATACTATCTCGGATTTCATGTACTCATCATCTCTTACACATTCATCATTATGAATTTTCATATGAACATAAATATATTAATGTAATACATTTATTTGCATATAGACTTACCTTGGATTCGGATAAACGGAAACGAACTCGGCTACTCAATCACTTTCGACTTTCCACGATCTAAATCTGTTTTCTTCGGTTCTTGATCTATACATATTCAAATTTAACTCATTTATTCACTAATTCATTCAATTCAATCCAAAAACACATATTTAGGGTAATTTACAAATTAGCCCTCATATTTTCACATTTTGACATTTTAGTCCCTATTTCACAAAATCACAAAATACACATAATTTGCTTATACTCATGCTTGGCCGAATGTTCACTATAATCATAAAAATCCATACATCTCATTTATTTCACAATTTAGTCCCTCAAAATATTATTTTCTCAATTAAGTCCAAAATACTCAAAACCATTAAAACTCCAAAGACAAAACATGTTAATCTAACACATATCTTTCATAATCCATCTTCAAACATCACAAAACTCATGTGTTCATCAATGGCATATTTCGAAATCATCATCAATTCACAAAATTGAAGCATGGGTTTTGAAGAACACGAAGCAACGATTACAAAAATGTAGAAATTATCAAGAACCGAAGCAAAACATACCTTAAATCAAGCTCAAAAATGGCTGAATGCCCTAGCTTAGTTTTTTTTTCTTCTTTTTCTTTGATAATTCGGCACAACAAAATGATAAATGGCCATTTCTAATGATTTGTTTTATTATATTATGATTTAATTAATCATTTACCAAATTGCCCTTAATGAAACTTAATAAAATCTTTAAATTAAAAGCCTATTACCGTCCATGCTATTGAAAAATGGCCTAATTTTATTTTAATACCTTCATATTAAAAGAACATGGCATTTAAACACTTTAACAATTATCAAGGCACTTTTGCATTTTACGCGATTTAGCCTTTTTCTCAAATTAAGCACACAAATGACAAAATTAATTCACAAAAATTTCACACATACCAATTCACATGCTGTAGACTTAGAAAATAATATTAAAATATTTTTTTTGAATTGGATTTGTGGTCCTAAAACCACTATTCTAACTAGGGTCAAAACTGAACTGTTACATGATGAGTTGTCTTGCACACCAGAGGAGTGCATGAAGTGTGTAGTGTCACTCCTACAAGACTCGGCTTACCAATGGTGGAACACCCTTGTGTGGGTTTTACCAAGGGAAATGATTACATGGGAGTTTTTCCAAGCGAAATTCTGGAAGAAGTGTATTAGCCAAAGGTTTATCGATCAGAAAAGAAGGGAATTCCTTGAGCTAAAACAAGGCTGAATGTAACACCCCGTACCCGGTACCGTCGCCGGAGTTGAGCAAAAGGCATTACTAGACTTGACTTCTAGTTCAGTACATGTAAATCTTAAAGCTGTCAAACTGCGTTGTGTCGACTAATTCAGCTATAACTCGAGTTACAAAATTCGAAATTCAGATCCGTAAATTTTCCTTGAAAGTAGACTCATATATCTATTCACCATAAATTTTCTAGAATTTTTCATGTGGCCAATTAGTACAGTTTATTCTTCAAAGTTACCCTTATTACACAGCTGGACAGTTCTGACCTGTCCTTATAAAACTGCAGTTATCTGATTGCACAATTTTCCAATGGTGTTCTTATTTATACCAATGAAAAGTAGACTCATTTAGGATTCTACACATATAAACCATGCTTCCTAATTATTTTTGTACGATTTATGACAATTTTTCTAAAACAGAACAGTGACTCACGAATTCATTCAGAGCAGGTCTCACTAAAACTAAATTATCTCATAATGTATGAGTCTTTTGCCTACTCTGTTTCTTTCATGTAAAAATAGACACGATAAGGTTTAATTCCAGGTCTCATTCACCTTTTACTTCAATATACCCTATTTTGGTGATTTTTCTAACTCGCGTCACTGCTGCTGCTACATGCTGTTTTATTTCAAAAATAAACTAGCTCCTACCCGAATCTCCTTACTTCTAAATTTCAAGGATTAAATTTATATTCAAACATTTCCTTAGTAAAACGATTAACTTGTTTAGGAATGCATGGACATTGCCATCATGAACCAACTTACATCAAAACACCCAACGTACTTAACAAAAATTTAGCCATTTTCGCATGGCTATTCTTTTAGTGTTTACAAGTGAACCGTAAAATTTCCTCAAAACAAACCAAGTCTATCCTATACATGCCTTCTTTTAAAGACCAACCCAAAATGAAGGAGTACCCAAAATGTAGGTTGATAGTGTGAGCGACTTTCCAACGATCCCGGTGAGCTTGTGGCTTGCTCCTAATCTATAAAACAAAGGAACATCTCACACGATTAAGCTTACTAGCTTAGTAAGTCCCAACTCATAGAAATTAAAACATTTAATTATTTACGAAAATAAAACAATACATATGTGGCATTCTACATAAACAACTAAGCAACTAGTTTACACAAGGTCAAATATTAATAATTCGAAACCTACTTTCATAGCAGTCATACATGCAAATCAATTGTCCCATAATAGCATGTTCTAAGCTCGACTTCCGTCAAATTACATTCACCAATGACAATTTGGCACAAGTAATACTTAACACAACATACCTTACCTACTTACCCGAGCCATATTCTTGACAATTCAATTCTAAATTGTCTTGACAAGGATTAAACTCCTCTTAGGTAAATTTCATCACCGGCATCAAGCCTGCTAGGCGTAACAGCCTGAAAAGTAACACCGGCGCAAGGCCTGCTAGGCGTAAAGCCCGATAGGTAACACCGGCACGAGGCCTGCTAGGCGTAAAAGCCCGATAGATAACACCGGCACGAGGCCTGCTAGGCGTAAAAGCCCGATAGATAACACCGGCACGAGGCCTGCTAGGCATAAAAGCCCGAATGTCAAAATATCTTTACATGCTTTTCACATTTTCACTATACATATCGAATCATACACCTTTATTACCATTGCATTTAATAAATTTGAAATCGATCAAATCCATCACTATTTCAATCGACCAACTCATGGATTTATACCAAGCTTATACAATTTATATCATTCACTAGATATGTAAAGAGTCTTTAGATATAAGGTAGCTCAAAAACTTACTTATTCACCTTGCATTCGCCAAGATAATTTCCATCACATTCTCAACTTAAATCATCAACCAATATGTCCATATACATTCGGCCATGATATAATTAGACATTAGCATTCATAAATTTTTAATAGTCAAGATAACCATACTTAACTCTTTGACATGATTTAACTAAGGGACTTACCTTAGGAGTAGATAGATTCAAAATCTTCAACTATTCGTTTAGCTTAGCTTTTCCTCGCTCCAACTTTTTCTCCTGTTGATCTTGATCTAATTTGGTTCAATTTAAACCAATTAACCCACACTTCCATTTAATTCGAAAGCAAAATCATAAAAATAATAATCCCAAGACATAAACATTGACATTCGACATTTATCCTCTATTTGTTCAAATACATTCAAAATTATTAAGGAACACCTTGGTAGTGCTTTCCTTGATACGTTTTAACTTACAACCTACTTTCATATTTATTGCCATACATAAATTTTTATGTAATTATACATATATCACTAAATACCATAGCTCAAATTCATTCTCTCATATGGCCGAATATGTCAATAACCCCCATGCATTTTCTTCAACATGCAACCTAGCAACAAGCTAAATAACCATTCTAATTTCATGCATTTGACTACTCCAATTCAACCTATGTGGATTTCTTCTACATGGCCGAATGGCCCTTAGGTTCTTAGAATTCTCTTTTTAGCTCTTCTTTCCATCTATTTTACTCCTTACACTATTTTATTTCAAATACTCAAGTCTTATACTTAGTTCACCCAACAATTAACACATCACATATAACAATTAATCTAAGGTTAACTTCATTATATGTGGATGGCCGAACATCCAAACACAAGAAGGAATTATTTTCATGAATGTTCAACCCCATATTCGGCCAAATATGAAGGTATCTTCAAGCCAAAAATCGACAAAGCTTTCTTACGAGTTCAAGCTATTTCTTCTTATACTATCTAAGCTTATTTTTAGCTCAAATTATAACCCTTCCCCCCCCCATGGCCGAACTTCCTCATGCATGGCATCACAAAGCTTTACTTGTTTTTCCCTAATGCTTAAAGAATCAACAAATCTAAGGGTTGGCTATCAAGCTAAGATTCAACTCTTATCTTGATTCCCACATGCATGGCCGAATCTCATCCTACTAACTTAACAAGTTTTGCTTGTTTTCCAAAGAGAAATAATCAAGAATCCAAGCCATGTCAAGATAAATTATTAAGGTGAAGTTCAAACTCTTACCTATACTAACACATGCAAGGGCCGATTGAAGAAGATGAAAGTTCTTCTCTTCTCTTCAAAGTAGAATTCGGCTAGAAGGGAGGAAGGATGAGAGATTTTTTTGTTTTTGTTTTTCTCTTTTTCCATAAATTATAGCATGCTTTTCTTTTAATTTTTACTAAAAATCAAAATGTATAATTAAAAAGTATATAATCCTAGCATGCTTAATATAAAATTGCCTAAATGTCATACAAAAATATAAAAAAGAGAGCATATATGCATGCTTGCCGTCCACCTTGTTTAAAGGGGGAAAATTGACATGCAAATCCTTATGTTTTATGGACAATTCACTTAGCTCCCTTTTTATTAATGCCCACTACATTAATCCTTCTTGCAATTTAAGCCTTCTTAGCAAATTAAGCACTTAGATAGCCAAAATTTTCTACGAAATTTTTTTACACTCACTAAAAACACACATAATAAACACAAACATAATATTATAATATCCCACAGGCTCGGATTCGTGGTCCCGAAACCACCGTTCCGGTTAAGGTCAAAATTGGTCTGTTACAATGAATGACGGTGACTGAGTATGAGCGTGAGTTTGTAAGGCTCAGCAAATACTTTCGGGAGTGCATATCCATCGAAGCCATCATGTGTAAGAGATTTGAGGACAGATTGAACGAAGACATTTGACTTTTGGTTGGCATCCTAGAGTTAAAGGAATTTGTGGTGCTCGTTGAAAGAGCTTGCAAGGCCGAGCAATTGGCCAAAGAGAAAAGGAAAGTTGATATTAAGTCTCGTGACTCAAAGAAAAGACAGTTGGGGAAATCGTTTCAGTTCTCATCCAAGAAATCGAGAGAGTTCACTACTCGATCTAATGCTTCAGTTGGATTCTCAAACAGAAATAAGAATAAGCAGTACACGGTGTCTAAAGCTCAAATCACTTCTATCGTGAGTGTTGGTAGTGTTCGACCGAATAGACTGAAATGTTCACAGTACGGTAGACATCATTTCGGTGAGTGCCGAGGAAATGAAAGAGGCTGTATCAAATGTGGGTTTCTAGACCACTTCATTTGAAATTGTCCTGAGATGGATGAGAAAGACAGAAAGCAAGATGTGCGAGCGAGTAATGCTCCTTCTAGAGGTAGACCACAGAAGAACTCGGGAAGTGAGGCTAGCAGTAGACGTGCACCTAAAGATTCCACAGTGAGATCAAAGGGTGAAGCTCCTGCAAGGACTTATGCCATTCGCGCTCGCGAAGAGGCTTCATCCCCAGATGTGATTACGGGTACTTTTTCTATTCATAATATCTCTGTTGTTGCTTTGATTGATCCGGGGTCTACCCATTCGTATGTTTGTATGAAATTGGTGTTTAGTATGAATATGCATGTTGAGTCTACCGAATTTGTGGTAAAAGTGTCAAATCCTTTAGGCAAGCATGTGCTAGTTGACCAAGTGTGTAAAAATTGTCCTTTGATAATTAGAGGTCATTGTTTTCCGGCTAATCTTATGCTGCTACCATTTGATGAATTTGACGTGATTCTTTGTATGGACTGGTTAGTAGCTCATGATGTGATAGTAAATTGTGGGAGAAAATTTGTAGAACTAAAATGTGAAAATGGGGATATCTTTCGGGTTGAACTAGGTGAATCGGATAGCTTGCCTGTAGTGATTTCTTCTTTGGCGGCTGAGAAATGTATAAGAAAAGGGTATGAGTCTTATCTCACGTTTGTGTTGAATACTCAAGTTTTGAAAGTAAAGATTGAGTTAGTGCCAGTGGTATGAGTATCCGGATATGTTTCCAGAGGAGCTACCTGGATTGCCTCTAACTAGGGAAGTTGAGTTTGGTATTGAGTTGCTATTTAGGTTGTCCCGTATAGGATGGCATCATTGTAGTTAAAAGAGTTGAAGGTTCAGCTACAAGATTTAACAGATAAGGGTTTTGCGAGACTGAGTTATTCTTCGTGGGGTGCTCTGGTACTTTTTGTGAAAAAAAAGGCGGGTCGATGAGGTTATGCATAGACTACAGACATTCCAACAAGGTGACTATGAAGAACAAGTATCCTTTGCCAAGGATCGATGATCTGTTTGACCAACTGAAAGGAGCCACAGTGTTTTATAAGATAGACTTAAGGTTTGGTTATTACCAGTTAAGAGTTAAGGATCAAGATGTATCAAAAACTGCATTTAGGATGAGGTATGGCCATTATGAGTTCCTCGTCATGCCCTTTGGCTTAACAAATGCTCCCGCCGTGTTTATGGATTTAATGAATCGTATTTTCCAACTGTACTTGGATAAGTTCGTTGTTGTTTTTATCAATGATATACTAATTTATTCTCGTGATGAGAGTGAGCACGCGGAGCATTTGAGAACTGTTTTGCAGACTTTAAGAGATAAGCAGTTGTATGCCAAGTTTAGTAAAAGTGAGTTTGGCTCTGAAAGGTCGGATTCTTAGGACACATTGTGTCGGGTGATGGAATTAGAGTTGACCCGAGTAAGATTTCGGCTATTGTTGAGTGGAAACCACCGAGGAATATATCAAAGATTAGAAGCTTTCTAGGCTTAGAGAGTTACTACAGACGATTTGTTAAAGGATTCTCTATGATTGCTACTCCAATTACGAGGTTGCTATAGAAAGATGTCAAGTTCGAATGGACGGAAAAATGCCAATAGAGTTTCGAGAAACTAAAGGCATTGTTGACTGAAGCTCCAGTTTTAGTGCAACCGGAATCGGGAAAGAAATTTGTGGTGTATAGCGATGCATCCTTAAATGGATTGGGGTGTGTGCTTATGCAAGAAGGCAAGGTGATAGCATATGCCTCGAGACAACTGAAGCCGCATGAGAAAAAATATCCGAATCACGACTTAGAGTTAGCCGCTATAGTGTTCACACTAAAGATTTGGAGACACCATTTGCATGGCGAGAGATGTCGAGTATTCATTGACCATAAAAGTCTAAAGTATTTAATGACTCAAAAGGAGTTAAACCTACGGCAGCGGAGATGGTTAGAGTTGATAAAGGATTATGAGTTGATAATTGACTATCACCCTGGAAAGGCGAATGTGGTTGCCGATGCTTTGAGTAGGAAGTCATTGTTTGCCTTGAGGGCTATGAATACCCAGTTGTTTGTGACTGATGATGGTTAGGTAATAGTAGAGTTAAGACCTAGACCGATGTTTCTGTAAGAGATTTGTAAAGCTCAGAGAAGTGATAAAGGGTTACAAGCCAAGATAACTCAGTGCGAGATGGGTATTGAATCAGATTTTCGTATTGGTACTGACGGTAATTTGATGTTTCGAGAGAGGATATGTGTACCTAAGAATGAAGAGCTTATTCAAAAGATTTTGCGAAAGGCACAAAGTGGTTGTTTGTCTATCCACCCGGGTAGTGTGGAAATGTATAATGACTTAAAGAAAATGTATTGGTGGTCAGGAATGAAAAGAGACATCTCAGAGTTTGTCTTTAAGTGTTTAATTTCTCAGCAAGTGAAAGCCAAACACCAAGTACCTTCGGGTTTACTTCAGCCCGTGACGGTTCCCGAGTGGAAATGGGATCGTATTACCATGATTTTTGTGTCTGGATTGCCATTGATGCCAAAGAAGAAAGATGTTGTATAGGTTGTGGTTGATAGGCTAACTAAGTCGGCTCATTTTGTACCGGTGTGTATCGATTATCCACTTGAGAAATTGGTCGATTTGTATGTTTCTAAAATTGTGAGACTTCACGGGGTACCTTTATCGATCATTTCGGATAGAGATCCGAGGTTCACATCACAGTTTTGGAAAAAGTTGCAAGAAGCGTTGGGGACGAAATTGAATTTTAGTACTGCTTTTCACTCGCAAATCGACTGTTAGTCAGAAAGAGTAATTCAAATTATTGAAGATATGTTGTGGTATTGTGTTCTTAAGTTTCACGGCAGTTGGTAAAGGTACTTACAGTTAGTAGAGTTTGCCTACAACAAAAGTTATCAGTTGAGTTTGAAAATGACGCCTTATGAGGCTTTGTATGGATATAAGTGCCGAACATCTTTGTATTGGACTGAACTCAGAGAAAATTAGATAAACGGGGTTGACTTAGTCAGAGAAACCTAAGAGAAAATAAAAGTGATTCATGGCTGTTTGAAGGCCGCTTCGGATAGAGAGAAATCCTACGCGGATTTGAAATGAAAAGAAATTGAGTTTCAAGTCAGTGATAAGGTGTTTTTGGAAGTATCCCCGTGAAAGAAAGTCCTCAGATTCGGTAGGAAAGGCAAATTAAGTCCACGTTTTATTTGGACATATGAGGTAACTGAGAGAATTCAGTAGCATACCGATTAGCTTTACCATCTGAGTTAAAGAAGATCCATGATGTTTTCCATGTGTCTATGTTGCGTCGTTATCTTTCTGACCCTTAACACGGTATTTCACTAGCAGAGGTTGAAATTCGACCGAATATGACCTATGATGAAGAGCCGGTTAAGATTTTAGATCGAGAGGTCAAGCAATTGAGAAATAAAAGTATAACACTCGTGAAAGTACTATGGCTTAGACATTGGGTCGAGGAAGCCACATGGGAACCCGAGGAGACTATGAGAGACTAATATCCAAACCTTTTTAACCGTAAGATTTTCGGGGACAAAAATCCCTAAGGGGGAGAATTGCAATAGCCCGATTTTGGGGCTAATCAGAATAGTGGTTTCGAGACCACAAATCCGAGGTTAGAGAAATTATTTTAATATTATTTTATGTGTTATAGCATGATTATATGAGTGCATAAAAATTTTGGTGGATTAATTTTAGTGATTACTTGCTTAATTTCGAAAAAGGACTAAATCGCATAAAGTGTGAAAGTTTTGTTCTACAAGCTAAAGGTGTTAAATAGCTATGGAACACTAAAGTAGAGGTCCTTGTTGAGTAAATAGACCAATAAAATTATGGTGGCTAGTTATGAATCTTTAATTCATGAAATTGGTTAAAGTTTGGTGGCATTAGGTGACTAAATAAAATAAAACAAAGAAAAGTTATCATCTTTTCCCATCTCCTTTCCTCTTCCACCAAAATTTTCAATAAACTTAAGGGTTTTGAGAGCTCAAATTTTAGCCAAGCTTTTCTCTTGCAAGTAAGTGATTTTGGTGGTTGTTTTTGTTAATTTTTTGTTTTTGGAATCTCTATAGCTTAATCTAGCTAATAAGGGGACTACTTTGCAAAATTATTAAGAGTGTAGGGTTTTACTATGTGATTATCCATGTTTTTTGTTGAAATTTTATGGAAGAAAATGAATCTTAGTTGTTAAATAGACAACTTTTGTGAAAGGGGTTTTCATGAAAACACCTAAAAGGACATTTTTGTGAAAGTTATAAAACAGGTAGTAAATGTGTGAAATAATTCGAATTTTGAGTTGCTATAAGAGTAATAAAGGTTCGGCTAGGCTTGTGAAAGGAGGAAATTTGATTAAAATCATTTTACGAGCCTAGGGGCAAAATTGTAATTGTGTGAAAGTCTAAGGGCAAAATGATAATTTTGCCAAAGTTGGAATTTTGGAATGTCTTGATTAATGTTGTGATTAAATAAGCAAATTTGGTCATTATAGATCAAGAAAAACGGAGTTCAGACCCAGACCGGGGGAAAACCAAGCTATTGGACTAAATCGAATTAGTCGCCCATATTTTGTATACCAAGGTAAGTTGTACGTAAATAATACAGCTCTATGGTTATTATGCATTAAACAATTGATATTGCATAAAATGTTTGACTATTGTTATGAATATGCATGACGAAATTTGATGTGGTATACTCCCGGTTGAACCTTAGGAATAGATTTGATATCCACGCCATGACATTTGGTTGATATGTGTGCTAGTGTAAGACCATGTCTTGGACATGGCATCGGCCACATTATGAGAGCCAGTGTAAGCCCATGTCTGGGACATGGCATCGGCAACATTATGAGAGCTAGTGTAAGACCATGTCTGAGACATGGCGTCGACATTGAAATGAGAGCTAGTGTAAGACCATGTCTGGGACATGGCATGGGCCTCGATAAGTAAGCCAGTGTAAGACCATGTCTGGGACATGGCATCAGCATCGTACCCTCTTGTGTGAGGCTTGTCGGGTATCCTTTGGTATTCCAACTGGTTCAACGGGTAATTTAAATCTTATGTCAAAAGTGAGAAAAGTTACGATTATGTTGTAAGTGATACAGGTACCTACTCGAAATTCATGAGAAATGAGCTCGATTTATGTTGTATGATTAGTAAGGATGACAATGAGTAAGTTATGCCTTTAATAATTTTAGAATTATGTGCAAGTTTATAATATGTATTAGTATGATAGTGCATGGTAATTGTTGTTAATTATTTACATGCGACTTACTAAACTTTATGCTTACTCCATCTCTTTTCCATTTTTTTATAGTGCCGCCAAGCTAGTTCGGGGATCAACAGATGTCAGAAGCATCAATCACACTATCAATTGAAGCATTTGGTGTAGTTAGCCTTAGTATTTTAAGTATGGCATGTATAGGGACTGGGTCTTTTTGTTAAGTGTCATAATGTTTTGGCCATATGTGTTGGCTTGTCTTAAAGTTGATCCATTTTGTCTAAGGCCATTGATAATGGCTAATATCGAACAGTAGTATAGCTTAGGCAAGACTGGTTATCGAACCCAAAGGAACTAAAAGTATTAATACTCACTTTCTTTTTATTATTTAGCCTTAAAGAGTGAAGATTACTTTTGACGAATACTAAACTAAGGACACAAAGACAAAAAGGACGAATAGGAAACTAACTTTGAGGGAAAACTCAGTTGATTACGATGATACCCTCAGGAAGAATCCACCTAGACTTCACTTATTAATTAACCCTAAATCATATGATTTCTTTTACTTAGCTTGATCTGTAAGACTCCCTAACCTATATTAAACCCTCTTTCGAGACGAATAACGTCTAACCCTAGGTTAATTAGTGGAACTCTCATTCACTTATAATAACCCCCTAGGATAGCAGTAAATCGATCAATGGACTCCCATATTAGGTTTCACCCTAATCCGGAAAAATCTCGTAACCCTATCTCTAGGCATCCGATCAACTCTGCTTAATTATGTTAGATCTTCTCTTAGGCAGGGTCTATTCCTACTCCATCTAAGCACATTATATTTGGGTTAAGCAACATAATTAAGAACAAACTAAGTAATTTATCATATAACTTTAAAAATCAAATAATAAAATCCATCTAGGTTTCATCCCCGTCAAGTATCTGAGAGGTTTAGTTCATAATGAATAAACAAACCATCGCAAGAGAATAGATAAAACAAAACATAGGAAAATTCCTAAAACCCCCTGAAGGAATCGAAGGAGAATTCCGCCGTCTTGAGTACAACTCTAGCTTCTTGAGATGGATCAACTGGCTATCCTCACGTTATTCCCTAACTCTGACCTTCTCGGCTTGGCTCCTTGGCCTCGCTTTCGCTCCCTTCAACAGGTGATACTTGGGGGTTATTTATAGGCTCTTGAAACACGATTCTTTCTCCCTAGGTATCCTTTTCTGACTAAACTTGCTCTTTCCAGCGTCAGAGGCACGGCCATGTCACACGCCCGTGTGAATCGAGACCTGACCGTGCTCGAATTTCTCTTGAGGCACGGCCGTGTGTGGCGGGGTTGAGGCCGTGCTCTAGGTGTTCGTCAAGGCACGGCCGTGTGTGCTTTGGGCCAAGCCGTGTCGATTTCGTGTTAAGGCCCATTTACTTCGTTTTAGGCCCGTTTTGTGTTCTTTTCATCCTTGGGTGCTTTCCTGGTTATAAGACATGAAAAGAAAGGATTAAAAGCACCTTTTTATATAAAACAATGGGTAAATCATCCAAAAGCATATTAAATGCGGGATTAAAATATGTTACTTTTACGGTTTATCAAATACCCCCACACTTAAGCTTTTCCTTGTCCTCAAGCAAAATTCTCAACTTAAAATTAAAACGAACTTTCCATGATTCACAATTTCTATCAACAATGTCTTATCATAATTCATAGATAATTTATACATGGATAATTTAACTTAAAGAGTCCTAAAGATTCAAACGAGATAGGTCATGATTTTGTTCCACGAAAACATATGTGTCTCCCCTCTTTTAAATAACTACCTTTTCAATTCAAAATCGACAAGGATTGACATCCTCACAAAAGATTCACTCATATCACTCAAAAAGTGTTTAAGGGTCAAAATTAAGCACTCATAAGTCGAACATGAAAAGATAATCCCATAGGCTTGCCTGAAAATCAAATCTCCACCACTGTAAAATGAGATGATAAACAGATCAAAACGTCTTTGACAGGGTTGTAACGGGGCTTAGGTTAGGGGTATGGATAAAGGCTGAATTAGAAGGTTAGAATCGAGATTGACCTGATAAATTTCCTAACTAGAAAAAAAATGAACTTAATCTTTCATTAATTATAAACTAATAATACGAGCTTTTTCCTTGAGAATTGGAATTTGAACACGCAAGCTGACTTAATCATAGAACTAATAATGAATATACTTTGTTTTTTTTTTTGAAACAAACTATCATAATAATAAGGAAGAATTTTTACATCTGAAATATAGAACATAGTTAGGAAACTTGTTCAAAATCAAATCTCGACAAAAAGGGTAATTAAAAAAATGGTGATAACAAATACAAAGGTTTTTTTTGTTACAAATAGTAGGTGAGTCAATAAAAAGGGTTGTTAGGCTTAACGGGGTTCACTAGGTGTTAATTATGAAGGTAGGCTTTTAAGTGGAGTAAGTGGGTTAAATCCTAAGTGCCTTTATCATCTCGGTATATCAAATCATAACTGTGGTCTCGACATGTATAATCAAGGCAAGTTCTAGAATAATAGTTCATAGTTAACACACTCATAATAAAAAAAATAATGAGCTTGAAAAAGAATGTATGCTCTATAAGGTTCAAATACTCACAAAAATTATGGGTGTTTTGACATCATCCTTATAAAATTCGAATTTCAAGGTGATATTCAAAATTGGATCAACAACCTAGCAAAAATTTTAATTCCTGAAAAATAGACTTATCATGCTTGATTCTATAGTATTCTTTAAATTTAATCATCAATGTACAATTAACTATGACTTATTCTAAAACATGTCGATAATCATCAAAAAACATTAGAAATTTCATCCCAATTAGTAATATGACAACTTTTCATAAAAACAAGACTAAATTAGGGATTTGAGAATAATGAAAAAAGTTAGGTTCTTTTATTCCACTTTTACCCTCAGGGATTTGAGAATAATGCAGAAAGTTAGGTCTTTTTACCCCTCACACTTAAGATGTACATTTTCCTCAATGTACAAATATAGATAATGCATTTAAAATCAAAAGGTAGGGGATAGAATACTCCCTGAGGTGTGGGCTGTTTCCTTGGAGGAGAGTAGGGGTCGTGGAGGATACGGCGAAGGCGTCGGTATGGTGGTGGTGCTGGTTCCCGAGCTTTGCGCTAGATGAAGAAATTGGGGAACTCATGAAGAATTAGCCAGGGGTTTTTGAAACATAAAATAAATAAACTAAAGATGAAATTAAAGAAAAGCAAGCTAAAGTGAAGGAGACTAAGAAGAAAATTGAAATGATAATAAAGTACTAATGGACTATGAAGTCCTTATTAAAGGATGGTTCGCAAGGTGGGAATCAATGCTAAGATTGGGGATGTGGTGGCAGTGGTGAGAGTGGTGAGGTTGTCGTGGTGGTCGGCGTGATTCCCTAACAGCCTGGCGAACCTGACATTAAGAAGTTAAAAGAAAATTAAACAAAAATAGCAGTAGAGAAGCTTAGATGGGGAAAATAAAGGAGAAGAGCAGGAAATTGAAGCAAGAAAGAAAGCGAAAATAAAAACTAATTGGTCTCAAAGATCCTTAGCTTGGTGTTGAGACGAAGCTGCCGTCATGAACTCATGTTGATCGTTCTTTGTTAAGGAGTCTATACGTAGTTTCTTCTGCTTCTTCGGCATGGTGTTGATTTGCTCAATGATCTAGTGTCTTGAACGGTCTGAGACTGAAGAGAGTGAAAAGGAGAGGAAAAATTAGATGGAGGGGAGGAGAAGAGGTGAGAGGTTTAAATAGAATTTCAGATTTTGTGCTCCCCACGGCCGGGGTCACGGGGTGTGTCGAATTACATGACCACCTCACACGGCCGTATTATAGGGGGTGTTGTCACCCTTTTGGCCGTGCTTGGTCCTCCCATGCCCGTGCTTGTGAATTCTTTCTTTTGGCACGGTCATTATGCACGGGCGTGTCTCCTCGTGTTTTATAAGTTAGTAACCTTAGTAATTTCACACGGTTGTGTAGCACGGGCGTGTTTTGGCCGTGGTGTGCAAGTCAGTAGCTTTAGTAATTTCACACCGTTGTGGGCACGGGCGTGCCCTTTCTGTCGGTGCCCATGGGGAGGGTTTGTTGGATCCGTGACGTTGGGGAGGGTGGTTGGGCTGACTGCACGGCCTGTGTCCTGTCAGTGTGGTGGTTTAGGTGGTCCACACAGCCACGGACATGGCCGTGTATAAGGCCGTGTGGCCTGGAAAACCTGCATTTTTTGGTTAGTTTAAAAAGGAAAAAGAGAAGAAAAAGGAAAAGATAAATAAAAACAAAGGAAAAAAATAAGTTTAGTGCTCGGGTTGCCTCCCGAGAAGCGCTCGTTTATAGTCTTTAGCTAGACTTCCTCGTGTTTGAAAATTTTAGGGAGGTTTAAAGGTTTGAATATCTTCCCTCATACTTACAGTTCCATTTTCTTGATAATGTTGAAGTCGAGAAGCGTTTTCTTTGGAATTGCTGAATATTGGATTGCTTACCTCGACTATGCCGTTCGGGAAGATATCATGTACTTTGAGACGGATCACTCTTTGCTTTCAGGTCTGTGATAGTGATTTGGGGATCGGTTTTGTCTAACAGTACTTGATCTCCTGTTTTGAAGTGATTTGATGTCCCCATGAGCTCTTCTTGTGGTTCCTCGCAAATCTAGCTCTCTTTTGATTTCTATCTTCTGATTCTCTAAATTGTCTATATGAGCCGGCTCAGGGCTTAGGCTTTGTGCTATTTCCTATGATGAAGATTGAATAATATGGTTATTAACTGAAATGGCTTTCTTACCTTCATCGACTATTTTCCTGGCCGAGTCGAGAGCTTGAAGATTAATTGATTCGTCGCCTACACGAAGTATGAGCTCACCTGTAGCAACATCAATTTTAGTTCTGGCAGTTGCTAGAAAAGGTCTTCCTAAAATTAAAGGGATTGAATTATCCTCATCCATGTCTAAGACAACAAAGTCTACTAGGAAAACAAATTTATCGATTTTTACAAGAACATCTTCGATAATGCCCCTAGGAATTCTAACAGTTTTATCAGCTAATTGAATACTCATCCTAGTTTGTTTGGACTTCCCTAGACCTAGTCGTTTAAACAGTGAGTAAGGCATGACGTTTATGCTTGCCCCTAGATCAGCTAACGCATTGTTAATATGCAGGCTACCAATTAAACATGGAATTGTAAAACTCCCTGGATCTTTTAGTTTCTGTGGTAGTCTGTTTTGTAATATTGTTGAGCATGTTGCGTTTAGTTCCACATGGTGTTCTTCATCTATTCTGCGTTTGTTGGTCAAGAGTTGTCTTAAAAATTTTCTCGAATCTGGCATCTGAAAAAGAGCTTCAAGAAGATGTAAGTTAATATGTAATTTATTTAAAAGTTTAAGAAACTTACCGAATTGTTCCTCTGAATCATCTCTTTTTATGGCTTCAGGATAAGGTATGCGAGGTCGATATTCCTTAATTATCAGTTTTGTCTTCTCTTGTGGTACCTCTGTTTTACCTTCGTCTACTTTCTTTTCCGATATTGAATTCAGTTCAGCTAATTCATTATTGTCCTGAGCTGTGATTGCTTGAATTTGCTCCTTAGGATTAACTTCAGTGTTGCTTGGTAGACGTCCTTGCGGTCGTTTTGACATTAGTTTTGCGAGTTGTTCGACTACATTAGGCACCTCCTTGACTGACTTAGCAATTTCATCGAGTCGTCTCTTGTTACTTTTGACTGCTCTATCAGTTTCCTGAAGATGTTCCTCGAAGGATGGTTTCTTTTCTTGTGGATAGGGCTGATTTCGGAAGTTTTGAGGAGGTTGTTGCCTTTGATTTCCTTGGTTTCCTTGTCCTCCCCAGGAAAAATTTGGGTGGTTCCTCCAACCTGGATTGTAAGTGTTACTATAAGGATTATTATTAGATCGGAAATTATTACCTATATAGTTCATCTGTTCATCTTCTGCTCCTGGTTGGTAGGGTGGGTACTCAGGATTCGCCACAGTTCCACTTGCATCGCACTGCATGGCTGGATGTACCTGTGATGAACACAAATTATCAAGCTTTTTATTCATCATCTCTAGCTGTGTTGATAGCATGGTCATGGCATCGATGCTGAAAACTCCTACCAATTTTGTGGGTTTGGTCCTTGAAGCTTGCCACTGATAATTGTTTAATGACATCTCCTCAATGAACTCGTAGGCTGCTTTTGGGGTTTTGTTGTTCAGTGTTCCACCGGCGGCTGAATCTATAAGTTGACTCGTTGAAGGTTTTACACCATTGTAAAAGGTTTGGACTTGTAGCCACAAGGGTAGGCCATGGTGTGGGCACCTTCTCAAGAGATCTTTGAATCTCTCCCATGCGTCGTATAGCGTCTCTACATCCATCTGCACAAAAGAAGAGATATCATTCCGTAATTTGGCCATTTTGGCCGGTGGGAAATATTTCATCCAAAACTTTTCGGTCATCTGATCCCATGTAGTGATTGACCCTCGTTGTAACGAGTTTAACCATTGTTTAGCTTTATTTCTTAATGAAAAAGGGAATAACCGAAGACGTATGGCATCATCAGAAACGCCATTTATTTTGAAGGTATCACGAAACTCTAAGAAGTTAGCTATATGCGTGTTTGGATCTTCGTCCTGCAAACCATCAAAATTGAACAAATTGTTGAATCATTTGTATTGTGTTAGGCTTTAATTCAAAATTATTATCAGATATAGTAGGCCTAACAATACTAGATTCTGCTCCTGTTAAATGTGGTTTCGCATAATCGAACATTGTGCGTGAAGCGTTGTTGTCACCCATATCGCGTGGTGGAGGGTTGCTTTCGTCCATCCCTTCAGTAGGATTGAATTTATCTTCTTCCTCTCTCTCCGTGTAATCTAGGGCTAGCCTTGTTTCCCGAAGATTCCTATGAGCGATAGCTTCGATTTCACTGTCGAATACCAAAGGTCCCCTCGGGTTCCTTCTAATCATAAACTAGAGGTACCTGTTTGAAAAGAAAGAGAGAAAATTTTAGTAAAAAAATAAAAACAAAAAGCAAAATAAATTGCGAAAAATAAAAATTAGGGCTAAAGTAATAAAAATAGAGTTTTCTTAATATTTTAGTTCCCCGGCAACGGCACCAAAAACTTGATCGCTGTAAAATCAGAGCTTTAAATATTTATAAAAGAATGATCAAACCTGGAGACTAACTTTGACAACGATACTAAGGCAAGTGTACCTATCGAACAGTAGTATAGCTTAGGCAAGACCGGTTATCGAACCCAAAGGAACTAAAAGTATTAACACTCACTTTCTTTTTATTATTTAGCCTTAAAGAGTGAAGATTACTTTTGACGAATACTAAACTAAGGACACAAAGACAAAAAGGACGAATAGGAAAATAACTTTGAGGGAAAACTCAGTTGATTACGATGATACCCTCAGGAAGAATCCACCTAGACTTCACTTATTAATTAACCCTAAATTATATGATTTCTTTTACTTATCTTGATCCGTAAGACTCCCTAACCTATATTAAACCATCTTTCGAGGCGAATAACGTCTAACCCTAGGTTAATTAGTGGAACTCTCGTTCACTTATAAAAACCCCCTAGGATAGCAGTAAATCGATCAATGGACGCCCATATTAGGTTTCACCCTAATCCGGCAAAATCTCGTAACCCTATCTCTAGGCGTCCGATCAACTCCGCCTAATTATGTTAGGTCTTCTCTTAAGCAGGGTCTATTCCTCCTCCACCTAAGCACATTAGATTTGGATTAAGCAACATAATTAAGAACAAACTAAGAAATTTATCATATAACTTTAAAAATCAAATAATAAAATCCATCTAGGTTTCATCCCCGTCAGGTATTTGAGGGGTTTAGTTCATAATGAATAAACAAACCATCGCAAGAGAATAGATAAAACAAAACATAGGAAAAATCCTAAAACCCCCTGAAGGAATCGAAGGAGAATTTCGCCGTCTTGAGTATAACTCCGGCTTCTTGAGATGGATCAACTGGCTATCCTTGCGTTATTCCCTAACTCTGACCTTCTCGGCTTGGCTCCTTGGCCTTGCTTTCGCTCCCTTCAATAGGTGATACTTGGGGGTTTATTTATAGGCTCTTGAAACGCGATTCTTTCTCCCTAGGTATCATTTTTTGACTAAAATTGCTCTTTCCAGCGTTAGAGGCACGGCCATGTCACACGCCCGTGTGAATCGAGACCTGACCGTGCTCGGATTTCTCTTGAGGCACGGCCGTGTGTGGCGGGGTTGAGGCCGTGCTCTAGGTGTTCATTAAGGCACGGCCGTGTGTGCTTTGAGCCAAGCCATGTCGATTTCGTGTTAAGGCCCATTTACTCCGTTTTAGGCCCGTTTTGTGTTCTTTTCATCCTTGGGTGCTTTCCTGGGTATAAGACATGAAAAGAAAGGATTAAAAGCACCTTTTTATATAAAACAAGGGGTCAATCATCCAAAAGTATATTAAGTGTGGGATTAAAATATGTTACTTTTACAGTTTATCACCCCTGTAGGTTCGAATTGAAAAATAAATCCACATAGGTAAGGGACACAGGCATGTCCCTATATGCCAGGGCCGTGTGAGTTACACGGTCCTTCAACATGGCCATGTTATTAGGTCACACGGGAATGTCGCCCTTCCACACGGGTGTGTGCCCTATTTTTAGTGACATTTTTGAAAGTTTTTCTAAAGAACTTGATTTGGTCCCGAACCGTTTCTAAAGTGTGTTTTGGGCCTCGTAGGCTCATATTAAAGATTTTAAGACAAACTTTGAAAAGTTTTAAATTTAAACGAAAATTCATAACCTAGAAGTGTTTGTATGCATGTTATTAAGTTAGGTAATGCCTCATACCTTGTTTCGGAGTAGGATACAGGTAAGGGGTGTTACATCCTGGATCAGCTCATTCATATATCTGTATGAATTTAGTGTTTAAAAAGAGTTTACATGTTGAGTCTACAGAGTTTGTAGTTAAAGTATTGAACCCCTTAGGCAAGTCTGTTTTAGTTGATATGATTTGTAAGAATTATTCTTTGATGACTCGGGGTTACTATTTTTTGGCTGACTTGGTGCTTTTGTTGTTTGATGAGTTTGATGTAATTCTAGGAATGGATTGGTTGACTCTGCATGATGTTTTTGTGAATTGTAGATGAAAGGTTATAGAATTGAAGTGTCAGAATAATGAAATTCTTCGAATTGAATCAAATGAATCGAATGAATTGCCTGTTGTGATTTCGTTTATGTCAGCTCAGAGATGTGTGAGAAAAGGTTGTGAAGCTTATCTTGCTTATGTTTTGGATACAAAACTGTTTGAATCAAAGATTGAATTAGTGCCAGTTGTTTGTAAATATCCGAATGTGTTTCCTGAAGAATTACCGAGGTTGCCACCTATCAGAGAGGTTGAATTTGCTATTGAATTAGTACCAGGAACTTTACCAATATCTATAGCTCCGTATAGAATGGCTCCAACAGAATTGAAAGAGTTGAAAGCTCAGTTGCAAGACTTAATAGATAGAGGTTTTGCACAACCGAGTTTTTCGCCCTGGGGTGCGCCTATATATTTTGTTAAGAAGAAAGACGGGTCAATGAGAATGTGTATTGATTATCGTCAACTTAACAAAGTTACGATAAATAATAAGTATCCGTTGTTGAACATAGATGATTTGTTTGATCAATTGGAAGGTGCAATAGTGTTTTCAAAGATTGATTTGAGATCTGGTTATTATCAATTGCGAGTTGAAGACTTAGATATGTCGGAAACTGCGTTCAAAACGAGGTACGGACACTATGAATTCCTTGTTTTGCCTTTTGGACTAACTAATGCTCTTGCCATTTTTATGGATTTGATGAATCAGATTTTTAGACCGTATATAGACAGATTTGTTATTGTTTTCATTAATGACATTCTGATCTATTCACGTGATAAGTTTGAGCATGCCGAGCATTTGAGGATTGTGTTGCAAACTTTGAGATATAAGCAATTGTATGCTAAATTTAGCAAATGTGAGTTTTGGATCTGGAAGGTTGGATTTTTGGGACATATAGATTTAGCAGATGGCATTCGAGTTGATCTGAGCAAGATATCTACAGTTATTGACTAGAAACCACCTAGAAATGTATCCGAGGTCAGAAGTTTTCTGGGATTGGCCGATTACTATCGATGCTTCGTTAAAGGATTTTCGATGATTGCTACACCGATGACTAGACTGCTACAGAAAGATGTAAAGTTTGAATGGTCCGAGAAATGTGAACAAAGCTTTGATCAATTAAAAGCATTGTTAACTGAGGCACCAGTGTTGGTTCAACCTGAGTCGGGTAAGGAATTTGTGATTTACAGTGATGCGTCATTGAACGGTTTGGGCTGTATGTTGGCGCAAGAGGGAAAAGTGATAGCTTATGCTTCCAGACAGTTGAAGCTGCATGAAAAGAACTATCCGATGTACAAGTTAGAGTTGGCTGCTATAGTGTTTGCACTAAAAATTTGGCGTCATCATTTGTACAGAGAAAAATGCCACATCTTTACTGATCATAAAAGCTTAAAATACATTATGACTCAGAAAGATTTGAATTTGCGACAATGAAGATGGCTCGAGTTATTAAAAGATTACAAATTAGTGATTGATTATCACCCAGGAAAGCAAATGTGGTTGCGGATGCTTTGAGTAGAAAGTCATCGTTTGCCTTAATAGTAATGAATACACAGTTGACATTATCCGATGATGGATCGATTTTAGCTAAATTAAAAGCTAAATCGATATTTCTTCAACAAATCTATGAAGCTCAGAAAGATGATAATGAATTGCAAGTTAAACGGACTCAATGTGAGACTATTCTTAATTCAGAGTTTTAGATTGGAGCCGAGGATTGTTTAAGATTTAGAAATAGAATTTGCATACCGAGAAATTTAGAACTCATTCAGAAGATTTTGCACGAAGCGCAAAATAGCTGTTTATCTGTTCATCCGGGGAGTACCAACATGTACAATGATTTGAAACAGTTTTATTGGTGGCAAGGTATGAAACGAGCTATCTCAGAGTTTGTTTTTAAATGTTTGATTTGTCAGCAAGTCAAAGCTGAACATCAAGTACCATCGGGTTTACTGCAGCCTGTGATGATTTCTAAGTGGAAATGGGATAGAGTTATAATGGATTTTGTATCGGGATTGTCCCCTAACTCCAAAAAAGAAAGATGCTATCTGGGTTGTCGGTGATCGACTAATGAAATCTACTCATTTCATACCTGTACATACAGATTATTCACTAGATAAGCTAGTTGAATTGTACATTTTTGAGATTGTTCGATTGCATGGGGTGCCACTATCTATTATTTTTTATAGAGATCCGAGATTTACATCACGATTTTGGAAGAAACTACAAGAAGCTCTGGGAACAAAGTTGAATTTCAGTATTGCTTTTCATCCTAAGACTGATGGTCAGACCGAGAGAGTTATTTAGATTCTCGAAGACATGTTGAGATGTTGTATTTTAGAGTTTGAGCGAAATTGGGAAAAGTACTTACCGTTGATTAAGTTCGCATATAACAACAGTTTTTTAGACGAGTATAAAAATGGCACCGTTCGAAGCTTTATATGGTCACAAATGTCGAACTCCGTTGTACTGGACCGAGCTAAGTGAGAAAAAGATTCACAGGGTAGAATTGATCAGAGAAACTGAAGAAAAAGTGAAAACTATTCGCGATAGTTTAAAAGTAGCTTCAGACGAGTATAAAAATGGCACCGTACGAAGCTTTATATGGTCACAAATGTCGAACTCCGTTGTACTGGACCGAGCTAAGTGAGAAAGAGATTCACGGGGTAGAATTGATCAGAGAAACTGAAGAAAAAGTGAAAACAATTCGCGATAGTTTAAAAGCAGCTTCAAATCGACAGAAATCATGTGCGAATTTGAAATGTAAAGAAATTGAGTTTTAAGTCGGAGACCGAGTGTTTCTAAAGGTGTCACCATGGAAAAATGTTCTTCGATTTGGCCATAAAGGAAACCTGAGTCCGCGACTTATTGGACCGTATGAGATCGTCGAAAGAATAGGGCCTGTAGCATATCGACTAGCTTTACCGTCAAAACTTGAAAAGATTCATAATGTCTTTCACGTTTCTATGCTACGTCGATACAGATCCGATCCGTCACATGTGATTTCTCCGGTAGATGTTGAGATACAGACTGATATGATGTACAATGAAAAACCGATCAGAATTTTGGCTTGAGAAATCAAACAATTGAGAAATAAAAGTATAGCTCTCGTGAAAGTAATTTGGCAATGACACGGAGTTGAGGAAGCTACGTGGGAACCCGAGGAAGCTAGAAGAAAACAGTACCCTAACCTTTTCACTGGTAAGATTTTCGAGGACGAAAATCCCTAAAGGGGAGAGTTGTAACAGTCCATTTTTGGTCAAATCAGAACAGTGGTTTTGAGACCACAAATTCGAGGTCAAAATAATTATTTTATTATTATTTTAATTTTTACATTATGATTGAGTAATTGTGTAAAAATTTTGTTAATAAATTTTATCATTTAGTTGGTCAATTTGATAAAAATGACTAAATCGCGTAAAATGCAAAAGTGTTGTTCTATTAGCTAAAGGTGTCAAATAGCTATGGAACATTAAAGTTAAGGTCCTTATGTTGTGATTAGACCATAATTAATTTGAGTGAACATTGTTGGACATATTATCATGTAATTTGATGGCTTTTAATTAAGGTTAAATAGGTAATTTATTAATTAAAGGTATTGAAAATAAAACCAAAGTGATCATCTTCTCCTATTATCTTTTTACAACCGAATATGGCATGAGAAGAAAACATTTCTAGGGTTTTTCATTTGGCATTCTTAATTCCATCAATTGGGTATGTATTTTTAATATGTTTTTAATGATTTCTATGTTTTTGTGATCGTTGCAACTAGTACTAGCTAGCCCAGGGACTATTTTGCAAAACTGTTAAAGATTTTGAATGTTTCCATTGTTGAATAAGCATGTATGTTGAAGTTTCTTGATAGATTATGAATGTTGGTTGTGAGATATATAATTTTTGTTAAGTGATTTTTAGTGAAAATGCAAAATAGGGATTAAATTGATAAATGTGTAAAGTTAGTGGTTAAATTGTGAAATAAATGAAAAATATGGGTTGATAGAGGCATTATGGTAATTCGGATAGCATGGGTATATTTGGAATTTTACTAAATTATGATATTGTGCAATAAGGACTAAATTGTAAAAATGTGAAAGTTTAGGGGTAAAAGTGTAAATGTGCCTTAAAGAGTGTTTTGGACTAAATTGAATGAATAGATGGTTAAATAAGTTAACTTTTAATATATTTAGATCAAGAAAAGTGAAATACAGACTTGGATCAGGGAAAAGATAAAGTTATCGACTAATCGACTCGATTTGCCGTTTTAACATCCGAGGTAAGTTCGTATGCTATAAATTCATTTGAAATGTATTTTATATGCTTTGAAATAGCATGAATTGTGATTATGAGATTAAGAACGAGTTTAGAAATGATTCGATGAAGATTTGACAGTTGAATCCTAGTTGAACCATAGGAATAGTTTAAGATGCTAATGACATGTCATTAGGTATACTTGAGTTGGCTTTGGGCCATGATTTAGCACTATGTGTGCGAGATAAACCAATTTGGCTTCTGGCCATGCATATCAGAATTTCAGAAAATTTACCTTGATTTGGCTTCGGGCCATGGTATAGGTACTTATCGAGTGAGACCTTGAGTATCCAACTTATATTCCGAATGGTTCAACGGGTAAAAGAAGGAAGTGGTTGAATATGAGTTTGATACGAGATAGTACAGGTATGTACGGAAATGAATTGAGTATTGAAAGCTATGAAATTGATGAGCTTCTTGGTAAGTTACATGAATGATCAATTGATAGCTTTAGATTTAATAGAATTGTTGTACATTGTTTTCCATTATATAAATGTTTAAT
The DNA here is from genome assembly GCA_005393395.2 of Gossypium australe. NCBI lineage: Eukaryota > Viridiplantae > Streptophyta > Magnoliopsida > Malvales > Malvaceae > Gossypium > Gossypium australe. Next base: position 57,739,955 of record CM016616.1, on the reverse strand, counting down.
GAATGATGATAGTTGCTTATTGTTAACATACGAGCTTACTAAGCTATATAGCTTACTTTGTTGTTTTTTCCATGTTTTATAGTGATTTCAAAGCTAGCTCAGATTCGGGGATCGTCGAAGACTTCACCACACTATCTACTGACTTTTTGGTACTTTTAAAACTATATTTTAAGTTTATGGCATGTATAGGTATTTGAGTCATGTTTGTTATGTTTTGGTAATGACTTTGGCCAAATGAATTGGTTTGTAAATGTCTATATTTTGAGTTGTAAATATAGCCATGAGAGTTGGCTTAATTTGGTGAATTTGGTTATGTGGTTATATGTGCATATGTTGATATTTGAGTTCTTGGATGGATATGTGAATAACCATATTATGAAGTTTGTGGAATTGGTATCTTGCTTGTGAATTGATACAAAAATGGGGTATGTTAGGTAATGGTTAAACTAGTTTATTGGTATATGTATTTCAATAGGTTTTGGTTGAGTTAAACTTGAGTTATAAGCATATTGAATGTTGGTATTGAAAATGGTATGATTTAGTCTTGATCGTGGCTTAAATTGATGTTCATTTATACTTTGAATTGTTTCCATTTGGGTTGATGTAGGTACAGTTAAATTAGGGTGGCAAAATGACTTGGTAAATAGCCTCTTTTTGTCCACACGAGTAGGGACACGGGCGTGTGTCTCAGCCGTGTGTGACACACGGTCATGATACATAGCCGTGTGTCCCTTGTTTTGAAATTGAGATGATTTCAGTATGCTCCACATGATCTCACACACGGGAGTGTGATTGGCCATGTGGCACAAGTCAGTATACCCTTTTAATTGGCACACGGCCTAGAACACAGGCGTGTGACTTGGCCATGTTGTATAAGTTAGTTTACTTTACAGGTTTGGCACGGCCTAACACAGGGCCCAGGACACGGGCGTGTGTGACCGCTTTGAAGGGCACACGGGCTAGGCACACAGGCGTGTGGTTGGCAGTGTGACCCAAGTCAGTATGTACCCCCTGTTTTCACACAGCCTGTAACACGGTTGTGTCTGGTGGCCGTGTGAGACACACGGCCTAGCCACACGAGCGTGTGTCCCCTGATTTATAGAAAATTTTGTTAGTCTTGAAAATTTCCTGAGTTATAAGTTTAGTCCTGAACCACTCCCAAAGCATGTTTAAGGCCTCGTAGGCTCTTAATAGGGACAAATTGATTGAAATTGAATGATGAATAATTGAATTGAACAATTGTATATTAAATAGTTGTTTAATTGTTTCGTAAGTCCAGTAATGCTTCATAACCTTATTCCGGCATTTAATACGAGTGAGGGGTGTTACAAACACGGGCGTGTGTCTAGGCCGTGTGCCCCATGGGTGTGTGGCTTGGCTGTGTGTCCCCTACACCTAAAAGTTTATAAATAGGATGCTCAGAATTGGGAACACGAGTAGAGACATAGGCGTGTGTCTCAGCCGTGTGGTTGACACGGCCATGAACACGGGCGTGTATGACCACACGGCTTGATCACACGGGGGTGTCCCTAGACCACACAGGTGTGTGAGCCCTGCAACCTTGGAAAATTTTTAAAATGTCACGAAAAATTTAATGAGTTTCTGATTAAGTCCTGACTTGATCCTAATGCTCTTATTGGACCTCGAAGGTCTAACTAAGGATGTTTTGAATGATCTCGGGAAATGAATAGTAATCTACGTAAATTAATTGTAAAATGTTCTAAATGTTTCGGTAATACTTTGAAACCCTGTTCCGACGATGGATACGGGTTAGGGGTGTTTCAACATAACTGAAGTATCACGTCTTTCTTCTTAACAAACAATACCAGTGCACCCCATGGCGAAACACTGGTTTTTTAAATCCCTTATCCAAAAGTTCCTAAAGTTGAACTTTTAACTCCTTCAGCTCTTTAGGTGCCATGCGATAAGGAGCAATAGATACCGATGTTGTACCAGATAACATCTTAATACCAAATTCAACTTCTTGATCCAGAGGTAATCTTAGCAGTTCTTTAGGAAAGACATCTGGGAATTCTCTTACTGTACGAATACTATCAACGAAATAATCTATTGTACTCGCATCCCACACATAGGCCAAAAATGCCTCATAGCCTTTTTGGATCAATTTATTCGCTACCATAGCAGAGATCGCATTGGATTGATAGTTTCCACGTTCTCCAACCATAACATTTTTTTCCGGACCCCATCCTCAATGTTGCTCTCTTCAAAGAACAATCTAGAATGAGTTGTTGCTCGACCAACCAGTCCATCCCTAAAATCAGGTAAAACTCATTAAATGGACACCCCATCAAGTCGATAGGAAAAACTTCCCATTGAATTTCCAAAGGACATCTCCTATAATTTTTTTCTACAAGTATAGATTGTCTTAAAGGGCTGACTACCATAACAGTGCTATCAATTTTCTCTACCGTAATCCCTAGTTTTACAGCCATATCATAGGCAATATAAGAGTGGGTAGATCCAATATCTATTAATGCAAAATAAGACATCTAATAGATAGTAAAATTACCTACAATGACGTCAACCGCATCTCTATCCTCTCGATGTCTAGCTGCATATACCGATACAGGCTACCGAACTTCAACGTAATTCACACCTTACCTAGTGCTCTTTTTCCCCAATTATCGTTACCATTCCGATTATGATTACGACCCCTCTAAAAAACTAATTCCCCCATTGGTTCTAGCCCCTAACCAGACCATGATTCTGAACTGGAGGTTGCATTTGAATAACCCAACAAGGACAATCCTTACTCTGTACTCCATCGAGCCACAACCAAATAGGCACTCAGCCTTTTCCAACATTTGCCTAGATGGCGCCTCTTACAGTACTGGCATAACTAAACCTGACCATCTCTAGGGCCTGTTGTTATAGTATTTTGTGGTGGGCTAACCTCTTTGGCCCACTTAATAGGATGCTAATTTGGGCCAGCAAAGCCCACCTCTCTCTTAGGCTGAATTTTCTATTTATCCCTCCTTTCATGCTCCAAGCGCTTAATTTCCTCCACTATCTTGGTCTTCTCGACCAAAGCCTCAAATACTCACTCCTAATGTAGGGCTACCTAAACTTTAAGGCCATGCATTAAACTCTCCTCAAAATACAAACTTTTATCCTACTCTGTCGCCACCATACTAAGTGCATAATGCCTCAACCTTAAAAACTCAGCCTTATACTCAGAAATTGTCATGTTGCCCTGCTTCAGTTCTATAAAATCCAATCCCTAGGCTTCAACATATCAGGTGCCCACTTTGTTTTTCTGGAAGGAATCTTGAAAATACATCCAAGTGATATGGTTAGGCAGCGTACCCCTGACCATTAACTGCCAACATCTATAAGCGTCGTCCTTCAACAAAGACACGACACCCTTGAATTTTTGCTCTGGAGTGTAGCCCATATCCTCAAGAATACACTCTGTGGTCTCCATCCAGTATTCAGCCACTGTGGGGGTCATTCTAATAATACCCCTGAATAACTCTTCTCCATTCAAATAGAGCCACACAGTAACTGTCCCACGACTACCATTACCAGAATGGACCCCAACGACCTTCTGTAATACCCTGAACATGGTCTAGGATACACATCATCTCCATTATACTCATTATTAAAGTCTTGATTATCCATATCTTCACCCTTAACAGTGGGTGCATTAACAATCTCATTATGTTCATTATTCGGAGTAGGCTTTTGAGACGCAGACGACTCAATTGGAGCCATCGAAGGTCGCCCTTTATGACCTCTCCTACCACAAGCTGGCATACCACGTGTGTTCATTATGGTGTTTTACGAAATCTAAAATTCAAGAATAAAGAATTTTTTTAGTTTTCTGTATGTTTAATATCTTTTCATTTTTAATTACAATTCTTTTAGTTATAGTTTTATGCAATATTCCCTAGTGTTTCTCTAAAGTTTTCAGTATTGGTTCTATGGCCAATGACACTAGAACTTCGAACTTCATCATTTCCTTTATGAAAACATTTTTCAAAATCATTGTAGTTTATTTCCCAAAATACCCATTTTTTCAATATATGCATGTGCATACCTATTTTGAAAAGACAATAATCAACTTGAGGTTTTGAACCTACGCTTTGATATAACTAAATGTAACCTCCTTAACCTTACCAAGACATTATTACCAAATTGTGAAGACCACGTTAGCCACCGAATTGACCAAGTAACCCTACAGACAATAAAATCCTAATTGATCTCTTTTTAGGAAAAATCGCGGTTTACACTTGAATTGATTTGTAAAACATTCATTTATTAAGCCATTTATTCTTAAGTCAAATTTTTATTGCTAATAGTGACTAAATGTTTGTCGCTTTGGTTTGCAAAATTTTGTTATCTTTCAATGCAGTAGAAAAACTCTACTAATTTCTGATCTTAGTTAGGTCGGGTAACATGTATATTTCGGTTATAACAAATTTATAACCATCATGTTTGAATAATGCATGCATGAAGAAAAACCCAAATATAAGGAAAAGCCCAAAACAACGACCTAAATAACTTTACATTCCAAAAATTGAATAGAACTTATTAAAAGTTATTTTAATGAAAAGAATGCTCCAAAGTTCATTGTACATCTGTATGTCGGGTCCGGTCCTAGTCTCGATCATTACTTGAGAAGTTAAGACTAGGAGGTGAGCTTAAAATAGCTCAGTGTGAGTCACATCAATCATAATCGAACGATCAGTCACATAATTAACAAACATCATTTTCATAAACATATAGTACATGGCATATTTCATCCAACATTTGAACATGTCATGAGCATGATGCAATGCAAAAAGGTTCCTGTCTGTCCATCCGCTACACGCCACAAGTTCCCTAGAACTCGTCTCCCAAACACCGAACAATGCGAGCTGAGCTTGATGTGGATAAACCACCAATACAATAGTGTAGGTATACTACCAATTAGTATGCAGACAAGCTGGCAATATTGTGGTCAAGCTAGCAATTACAGTAAATTTAGTTTAAACTGCAAATAATGCGATTTAATCGCTAATCTCCTCGATACTCCCGGTACAATGCACTGACAACAATAATACGGGCTTAATCTACCATCGATACCCCACGAAACTCCTCCGCCAGCCACAATATCCCACCCCATACATATGCTTTATGACATACAATCATTGAACAAATTCATGCTTTCAATCGGTTTTAGTATAATGGCATGTTTTACATGCTTACAAAAACATAATCAAATCCATGTCATGCTTAACATGCTCATCTTTAATCATGCATGCTTTTCATTTATCAATAATGTTGGCATTGAATCATGCTTCCAGTACATGTTCGGTCTTATATTTGCAGCAATCAATCATTTAATCCATCAGTTTTACTGGCATGTAACTGTTAAAGTATGCCTAAAGACTAATCATGAGATGATTGTAATTACATACTCATTTTACCTTGTTTGTTAATTTAAGGCATTGCCATTATTAATTCAGTTTCTTTTTCTGTGCGTATAAATAAATTGGTTAATAATAAAGTCCTGAGAATAAGATGATTATTCTTAAAAGGTCCTTAGTCAAGTATTATTGTGGGCTTGGACAATTATAATGCATTGAGGTTAATGTGTAGTTTATTGATGACAAAGTGTTTTCACTGACATAGGGATGTCAAAATCGATACATGAGTATGTGCTAGAGAAGAACATACTGGACTAGCCCGCTATGATTATGTTTCTTGGATTATTATGTAACAGTCACAACATTACTCATAGTGATAACTATGTATATGGTTATCAGATTTGAGATCATCGTTGTTCCAACATCGTAAGTCGTATCTTTTGACACAATCAAATGTCTACCATAACAAGTTATACTATAAAGAATGATGTTGGGTATGCCATAATCTATGTAGTGGGATATGATTGATCAAGATAGAATTTGTCCTTCCTACATAATGGGAGCAATATCTTAGGCCTCTTGATGGAGTGAGACTAGAAATGCATGACCATGCTCGAATAAGTTGATATGAGATATCACACTTATTTGTTTATTTAGTCTACTCAGAATACCAAGAAATATGAGATTGGACTATATAAGTGTTACTATTCCATGACTTGTGTCCAATCTAGATATTAAGGATAAAAAGATATAATACAAGAAAAATTATCACAGAAGGGTTATGTTAAATCATGAGTTTTTGTAACTTGAGTAGAAATGATGCATTGCTAGATGCCACTCATTGCTTATAATATTAGAAACATTGTAGTATTACTACTAACATTACAAGAGCCTACAGTGTCACACTCTATAATTGAAGCGAACAGATTCCAAATACATTTGGTATTGTATTTAGCTATCACATAAATTAAATTAACTATAGAATTAATTTAATTCGACAGATAAATATGGAAAACATTATATGTACAAAATTATTGTACACAAATAGAGAACATAGATAAAATTAATGTATGAATTTGATTCATACAAAATATTAATTGTATATAGTTTACCGAAATTATTAATATAAACGGTTATAATAATTAATTTCAGTCAAAATATAAAAGAAATGGAAATTGATTTTCTTTAGGAAAAAATATAATTTCTTTTTCTGACTTTCCATTTGTTTCTCTAATAATAAGAGAATGATCTCATTTTTTTTCTGATATGTGATATTAAAGAAAATAATAGGAATATAATCCCTTAATGTGTTAGGGTTACCAAGAAAAATAAATCAAAAGGTCTAACAACCATTCTTAAAAATTCTTTCTAAAAAGTTCAAGAGATTTGTTGTTCTTCGTTCTTTAACTGGATGGATTACGTAGAGGCCGAGACGTTATTGTTGTGGCTTGGAATCGACATCTCTGGAAGGGATCCTATCAACAACGTTATTCATCACTTTTTAGTTTTGAAAGGTATATTTTTTACCCCTGTTTCAACCCGATTTGTTCCTCATACATGGATCCATGGCTAATGATTATCGAAATAAATTTCCACTGCGCTATTGGGTGTACCGACGATCCAACAGTAACATGCAATATAAATTTTGTCATACCTAGTATATAACATGAACAGTTCTATCATAGGTAAAACATCATACATGCACCTCATTATAAAAAAAACAATATAACATCATTTTAAACATATCACAACCAGCATACAACATTTACATGCTACTGGCACTTAATTAGATGGTCAAACGCAACAATTACGCAAATAGATAATCCCGATAAGGGCTTAATCATTCAATCAATAGTTTGTAAGTTACGTACTTTATTCGTCCACCCTTAATTCACTTATTTATCCAATAAACCATGCTCAACCAAAAAGCATTAACATCGATTTTAAAACTAAATATGAATTATTAACTACTTATACAAGATTAACACCCACACCTTAAAATTGCAAGTCCGCAGCACTAATCCGTGAAGTCCACGCTTTCTTCCTTAAACTTTAAATGTGCCTAAACCATAGTACAGCATTTAAATAATTAAAATAATGCTAACCCATCCTTAAAACGCCCCCTAAGGGTTCAGCCAGATCAGTGTTACAACGACTAAATTTCAAATCTAATATGTCTAGGTTACTTACGCTGATTTGATGCAAAACGAGGGCGCGAACGGAATCCAACTTCACTGCTAGTCCGTGATGTTTAGATCAGCACATAACATTAAAATAATTACTAAAAATTAGTAACTTAAAAAAATTGTAAACCCTAAAACAACCAGCCCACACATGCTCTCCAAACGAAACCAAAACTACATGACTACTCACAGTCAACAACACTTACGCTTCCCGATTCACTAGATCTGAGTTGTCGAATGAATGGGATTAGATACTCCTATAACAAACAAGAACAGAGGTTGGTTAGAGTGGAGAAATATTGATATTAACCTTGCTAAAGAGGGGCAAAAAAAGGAAGAAAAACAATAGCCCCTAATGGTGGCTCAAAAGACGACAAACCACCACAATCGACACAACAATGGCCTATTTAAAATAAAAGGGAAATTAAAGGTTGGTTAGGGAAAAAAATGGATGGTTTTTAAAGTTGGAAACATAAGGTTTTTTTTTGTAAAAACAACAGCAAAATTGACACCAAAAAGGGAAGGAAAAGAGGAGAAAAAAGTATTTACCAGCAACACCACGATTAGTGGAAAGGGTACGACAATGGACAACAAAGAGGACTGAAAGGGGCGGCAATGAGGAGGGTTTTAGGGCAGAAACAAGGGTTTTTTTAGAGGTTAAAATAATCAGGAAAGTGACTGGGAAAAAATAAAAAAAAAATATTAGGCACAGAGGGTGGCTCAACCATGGAGAATGCTTAGGAATTTCTTGAATGGTGCTTTGAAGAAGATGATGACAACAACAATGGAGGTGGAAATACAAATAACGTTAAGATTTTTATGTTTTGTAAAATAAATAAAATGGAAATATATTGAAAACTTTCAAATAAAATCAAATACAAAGTAAGTTTGAGGAATAAATTGTAAAGGAGATGAAAAAGCTATAATAAAAACTAACTGAACTACCAACTAAGTTAAGAAAAGTTAATGACCTAGACCTAACAATGGAGAAGACAACTAACAACTAAGCTAAAAAATTAAAAGAAAAGTTGGCTCCTTTAGTTGAAAGCCAAAAAGAGTCTTTAAACAGCTAATAAAAATTCAACCCTAACATTGAAAAAATTGCCCTTAACATGTGTGTGTTGAATTGGGTTGGTTCTAGACAAAAGACTACCCATGCAACAATTTTCACCCAAGTAGCAATGTTGTGACATCTAGGCTTGTAACAGTCTAGTTTAGTCGGAGCTGTGGTTTCGGGACCACAAATCCAAGTCTGAAAAATATTTTAATATTATTTTTCTGTGCCTTTAATATGTGATTAAACATGTGTTAAATTTTCGTAAGTTAATTTGTTTGTTTGTGTGTTTAATTTGACAAAAGGATTGAATTGCATTAAATGCAAAATTTGCATGCTATTTGTTAAAGCACCTATGTGTAGTGGCTTTTAAGGGAGGAGGCCTTATGAGGTAATTAGACCACTATTTAGTTAGTGGATGGTTAAAAGACATGGATGGCCTTATATACATAAGTTATATATGTCTTGTAATAGGGATAATTTTGTAATTAGGTTAATAACATGATAATAAACAAAGGAAACAATTGAAAGATGAGAGTTACCATCTTATTTAGACGAAAATAGCAAAGAAAAGAAAGAAATAAGCCAAGTTAGGTTTCAGCCATATACAAGCAAAATCAATGTATGTTTTGACTTTAGTTTTTGATGATTTTTATGTTTTTGATATTGTTTCTTTGTCTACTATCAAGCCCATATTATAATTTGAAGAATTGATGATGTTTATGAAATGTGCCATTGATGAAATGGTGAGCTTTGTGATGAATTTAGGTGTTTAATGAAAGATATGTGTTAAATAAACATGTTTTGTTCTTGAAGTTTTGATGAATTTAGCTAATTAGGGCTAAATTGTGAAAATAGTATTTTGAGGGATTAAATTGTGAATTTCATGAAATGTTTGGACTTCTATGAGATATATGGGCATTCGGCTAAGCATGAGTGTATGGTGATTTTGTAAATTTGATGTTTTGAGAAAAATGGACTAAATTGATAAAATGTGCAAATATGAGGGCTAAGTTGCAAATAGCCCTAAATGTATGTTTTTGGATTGAATGGAATAAGTTGATGAGTGAAAGGAATAAATCTGAATATGTATAGATCAAGAACTGAAGAAAACGGACTTAGATCGCAGAAAAGCAAAGGTAGTCGATTAACCAAGTCCGAACGAATATCCGAATCCGAGGTAAGTCAATATACAAGTAAATGTATTTGTATTGCATTATGTATATTCTTATGACTATTGATAATGATGAATATATATGAGATGATGTATACATGAATTTCTAGATAGAATCGACATAGTGACAATGTCTGAGAAGTCCTGTTTGAACTTAGGAATAGATAGGGTAGTCTATGTCCTGACATAGGTGTCTATTATGTGATTTCAAGTAAGACCACGTCTGGGACATTGGCATTTATTCGAGACTTCGTGTAAGACCACGTCTGGGACGTTGGCATCGATATGAGATTTACGTGTAAGACCATGTCCGGGACATTGGCATCGTACTGACTCGTGTAAGACCCTATCTGGGATAGTGGCATCGATATCTGATTGCATGTAAGACCACGTCTGGGACGTTGGCATTGTACGACTATTCCGAGCATACTGAATATCCTATTAGATTCTGAATGGTTCAACGGGCAAATCCGAGATGCAAACGATTAAGTGATTGTATATCTGTCTCAGGTACATTTGAAATGTACATTAAGTGTGTATGAAAGGTAAGTATCTATATGAACTTACTAAGATGAATATGTGCAATGGATTGATGAGATGATATGTGGGAATATGATTGAAAAAGTTAGGTATATATGTGACATATGAGTTGAAAAATGTGGTAAGATATGGCTAAGCAAATGAGCCAAATGCTATATGAGATGTATGTGCTATGAGAACCATTATTGTCATTGTATAAATATGCTATTTGCATTTTATATTAAGTTTATTTGTATATGGCTTACTCAGCTTTTGAAAGCTTACTCTGTGTTTGTTTTCTCTATTTTATAGATCGTCAAAGCTATTTAAGGCTTAGGGACCGTCGAGGATCATCATCACACTACTCAACTTGTTCTGGTACCTTTGAAATGTGTATATAGCTAGATATGGCATGTATAGCCTAGTCATCTTTTATTATGTTTGAAGTGTGTATAAATAGCCATGAGATGTGGCTAGTTAAGTGTTGGTAATATGCATGAGCAAATATGATATTGGATGCATGTTTTGGCATGGCTTGATAGCTAATGGAATGGTTAAACCTATGGTAAGTATATGAATGCATTATGAGTATGTATGATTGAGCAAAGGAATGATTACATGAAGGGAAAATAAGGATGAATCATGTTTGAATGCATATGTGTTTTAGTTGTACAAATTGGCATGATTAGTATTGTAATTGTATATAGAGATTTGATGATTAAATTGATATGTTTTTGGTTACCAAATGTGCACGAAATGAAGTGGTAAATTGCTTATAGGGATTGACCATTGTGTGGGTGGCACTTTGGCCTTGCAAGTGGCCTGTTTTGCCTACACGGCCATGGCACACAGGCGTGCCTAGTAGCCATGTGATTAAGTCAGTGTCTAGCCTTATACTACACGGCCATGACACGGACGTGTCAACTAGCCGTGGGTATAAGTCAGTAGCCAGCCAAAGTGTGCACGGCCATAGCACATGGACGTGCCTAGTAGCCGTGTGAATAAGGCAGTGTTTAGCTTAAGAGTACACAGTCATAGCACACGGGTGTGTCTGGTGACCGTGTGGATAAGTTAGTATACATGCTCTGATTTGGCACGTCCAGGACACATGGGTGTGTCTAGTAGCCATGGGAGGCACACGACCTGGTCACATGGGCGTGTGTCCTTAACAGTTTTGAAAAAAAAAGTTTTAAAATGTTGAGAATTTCTGTATGTGTTTAGATTAGTCCCGGCCCTACTCTAAAGCATGATTAAGGTATCGTTGACCTATATAAAGGACATTCTGATTGTGATTGATGAATGGTTGTATGAAATGTCTGTAAAAGTTTCCAATTTGTCCGATAACGCCTTTAACCCTAATCCGACGACGGATACGAGTTAGGGGTGTTACATTTGATTGGTATCAGAGCTACGGTTTAGTCGATTCTCGGGCTAACATAGCGTGTCAGAGTCTAGCTATACATGCCATAAATCTGAACTGTGATAGTGTGGTGAATCTTGACTTGTAAAATGTGTTTTACGTACAGTAATGGATCCTGAAAGAGTCGTAGCTGATGATGTGGAAAGTAATGCGCCTGCTCCCGCACAAGGGACAGCGCCATCTAATTCGAAACCGACTATGAGCGGTCAAGAAGGAGAAGCTAAACAAGCTTTCTTCCAGATGATGAGTGAATTGTTCACTCATTTTATGAGAAATAACCCCGACTGTTTCACAACCTCCGCCCCCGGTTAATCCCCCTCGTTCTTCAGTTGTGCCTCCGGTTATGTACCCGAATTTGTTGAATAAGCCTTTGGTCGACAAAATTCGTAAGTATGGGACTGAAGAGTTCAGGCCTACTAGTGATGATGATGCTGAGAAAGCTGAGTTCTGGTTAGAAAACACTATCCGAGTATTCAATGAGATGTCTTTAACTCTGGAGGAAAGTATTAAATGTGTTGTTTCACTGCTACGAGATGCGGCCTATCAGTAGTGGAAAACTTTGATTTCTATTGTTCCGAAAGAGCGAGTCACATGGGAGTTCTTTTAGGTTGAGTTCCGGAAGAAATATATCAGTGGGAGATTTATTGATTAGAAACGGAAAGAATTTTTGCAATTAAAGCAGGCCCGTATGGCTATTTCGGAATACGAACGAGAGTTCATGAGACTGAGTCAATATGCTCGTGAATGTGTATCCACAGAGGCAATAATGTGCAAAAGATTCGAAGATGGTCTTAATGAAGACATTTGTTTCCTTGTCGGGATTCTGGAAATAAAAGAGTCTGTTGTACTCGTTGATCGAGCATGCAAAGCCGAGGCACTTGGGAAAGATAAAAAGAAAGCTGAGTTTGAAGCTAGAGAAGTAAGAAAATGATTTCCGAGTAAATCATTTCAGTCTACTTCAAAGAAATTCTGGGATGAGCATAGCCGTTCAAAGGTTAATGTGGGACATTCGAATAGAGATCGAGCTAGGTCACAAATGAGCTCCAAAACTCCAGCAACTTCAATAGCAAGTGTTGGAAATGTCCGATCCGAGAAAATTGAATGCAAACATTGTGGAAAAAGGACATCCGAGAAGTTGTAGACTGAATGACCGAGCTTGTTTCAGATGTGGATCATTAGATCATTTCATCCGTGATTGCCCAGAGTCTGTTGAACCAGAGACTGCCCAGAATCCGAGATCTGATAATGCTTCAGGAAGAGGTAGACTTTCCCAAAATGTAAGAAATGTCAGTGGTGGTCAAAGAACTGCGAGAGATAATGTCACAAGATCTGAGCTAGAGCACCTGCCACAGCATATGCTATCCGAGCTCATGAGGAAGCTTCATCTCCAGATGTTATAACGGGTACATTTACGCTTTACGATACTTCTGTGATTGCATTGATAGACCCTGGTTCTACACATTCATATATATGCATGAACTTAGTATCCAATAAGACTTTGACTGTAGAGTTTACCGAATTTGTTATAAAAGTATTAAACCCTTTAGGTAAAAGTGTCTTGGTTGACAAAGTATGCAAGAACTGTCCGTTAATGTTTCGAGATGTCTGTTTTCTTGCTGATCTGATGCTATTACCCTTTGATGAGTTTGATATTATTCTGGGTATGGATTGGTTGACATTGCATGATGCTGTTGTGAACTGTAAAAGAAAGACTATTGATTTGAGATGTTCGAATGATGAAATAATTCAGGTTGAATCTAGTGATTTGAATGGTTTGCCTGCTGTGATATCTGTATTAAAAGCTCAGAGTTATATGAAAAAGGGATATGAAGCCTACTTTGCTTATGTAATTGATTCGGAAGTGTCTGAAAAGAAAATTGAATTAGTGCCAGTCATTTGTGAGTTTTTTGATGTATTCCCCGAAAAATTACCGGGATTGCCTCCGATGCGTGAAGTTGAATTTGGTATTGATCTATTGCCTGGTACAACACCTATTTCGATAGCTCCATATAGAATGGCACCAACGGAATTGAAAGAGTTAAAGTCACAGTTACAAGAATTAACAGATAGAGGGTTTGCAAGACCAAGTTTCTCACCTTGAGGTGCTCCTCTTCTGTTTGTGAAAAAGAAAGATGGCACGATGAGAATGTGCATTGACTATCGTTAGTTGAACAAAGTGACCATAAAGAACAAATATCTGTTGCCCAGGATTGACGATTTGTTTGATCAGCTAAAAGGAGCCACTGTGTTTTCAAAGATAGATCTGAGATCGGGTTACTACCAGTTGAGAGTAAAAGACTCAGACATTCAGAAAACTGCTTTCAAAACAAGGTACGGGCATTACGAGTTTTTAGTTATGCCTTTTGGACTAACGAATGCTCCTACTATTTTTATGGATCTGATGAATAGAATTTTCAGACAGTACCTAGATCAATTTGTTATTTTATTCATTTATGACATTTTGATTTATTTACGGGATGAGACTGAGCATGCCGAGCAACTAAGGATTGTGTTGCAAACTTTGTGAGAAAAGCAATTGTATGTGAAATTCAGTAAATGTGAATTCTGGTTGCGTGAAGTCAGTTTTCTGGGACATATTGTATCTGCCTTTGGAATAAGAGTCACCCGAGTAAAATTTCTGCTATTCTGGAATGGAAACCTCCGAATAATGTGTTTGAAGTTCGTAGCTTTTTGGGACTCGCTGGTTATTATCATCGTTTTGTAAAAGAATTCTAGATGATAGCTACTCCATTAACCAAATTGCTTCAAAAAAATGTTAGATTTGAATGGTCCGATAGATGTCAGAAAAGTTTTGATCAGTTGAAAGCCCTTTTGACTGAAGCTCCAATTTTGGTACAGCCAGAGTCAGGCAAAGAGTTTGTAATTTATAGTGATGCTTCGTTAAATGGTCTGGGGTGTGTTTTGATGCAAGAAGGCAAAGTTATAGCTTATGCCTCGAGACAATTAAAGCCTCATGAAAAGAATTATCTGACGCACGACCTTGAGTTAGCTGCGATTGTATTTGCATTAAAGATTTGGCATCATTATCTATTTGGTGAGAAATGTCACGTATTTTTAGATCATAAAAGTCTGAAATATCTGATGACTCAGAAAGATTTGAATCTGCAACAGAGAAGATGGTTAAAGTTGTTGAAAGACTATGAACTTGTGATAGATTATCATCCGGGTAAAGCAAATGTCGTTGCTGATGCATTGAGTAGAAAATCATTGTTTGCACTACATGCTTTGAATGCTCAATTAGATCTGTCTAATGATAGTTCAGTGATAGCTGAATTGAAAGCAAAATCGTTGTTTTTACAGCAAATATGTGATGCTCAGAAAGTTGACGATGAAATAATAACGAAATGAGCTCAGTGTGATTCAAATTCTGATTCTGAATTTCGAGTTGATGATGATGATTGCTTGAGATTCCGAAATCAAATTTGTGTTCCAAGAAACTCGGAGTTGATTTAGTTGATTTTGAATGAGGCGCATAACAGTCGTTTATCTGTTCATCCAGGCAGTACAAAGATGTATCATGATTTAAAGCAACACTATTGGTGGTCTGGTATGAAAAGAGACATTTCTGACTTTGTTTCGAAGTGTTTAGTTTGTCAGCCAATTAAAACTGGACATCAGGTTCCGTCTAGGTTGTTACAACCGATTCTGATTCCCGAGTGAAAATGGGATAGAATAACAATGGACTTGGTTTCTGGTTTGCATTTGATTCCGAGAAAGAAAGATGCGGTTTGGGTTGTAATTGATCGATTGACGAAATCCGCCTATCTTATCCCGGTACGATCTGATTACTCACTTGATAAGTTAGCTGAGCTTTATATTTCCGAGATTGTGAGATTGCACGGGGTGCCACTATCCATTGTATCTGAAAGAAATCCGAGGTTCACTTCACGGCTCTGGAAGAAACTACAAGAAGCTTTAGGCACGAAATTACACTTCAGTACCGCTTTTCATCTGCAAACGGATGGTCAATCCGAGTGGATCATTCAAATCCTCGAGGACATGTTGAGATGTTGCATTCTTGAGTTTAACGGTAAGTGGGAACAGTATATGTCATTGATAGAATTTGCATATAACAACAATTTTCAGTCGAGTATCAGAATGGCACCATATGAAGCTCTGTACGGACGTAAATGTCGGACACCTCTGTATTGGACCGAGCTTAGTGAAAATAAGATATACGGGGTCGATTTGATAAAAGACACGCAACAGAAAATAAAAGTAATCCGAGATAGTTTGAAAGCAACATCTGATCGTCAAAAGTCCTATGCTGGCTTGAAAAGAAAAGATATTGAGTTTGAAATTGGTGAAAAAGTGTTTCTAAAAGTATCTCCGTGAAAGAAAGTACTCCAATTCGGACATAAAGGCAAGTTAAGTCTAAGGTTCACCGGGCCATAAGAGATCATAGAGCGTATTGGGCCAGTTGCGTACAGATTGCTGTTGCCCTCCGAGCTAGAAAAGATACACAATGTATTTCATGTTTCGATGCTCTGTAGATATCGTTTCGATTCGTCACATGTGATTACTCCATCTGAGATTGAAATCTGATCTGATATGGTATATGAGGAAAAATCGATCCTTATCTTAGCTCGTGAAGTCAAAGAATTGAGAAACAAGAAAATTCCGTTAGTGAAAGTATTGTGGCATCGACACGGAATAGAAGAGGCTACATGGGAGCCTGAAGAATCAATGAGACAGCAATATCTGAATCTATTTAATGGTAATATTTTCGGGGACAAAAATCCCTAAGGGGGAAGAATTGTAATAGTCCGGTTTAGACCCCAGTCAGAACAGTGGTTTCGGAACCACAAATCCGAATCTATAAAATATTTTAATATTAATTTTTCTGTGCCTTTAATATGTGATTAAACATGTGTTAAGTTTTCGTAAGGTAATTTGTCCGTCTGTGTGTTTAATTTAACAAAAGGATTGAATTGTATTAAATGCAAAATTTGCATGCTATTTGTTAAAGCACCTATTTGTAGTGGCTTTTAAGGGTGGAGGCCTTATGAGGTAATTAGACCACTATTTAGTTAGTGGATGGTTAAAAGACATGGATGGCCTTATATACATATGTTATATATGTTTTGTCATATGGATAATTTTGTAATTAGGTTAATAACATGATAATAAACAAAGGAAATAATTGAAAGATGAGAGTTATCATCTTATTTAGCCGAAAATAGCAAAGAAAAGAAAGAAATAAGCCAAGTTAGGTTTCGGCCATATACAAGCAAAATTAAGGTATGTTTTGACTTTATTTTTTGATGATTTTTATGTTTTTGAGATTGTTGCTTAGTCCACTATCAAGCCCATGTTATAATTTGAAGAATTGATGATGTTTATGAAATGTGACATTGATGAAATGGTGAGCTTTGTGATGAGTTTAGGTGTTTAATGAAAGATATGTGTTAAATAAACATGTTTTGTTCTTGAAGTTTTGATGAATTTAGCTAATTAGGGCTAGATTGTGAAAATAGTATTTTGAGGGATAAATTGTGAATTTAATGAAATTTTTGGACTTGTATGAGATATATGTGCATTCGGCTAAGCATGAGTGTATGGTGATTTTGTATATTGGATGTTTTAAGAAAAAATGGACTAAATTGATAAAATGTGCATATATGAGGGCTAAGTTGCAAATAGCCCTAAAGGTATGTTTTTGGATTGAATAGATTAAGTTGATGAATGAAAGGATTAAATTTGAATATGTATAGATCAAGAACTGAAGGAAACAGACTTAGATCATGAGAAAGTGAAGGTAGTCGATTAACCGAGTCCGAATGAATATCTGAATCCTAGGTAAGTCAATATACAAATAAATGTATTTGTATTGCATTATGTATATTGTTATGAATATTGATAATGATGAATGTATATGAGATGATGTAAACATGAATTTCTAGATAGAATTGACATAGTGACACTGTCCGAGAAGTCTCGTTTGAACCTAGGAATAGATAAGGTAGTCCATGTCATGACATAGGTGTCTGTTATGTGATTTCATGTAAGACCACATCTGGGACGTTGGCATTGATTCGAGACTTCGTGTAAGACCACGTTGTGGACGTTGGCACCGATATGAGATTTACGTGTAAGACCATGTCTGAAACATTGGCATCGTATTGATTCGTGTAAGACCCTGTCTGGGACAGTGGCATCGACATCTGATTGCATGTAAGGCCAAGTCTGGGACGTTGGCATTGTACGACTATTCCGAGCACACTGAATATCCTATTAGATTCTGAACGGTTCAATGGGCAAATCCGAAATGCAAACGATTAAGTAATTGTATATCCGTCTCAAGTACGTTTGAAATGTACATTAAGTGTATATGAAAGGTAAGTATCTATATGAACTTACTAAGATGAATATGTGCAATGGATTGATGAGATGATATGTGAGAATATGCTTGAAAGAGTTAGGTATATATGTGACATATGAGTTGAAAAATGTGGTAAGATATGGCTAAGCAAATGAACCAAATGCTATATGAGATGTATGTGCTATGAGAACCATGATTGTCATTGTATAAATATGCTATTTGCATTTTATGTTAAGTTTATTTGTATATGGCTTACTAGGCTTTTGAAAGCTTACTCTGTGTGTGTTTTCTCTATTTTATAGATTATCAAAGCTATTGAAGGCTCGGGGACCGTCGAGGATCATCATCACACTACTCAACTTGTTTTGGTACCTTTGAAATGTGTATATAGCTAGATATGGCATGTATAGGCTAATCATCTTGTATTATGTTTGAAGTGTGTATAAATAGCCATGAGATGTGGCTAGTTAAGTGTTGGTAATATGCATGAGCAAATATGATATTGGATGCTTGTTTTGGAATGGCTTGATAGCTAATGGAATGGTTAAATCTATGGTAAGTGTATGAATGCATTATGAGTATGTATGATTGAGTAAAGGAATGATCACATAAAGGGTAAATGATGATGAATCATGTTTGAATGCATATGTGCTTTAGTTGTACAAATTGGCATGATTAGTATTGTAAATGTATATGGAGATTTGATGATTAATTTGATATGTTTTTGGTTGCCAAATGTGCATGAAATGAAGTGGTAAATTGCTTATAGGGATTGACCCTTGTGTGGGTGGCACATTGGCCTAGCAAGTGGCCTGTTTTGCCTACACGGCCATGGCACATGGGCGTGCCTAGTAGCCGTGTGATTAAGTCAGTGTCTAGCCTTTTACTACACGGCCATGACATGGATGTGTCAACTAGCCGTGGGTATAAGTCAGTAGCCAGCCTAAGTGTGCACGGCCATGGCACACGGACGTGCCTAGTAGCCGTGTGAATAAGGCAGTATTTAGCTTAAGAGTACACGGTCATAACACACGAGCGTGTCTAGTGACCGTGTGGATAAGTCAGTATACATGTTCTGATTTGGCACGGCCAGGACACATGGGAGTGTTTAGTAGCCGTAGGAGGCACACGGCCTGGTCGCATGGGCGTGTGTCCTTAACAGTTTTGAAAAAAAAAATTCTAAAATTTTGAGAATTTCTGTATGTGTTCGGATTAGTCTCGGCCCTACTCTAGAGCATGATTAAGGTATCGTTGACCTATATAAGGGACATTTTGATTGTGATTGATGAATGGTTGTATGAAATGTCTATAAAAGTTTCTAATTTTTTCAGTAACACCTTTAACCCTAATCCTGCGACGGATACGTGTTAGGGGTGTTACAAGGCTTCAGTGTCACAACACTCTTAATAGTGGCACAAGTGTGGCTCTAGAGGTTCTCAATGTTGCGACATCTAATGCCTAAGGTTGCAACATCCTTGTTGGTGCCCACAATTTATCCACTTCAACAATTTTCAATGATATCATGACTTGGAAGCTCAGTGTCACGACTTTAGGCTCAATGTTGCAACACTACACCTTCGTTGTCACAACTCTATCAATAGTCCGCTCTCAGTTTGATTTCTCATTGAAGTTTGACACCTTCCAGGCAAGAGGACTCATTATCGTGACTTCCATGACATCAATGTTGCGGCACCCACATTGAATGTTGTTTTCCTCAAGGTTGGGCTCTTGTCGTCTCCTTACACCAACTCGAACAGATCATTAGGTTTTCCATGGCTCTACTTTGAAAATTTGGGTCTCAAAATGCGTAAAACTAAATAAAAAAATTAATGATAAAAACTAAAAGTCAACAAAAAAACCTAAAAGACTCATAAATTGCTTTAGAATAAACTCCTCGAGTGTTAAAGAGAGCTTAATTTCACATATCAAATTACGACAAATAACTTCCCTTACGGATCTTGCCCTATTGAACTTCTCTTGTTTGGAGACATTTATCCCGTGGTTTAGTGTTGCACCCAACACTCCTTTACCCATGACAGCTCGATACACAGTAAGCTCTCCCTCGAGCTCCTCAATTCTTTTGTTCAAAGCCTTTATCGGGGACATTGTTTCCTTCTCCAAAACTATCACCATGACCTCAAAAGCATCATTCATACTTGACAGCTTATCTGTAGTGGAATTGGGCACCCCTCACATCGTTTCCATATTTGAATTGAGAGACTCCAACACAAATTCTCTAAGTTGCTCTTCCATTAAGTCCAACTTTGCAATGCATCTCTTGACTACCTTGAGTGTCTGCCTCGCACCCCCATAGGTTCCTCAAGATTTACCACTTGACTTTTCAAAGTCGACAACGTATCCCTCAATCAACTAGCTTTCTTGGCCCTCTCACGAGTTTTCATTGGCTTAATTTGATGTCTACTCCTTTCTTCATCTCAATCGGTGCCTTCAAACCTTAGATCTGATACCAACTCTCATGGGTCTCCATCGGGACATTATGTTTGTCTCCTCCTTACTCTCACGGTCCCAATAATGCCCACCAAGTGTTTGAGTAAATGCTATCAAAAGAATTCTATTACTTTGAAGGGGATTTTTTTAACTCCATAAGTGGGTTAAGGGTTTGACAATTGTCTTATATGATGTAGTAAAAAAATAAAATTATATATAACATATATAAAAGCACGAGTTCGAAAAAAATTTAAATTGACGAGAATATCCTTTATTGTTAATTATATAACGAAATTGATATAATAATAATAATAATTTATTAGTATTATTATGTGATAATAATAAAAATAATATTAATTAATATATAGTATATTCATGTGAAATTAATTAAATATTAACTAATTTTGTATAGTAGAGTTTTTCTTCATTTGAACTACACAATTGAGTATATCAATTAATTAATTATTAAATTTTTTAAAATTAATTATTATTTAGTTAATGTTACAATTATATATGAATTAAAATTAAGATTTAACAATATAAATAACATTCAACATATTTAATCTTTTTCAAATAATAACGTCTAAAAAATATCTATATTATTCATGCAACTCTACAAGTATAAAATGAAGTTTAAAGGTCGAAGATGAAACATTTTAGTGCCAATATCAAAATCCTTTTCGGGATGGATGATGGGTTTTGTTTTCTTAACTTTGTTTTTATATCCATATATATGTAGTATTATAATGATAGTATTTTTTTTTTTTTTTTTTGCAGTTTTGATTCTATACTTTGCACCATGAATTTGATGCGCATTGCAATTTAATCGAAATCAATTATTATTAGCTATTTTCATCCGGAACTATGAGCTATTTGAGATGGTTGGACGTGACTTGAAATAAAGGCTTTTGAAAGGTTATGCTAAAAAGTGATTGTGATGAAACTGTCCAATTGGTAACATATAAGAAAATGGTTGTTGATATATATTCTTTTGAGCGACATATAGGGAATATGCTTCATAAACAAAGAGAAGTAACAATTAGACATAATCCAAGAGTTTGCAATCAAGTAATTGATTTTATGGCTAAATTGGTAAGGAACGAGCATAATGGACTACAATTATATGATCAATTGGTTCCTAAACTATGAAGGCGGGTTCAGAATGATATTTGTAATGCTGAGTTGCTTTAACTGATGTATAAATAAGGTCTAAAGCTCCTTAGCCACATTTTCATTCCAAAAAAGAAATGAAAAAATTAGATTTGAAAAAAATTATTTAAATATTTTTTTAATTATTTTTAAAAAGTTGAACTGTTTTTAATATTTTAATTTATTTCATAATATTTCTATAATACAATTAAATGATTAATCTCAATTGTTATATCGCCTATGAAAATAACTATTATAAATTGAAAAATATATTATGATAATCTCATTCTAATTGGACAAGTTAATTTTGAACAAGATTCATAAAGTTTAATTTAAGTATATTTGATACAATTTGAATTTATTTTTTAATTAATTTTTAGTTTTAAAAAAACTAATTAAAATATAAACTGTTAAAAAATAGTTTTTAACATTAAACTAAAAGAATTTAAGTTAGGTTTTAACATTTAATTTAAAAATTAATAATTAATTTTATACTTTTTAATACCTATAAATTCATAATTAATTTTATCTATTATTATGTTAAATATGAAAATTAAATCATACTCTAATATCAATTCTCCAAATAATTTTCAGTTATCAGATTTTTAAGATATTTACATCAAATTTGAAGAGAGAATTGTTTTTTTACCTTCATCTAAACTTATAATAAGTGTTAAAGTAATTGATCTTCAATTATAAAAAATAAAAATATTTCATTAAATAATAAAAATATAAACGCGTGTATTCATGTGCAATGCACGTGATACTGAAAATTAATATAAATAAATGTGACATTTGTCACATCCTTAACCAGCTTGTGGAGTCTAAAAAATTCTACACCTAATTCTAATTAGGAAAATATTGATACATGATAATTTTTTAAAACTATTTGTGAAATAAAAAAAATACACAGCTCAAAATCATTTAAATCATTTTAATCAATTTAAATAATTTTAATTAGCTTTATAATTTAAATAATTTAAATTAATTTTCTTGTCCTGGCATGAATTGTGATGGACTCAAACTAAAGTGCTAAAAATCCCAAGGCATGATTGCTTTATCGTCCCTAGTTCTATATTTTTATCAAATTAAGCCCCAATTGCGATACATATCGTCTAGAGTTAGAAAGGAAAATTGTGATATAACTAGTATATAAAACATGACCACTTGTTTGCCTTTGCTATCGGCTCTTTCTATATGTTAATTCAATTCATTTTTTTAGGAAAGAAAACGACTTGTTTCTATGTAGTCATTTTCCAACATTTTTTGCATTGTTTTATGTTAATTAATAAGAAGCTGAAAGTCAAGTCTCTATGTTTGAGAGGCAAAAGTCAATTGTAATTACTCAAAATTTCCTCTGATTTTGTGGGCTTTGGAAAGCCAAACACTACGCAGAATTCCTCAATTTTTCTTGCTTTTCGGTAATGGCAATTAAGTGAGAACTAAAATCAAGTTTGAATTTCATTTTGAAAACCTGTAGTATGAGTGCTTGGAATCAAAATTTCTCGTACTTAAGAACTTGGTAAAAAAATGTCTAGTAAGTGGGTGGCAAGTGGAGTACCATGAATTTAATGGGGGGGTTGAGTTCACAGAGTAAAATGTCAAACTTGGGACTCCAAATTCAGTGAAACTCCCCAAATCTAGCCCTCGTTTGGAACCCTTTTGTCTGTTCCTTCGCCTAGGGCTTTGCTTCCCAAGCGTGTAACCTTTTTATTTATATTTTTTCTCAACAATGAGTCAAAACTCTTCCAACTCCACCTTCAAATGCCTCTTTTTACGTGCAACATTAATCTCCTTAATTACAATCATGTATGTGGAAATTAAACCCCGCTTTTGCTGAAAAAACTTACAAATCCATTTGCTTTTCTTTTTGAAGGAATCCAAATCCTCCTTTAATGCCTTTTTGTTCCCCCCCCCCCCCCCCCCCCTTTAAGATCTCTTTTTACAAAGCCCATTTTTGCATAGAAGAAGAATCTCAAATATATATTCAAAGCCATAAACAATTAAAAAAAAAAAGTTACCGACCCTCTGTCCTTTGTCTTGGAAGTCATGTTCGTTGATCGTTGTTAATCTCCCATAAAATTTTTCTTAAGATTGTTAAAAATCCGAAAAGTAGAGTGGTAAAAACAAACAAAAAAGCAATAAAAAGTCAATGATCCATTATTTACATTAAAACAAGCATTCCAATAAATGCAAGAGGCAGCTTTATTAATTCCTTAATGAAGACAGGGAAAATCATGGTTTCTAAGACAACTTAATCACATGTTGATTTAAATGTTAACCTTGGGATACTGTGCAAACATCATGAGTTTGATCTATGAAGTTTAATTCTACCGTACTAATGTTAGAGTTCAACAAATCATCATCGCTTAAATTCTTAATGCAAACAGTCCAAGGAAATTAACTTGCATCAGGCTTCATGAGCTTGTTCTATCAAAGTTAGAGAGTTCTCTACAGTTCTAAGAATGCGCACAGCAGAGCTGAAGAATCCCTAATTGATCCATTTTGTCATTCTTTTGGAAATAGACCGATTTTTGCGTCCCAAAGGTGCAGTTGTATCCAATGATTAAGTCGATATTTTAGTTAAAGCGAAGAAGATAACAGCGGTTGTATCCATTTTATTAACGCAAATGAGCACCTGATACAAAATACTGGTATGAATCTTAACCACCAGAAACAGGGAACCGCCAAAACCATGCTTAAAACATCTCATTACAAGTGTTGTTCATCCAGAAAGATGACGGAGTGAAGGCGTGGGAACTCGTTGCTTTGGAACCGTGACGTGGATAGTGCCCAGGCCAGATTGGGGAAACGATGGCCTTGACAAGGCTGTGGAGGACAGCTGTGCCAACATTGATAAATATGGTTTGTTCGGCTAGGGGTGTTAACACCGAGTCTGGGTCGTTGAAGGGCTTCGCTCATGAAAACAATATAATTATTGAGAGCCCGAGGAGTTAGTGGTTCAAGGGTATGATGGGGCCGTTCAATAACTATTACCTAAATTGCTTCTTGGTCTCTCAAAGCATTTGGTGTAAACAAGGGGAAGTCGTGTAACACCCCTTACCCGTATTCAACGTCGGAACAGGGTACGAGGCATTACCGAACTTACATCACAAACAATCATACAATTTCGACTTATAAAATTTGCGTCCAAATTAAAATCATTCACATTTGATCACAAAGTCTCTAATATGAGCCTACGAGGCCCAAAACATGCTTTGGAAGGGTTTCGGGACTAAACTGACAACTCAGGAAATTTTTACAAAACTTAGAAAATTTTTGCTAGAAACAGGGGTCACACGCCCGTGTGGTTTTGGAACACGCCCGTGTGGGCAGGCCTTGTGGTCACACACGCCTATGTCCCGACCTCGTGTAACTCTCTGACTTGCAAGTTGTGAACAAATTTAGGTCACACGCCCGTGTGCTAGGTCGTGTGGATAATTAAATTTTCATAAAATAGGTGTAGACTTCGCACGCCCAGGACACACGCCCGTGCCTTAAGCCGTGTCATCCATACGGCTGAGACACATGCCCATGTATCTGCCCGTGTGCTCAATTCTGAGCATTCTACTTCTCAAAAATAATGTGCAGGGGACACACGGCTGAAACACATGCCCATGGGGCAGGTCTTGTGTCACGGACGGCCTAGACACACGCCCGTGTGTCTACCCGTGTGGACAAAATAAAGGTTATTTACCAAGCCATTTTCCACCCTCATTTTCACATACACCTATACAATTTTAATGGCATGAAATGTAGTATACTTGGGCAGCCAAAGCATCACAATCATGGCCAAAACATGTCAAAGCAATACCATCATCTAACTCATTATTAACATGTAACAATTCCACATACTTCATGATGTCCTAAACACATTCATTATCCACACACACACTTTCATCATGTATAATTCTACTTAGATTTTTCTAACATACTAATGAGCCATACTCAACCATTTTCCAAGAATTAATAAACCACATCACTAGCAAGGCATTGGCACATGCATGCATATATATAATATATAAGCTTACAACCAAGTTGATCAAAATAAGTCGATTCACATGGCCATCTTTGAATCCTCTCCCATGTCGAGCCGTCTACTGAGGGTCACCTGAAACATTTAATAAAAGGGTGTTAGTTTCGAAACTCAGTGTGTACGACCCTTGGTAACCAATCAACATGCAAATATCACATTGGGCCTAAGCCCTATCAAATTCGGTGGTCTTGGGCCTTAGCCCACAATGACCTCACATCACATCAGTATCACATGAATGCAATGCATCCATCCCAAATCCAACCCTGCACTCCATTTCCCTTCAAACCCTACACTCTTGTGGGGATATAAATATCAACCCACCCATCCCTACACTCCAAAGGTAGCACTAGTTGCGGCACTACTCAAACGTTGCAGCAAAGCTGCTATAATGGGCTTAAAGCCACCGGTGGATCCACGGTCATCAAACGACTATGCGATCCTCAAATCTTCCTCCGTATCATCAAAACCCACCCAAGTGCAACATATATTTCATGATTGCAACATACACATTTCCACACATTCAGCACCTAGAGGTATTTTAGTCATTTCACTACCTAGGGGCATTTTCGTAAATCTACTCTACAGGGGTATTTAGGTAATTTTGCAAAATAGGGATATTTTGGAAATTTTTTAAATTAGGGATATTTTGGTAATTCTGCAAATCAAGGGTATTCTGGTAATTTTACAAATCGGGGGTATTTTAGCAATTTTGCAAATCTAAGGATAGTTTGGAAATTTTCAAACTAAAGGTATTTTGGTAATTTTCAAACTAAGTGTATTTTGGTAATTTTCAAATCAGGGGTATTTTGGTCCCTCTCGGGTTTTAGTTATGAACTTTGGCCCATTAACAAGTCCTTGTGGCTAAAGTGAACAGACACTGTGCACCAAGTAGGATTCCAGAGAAGAGGAGGTGGGCCACTCGGACCGCTTAAGTACCAAGCTCTCCCTAGATCTAATCATAGACATGCATATGTCCATTGCCACACTCTAACCCAGCGACTTGTCCACGGACATCTTCATTATTAAATTAAGTCTTATGCGGTTTAAGAGTTGTTCAGAACTAGGCCTAAAGTCCATTAACCCTAGCATACTTGCCTACGTCCCCATAAAGCCCATAAAGCCCAAATCACATCCTTGTGGCCCATTAGGCCCAGATCTCATTCATATGGCCTATTAGGCCCAAAACAATTCCGGATCATGTAACATGCATGACTAACTCAGTTCATATAACCAAATCAATCAATTTCATCAAACTTAGCCTCAGGGCCCACCGGGCCCATTTAGCCACTTTCGGCTTTTCGGCATTGCCGATATCATGTGTGTGTAGTGTTTGTACACACCTGGTTACCGCGACATGCTATACTATCCTTGGTCTTGAACCTACAACCAACCAACCTTCAATCAATCACCCATACTTAATCAAAATATTTACCAAAAGCCAAAGCCTTACCGTACCCTTACTGTGTGCCACCGGGTTCTAATAGCCCTTCTTTAGCTACTAATCACGAGTACCCCCTAGATCTGCACTCACACATACACCATCAAACTCCGAGTGACTCATAATCCACACAAGTCACCCCTATAGATCATACTCACATTCGGCCATAATCGAGTTGAGTACACTTACACTTTGCTAATGATCCTTACCATGATTGCGATCTCTGAACCTTACCCTTGTTAATACAAGATTAACGACAATGAGAAGTTAGATAGCCGTTTAGCTTTTAACAAAACACACTAAAGGGTTAACTGAACACTTACCGAATCCACTTTTGATCCTGCGGCCTAGATAGCTACTGAACGATATTTGGCTTTTAACCTTGACTGATAGTAGATAACAATCGATTTGTGATGGAGGAAAACAACAAAGATTCGACACTAATAGGGATTTTGGCAAGAGAAGATGATGATACTTCGACAATAAAAGAGTTTGGCTATAAGAGAATTCGGCCAAAAAGGGATTCGGCTATAGGAGATTTCGTCAACAAGGCAAGGTATTTTCAGTTGTGGAAAAATAAGGTTTTGGCAAGGAAAAGAAAAAGAATGGAAAATTTCGGCATTACCTAGGACCCCAGATTCGGCGCACACACATTTATATAGGCTATAGCCGAAACGTAGCCACCCCTAAAGTCCAATTCGGCACCACTTAATCCACTGCTCATCTCTTAATTTTTCTCCATGATATCTCCCTTATCCTTCTCCTAAATTCTCTCTACTGATCACTTCTCCTTAGAGTCCCTCTACACGCCACTTCCAGCCTTCTAGAAGCCTAAAATTAAACTCCAAAATAAAACTAAGCTAACACTCGAACCTCAAACCTCTCTGCATGCATATGTCGCCACCTCTCTACACCCTAGTGGGGCCACTTAGCCACTTCACCATAGGCTTCTTTTTTCCATTTTTCACTTATTTTTATTTAAAAGCCCACTACTCACAACCCCGATTCCTTAATTAATAAATTAAGAATCCTCCACCACAAAACTCGAACCTAGAGCTTCTCCAACACACCTAGACACTCCAAATTCATTAAACCTTTAAAGTCGTCATGTCATTTGTCATTTTCTTACTCACTTAAAAATTTTATGAGACCCAAAGCCCAATAGGCCCAATTCTACTAGGCCCAAGTTCGGGGCGTTGCAATGAGATTCAATAAGAGTGTGAAGCTAGAAGAAATGAGACAAAAGGTCAGTGCAAAAATAGCTATCCATTGTGGAAGGACGATGTCACGATTATTTTACAAGTTTTCAATTTACTCAGATCTGTGGAAATGTATGAAGATGGAACTGGTAGGTGATGATGGCCTGGGCACTATGATCGTAATGTGGTGCTCGAATAGGAACGAGAACCCCCTGTAACACCCCAAACCTGGCCCATACGTTTCGACCGGATCTGGTATGCTACGGGTTGTACATTGAAAACTTTTGCTATGTTGGTTTTGGAAATCGTAAGTTAATTAGACGATATTTGAATAAATAAATGACATTTTAAAAACAACAACCTTGTATTGTTATTATTTCGTGTAATTAAACCTTTGACATAATTTCATAAGTTGCAAATATTAAAAACTACTTAGGTGAGTATAAACTATGGGGCCTTATTACATAAATATTCCAAAAATTAAAACTTAAACTTAAAGAAAACCGAAAATAATCTATAGAAATAAAAACTTGATGGCCCCTCGAGTCTGTCTCGGCTCCCATGTCCACGATCTACTGCTCTTCTGAAAGAGTAGGAAAAACTAATAGGGTGAGTCACCAAGACTCAGTGTGCAAATCCCGAAAACACATAAAAGGCTTGGGCCCAGAAACACATTATGGGCCTTAGCCCATACACAATAGCAACAATCATATTTACATGATAAATAAAAAATGATGAATGGCCCAACCCAAACCTAGAAATCCATCCTCTACACACCAACCCGTACCATCCATCACACCTTGGGGATTTCTACAATCAACCCGCCAACCGCTACACACCATATCGACAGCTGTGTTGCCTGTCTTAAAGACCGATCACTATGTGACCTATGTGGCAAATCCACCGATCGCCATGCGACCTTAATAATACATCGTAGCATTTTGACAACTGAGCTGCCTGTCGTAAAGACCGATCACTATGTGACCTATGTGGCAAAGCCACCGATCGCTATGCGACCTTCTTCCCCTTCATCATATCAATCCCATCCCATGCATACATACATGCAAAATCAAACAATGTATTACCTAACAAATTTCAGTTTATCGCATACATCGATACACATAGAGAGATTTCTATGATTACGTACCTGACATCCTTTGCCTACCCTTTCTGGGTAATACGACTGTTCACACAGCCTATTTTCCGGTTCTTAGCCCACAACAAATATATACACATACAGATTTAATATTGTGTTAGAGATCTACACACCTGTTTACCGTTAGAACAAGACCCTCTAAGTCGACGCTATCCATAGCCAACACCACCGCTATCTGCCTAAGGTGTTGTTCAGAAGCCGGTAACGAAACATTTGGTTAAGGCACAACTAACGAAAAGAAAACAGTTGATCATCTTAAGGAGAATTGAAATCCTTACCTTGAGATCCCGAAACGTGATATGAGATTCAGGGACTAGTGTTTCCGGCTTTTAGATCTAAGAGATCTACTTCAATTCCCGAATGTCGCCCAACAAGAGAATACATAGAACCATTAAACTATTAGCTTTTCGGCATTGTCTTTCAAAACCTGAAAGAGAAAGTGAAGAGATAGGGAAATCAGCACTCACCTTAACACAAAGAATTCAACTACCCGTTTGAGATTCCAGCTTTTTGAGAAGATCAAGAAGAGAGGATAATAATAAGAAATCTAAGTAGTTTCGGCTTTTAGTTGAAGGAATTGACAGAAGAATAGGGAGATGAGAAGGTTTCGGCTTTTGAAAGAAAAGATGTTGAGAAGATTGGGAGGTTTCGGCTTTTGAAGAAATCAGAGGAAAAGAAATTGCAAAGGAAGACTGAGAATTTCAGCACAGAGAATGAAGAAAAGAGTAGGGTTTAAATGCCGGAATTGATGAGCTACCCCCTATTTATAGAAATTTCGGCACCTACCTATCAAAACTCGAAAGTGCCCTTCCTGATAACTAAAAATTAAGCAAATAAAAAGGGAAAATTCGGCACCCCTTTGCCATAAAGAAACCGATTTCTTTACTCCTCTAGGTGATGGAATTTCGGCCAACACCTAGCCTTGCAGATAGCTCCTATCTTTTCTCCTTTTATCTTCCATATTATCAACTATAATATCTACATTATCCTATTCATATAAATCCTCCTATTTTTGAGCTTTGTTGCCATCCACTCCACCTAACTCAAATGCCGAAAATTAGCTAACTTAAATTAAAAGAATTGGGCTCCATGAAACTTAAATTTGGGCCCCTTATTCCCTTGTGTGGCGTCACCTCCTTGCTCCCTAAGTGGCGCCACTGACCACTGGGCCACAAGCCCATTTTGATGTTTTAAACACAGATACTACATTTTAAACCCTATAATGCCCAAACAGATAATTTTAACCAAGGCCTCTGCCTAAGCCTGAGACCAATTTGGACCCCTAACACTTAAATTAACTCATTACACATGTTCACCCATTAAACGCATAGACCCAAAAATTCAGGATGTTACAGTTCTACCCCCTTAAAGAAATTTTGTCCTCGAAATTTCCAACTAACTATTAATCGTACTACCCAAGTCTCACCACTACGCTTTCGCTGCGCACTCTAATTCTAAAGCCGAAAGAAACACTTAGTATATTATGGTAGAGTACGCACCGGTATTCGCATCTAGAGCGTCCTCGTCCCCTTGTACTCGTTCTACCGATTCACGTTTATCTTATTAGAATTTTATGAATTATTAGTTTTCTTCCACTGAGTAACCCCAAACAGTCTTATGAATAGTAGTTTTAAGGGTAGTTCTTTCAAATTCGCAGTTATATCTACAATTCAGTCTCAAGTTCACATCTCCTAGTTCTAAGAAGCACATACAGTCAATCATCACACATCAACATACATATAACATCCGTGAACTCACATTCCTCACATAAAGAGTATTTTCATCATTTCACTACCCAGGGGTTTTTCCGTAGTTTTGCCCTACAGGGTATTTTCCAAAATAAAGTATCTTGGTGATTTTCTTCGAATTAGAGGTACTTTGGTACATTTTTTTAAAGCAAGGGTATTTTTGGAAAACAAGTTTTTTTTAAACAAAATGAGGGTATTTTGGTAATTTCCTCAAAATGGGGTATCTTGGTTTTTTTTTGCAAGACGGGTTCTTTTGTAAATCTAGGGGTTTTCGAGTAAATTTGCAAAACTGAGGTATTTTCTAAAATCACGGTTGTTTGGAAATTTCCACAAACCAAAGGTATTTTGGAAATTTTGCCAACCAAAATGTTTCGGTAATTTCACAAATTTTGGTAGTTTTACAATTCTGGGGCATTCTGGAAAATTTTCACAAATCAAGTGTATTTTGGAAATTATACAAAACTTGGGGTATTTTGATTGCGACATAGGGTGGCTGGTCCCTTTCGGGTTTTAATTATAGATTTTGGCCTGTCAACAAATCCTCATGGCTAAGGTGAACAGTCACTACGCACCAGGTAGGATTCCAGCGAAGAGGAGGTGAGTCACTAGGACTGCTTAAGTACCAAGCTCTCCCTGAATCCAATCCTAGACATGCGTATGCCTGTTGCCACACCCTAACCCAGCGACTTGTTCACGGGTTTGTTTGGATTGATTAAGTCTTATGAATTTAAGGAGTTGTTTAAACTAACCCTAAAGTCCATCAATGCCTAACATACTATTCTACGTCCATCAAGCCTATCAAACCCAACATATATATCACATCAAGAGTTAGAATACTTACCGGCGTGGATCGGGTGCCGGTAGACTCGAAGGCCATATCTTCTTCCAAAATTTTTTTTTCCAAATTCACATCAACTTTACAAAACATTACTAGGCCCATTTCACTGCCTGAGTTTTGAACTGGGCTCTGATACCAAAATGTAACACCCCAAACCTGGCCCATACGTTTGGACCGGATCTGGCATGCTACGGGCTGTACATTGAAAACTTTTGCTTTGTTGGTTTTAGAAATCGTATGTTAATTAGACAATATTTGAATAAATAAATGACATTTTAAAAAAAAACCTTGTATTATTATTATTTCGTGTAATTAAACCTTTGACATAATTCCATAAGTTGCAAATATTAAAAACTACTTAGGTGAGTATAAACTATGGGGCCTTATTACATAAATATTCCAAAAATTAAAACTTAAACTTAAAGAAAACTGAAAATAATCTATAGAAATAAAAACTTGATGGCCCCTCGAGTCCGTCTCGGCTCCCATGTCCACGATCTACTGCTCATCTGAAAGAGTAGGAAAAAATAATAGGGTGAGTCACCAAGACTCAGTGTGCAAATCTCGAAAACACATAAAAGGCTTGGTCCCACAAACACATTATGGGCCTTAGCCCATACACAATGGCAACAATTATAATTACATGATAAATAATAAATGATGAATGGCCCAACCCAAACCTAGAAATCCATCCTCTACGCACCAACCCGTACCAACCATCACACCTTGGGGGTTTCTACAATCAACCCGCCAACCGCTACACACCATATCGACAGCTGTGCTGCCTATCTTAAAGACCGATCACTGTGTGACCTATGTGGCAAATCCACCGATCGTCATACGACCTTAATAATACATCGTAGCATTTCGACAGCTGAGCTGCCTATCATAAAGACCGATCACTATGTGACCTATGTGGCAAAGCCACCGATCGCTATGCGACCTTCTTCCCCTTCATCATATCAATCCCATCCCATGCATACATACATGCAAAATCAAACAATGTATTACCTAAGAGATTTCAGTTTATCGCATACATCGATACACATAAAGAGATTTCTATGATTACGTACCTGACATCCTTTGCCTACCCTTTCTGGGTAATACGACTGTTCACACAGCCTATTTTCCGGCTCTTAGCCCACAACACATATATACACATACAGATTTAATAGTGTGTTAGAGATCTACACACCTGATTACCGTTAGAACGAGACCCTCTAAGTTGATGCTATCCGTAGCCAACACCACCGCTATCTGCCTAAGGTGTTGTTCAGAAGCCGGTAACGAAAAATTAGGTTAAGGCACAACTAACGAAAAGAAAACGGTTGATCATCTTAAGGAGAATTGAAATCCTTACCTTGAAATCCTGAAAAGTGATATGAGATTCAGGGACTAGTGTTTTCGGCTTTTAGATCTAAGAGATCTACTTCAATTCCTGAATGTCACCGAACAAGAGAATACATAGAACCATTAAACCATTAGCTTTTTGGCTTTGTCTTTCAAAACCTGAAAGAGAAATTGAAGAGATAGGGAAATCAGCACTCACCTTAACACAAAGAATTCGACTACCCGCTTGAGATTCCGGCTTTTTGAGAAGATCAAGAAGAGAGGATAATAAGAAGAAATCTAAGTAGTTTCGGGTTTTAGTTGAAGGAATCGGCAGAAGAATAGGGAGATGAGAAGGTTTCGGCTTTTCAAAGAAAAGATGTTGAGAAGATTGGGAGGTTTCGACTTTTGAAGAAATCAAAGGAAAATAAATTACAAAGGAAGACTGAGAATTTCGGCACAAAGAATGAAGAAAATAGTAGGGTTTAAATGCCGGAATTGATGAGCTACCCCCCTATTTATAGAAATTTCGGCACCTACCTATCAAAACCCGAAAGTGCCCTTCCTGATAACTAAAAATTAAGCAAATAAAAAGGGAAAATTCGGCACCCCTTTGCCATAAAGAAATCGATTTCTTTACTCCTCTAGGTGATGGAATTTCGGCCAACACCTAGCCTTGCAGATAGCTCCTATCTTTTCTCCTTTTATCTTCCATATTATCAACTATAATATCTACATTATCCTATTCATATAAATCCTCCTATTTTTGAGCCTTGTTGCCATCCACTCCACCTAACCCAAATGCCAAAAATTAGCTAACTTAAATTAAAAGAATTGGCCTCCATGAAACTTAAATTTGGGCCCCTTATTTCCTTGTGTGGCGTCACCTCCTTGCTCCCTAAGTGGCGCCACTTACCACCGGGCCACAAGCCCATTTTGATGCTTTAAACACAGATACTACATTTTAAACCCTATAATGCCCAAACAGATAATTTTAACCAAGGCCTCTGCCTAAGCCTGAGCCCAATTTGGACCCCTAACACTTAAATTAACTCATTACACATGTTCACCCATTAAACGCATAGGCCCAAAAATTCAGGATGTTACACCCCCAACGAGTTGAGTTTTTCGCTCAACTAGCCGATATAGAACCTGTTGAAAATGTCACTCCAATAGGTTTGAATTTGACCTTAATGTCAGATGGACAGATCAATCAGGCTATGGAGGGACATCCCAACATCCCAAAAATCCAAACTATGGTGGGTGTTTGTATAACAACCCCATCTCGGGTCCCCATTTAAAGATACATCCAAAGGTGATGCACACTAATTTAGATGGTAAGGAAGGATCCAATAATGATGGAGATTCTAATCACAATGTTGAAGAATATAGTAACTGCTATGTGGATGTGGTCCCAAACGATATCAACGATGAAGGCGAGGGGGCGAAGATGTACACCCCCATCAGTTGGGAACCCGAGTCATGGCATTGTTATACGGAACGAACCTGAGGCCCATATATTGACCGTAGATCTAAAAGTAGTGCATGCACCTAATTTCCCCGAGCATGTCAATATAGTACCTGCTCACCGCCTGGAGGCAAATTCGGAGTTGAAAGAGTTGTTTGTAGGGTAACATTTCGAGAACTAGGAGAATTGTGTATTTCCAATCAAGCGGTACAACATGAAGATGTTGGTGGACTACGAAGTTGCAAAGTCTACACCAACATTATATGTTGGAGAATGTTGGAGGGGTAACGAGGAGTGCAACCAGTGAGTTCAGGCTACATTTATACAAAGGACTCAAAAGTGGACAATTCGAAAATTAGAAGGGCTACATACATGCACTTCTAAACTTATGGTGCAAGACCATCACAAACTAGATGCAAAAACAATATGCAAATGCATAATGCCATAGGTGAAAGACATGCCCACCATTCCTATATCGGTCCTGATTACTAACATTCAAGCTCAGTTCTAGTATAGGATGTCGTATAAGAAGGAATGGTGGGCCAAACAAATGACCATGGAGTAGTTGTATAGTGACTGGGATATGTCATACAATGAACTTCAGGGTGGATATCCACAATGCAGGAGTACGTGCTAGGACTATCATTGACTTGCAGGCTTTGCCATGTTACAGGCCAAAT
Source organism: Gossypium australe (assembly GCA_005393395.2). Classification (NCBI taxonomy): domain Eukaryota; kingdom Viridiplantae; phylum Streptophyta; class Magnoliopsida; order Malvales; family Malvaceae; genus Gossypium; species Gossypium australe. The sequence continues at coordinate 57,704,401 of CM016616.1, read as the reverse complement.
AGCCAACTACAATCGGGGAGAAAATTTTTCCACCAAATGTTTTAGACATTCGATCCATGTGTTTGGGTCGTTCCCCACTGCAAGCCGGTTGTGTATATTGATGGGACTTGGTTATATGAGAAATACACATAGATACTCTTGATTGCGATTGCATAAGACGATAATCAGAACGTACTGTCGATAGCCTTTACCATTGTAGAGTTGGAGAACTTTGAATCGTGGGAATTTTTCCTGATGAACTTTCGGAGGCATATTGTCAGCCAAGACAACATTTTCATTATATTTGACAGATCGAAGGGACTAGTTGCCGTAATTTGGCATTCTAGGCTTACGCGGAGGTCTGTCTACTGCATCAGCCACATCGCCGTCACTTTCCACCAAGAGTACAAGAATAAAAACTGGCACAAACAACTTGTTAACATGAATAAAAATATTCCCTTTTTTTATTTTTTTTAATATTTTGAATTACTTTCCTAAAAGGAATGGTAATATGTCATATCAGATTACATACGTAGGGTATGGGCAGGAACCATTCCGATTCAAGCGTATGTTTATTTTCATTGTGACCGAGAGAATATGTTTTAATATTTCACAACTCAACATGTTCACTGTGACCGAATGGTTTATTTTCATTTTCGTGCTTCAAAATAGCTCAAAAACATAAACTCATTCTTCTGATTATTTTTAAGTAATCCATATAGAATTGAAAATGAATAATTTCCATATCTATTTCCATTTTCATTTTGGAAACTTACATTCATTTCCAAATAGTTCCATTTTTTCAATTTGGAAAAAGCCATAATTATTCCTGAATGTTTCTCATTTCTCTTTTCCTATTTATTCCATTCATTTCTATTCAAACACGTAAATCATTTTTAGTTCCAACAAGCTAGCGAAGGGATGAATTGGTCATATGTCATTAGGGCTCAAATGATTTATAATTAAGTTCCAACTTTTTTCCTATTAATTATAAACTCATTTAGTCACAAAGTCATTCCACTATAGTATCATGATTGAGCTCTCCCGAACAACATACCATTACGAAAGCAACTACTTAGTGCTCGTCCAATAACATTGTCATCCTTGATCTCTTTGGGATAATATCCATTCTCCCAATATTGTCCTATTTTGTCTCATGGTAACCATTACATCTTCCTCCATAAAAGTCAATTACTATCAAATAGTAATTTAAGTCATTCATCACAAAGACGAAAGACCCATGACCATGTTTACTTTTATTCAATCATGTAATGCCAATAAGAGGATATCATTTACCAATTTCTTGCCCCATGAATTCCATTATTATGAATGATGCTACGTACTACAGAAGCCATACACCTAATACACTACCTTTCGGTTCCTTATCTATTCGAACTTAGGCTTTTACTTACATCAAAATGTACGAGTCACGTATGCATAGTCTGCCTTCCACTCATGATTTAGGTATGCCACACTATGAACACCACAAGAGGAAAAACCCATTAACGAATTAATAATAAATTCTACTTGTTTCCAGTTCGATGTACTGTTAGTCGTTTCAGTCACATCCATGTATTTATATGTTCTTAGAGTCATCCGCTCTGATGCCCAAGACAAAACATCTCCCCAGTTGGACTTAATAGACAAAATATTAGTCTTTCAATTGGTCTTCTCATTTCCAATTAGACTAAGGACATGTTTACGTTCGTCTACTAATATAAGCTGTCTTTTTGTATTACGATCCGACCATGTAATATCGTTTAATATTAATTAAACATTAGACAACCAATGAGCAACATTTGCTTCCATTTTTATTGCATGCAAAAACCATGTGAAAACGATATACAAAGTATTAATATAATTCATGAATAATTTTATTAACAAATGTAACAACCAGTTTTCAGTGAAATCAGAATAGTGGTTTCAGGACCACAAATCTGAGGTCAAATTATTTATTGTTATTTTAATGTATATAGCATGTTAGTAGTGTCGTATAAAAATTTCGCTAAGAATTTTTGTCGTTTGCATGCTCAATTTGATAAAAATGATTAAATCGCGTAAAGTGTAAAAGTTGAGTTCTATTAACTAAAGGTCTCTAATTGCTATGGAACCTTAAAGTAGAGGTCCTTATGTGGTAATTATACCATTTTTGATATGAGTGGACAAATATGGACATTAATTAAGTGATTTTAATGGTTTAATGATAAGGATAAAAATGTAATTTAATAAAATAACTAAGTAAAATAATTAAATAAACAAAGCCATCATCTTTATTGTGTCCATCTTCCACCAAAAATTAGCTAAGGAAACACGATGAATGAAGCTTGAAGTTTCAGCTATGGTTCATCTTTGCATGTAAGTGCAATTTTGCTCAGTTTTTAATGATTTCTATGTTTTTGGAGTCGTTGTAGCTTAATGTAGCTAGCCCAGGGACTAATTTGCAAAACTATTAATATTCTACCATTTTACCATTGATGAATATGTATGTGTTTTGAAGTTTAATGGTAGAAAATGAATGGTTGTTGTTAGATAAATAACATTTGTTAAGTGATTTGGTTGAAATTGCAATTTTAGGATTTATTTGTAAAATGTGTAAAATTCTTGGTGAAATGTGTGAAATAATGAAAAATTTGGACTGCTATAAGTCTATATAGAATTCGACTAGTATGGGTTGAAATGGAATTGCATGAATTTGCATTTTTTTATGAGCTAGGGACTAAATTGTAAAGATGTTAAAAAATTAGGGGTAAAAGTGTAAATTTTCAAAAATATGTATTATGGGCTGAATTGAGTAGAATGAATACTAAATGGACTGAATTTGATTTATTTAGATCAAGTTAAGCCTCGTACGGATCTAGAACGAGGAAAAGATAAAGTATTGGACTAGTAGATCCATTTCGTCGTTTTTGTTATCGAGGTAAGTTCATATGTTAATAAGTATTAATGTAATTGTGTTTTTAAATGCTTTATTATTGCATTATTGATGAATAAGACTTCACGAAAATATTCGAAAAAGATTTGGTGATGTGTGAAATCTTGGTTGAACCTTAGGAATAGATAGGATACAAATGACATGTCATTAGGGGTTATTTTGTTTTGGGTGCCGGTCCGTACGTTCTACCGGTGGCTGAGTTTTTCAACATGTGTTGCGGTTACTCATTAGCTTGTGTGAGCAGCATCATGTTGCTACGTCTTGACCGTCAGCTTGTGTGAGCAGACCCGGTGATAGCTTGAGATGAGCATTTACATATGAGATATGAGATTGAGATGGTTTCGACCATGTATTGGCACTTAGGGTGCGAGATTCCTGAGTATCTGATATTATTCCAAATGGTTCAATGGGTATATTGATGATATGAAAAGGTAAGAGATTGATACATATCAGTACAGGTATGTACGTAAACCATATAAACATTGAATCCATGAAATTTGTGAGTTTCATGATTTACTATGTAGATGAATATATGTTAGCCATGTGATTAAGTTGATTTGTAGCATATTATGTTTAGATTACTTAAACTGTGAATGAATGGTAAGTTATATTTATTATCCATATGAGCTTACTAATCTTAATAGCTTACTCTGTTTACTTTTGTAATAGCCCGATTTTGGGTCTAGTCAAAACAGTTGTTTCGGGACCACAAATCCGACGCAGTAAAATTTATTTTTACTATATTTTTATGGTCTACAATTTTATCGAATGATTTCGTGAAAATTTCGTTCGAAAATTTTGACGGTTGGGCACTCAATTTAGTTAAAGGGACTAAATTGCAAAAAGTGAAAAACTTGAATTCTATATGTTAAAGGTGACCAATTGCAATGAGATCTTAAATTAGAGGTCCTTAGATGGTCATTAGACCATTGGTTAAGTTGGTGCACAAAAATTGACATGATTTAGATGAAATTTAGGTGTTTAAAGAAAGGGCATTTCGGTCATTTGGTAATTAAATGAATTAATAAGCAAAATAAAGCCAAAATCTTGTCCATCTTCTTCTCCCATGGCCAAAATGCACTAAGGAAGACATAACTAGGGTTTTTTCATCTTCCAAGCTCGATTGTAAGTCTGTTCTTACCCCGTGTTTAATGCTCTTTACATTTTTTAAGTCTTTGTCACCCGATCTATATATTTCTACCACTGATTTAAGATATGATCAAGGTCTAGGGTTTGAACCATGTTAGGCATGGGTGTATTTTGATGTTTAATGGTAGATTATGCAAATTTGATGTTGGATAAACAACTTTTACTAAGTGATTTTTGATGAAAATGTCAAAAAGGACCTATTTGTAAAAGTTGTAAATTATGTAGTAGAAGGGTGATTTAATAAAAAATGTGGGCTGTTATGAGTATGAAAATGGTTCAGCTAGGCTTGGGTTTTGAAGAAATTGACTATATTTCATTTTATGAGCCTAGGGACTAAAGTGTAAAATGTCAAAAAGTTAGGGGCAAAAATGTAATTTTTCCATAATGTGATTTTTGGACTGAATTGAATAATGTGAATATTAAATGAGTTAAATTTGCTATTATAGATCAATAAAAACGAAGTTTAGACCTAATTCGGGGGAAAAACAAAGTGTTTAACAATTAGGTCTATTTTCACTATTTTTTGTATAGAGGTAAGTTCGAATGTTAATAATGCAATGTTATATTGTATTTTAATGTTTTGTTATTGCATGAACTGTATGATTGATTTTATGAGCATATTCGAAAAAGTTTAGGCAAGAGAGAAATCTCGATTGAACATTAGTAATAGATTAGATTACAAGTGACAGGTCACTAGGAACCCATGTGATTATGTGATTATGTGACCCGGGTGCTGGTCCCGTACATCCTACTGGTGGCTGGGTATACAGGCATATGTTGCAGACACCTGACAGCTTGTGTGAGCAGCGCCGCATAGCTACGTGTCGACTGACAGCTTGTGTGAGCAGGCCCGTGGATAGCTCGAGAGCAAGCCTATATGTGTTATGAGATTTGTGGTAGCATTGGCTACATATGTTGCACTTATGTGCAAATCTTTCCATGTATCTGATAGTATTCCAAGTGGTTCAACGGGTATGCCAAAGATGAGAAAGTATGTGATTATGTTACGAGCTAGTATAGGTATGTACGAAAAACTCAAAGGAAATATATTCAATATATGATGAACTATTGGTAAGAATATGATTGAGTATGTTATGCTCATGAAGTTTTAATGACATTTATGTTGATTCATGTTATGTTATGCATATGATACATGTATAATTAATGTTTTTATTATTTGCATATGAACTTACTAAGCTATATAGCTTACTCCCCCTTTTCTTTCCCTAATTTTAAAGTGTCACCAAGCTAGCTCGGGATTAGAGATTGTCAGAGATCCACTCACAGTATCAACCATTATTTTGGGTACCATTGAAATGTTAATATTTTGAGTTATGACATGTATAGGGACTTGGTCATTTTGAGTATATGTGTCATTATGATTTGGCCAAAAGTATTGGCTTGTAATTGATAAATGTTATATTTTGTATAAGCCCTTGAAAGATGGCCTAACTTGGTTAATTTGAATGTGAGTTATGCATGGGCTAATGTTATTTGTGATATGCCTTTTATTTGCTTGTGAAATTGGGCTAGACTATAAATATTGAAAGTAATCATATTGAATGTTTGTGGATGTGCTTGTGGTATGATCAAGTTTGGTAAAATATGATGTTTTCAAGTATGATAGATGTTGGCTTGTAAATGACATGTTTAGGCCTTAGTTATGATGGTATTGGTTGATTGTTTGTGCTATGAATTATGCCCTTGGAGTTGTGTACAAGTGTGTGAAAGTGAGGGTGGCAAATGGCTTGATAAATAGCCTTTATTTTGTCCATACTGCCTGCCCACACGAGCATGTCCCAAAACCACACGGGCATGTGACCCTTATTTCTAGCAAAAATTTTCTAAGTTTTGTAAAAATTTCTTAAGTGCTCAGTTTAGTCCTGAACCACTACTAAAGCATGTTTTGGGCCTCGTATGTAACACCCCTTACCCGTATTCAGCACTGGAATAGGGTACGAGGCATTACTAATCTTACATGCAATCAATTAGGCAATTTAGGAACTTAACTTTTCTCTCAAATTTACAATTTTTACTAACATCTCCTAAACAAGCCTATGATGCCCAATTCATGGTTTAGGAATGATTCGAGATCTAATCGACCTTTGAAGCTTTTTGGAAGACCTTAGGAAATTTTCTCTAAACAGTCCACACGTCCGTGTGGAAGAAGGGACACACCCGTGTGACATATCACACGTCCGTGTGGAAGAAGGGACACACCCGTGTGACATATCACACGTCCGTGTACCACACCCGTGGTCGACACTGACTTGCATCACACGGCCTGTCACACGCCCGTGGTCAACACTGACTTGCATCACATGGCTAGTCACATGCTCGTGTCCTTCGACCGTGTGGTGAATTAAATTCCAAATTCAAGTGCAGACTTCGCACGGCCTGGGCACACGCCCATGACCATGGCCGTGCCTTCCACACGGCTGAGACACACGGTCGTGTCTCTGCCCGTGTGTTTACTACTGAGCATACTGACTTGTAAAATTAACACGCAGGAGACACACAACCTAACCACACACTCATGGGGCTGACCGTGTGTCACACACGGCCTAGACATATGCCCGTGTGTCTACCCGTTTGGACAAGAACAAGACTATTTGCCAAGCTCTTTTATCACCCTAACTCATACAAACATAAATCACATTCAACCATCAACCCATTTGATCGCTGTAAAATCAGAGCTTTAAATATTTATAAAAGAATGATCAAATCTGGAGACTAACTCTAACAACGATATTAAGGCAAGTGTACATATCGAACAATAGCATAGCTTAGACAAGACCGATTATCGAACCCTAAGGAACTAAAAGTATTAATACTCACTTTCTTTTTATTATTTAGCCTTAAAGTTAGAGTGAAGATTACTTTTTAAATTAAATTGACGACAGCTAAACTAAAGACACAAAGACAAAAAAGACGAATTGGAAAATAACCTTGAGGAAAAACTCAGTTGATTTTAATGATACCCTCGGGAAGAATCCACCTAGATTTCTCCTATTATCTAACCTTCAATTATATGATTTCTTTTACTTAGCTTGATCTGTAGGACTCCCTAACCTATATTAAACCCTCTCTCGAGGCGAATAACATCTAACCCTAGGTTAATTAGTGGAACTCTCGTTCGCTTATAATAACCCCCTAGGACAGCAGTAAATCGATCAATGGACTCCCATATTAGGTTTCACCCTAATCCGGCAAAATCTCGTAACCCTATCTCTAGGCGTTCGATCAACTCCGCTTAATTATGTTAGATCTTCTCTTAGGCAGGGTCTATTCCTCCTCCACCTAAGCACATTAGATTTGGATTAAGCAACATAATTAAGAACAAACTAAGTATTTTATCATATAACTTAAAAATCAAATAATAAAATCCATCTAGGTTTCATCCCCTTCAGGTATCTGAGGGGTTTAGTTCATAATGAATAAACAAACCATCGCAAGAGAAAAGATAAAACAAAACATAGGAAAAATCCTAAAACCCCCTGAAGGAATCGAAGGAGAATTTCGCCGTCTTGAGTATAACTCCGGCTTCTTGGGATGGATCAACTGGCTATCCTCGCGTTATTCCCTAACTCTGACCTTCTCAGCTTGGCTCCTTGGCCTCGCTTTTGCTCTCCTCTCAAAGGTGGTACTTGGGGATATTTATAGGCTCTTGGAACGCGATTCTTTCTCCCTAAGTATCCTTTTCCGACTGAAATTGCTCTTTCCAGCGACAGAGGCACGGCCATGGCACACGCCCGTGTGGATCGAGACCTGACCGTGTTCGGATTTCTCTTAAGGCACGGTCGTGTGTGAATGAGTTGAGGCCATGCTCTAGGTGTTCGTCGAGGCACGGCCGTGTGTGATTTGGGCTAGGCCATGTCATTTTTGTGCTAAGGCCCATTTACTTCGTTTCAGGCCCGTTTTGTGTTCTTTTCATCGTTGGGTGCTTTCCTGGGTATAAGACATGAAAAGAAAGGATTAAAAGCACCTTTTTATATAAAACAAGGGGTAAATCATCCAAAAGCATATTAAATGTGGGATAAAAATATGTTACTTTTACGGTTTATCAAATACCCCCGCACTTAAGCTTTTGCTTGTCCTCAAGCAAAATTCTCAACTTACAATTAAAACGAACTTTCCATGATCTATAATTCTTATCAACAATGTCTTATCCTAATTCATAGAAGATTCATACATGGATAGTTTGATTCAAAGCGTCCTAAAGATTCAAACGAGATAAGTCATAATTTTGTACCTTGAAAACATCAGTGTCTTCCTTCTTTTAAATGACTACCTCTTTAATTCAAAATCGACAAGGATTGATATCCTCACTTAGGATTCACTCAAATCACTCTAGATTGTTTAAGGTTCAGAAAAAGGATCGCTCATAAGTCGAACCTGAAAAGTTAATCCTATAGGCTTGCCTGAAAATCAAATCTCCACCATTGTAATATAAGATGACAAATAGATCAAAAGGTCTTTGACAGGGTTGTAACGGGGCTAGGGTTAAAGGTGTGGACAAAGGCTGAATTAGAGATTGACTTGATAAATTACCTAACTTGAAAAATGAACTTAATCTTTAAACACTAATAGAACGAGTTTTTTTTTAAGAACAAACTAAGTATAATAGTATGAAGGAATTTTTACAACTGAAATATAAAACATAGTTAGGGAACTTATTTAACATCAAATCTCGACAAAAAGGTAGTTTAAAAGAATTGGTGATAAAAAAAATACAAAGGGTTTTTGGTTAAAATTAGTAGGTGAGTCAATAAAAGGGTTGTTAGGCTCAACGGGGTTCACTAGGGGTTAATTATGAGGGTAGGTTTTTTTTTAGTGGAGTAAGTGGGTTAGAACCTAGGTGCCTTTATCATCTCGGTATATCAAATCATAACTATGGTCTCGACATGTATAATCAAGGCAAGTTCTAGAATAACTGTTCATAGTTGACACACTCATAATAAAAAAAAACATGAGCATGAAAAAGAATGTATGCTCTATAAGGTTCAAATACTAACAAAAATTATGTGTGTTTTGGTATCATCCTTATGAATTTTAAATTTCAAGGTAGTATTTAAATTTAGGTCAACAACCTAGCAAAAATTTTAATTCCTGAAAAACAGACTTATCATGCTTGATTCTCTAGTATTCTTTTAAATTAAACATCAATGTACAATTAACTATGACTTATTCTAAAACATGTGACTTTTTGCATTTCTCCTAATTGTGCTTTTGTGTGTTGTGGATTAAATGCTTTATTCTGCAAAGTTACTTTGTTAGTGATCTTTTTGATGAAAAGATATGGTGTTAGGGATGCTTGAATGATTGAATAGCCAATGATAAAAATTTGTAAAGAAAATATTAAAAGTTCAAATTTAAGTGGCATAAAATAAAGTCTTAAAAAAATTAAGAAGATAAAACAAATTAAAAGGACTCAGAGGTCCTCATCCATGGTTGGCTCTGGTGGTGGTGCTAAAATGTGGAGATGTTGGCATATTTGTTGGAGTGTCACTTCCAATCTGTCAAAACGCCGAGTGACATGTGTCTCGAACCGGTCGAGTCGAGCAGAGATGTCTGCTAATGATGTTGTTGGTTCGTATGGATGCTAGCTTGGATTCACTGCCTCATCTGACGGCGGTGGGACATCATCAGGAATGTCCTCGTCCTCTTCCTTGTTGATGGGTGTTTTTAGTTTGTACTACGGAGGATCGGTCCCTCGTCGTTGTAATATCATCCTCATATGTAGCATGGTTTGGTAGCCTTCAGGAGCCATGTTTCCTATCAGTGTGAGGGAGTTGATTTGCTCGTCGGTGTTGAGGAGGTTGAAGTGCCGAGCTAGCCTTGTAATATAGGGCCCCATTGACAAAATTCCCTTCCTATGTTGCTCTGTCTGATGTTGAATTGCGCACGCCATAAAGTATGCCAAGTCGAAACATGTCCTTCAGACATGCAGGAAAGGAAGTAAACGTCGTGTTTGTTGACGACACCGGTGCTCTCTTTTCGACCTGTGATGGTATGCGCGAGTATGGCATGAATGTACCGTAGTGTTGGAGGAAGGGCTGTCGCCTTAGATTTACTGATGTTGTAAGTGGCCGTCTGGGCTTTAGGTCGATCCAGCAGTCGATCGGAAGGCAGTGGGGTTCGCGGTTTAGACCGGCCAATGGGTTCTCTACTATGAATTCCGCCGTATAGAGGCCAAGAGCTGCTCCGAATTGAGGTATGCTCAATCGATGTACTGTGCCCCCAAGACGGAATTGTATAGTGCCTGGGTCGTCGAATTGAGCCATCACCGTTTGTAGCGTGAATGTGGAGCAGAACTCGAGTGTGAGCTCGAGGTATGTAGGCTCATTAATTGAGAAGAAGGTCTCCCATGGATCAGTCGATATGAGTGCTTGGATATCAGTGGTGAGTCCTACTTGCCCGACGGCGTCCCAATCAATCCGTCGTCCAGTGCCGATGGGTTATCCCTGATGGCTTTGTACCGGTCCTCCTGAGCGGCTTGTGGAAATCAGAGGAATGGGTGTCGAAGTTCGGTGCTTGCAGAAGAGGATCCGGGCCCCTTTCTTTTCTTGCTTGGAACGGCGCGTTTCACTCGAGATGTCGACATATTTCCTGTAAATCAAATATAAAGCAAGTTTTCTAGTTCAACCAATATATTGGAAAATTGAGAATCATTATCATTCACAATTAAATTTTACCAATAGCAAAACATCAATTCTCCAAGAAAAGAAGCAATCTCAAAACATGCATTAATAAATAAAAAGATGAATCAAACATTGAAAATCATGTTTGTTAAAGAAATAAAATAAAGCAACAAGAAGCATTCAAACAAAGGAAAAGAAATGAACTAAACACAACCATGTATAAACTAAACAAGAAATAGAATAGACTAAACAATATGAATCAAATTTTTAAACACAAACTTGACATAAAGGTAAATATGCAAAAATGGTATGAAGATTTTAAAAGAAAGGGAACCAGAAATTGTGGTGAATGACGAGCACGGGCGGCGCGCACGGCGGTGTTGTTGGGTCTGTGGTGTGGGCACGGCGCTGTCAAGGGCGTGGTGCTTGGGTGCACGGTGGTGTTGTGGCCGTGTGGGTGGTTGGACTGAGTTTTTGGAGGAGAAACGGCATTGGGGATGGGGTAGACTGGTTGAGTGGCCGGATTTTGAGGTGGGGAATGAAAATTTGATTTTAGGGTTTGAGGTTTGGGGGGAGGGAAGATGGTTACTTTGTTTAAATAGGGAGCGGAGCACTACCTTCCGCACGGTCGTGTTAGATTTGAATTGCCCGTGCTTTTCGCGATTTCTTAAAATTGGGCGCGCTTCAAAGGTTTTGGCACGGCCGTGTGTCAATTCGCATGCTCGTGTTCGATAAGAAAAAAACGTTAGCACAGTGGGGTAACACGGGCGTGTCAAGCCCGTGTATAACAAGTCAGTAACCTTAGTAATTTCACACGGTTGTGAGGCACAGCCGTGTTGTGCCCGTGTATTATAAGTTAGTAACCTCAGTAATTTTACACGGTTATCTAGCACGGGCGTGGTCTGGTGTTGCAGCTGGTGTCACCGAAAATTTTTTTACCCTGTTTAGGCGAGGTGTTTTGGCATGCCCATGGTCTATTTCCTGGCTATGCATGGCTATGTGCACGCTCGTGTCAAGGCCGTGTTAAAATTTCTGCATTTTCCTGTTAGACTATCTTAGTGCTATGTTAGAAAAATAAAAACTATGTTAGTATGTTAGTGCTCGGGTTGCCTCCCGAGAAGCGCTCGTTTATAGTCTTAAGCAAGACTCTCTCTGTTTTCGGTTCCAAAGGATGGCTCATGGAGCATAAGCTATTCTCCCATACCTCCAAAATCTGTACCGTTATAAATTTTAAGTTGGTGACCGTTTACCTTGAATGTGCCTTTAATGGGATGGGTTACCTCGACGGTGCCATATGGAAATATTGTTTTGATCATGAATGGTCCTGACCATCTTGATTTCAACTTTCCCGGGAATAGTTTAAGCCTTGAGTTGTACAATAGGACTACGTCTCCCATTTCGAATTGCTTTGATCTCTTGAGACGAGCATCGTGCCGTCGCTTTGTTGCTTTTTTGTACAATTTTGAGTTCTCATAGGCTTTTGTTCTCCACTCGTCCAGCTCATTCATCTGCATCATTCTCCTCTTACCTGCAATTTTGAGATCAGTATTTAAAAATTTTGTTGCCCAAAAAGCTTTGTGTTCTAATTCGAACGGTAAATGACAGCTTTTCCCGTATACAAGTTTGTATGGAGATGTCCCTAAAGGTGTTTTAAATGTTGTTCTATAGGCCCATAACGCATCATCTACTTTTAATGCCCAGTCTTTTCTATTTGGTTCAACGATTTTTTCTAGAATGCGCTTAAGTTCTCGGTTTGCTACCTCTACTTGCCCACTGGTTTGAGGATGGTATGGGGTTGCTGTTCTATGATACACTCCATATTTCTTTAGAACTTTTTCAAATTGGGTATTGCAGAAGTGTGTACCCCTATCACTAATGATGGCTCTTGGTGTGCCGAATCGAGAAAAGAGTTTCTTGAGAAACTTAACTGCTACCCTAGCATCATTGGTAGGTAAAGCTTCCGCTTCTACCCATTTTGACATGTAATCAACTGCTACGAGAAGTACTTGTTCCCAAACGAATTAGGGAATGGTCCCATAAAGTCAATACCCCATATGTCAAATATTTCACATGATAACATATATGTTTGAGGCATTTCATCTCGTTTAGAAATATTACTTATTCATTGACATCGATCACATGAGGTAACATACCTGTGAGCATTTTTTAATAGAGTGGGCCAATAAAAACCTGATTTGAGTATTTTGTGTGCTGTCTTTATGCACTGTAGTGTCCTCCTGACGGTCCTGAATGACAATGCTCCAAGATCTGGTTTGCTTTTGTCTTTGTAACACATCTTCGAATTACCTGATCTGCACAAATACGGAAAAGAAAAGGATCTTCCCAAAAATAATTCTTCACATCAGCAAAAAATCGCTTCTTTTGGTGATGTGTTAATTTTCTTGGTAAGATGTTAGCTGCTAAATAGTTTGCAATATTTGCAAACCATGGTACCTCAGAATGTGTTATAGAGAAGAGTTGTTCTTCGGGAAACGAATCACTTATTTCGCCTTCATTGAGCTCTTTGATGTGTGGATTTTCAAGTCTAGAAAGGTGATCCGCTGCAAAATTCTCAGCTCCCTTCTTATCTTGTATTTCCAGGTCGAATTCCTGTAAAAGTATATTCCATCGTATGAGCCTAGGTTTAGCATCAGGTTTGTTTAAAAGATAACGAAGAGCTGAATGGTCAGTGTAAACGACAACTTTGGACAATATTAGATATTGTCTAAATTTATCAAAAGCAAAAACTATAGCAAGCAATTCTTTCTCTGTGGTGGTGTAGTTTTCTTGTGCAGGTTTTAGTGTTCTGCTAGCGTAGTAAATTGGCTGAAAGTGCTTGTCTCTTCGTTGTCCCAAAACTGCACCTACTGCAAAATCACTTGCATCACACATTAGTTCAAAGGGTAAGTTCCAATCAGGTGCAATTATAATCGGGGAATTTATTAATTTATCTTTAAGGATGTTAAATGCATCTAAACATTCATGATTGAAATCAAAAGGAACATCTTTTTCTAGTAATTTTGTCAAAGGCTTAGCTATTTTAGAAAAATCTTTAATAAATCTTTTATAGAATCCTGCATGTCCTAAAAAGCTTCTGATAGCCTTAACAGAACTAGGGGGTAGTTTTTCTGTGGCTTCAACTTTTGCTTTATCTACCTCGATCCCTTTACTAGAAATCTTATGCCCTAACACAATTCTTTCTCTTACCATAAAGTGACATTTTTCCCAGTTTAAAACAAGGTTTGTTTCCTCACATCTCATTAGAACTCGTTTTAAATTTTTAAGGAAAAGATGGAAAGAATTACCAAATACCGAAAAATCATCCATAAATACCTCCATGATATCTTCTACGAGCTCATCAAAGATTACCAACATGCAACTCTGAAAAGTAGCAGGTGCATTGTATAATCTAAAAGGCATTCTATGATAAGCAAACGTACCGTATGGGCATGTGAATGTCGTTTTTTCTTGATCTTCAGGAGCTATGGGGATTTGGAAGTAACCGGAGAGTCCATCCAAAAAACAATAGTACATATGCCCGGATAATCTTTCTATTATTTGATCTTTGAAGGGCAGCGGGAAATGATCTTTTCTGGTAGCATCGTTCAACTTTCTATAGTCTATACAGACTCTCCAACTTGTGACTGTTCTTGTGGGAATCAACTCATTCTTTTCATTAGGCACTACCGTCATTCCTCCTTTCTTTGGAACTACCTACACAGGACTTACCCAAGTGCTGTCAGAAATAGGATAAATTATTCTTGCATCTAGGAGTTTAATGACCTCAGCTTTGACCATTTCTTTCATGTTGGGATTTAACCGTCTCTGGGGTTGCACACATGGCTTGTATTCTTCTTCCATTAAAATTTTGTGGATGCAAAACGCGGGACTTATTCCCTTGATGTCAGAAATTTTCCAAGCTATGGCTTTTTTGTGTTCTTTTAGTACCTTTATCAGTTCCTCTTTTTCCTTGGGTTCTAGTTCTGTAGAGATGATTACTGGTAATGTAAAATTGTCTCCGAGGAATGCGTATTCTAAGTGTTTTGGTAGCTGTTTCAATTCCAATTTGGGTGGCTCTTCGATGGAAGGTTTCTGTTTTATTTCATCGTCATTGTCAATTCTTTCTTCACTCATTTGTTTGGATGGCGATGTATTCAGATTCAGCTCATCATCCTCATCTTCTTCCCCCTCTTCTTGAGTTAGACACAGTTCCATCGTGTCGTTATGTATGATTTCCTGTAATGAATTTTGAATTATATGATCAGTAGTATCAACAAAATAACAGGAATCATCTTGCTCTTTAGAATGTCGCATGGCATCATAGATTTGAAAAATGATTTCTTCGTCTCCTATCCTTAGTGCGAGTTTACCATCTCCTACATCTATAACAGCTCTAGTAGTGGCTAAAAAAGGACGCCCTAAGATTAAGGGAACATTAATGTATTCATCCATGTCTAATATAACAAAATCAATAGGAAAAATGAATTTCTCAATTTTTACCAAAACATCTTCAATAACTCCTCTAGAATATTTAATAGATCTGTCTGCTAACTGAATACTCATCCTAGTGGGTGTTGGTTCCCCAAGATCTAGTTGTTTAAACATTTTATAAGGCATTAAATTTATGCTAGCGCCTAGATCAGCTAACGCTTTCTTAATATTCAAACTACCAATTAAACAAGGGATAGTAAATATAACACCCCAAACCCGGCCCAAACACCACGGCCGAATTTAGAATGCTACTGCGGAAAATGTTTGAAAAGCATTTGACTTACAGGTAAAAACGTAATAACTTTTCGTAATTATAAAAATTAACTTATTTGCAAACCAGTTTATAACTTTTGTTATTACAAAGTTATCCGGATTTGAAACTTAAAGCTTTAACACAAGTTTTTAAGATATAAGTTGTTAAAAATAAAAGCATTACCAAATAGTAATTTAATCGTCAATCCACCTTAAACGTAAATAAAAATTCCCAAATACCATAAGTGGCCCTTATTACATTAAATAAATACTTAAAAGATCTGAAATAATAAGTGTCTATACTAAGTAAAAACATCTTCTGCATGGCCACCTTTGTATTCGCTCCAGCCCGGTCCAAGCGTCACGTATCACCTGCGATGTTTGGTAAAAATTTGGGTGAGTCAAACAGACTCAGTGTGTAATTAGTCCACAGACTTCCACACATGGGCTTAGCCCACCACATATCATATAATAATAATGCAATTTATCCACATGATTCCACATATTGGGCTTGGCCCATTACCACACCAATCCACATACCACACAGGTTTATGCACAATGCACCCAACCCAGCCTAGGGTCCATCCTCTACACACCCCCGTATCCAGCCACCACACACCAGGGGATTACTAAATCACCCTCCAACCTCTACACACCAATTTGGAAATTAATGCCATCCACGTGAACCAAATCACAAATAATCCACAACGCGACCTCAGTCAGCGCCAATCCACGATGTAGCTCATAGCTAACATCAAACCACGATGAGGCACGTAGCCATCACCAACCACGATATGGCACAAAGCCTATACCAACCACGATGAGGCACAGAGCCACTCATCAATCCATGTGAGGCTCGTAGCCATCACTAAACCACGTACATAAAGTACACCCTGTCCTTCTTTCATATTCATAACCCATCCCATGCACATGCAACATACAAATAGTGTCATGATAAATAATGCATGTACATGTTATTCAGCATACCACACATATACACATTAATAACCACAGTTCCATCAGATTTGATACTGACCTGATTATCGGCATACCTCTTAAGGGTATCCATCTCAATATTGCCACTGCACTTATTAACATACACATAACACATGCATATATGACATATAACCGGGAATTTGTGGGTTAATCACACACCTGATAACTTGAAGAACTACGCTCTCAAAACCGACGCTATCACTTATCGTAACTACCTCTATCTGCCTACGCTCCTGCTCTGACGTTGGCCCACACCCCGGTGGCCAATCCCGCATTGCAGAGACTGATCTCTTATTAAACTTAAGGATAGGGACTACCCCTTGTCCTTCTTGACTGGTACTCGCCTCCATCAACAATACTTAATCAATCAAACGATTAATCGGTAGCGTTAACAACTAAACAAACCAGATCTAAACTCACTGAATATCCTTACCAAAATGATTTTGAATACCGAGACTTCTGCTTACTTCTGTCGATTTGCCCCTAAATCATCATAGTCAGAATCGGTCACACTTAACTACTCATAAAATAGCCTTTGGCCGAATACCACAATTCACTTACCTTGCTTATCTAAATCCCGAAAACCACTACTTGCTCTTGTAGTTGTCGATATCCCTCCTAATCAATTTGTTAGAATCGGCTTCAACCTTAAACTCATGAAAGTAGCCTATGACCGAATGCTACATATCACTTACCTTGATGTATCAAATCCCGAGAGACCCCTACTTCTTTAACGCTATCCTCCCTTGACTACACAAGAAAGAAACATGAAATTAAGGCCCTATTAAGGTTCGGCCAACCCAAATACCAAGGCCAACCATTGCTTTCGGCACTCCAATGGAAGAGAACCCAAAATCGATTGCTAGGATAGAGAATACTTACCACTACTCAAGCACCCTCAGAGAAACGGCTCCTAGATCCCAAAGAGAAAGGTTTCGGCACTTTAATGGTGAAGAGTGATCACGCCAAAGTGGAGAGGGTTTAGTGATTAGAGAATTCGGCCATGACTAGAAATAGATCCAAGGTTTCGGCTTTTAAGACTTGCGGCAAAGAAAAGAGAATAAGGCACCTTGAGATTTGGCTATGGTGTTCCTTTAAATTCCAAGCAAAGAAAGGAGAAAAAGAGGCTTATAAGGTTCGGCTAAGCCTTACAAAGGGTGAAGAAGTATTCGGCCACAAGAGGAAGGGGTTAAGGTTGAAGAGAAAGAAAGAAAAAGATGTCTTGGGAAATATTTAGGAGAATTCGGCCAGAACACTAAAAGAGAAAGAAGAAAAGAATGGATGCTCATTAAAAGAAAATTCGGCACTCACTCCCTTGCCACACTTCAAAGCCGAAAATGCAAGCCCCTAGAGTCCTATAGTCGGCCACCAGCTTCCTCTCTTATCATATCCCTTTTTCTGCTCTTATTTTCTCTCTTCAACACTCATTCAAAAAGTTTGAATGAGTCAACCATTATCCTTCTCTTCTTAGCCGAAATTTAAAATAAAACCAAGCCTCCATCCTCATCCATTTGAAAGTCTAATTGCCGCCCAACTCCTCTCCTCCTTGACGCAAAAATAAAAGCTCCCACTGCTTCCCACGTTGCTCGAACCTGAGCCCTTTCTCACAGCTTATGGCGTCACTTACCAAGGCCCTAAGTGGCGCCTCCAAGCCACTTTACCAAGCCCAATCTTATGTCCAAGAACTCCTACAAATTTTCTTAAGGCCTCCTCTGCCCAGCTTCCCCTTTTTAAACTTAAACCCAATATTTTCCAAAGCACTCTCCTTCATCTTAGAATTCTCAAAACCCCTAAAACACATCCAAACATACACTAGGCCCACTCTCACTTGAATTATGCAATAAACGCATAACCCCTAAATCCCGGATGTTACAGTTCTACCCTCCTTAAAAATAATTTCGCCCTCGAAATTACTTGGCTAAACTAAGCTAGAGTACTACTACTCCCTGATCCTCTAAAAGCAGTTACCTTAAAAAAAAATTTCTACTACCACTGATTGCCCTAACGAATTAAGTACGTGTAACACCCCTTACCCGAAACCCTTGCCGGAATCGAGTACGTGGCATTACTAGACTTGACTATTAACTCGGGGTGTAAGATTTTAAAGCTGTCCAACTGCGTCATGCTGACTAAATCGACCATAACTCGAGTTACAAAACTCTAAATTTAGATCCGTAAATTTTCCTTGAAACTAGACTCATAATATATATCTTTTGCCTACTCTGTTTCTTTCATGTAAAAATAGACACAATAAGGTTTAATTTCATATCTCATTTACCTTCTAATTCAATATACCCTATTTTTGGTGATTTTTCTAACTCACATCACTGCTGCTACTGTAAGCTGTTTTGTTGCATTTTATGAAAGACTAGCTTCTAACCGAACCTACCTACATCCCTAATTCAAGGATTCATTTCGTATACAAACATTTCCTTAACAAAAACGATTAAACTTTGATTAAGAATGCATAAACATTGCCATCATGAACCAACATACATATCAAGACACAACAGCGTACTTAACTAAAAATTTAGCCATATTCGCATGGCTATTATATACATGAACCTTAAGATTTCATCAAACAAAGACCAAGTCTTTCCTATACATGCCTTCGTTTAAAACCAAAATGAAAGAGTACCCAAAATGTAGATTGATAGTGTGAGCGACTTTCCGAACGATCCCGACGAGCTTGTAGCTTGCACCTAATCTATAAAACAGAGGAAACATTTCACACGATAAGCTTGCTAGCTTAGTAAGTCCTAATTTCATAAAAATAACATTTGAATTTCAACAATTAAATTACTATAATACAACTTGTGGACTTGTACTCATACTTATTTTCAAACTTTAATTTTCATACCCATATTAACAAGTATGAATTCGTAGAAACGATATCTCTTCACCCACATGCTTATGATCAAAATACTTGTTTATAAACCAACCTTCGAAACCCAAAATGTCATCATATAATCATAGGTACATGCATTTATATACTTAAATGTCAATTACTATAACATGGCATCAATTACACAACCACTCATGTGGCCGAATATGCCTAGTCATGTATCCTCATATTAGAAGACCAAGATACAACAATCATATCATTCATTAGTAAAGCCGAGAACACATATTATAACCATATATATATATACGTATATATTCCACACTCGTAACACATGCCATTTGTAATAAATTACTGATTTTCCTTGTCTTATATAAGTAAGAAATTCATTCCTACTTCACATACTCACCTAAGCCGTTAACTCGATAAGTTTGCTTTAATTCGCCTTGAACATAAATTTCGGTTTCTATTCTGTAAAATACATCACCGGCATCAAGCCTGCTAGGCGTAAAAGCCCGATAAGTAACACTGGCACAAGGACTGCTAGGCTTAAAAGCCCGATTTAAATCACCGGCACAAGGCCTGCTAGGCGTAAAAGCCCGATAAGTAACACCGGCATAAGGCCTGCTAGGCGTAAAAGCCCGATAAGTAACACCGGCACAAGGCCTGCTAGGCTTAAAAGCCCGATTTAAATCATCGGCACAAGGCCTGCTAGGCGTAAAAGCCCGATAAGTAACACCGACACAAGGCCTGCTAGGCTTAAAAGCCCGATTTAAATCACCGGCACAAGGCCTGCTAGGCTTAAAAGCCCGAGTCGTGTCAATACAGTTAAACATTCCCAACAATTCCAATCACTTACTCAACATAATTCATCAACCAAATATGTCAATATACATTCGGCCATAGGGTAAATGGATACTAAAATTTATCAATTTTTATTTCATATTCCTTTCGAATATCTAATCAAACATACTTGATCACTTCACATATAACAAAACAAATTTCAAATTCACTACCATAATTCACATTCGGCAATTTCCACATTTCTATCCTAAAATGTAAAATTTCAACTTTTAATAGATTCGAAATTAGTCCCTTGACATGTATTAACTTAAGGACTTACCTCGGTTGTCGATAGTCCGTGCGAATCGGCTATTCGAGAACCTTCGTCTTTCCCCGGTCTAATTTCGTTTTTCTTTGCTCTTGATCTAAAACACATTAAAATTTAGCTCATTTAATTGCATTTCATCTCAATTTAGTCCCAAAACACACAAATGGGCAATTTACAATTTTGCCCCTAATGTTTTCCATTTTTACAATTTGGTCCAATTTACACAAAACTCAAAATATGCAAAATTTCCTAACACTATAGCTAGGCCGAACCTTCCCCATAGCCATGGGTGTCCATGCATTTCATCTATTTGACATTTTAATCCTTCACAATTTTATTCTTTTCAATTTAGCCCTATATACTCAAAATCACCAAAAACTCCAATACAAAACTTGTAAATCTTTAACATACATTTAATCTAAGACCATCAATCATCAAAACTATCCAAGCATGTTAATGGCCGAATCCTATATACATAGTATTTTCAAAAATTTAGACATGGGTCGGGTAATACACGAAGCAACGATCTCAAAAACGTAAAAATTATCAAAAACCGAAAACCGACCATACCTTAATCAAGCTTCTTATCTAGCCGAAAGTCAAGCTTCAACCATGGAGTTTCTAGCTCCTACATTCGGCCAAGGAAGAAGAACAAGGTATGTTCTCTTTCTTCCCACTTATTTTCATTATTTAATGTTATATTAACACATATAATTTACCTTATTTACTAATATATTAACATAACATATAATAGGCTAAAATAACATATAATTTGAAATTAGAAAGGCCCATTGCCGTTTCCCTTGTTGTACATGGGCTAATTGCCCTTTTAGTACACCCACTTAAAAAGCCACAATCAAATTAGTACTTTACTCTCTAGCATACAACTTTTACGCTTTTCTCGATTAAATCCTTTTTATCAAATTAAGCACTTAAACGATAAAATTTTTCTACGAAACTTTCACACATTTTCATTCACATATAATAGACATGAAATAAATTATTAGAACATTTCTCGGGCTCGGATTCGTGGTCCCGAAACCACCGTTCCGATTTGGGTCAAATTTGGTCTGTTACAACTCTCCCCCCCAAAAATTTTCGTCCTCGAAAATTTTACCGTTAAATAAGTTCGGATATTGTTGCCTCATTGACTCTTCAGGCTCCCACGTAGCCTCTTCAACTCCATGACAATTCCATAGAATCTTTACTAATGGAACTCTTTTATTTCTTAACTCTTTGGTTTCTCGAGCTAAGATACGGATCGGTTCCTCATCATAGGTCAAATCAGATCGAATTTCAATCTCTGACGGGGTGATCACATGGGACGGATACGATCTGTATCTGCGAAGCATCGAAACGTGAAATACATTGTGTATCTTTTCTAAGTCAAGGGGCAGTTTCAAACAGGCCCTATACGCTCGATGATTTCATACGGTCCGATAAATCTCGGACTCAACTTGCCTTTCCGGCCAAATCGGAGTATTTTCTTCCACAGAGAAACTTTTAAGAACACCCGATCTCCGACCTGAAATTCAATATCCTTACGCTTCAAATCGGCATAAGACTTCTGACGATCCGAAGTAGCTTTCAAATTATTTTTGATAAGTACCACCTTCTGTTCTGTTTCTTTAATCCAATCAACCCCGTGTATCTTGTTTTCACTGAGCTCAGTCCAGTACAACGGTGTGCGACATTTTCGCCCATATAAGGCTTCGTAAGGCGCCATTTTTATGCTAGATTGGAAACTATTATTATAAGCAAATTTAACCAAAGGTAGGTACCGTTCCCACGTACCTTCAAACTCGAGAACGCAACACCTCAGCATGTCCTCAAGTATCAAAATAGTCCGCTCAGACTGACCATCTGATTGCGGATGGAAAGCTGTACTAAAATGGAGTTTAGTACCTAGAGCATCTTGCAATCTCTTCCAAAACCGTGATGTGAATCTCGGGTCTCTATCTGAAACAATGGAACTCGGTACACCGTGCAACCTTACAATCTGTGACACATACAGTTCGGCAAGCTTATCCAGTGAATAGTCGGTACGTACCGGCACAAAATGAGCTGATTTAGTCAGTCTATCAACGATAACCCATATGGCATCTTTCTTGCTCGGTGTCATAAGAAGACCAGATACAAAATCCATTGTAATTCTATCCCATTTCCATTCAGGTATCATGATTGATTGAAGTAATCCGGACGGTACCTGATGCTCAGCTTTCACTTGTTGATAGATTAAACACTTGGAAACAAATTCAGATATATCCCGTTTCATGCCAGGCCACCAATAGAACTGTTTCAAATCGTTGTACATTTTAGTGCTACCCGAGTGTATCGATAGTCGACCACTATGGGCCTCATTCAGGATCATCTGTATCAAATCTGAGTCCTTTGGAACACACAATCGGCTTTTATAATTCAAACAATTATTTGCATCAATCTGAAAATCTGATTCTGTACCATTTCCACACTGAATCCGAATAGCAATCAACTTTTTGTCAACTTTTTGTGCATCACAAATCTGCTGAATAAACATCGGTCTTGCTTGTAACTCGGCTAGGATCGAACCATCATCAGACATAGCCATCTGTGCGTTCAATGCACGAACAGCAAATAATGATTTTTGACTTAACGCATCCGCAACAACATTGGCTTTCCCCGGGTGGTAGTCAATCACTAATTCATAGTCTTTCAGCAACTCTAACCATCTGCGTTGTCTCAAGTTTAAGTCTTTCTGAGTCATCAAATACTTCAAACTTTTGTGATCTGAATAAATATGACATTTTTCGCCAAATAAGTAGTGACGCCAAATTTTTAATGCGAACACAATGGCTGCTAACTCCAGATCGTGAGTTGGATAATTTTTCTCATGCGGCTTCAATTGTCTCGAAGCGTAGGCTATCACCTTGCCTTCTTGCATTAAAACACAACCCAACCCATTCAAGGAAGCATCACTAAAAATAGTAAATTCTTTACCCGATTCAGGCTGAGTTAACACTAGGGCTTCGGTCAAAAAGGCTTTCAACTGCTCGAAACTTTTCTGACACCTTTCTGACCACTCAAATTTGACATCTTTCTGTAGTAGTCTCGTTAACGGTGTAGCTATAACAGAAAAACCTTTTACAAACCGTCTGTAATACCCCGCCAGGCCTAGGAAACTTCGGATCTCGGAAACATTCTTTGGTGGTTTCCAATCGAGTATGGCTGCTATTTTGTTTGGATCCACCCGAATACCTGACACCGAAACAACATGACCCAAGAAATTAACTTCATTCATCCAGAACTCGCACTTACTAAACTTTGCATACAATCGTTGATCCCTCAAAGTTTGTAGTACTAATCTCAAATGCTCAGCATATTCCGTTTCATTTTTGGAGTAGATCAGTATATCATCAATAAACACTACTACAAACTGATCCAAAAACTGTCAGAAGACTCGGTTCATTAGATCCATAAAAGCAGCAGGTGCATTAGTGAGTCCAAAAGGCATAACTAAAAACTCATAGTGTCCGTACCTCGTTCGGAATGCAGTCTTTGGCACATCTGAATCTCTAACTCGCAACTGATAATAGCCCGATCTCAAATCTATTTTCGAAAACACTGAAGCCCCCTTCAACTGATCAAATAAATCATCAATCCGAGGTAACGGGTACTTATTCTTTATAGTTACCTTGTTTAGTTGCCGGTAGTCAACACACATTCGCATCGTCCCATCTTTCTTTTTCACAAATAAAACCGGTGCACCCCACGGAGAGAAACTCGGTCGCGCGAAGCCCTTATCTGTCAACTCTTGCAACTGCGCTTTCAATTCTTTTAATTCAGTAGGTGCCATTCGGTACGGAGCTATCGAAATCGGAGCCGTACCCGGCACTAACTCAATGCCGAACTCAATTTCTCGTACTGGGGGTAAACCCGGTAGTTCTTCAGGAAACACATCGGGGTATTCACATACAACTGATACAGATTCAATTTGTTTCTCGGACATTTTATTATTCAATACATAAGCCAAATAAGCTTCACACCCTTTTCTCACATACTTCCGGGCTAACATTGAAGATATTACTGTAGGCAACCCATTTACATCACAAGATTTAATTCTGATGGTCTCACCGTTTCGACACTTCAAATCAATAAGCTTTCTTTTACAATCTACTACTGCCTCATGTGAAGTTAACCAGTCCATACCCAAGATTATATCAAATTCGTCAAAGGGCAACAACATTAAATCAGCTGGGAAGCAATAATCCCGAATCATCAACGGGCAATCTCTACACACTTTATTAACAAGCACACATCTACCCAAAGGGTTGGACACACGAATCACAAACTCGGTAGACTCAACTAACAGAGTTTTTTCGAATTCTAAAGTTTCACACACATATGAGTGAGTCGAACCAGGATCAATTAATGCAATTACAGTAGTGTCATAAAGGGTGAAAGTACCGGTAATGACATCGGAGGAGGAAGCATCCTCTCTGGCTCGTGCAGCATAAGCTCTAGCTGGAGCTCTAGCCTCAGATCAAACTGTAGTGTTCTTCATTCCTTTCTGACTACCACCTACATTGTCGGAATGTCTGGGTGGTCTACCTCGCATTGACGTGTTGCTCGGCTTAGCATTCTGAACTGTATTCTGCTCAGCTAACCTCGGACATTCTCTAATAAAATGATCTGATGATCCACATTTATAGCAAGACCGATCATGAAATCTACATCTCCCTGAGTGCCATTTCCCACAGTGCTCGCATTCAACTCTATTCTGAGGAACGTTACCAACACTGGCTATCGAGGTAGCTCGAGAGCTCATAGGAGGTCGATCCCGTCTAGGTGGATCTGTAGTAGCTTTATGTCGGCTGTAGGACTTCTTGGTTGTGGAATGAAAGACCTTACCCGAAGATCTTTTACGAATGTCTCTAGCTTCAGTCTCAGCCTTTCTTTTCTCTTTCCCGAGCTCTTCGGCTTTGCAAGCTCTCTCAACTAAAGTCACAAACTCTTGAATTTTAAGAATGCTAACAAACATCTTTATATCCTTATTCAGGCCATCTTCAAATCTTTTACACATAATAGCTTCAGTAGAAACACACTCTCTAGCATATCTGCTGAGCCTGACAAATTTCCGTTCATATTCCGTCACGGTCATTCATCCTTGTTTCAACTCAAGGAACTCCTTTCGTTTTTGATCAATGAATCTTTGGCTAATATACTTCTTGCGAAATTCAGTTTGGAAGAAATCCCATGTCACTTTTTCTTTCGAAACCACTGATACTAGTGTATTCCACCAGTGATATGCAGTGTCCCGCAGTAAAGATATAGCACACTTCAAGCATTCATCCGGAGTACAAGACAGCTCATCAAGTACCCGAATAATGTTATCAAGCCACATTTCGGCTCTCTCTGCGTCATCATCATCATTGGCTTTAAATTCTTCGGCCCCAAATTTTTGAATTTTATCAACTGGGGGCCTACTAGATCTCATCGGATCTATCATCGGGGGAGCTGAAGGGATCGGAGTTGGATTATTCGGGGGTGGAGGTTGGGGTACAGCCGGGTTATTTTGAATAAATTGGGCAAACCACTCATTCATCATCTGATAAAAGGCTTGTTTAGTCTCTCTTTCGTGGTTACCCGAAACAGGTCGAGAGTCTACCGGCGCTGATCCGTGTGCACGGTCAGGCGCTACACTCTCTACATCATCAGCTACGGCTCTTTCAGGATCGGTATCCATTTACTATATAAAACAAAGTTCAGGCTGTCAGAAGTCGCCACACTATCAATATATGATAAAGGCATGTATAGTTAGACTCACACGCGCTACGGTAGTCCTAGAATCGACTAAACCGTAAGCTCTGATACCAATCAAATGTAACACCCCTTACCCGAAACCCTTGCCGGAATCGAGTAAGTGGCATTACTAGACTTGACTATTAACTCGGGGTGTAAGATTTTAAAGCTGTCCAACTGCGTCATGCTGACTAAATCGACCATAACTCGAGTTACAAAACTCTAAATTTAGATCTGTAAATTTTCCTTGAAACTAGACTCATAATATATATATCTTTTACCTACTCTGTTTCTTTCATGTAAAAATAGACACAATAAGGTTTAATTTCATATCTCATTTACCTTCTAATTCAATATACCCTATTTTTGGTGATTTTTCTAACTCACATCACTGCTGCTACTATAAGCTGTTTTGTTGCAGTTTATGAAAGACTAGCTTCTAACTGAACCTACCTACATCCCTAATTCAAGGATTCATTTCGTATACAAACATTTCCTTAACAAAAATGATTAAACTTTGATTAAGAATGCATAAACATTGCCATCATGAACCAACATACATATCAAGACACAACAGCGTACTTAACTAAAAATTTAGCCATATTCGCATGGCTATTATATACATGAACCTTAAGATTTCATCAAACAAAGACCAAGTCTTTCCTATACATGCCTTCGTTTAAAACCAAAATGAAAGAGTACCCAAAATGTAGATTGATAGTGTGAGCGACTTTCCGAACGATCCCGACGAGCTTGTAGCTTGCACCTAATCTATAAAACAGAGGAAACATTTCACACGATAAGCTTACTAGCTTAGTAAGTCCTAATTTCATAAAAATAACATTTGAATTTCAACAATTAAATTACTATAATACAACTTGTGGACTTGTACTCATACTTATTTTCAAACTTTAATTTTCATACCCATATTAACAAGTATGAATTCGTAGAAACGATATCTCTTCACCCACATGCTTATGATCAAAATACTTGTTTATAAACCAACCTTTCGAAACCCAAAATGTCATCGTATAATCATAGGTACATGCATTTATATACTTAAATGTCAATTACTATAACATGGCATCAATTACACAACCACTCATGTGGCCGAATATGCCTAGTCATGTATCCTCATATTAGAAGACCAAGATACAACAATCATATCATTCATTAGTAAAGCCGAGAACACATATTATAACCATATATATATACGTATATATTCCACACTCGTAACACATGCCATTTGTAATAAATTACTGATTTTCCTTGTCTTATATAAGTAAGAAATTCATTCCTACTTCACATACTCACCTGAGCCGTTAACTCGATAAGTTTGCATTAATTCGCCTTGAACATAAATTTCGGTTTCTATTCTGTAAAATACATCACCGGCATCAAGCCTGCTAGGCGTAAAAGCCCGATAAGTAACACCGGCACAAGGCCTGCTAGGCTTAAAAGCCCGATTTAAATCACCGGCACAAGGCCTGCTAGGCGTAAAAGCCCGATAAGTAACACCGGCACAAGGCCTGCTAGGCTTAAAAGCCCAATTTAAATCACCGGCACAAGGCCTGCTAGGCGTAAAAGCCCGATAAGTAACACCGGCACAAGGCCTGCTAGGCTTAAAAGCCCGATTTAAATCACCGGCACAAGGCCTGCTAGGCGTAAAAGCCCGAGTCGTGTCAATACAGTTAAACATTCCCAACAATTCCAATCACTTACTCAACATAATTCATCAACCAAATATGTCAATATACATTCGGCCATAAGGTAAATGGATACTAAAATTTATCAATTTTTATTTCATATTCCTTTCGAATATCTAATCAAACATACTTGATCACTTCACATATAACAAAACAAATTTCAAATTCACTACCATAATTCACATTCGGCAATTTCCACATTTCTATCCTAAAATGTAAAATTTCAACTTTTAATAGATTCGAAATTAGTCCCTTGACATGTATTAACTTAAGGACTTACCTCGGTTGTCGATAGTCCGTGCGAATCGTCTATTCGAGAACCTTCGTCTTTCCCCGGTCTAATTTCGTTTTTCTTTGCTCTTGATCTAAAACACATTAAAATTTAGCTCATTTAATTGCATTTCATCTCAATTTAGTCCCAAAACACACAAATGGGCAATTTACAATTTTGCCCATAATGTTTTCCATTTTTACAATTTGGTCCAATTTACACAAAACTCAAAATATGCAAAATTTCCTAACACTATAGCTAGGCCGAACCTTCCCCATAGCCATGGGTGTCCATGCATTTCATCTATTTGACATTTTAATCCTTCACAATTTTATTCTTTTCAATTTAGCCCTATATACTCAAAATCACCAAAAACTCCAATACAAAACTTGTAAATCTTTAACATACATTTAATCTAAGACCATCAATCATCAAAACTATCCAAGCATGTTAATGGCTGAATCCTATATACATAGTATTTTCAAAAATTTAGACATGGGTCGGGTAATACACGAAGCAACGATCTCAAAAACGTAAAAATTATCAAAAACCGAAAACCGACCATACCTTAATCAAGCTTCTTATCTAGCCGAAAATCAAGCTTCAACCATGGAGTTTCTAGCTCCTACATTCGGCCAAGGAAGAAGAACAAGGTATGTTCTCTTTCTTCCCACTTATTTTCATTATTTAATGTTATATTAACACATATAATTTACCTTATTTACTAATATATTAACATAACATATAATAGGCTAAAATAACATATAATTTGAAATTAGAAAGGCCCATTGCCGTTTCCCTTGTTGTACATGGGCTAATTTCCCTTTTAGTACACCCACTTAAAAAGCCACAATCAAATTAGTACTTTACTCTCTAGCATACAACTTTTACGCTTTTCTCGATTAAATCCTTTTTATCAAATTAAGCACTTAAACGATAAAATTTTTCTACGAAACTTTCACACATTTTCATTCACATATAATAGACATGAAATAAATTATTAGAACATTTCTCGGGCTCGGATTCGTGGTTGCAAAACCACCATTCCGATTTGGGTCAAATTTGGTCTGTTACAGTACGATCATCTCCCTAGGTACAGTCTCAAGGTTCACATCCAAGGTTCCATACACTTTACTAGCAATACAAGAATGAGCTAACCCTACAACGAACAAGGCAATAAAGGGCATTCCAGAAATGAGGAACATACCCGTTATCACATTTGACATATCTTCCTCTTTGCGACGACTGACTGCCTAAACCAACCTTGATTGTCTCGCATCAGAACCTTCAGCACCTCTGCTTGGTGTTCCACGACCTCGGCCAGAACCATTCCTTCCATGGTTCGGACCACGACCCCTTGTCACCTGCTGACCACCTCTGCCAGGCTGCACATAACCTTGGCCTCCTGTCCGAGCCCTATCCATCACTTGAGGACAGTTCCTAACCAGATGAGCCTTAGACCCACACCGGAAACATTCCTTACTATTTCCCCAGCACTCTCCTGCATGAGCTCTCCCACACTGAGCACATGGACGACTCCGATTCTCAGCAACTGGTACAGGTGCACGCACAGAATTCTCAGTCCTTGGTCTTTTCTGAAAATCTCCAGATGATTCCGACGGTCCAAAACTCCTCTTATTCCAATTCCTAACCTTATCTTTGTTCTGTCTCTCAGTCCTCTTAACTTCTTCAGCGATCCGAGCTTTCTCCGCTAGAATAGCAAAGTCCCTTTCTCTCTGCGGAGCAATCAACACCCGCAGCTCATCCCGCAATCCATCTTCGAATCGGACACACCTCTCATAATCAGTAGCCACGATCCCCTTAGCATACTGACTTAACCACAGAAATTCCGCTTCTACTCTGCTACCGACTTACTTCCTTGTACCAAGTTTAGAAACGCCTTTCTCTGCGAGTCTAGGTAACTAGCTCCAACGTATTTCCCTTCAAACTTAGCCTTGAAATACCCCCAATCCACTCGATTTGCAGGGGTACCCTATCTGACAGTGAGCCACCATCGATAAGCCTCATCCCGGAGCAACGAAACAGCACCTTTCAGCTTTTCCTCCGCCGTACAGTCCAAATCATCCATGATCCTTTCGACTGCCTCTAACCAATACTCTGCTACATTCGGAGCTACCCCAGATACTCCTCTAAAACCTCGGCTCCGTTTGACCTAAGCCTCTCAGACACTGACTTCCGAGCTCCATTGCCCACATTGGCTCCTGCAACTCGCTCTAGCACTCGCAGCATAGCCTGCGATACTGCGTCATCTCCACCCGTCTGATCCTGATCCTCCGTGCCCATTGCTGGCGGCGGCACATCATTTTCTGACCCATGGCCAGACCCTACTGGTTCCGATATTGTCATTCCACCTCTGCCACGTCCACGACGACCGCGTCCCCTAGAACTTATATCTAACGTCGCGATTTAATTTGATTAAAAAGTTTTATGCATTAGTACTTTTGGTTCCACTGTTTATCCGCGAGCAGTTTTATGAAAAGAAGTTTTAGTAGTAGTTCTTTCGATCAACCAAAGTTTTCAGCTCAAGTTCACTATTCTAATTCAGAGAGTCACATTCATTCATTCACAACATTCAACACACTATTATGGGCATCTTTGTCCGTTCCCAACCCAGGGGTATTTTTGTCATTCATCCTACAGGGGTATTTTAGTAAATTTTCCAAATCAGGGTATCTTGCTATTTTATAAAATAGGGTTTTGATATTTTTTACAGTAAGAAAAAAATCTTAATAAAAATTGAGGGTAGTATAGTCATTTTATAAACCAAGGGCATTCTAGTAATTTACAAACCAGTGGTATTTGGGTAATTTTGTGAACCGAGAATATTTTGAAAAAATTTTCAAAAATAAATTTTTTTTTCTACAAATCAAAGGGGTAATTTGAGGATTTTTAAAACTAGGGTTTTTATAAAACAGTATGGCTAGTCCCTTTTGGGTTTTAATTATTGAGTTTAGCCCGTGAATAAGTCCTCTTGGTTAGGGTGAACCGTCACTACGCACCAGGTAGGATTCGAGTGGAGAGGAGGTGAGTCAGTAGGACTGCTTAAATACCAAGCTCCCACCGAAACCAATCCTAGACATACGTACGATGGTTGCTACACCCTAACTCGGCGATCAAACACAGGTTTGTTTAATTAGGCTTTAGAGTTTTATGTTATTCTGTATTGGAGTAAGCTAATCCTATGGTTCAATAACTTAGTATACTAATCCACATTCCCTTTATTCCCACATACAAATCATATAGTAAATCACACAACAGTTAGGGGTACTTACCTGGTGGACTTCGGGTCGGAGATACAGGTGCCATGCCAGAATAACCTGAAAGGTTCATGAAAGTCTTTGTTTTTGAAAAGCCCATTTCTAAAAAAAAAATTTTTTGGACCCAAAACCCTCAAAGCCGAGTTTTGAACCGGGCTCTGATACCAAACTATAACACCCCAAACCCGGCCCAAACACCACGGCCAAATTTAGAATAATACTGCAGAAAACGTTTGAAAAGCATTTGACTTACAGGTAAAAACGTAATAACTTTTCGTAATTATAAAAATTAACTTATTTGCAAACCAGTTTATAACTTTTGTTATTACAAAATTATCTAGATTTGAAACTTAAAGATTTAACACAAGTTTTTAAGATATAAGTTGTTAAAAATAAAAGTATTTCCAAATAGTAATTTAATCATCAATCCACCTTAAACATAAATAAAAATTCCCAAATACCATAAGTGGCCCTTATTACATTAAATAAATACTTAAAGTTCTGAAATAATAAGTGTCTATACTAAGTAAAAACATTTTCTGCATGGCCACCTTTGTATTCGCTCCAGCCCGGTCCAAGCGTCACGTATCACCTGCGATGTTTGGTAAAAATTTGGGTGAGTCAAACAGACTCAGTGTGTAATTAGTCCACAGACTTCCATACATGGGCTTAGCCCACAACCACACCACATATCATATAATAATAATGCAATTTATCCACATGATTCCACATATTGGGCTTGGACCATTACCACACCAATCCACATACCACACAGGTTTATGCACAATGCACCCAACCCAGCCTAGGGTCCATCCTCTACACACCCCCGTATCCAGCCACCACACACCAGGGGATTACTAAATCACCCTCCAACCTCTACACACCAATTTGGCAATTAATGCCATCCACGTGAACTAAATCACAAATAATCCACAACCCGACCTCAGTCAGCGCCAATCCATGATGTAGCTCGTAGCTAACATCAAACCACGATGAGGCACGTAGCTATCACCAACCACGATATGGCACAAAGCCTATACCAACCACGATGAGGCACAGAGCCACTCATCAATCCACGTGAGGCTCGTAGCCATCACTAAACCACGTACATAAAGTACACCCTGTCCTTCTTTCATATTCATAACCCATCCCATGCACATGCAACATACAAATAGTGTCATGATAAATAATGCATGTACATGTTATTCAGCATACCACACATATACACATTAATAACCACATTTCCATCAGATTTGATACTGACCTGATTATCGGCATACCTCTTAAGGGTATCCATCTCAATATTGCCACTACACTTATTAACATACACATAACACATGCAAATATGACATATAACCGGGAATTTGTGGGTTAATCACACACCTGATAACTTGAAGAACTATGCTCTCAAAACCGACGCTATCACTTATCGTAACTACCGCTATTTGCCTACGCTCCTGCTCTGACGCTGGCCCACACCCCGGTGGCCAATCCCGCACTGTAGAGACTGATCTCTTCTTAAACTTAGGGATAGGGACTACCCCTTGTCCTTCTTGACTGGTATTCGCCTCCATCAACAATACTTAATCAGAATCAAACGATTAATCGGTAACGTTAACAACTAAACAAACCAGATCTAAACTCACTGAATATCCTTACCGAAATGATTTTGAATACTGAGACTTCTGCTTACTTCTGTCGATTTGCCCCTAAATCATCATAGTCAGAATCGGTCACACTTAACTACTTATAAAATGGCCTTTGGCCGAATACCACAATTCACTTACCTTGCTTATCTAAATCCCGAAAACCACTACTTGCTCATGTAGTTGTCGATATCCCTGCTAATCAATTTGTTAGAATCGGCTTCAACCTTAAACTCATAAAAGTGGCCTATGACCGAATGCTACATATCACTTACCTTGATGTATCAAATCCCGAGAGACCCCTACTCCTTTAACGCTATCCTCCCTTGACTACACAAGAAAGAAACATGAAATTAAGGCCCTATTAAGGTTCGGCCAACCCAAATACCAACGCCAACCATTGCTTTCAGCATTCCAATAGAAGAGAACCCAAAACCGATTACTAGGATACAGAATACTTACCACTACTCAAGCACCCTCAGAGAAACGGCTCCTAGATCCCAAAGAGAAAGGTTTCGGCACTTTATGGTGAAGAGTGATCACGCCAAAGTGGAGAGGGTTTAGTGATTAGAGAATTCGGCCATGACTAGAAATAGATCCAAGGTTTTGGCTTTTAAGACTTGCGGCAAAGAAAAGAGAATAAGGCACCTTGAGATTCGGCTATGGTGTTCCTTTAAATTCCAAGCAAAGAAAGGAGAAAAAGAGGCTTATAAGGTTCGGCTAAGCCTTACAAAGGGTGAAGAAATATTCGGCCACAAGAGGAAGGGGTTAAGGTTGAAGAGAAAGAAAGAAAAAGATGTCTTGGGAAATATTGAGGAGAATTCGGCCAGAAGACTAAAAGAGAAAGAAGAAGAGAATGGATGCTCTTTAAAAAAAATTCAGCACTCACTCCCTTGCCACACTTCAAAGCTGAAAATGCAAGCCCCTAGAGTCCTATATTCGGCCACCAGCTTCCTCTCTTATCATATCCCTTTTTCTGCTCCTATTTTCTCTCTTCAACACTCATTCAAAAAGTTTGAATAAGTCAACCATTATCCTTCTCTTCTTAGCCGAAATTTAAAATAAATCCAAGCCTTCATCCTCATCCATTTGAAAGTCCAATTGCCGCCCAACTCCTCTCCTCCTTGACGCAAAAATAAAAGCTCCCACTGCTTCCCACGTTGCTCGAACCTGAGCCCTTCCTCACAGCTTATGGCGTCACTTACCAAGGCCCTAAGTGGCGCCTCCAAGCCACTTTACCAAGCCCAATCTTATGTCAAAGAACTCCTACAAATTTCCTTAAGGCCTCCTCTGCCCAGCTTCCCCTTTTTAAACTTAAACCCAATATTTTCCAAAGCACTCTCCTTCATCCTAGAATTCTCAAAACCCCTAAAACACATCCAAACATACACTAAGCCCACTCTTACTTGAATTATGCAATAAATGCATAACCCCTAAATCCCGGATGTTACAGTAAAACTTCCTGGGTCTTTTAACTTGGTTAGTAGCTTATTTTGGAGGATGGCTGAGTACTCTTCATTAAGTTCCACTGTTGACACCTCTTCAAGTTTTCGTTTATTCGCCAGTAGCTCTTTTAAGAATTTTGCGTACTTCGGCATCTGTGAAATAGCTTCAAGAAAAGGTAAGTTGATATGTATTTGTTTAAAAAGTTCAAGAAACTTACCGTATTGTGCATCAATTCGCTCTTTCTTTAACTTTGCTGGATATAGGATTGGTGGTTTGTTCTCATTGCGTAATGGTGTTACTACCTCAATTTCCTTATCATTTTCTTTATTTTCGGTTGGGATCTGTTTCTTCATGTCACCTAATTCCTTTCCACTTCTTAGTGTGACTGCTTTTACCTATTCTGTTTCTTTAGGAAGATTTTCTGCTCGTATTTCAAAGATCATCTTGGAAAGCATTCCAAGTGTCTTAGTGAGTTCCCCAAATGACTCGGTAAATTTTTCAATTGATGCTTGTTGATTTTTAAGGGTTCTCACGATATCTTGCAGGCATTTTTCTGTGTTTGTCGATTCCTTCGCATGGATTGGTTCCTTCTCTTGTGGATAGGGCTAATTTCGAAAGTTTTGAGGAGGCTGTTGCCTTTGTTTTCCTTAGTTTCCTTATCCTCCCCACGAAAAATTTGGGTGGTTCCTCCAACCTGGATTGTAAGTGTTACTATAAGGATTATTATTAGATCGGAAATTATTACCTATAGAGTTCTTCTGTTCATCTTCTGCTCCTGGTTGGTAGGGTGGGTACTTAGGATTCGCCACAGTTCCACTTGCATCGCACTGCATGACTGGATGTACCTTTGATAAACACAAATTATCAAGCTTTTTATTCATCATTTCTAGCTGTGTTGATAGCATGGTCATGGCATCGATGTTGAAAACTGCTACCGATTTTGTCAATTTGGTCCTTGAAGCCTGCCACTAATAATTGTTTAATGACATCTCCTCAATGAACTCATAGGCTGCTTCTGGGGTTTTGTTGTTCAGTGTTCCACCGGCGGCTGAATCTATAAGTTGTCTCGTTGAGGGTTTACACCGTTGTAAAAGGTTTGGACTTGTAGCCACAAGGGTAGGCCATGGTGTGGGCACCTTCTCAAGAGAACTTTGAATCTCTCCCATGCGTCGTATAGCGTCTCTACATCCATCTGCATAAAAGAAGAGATATCATTCCGTAATTTGGCCATTTTGGCCGATGGGAAATATTTCATCAAAAACTTTTCGGTCATCTGATCCCATGTAGTGATTGACCCTCATTGTAACGAGTTTAACCATTGTTTAGCTTTATTTCTTAATGAAAAAGGGAATAACTGAAGACGCATGGCATCATCAGAAACGCCATTTATTTTGAAGGTATCACAGAACTCTAAGAAGTTAGCTATATGCGTGTTTGGATCTTCGTCCTGCAAACCATAAAATTGAACAAACTGTTGAATCATTTGTATTGTTTTAGGCTTTAATTCAAAATTGTTAGTAGATATAGCAGGCCTAACAATACTAGATTCTGCTCCTGTTAAATGTGGTTTCGCATAATCGAACATTGTGCGAGGAGCGTTGTTGTCACCCATATAGCGTGGTGGTGGGTTGTTTTCGTCCATCCCTTCAGTAGGATTGGATTTATCTTCTTCTTCTCTCTCCGTGTAATCTAGGGCTTGCCTGGTTTCCCGATGATTCTTACGAGCGATAGCTTCGATTTCATTGTCGAATACCAAAGGTCCTTTCGGGTTCCTTCTAGTCATAAACTAGAGGTACCTGTTTGAAAAGAAAGAGAGAAAATTTCAGTAAAAAAAAAAAAGAAAAACAAACTGCGAAAAAAAATTAGGGCTAAAGTAATAAAAATTGAGTTTTCTTAATATTTTAGTTCCCCGACAACGGCACCAAAAACTTGATCGCTGTAAAATCAGAGCTTTAAATATTTATAAAAGAATGATCAAACCTAGAGACTAACTCTGACAATGATATTAAGGCAAGTGTACCTATCGAACAGTAGTATAGCTTAGGCAAGACAGGTTATCGAACCCAAAGGAACTAAAAGTATTAATACTCACTTTCTTTTTATTATTTAGCCTTAAAGTTAGAGTGAAGATTACTTTTTAAATTAAATTGACGACAGCTAAACTAAAGACACAAAGACAAAAAAGAAGAATTGGAAAATAACCTTGAGGATAAACTCAGTTGATTTCTTTTACTTAGCTTGATCCGTAGGACTCCCTAACCTATATTAAACCCTCTCTCGAGGCGAATAACGTCTAACCCTAGGTTAATTAGTGGAACTCTCGTTCGCTTATAATAACCCCCTAGGACAGCAGTAAATCGATCAATGGACTCCCATATTAGGTTTCACCCTAATCCGGCAAAATCTCGTAACCCTATCTCTAGGCGTTCGATCAACTCCGCTTAATTATGTTAGATCTTCTCTTAGGCAGGGTCTATTTCTCCTCCACCTAAGCACATTAGATTTGGATTAAGCAACATAATTAAGAACAAACTAAGTAATTTATCATATAACTTAAAAATCAAATAATAAAATCCATCTAGGTTTCATCCCCTTCAGGTATCTGAAGGGTTTAGTTCATAATGAATAAACAAACCATCGCAAGAGAAAAGATAAAACAAAACATAGGAAAAATCCGAAAACCCTCTGAAGGAGTCGAAGGAGAATTCCGCTGTCTTGAGTATAACTCCGGCTTCTTGGGATGGATCAACTGGCTATCCTCGCGTTATTCCCTAACTCTGACCTTCTCAGCTTGGCTCCTTGGCCTCGCTTTTGCTCTCCTCTCAAAGGCGGTACTTGGGGGATATATATAGGCTCTTGGAACGCGATTCTTTCTCCCTAAGTATCCTTTTCTGACTGAAATTGCTCTTTCCAGTGACAGAGGCACGGCCATGGCACATGCCCGTGTGGATCGAGACCTGACTGTGTTTGGATTTCTCTTAAGGCACGACCATGTGTGACTGAGTTGAGGCCGTGCTCTAGGTGTTCGTCAAGGCACGGTCGTGTGTGATTTGGGCCAGGCCTTGTAATTTTCGTGCTAAGGCCCATTTACTTTGTTTTAGGCCCATTTTGTGTTCTTTTCATCCTTGGGTGCTTTCCTGGGTATAAGACATGAAAAGAAAGGATTAAAAGCACCTTTTTATATAAAACAGGTGGTAAATCTTCCAAAAGCATATTAAATGTGGGAAAAAAATATGTTACTTTTACGGTTTATCACCAGTCATGTATATTTTAACCAAGCAACCCAATCATGCACCATACACATTCATGAATAACCTCATTTTTTCATAGATTAATAATAATGAGCCATCAACTATGGCCTTATACAAAAGAATTCATCTTTAAAAGAGCCAACACACTTGGCCAAACATCATGACATTTCACTAAGTCTAGTCCCTATACATGCCATACTCAAAATGCTAAGTCTAAATATACCACGATGTGCTAATTGTGTAGGTGATCTTGTGATTATCTTCGAGTCCTAAGCTGGCTCTTTGACACTATAAAATGAGGGAAAAGAAAGGGAGTAAGCTTTAAGCTTAGTAAGTCTACACGTAAACAATAAGCACCATACCATATGCTAAGCAATCACAAACATTACATTTTGTATAAGAACAATTCACATTTTCATAATCACGCTTACTCATCTAATCTCTTACCACATTCAAACCATATAACATATGTATTGCTCATATTTACTTGCACATATACCCTGCACTCATCACCACAAAGCTACATGAAATATTTACATAGACAAGTTTCTCGATGAACCCCTCAGAATGATATAAGTACCCGATGGTTTCGCACATAGCCCACCATTAATCAATAATAGGGTGGTATCGCACACATCCCACCAACAATGATAATTACGGTGGTTTCGCACATAGCCCACCATATAATAATATAAACGATGGTAACACACACAACCCATAATGAATAAATAATAAGGTGGTATCGCACACAGCCCACCAACAAAATAATTACGGTGGTATAGCACATAACCCACCAAATGATAATTACAGATATTTATCCGTAGTTACATTTTTATTTCGAGGTTTATACGAGAATTACTCATTATCTATCATTTTCAATCAATCTTACCAATAAGTAATTCCATCCATACAATGCATCAATAGGTAACAACATATGTATTAAAGATGTATCGTTTACACATAAACTTACCTCGGTGCAAAATGTGTTAATTGACAGTTTAGTCCGTAACCTTACCTTTTCCTCGGTCAAGGTTGTTTCTGTGCTCTTCTTAATCTATAATAATACAATTTACTTATTCAACCACTACATAACTCATGATACATCAAAATTTCTACTTAGGTAAAAATGACCATTTTGCCCTTATACTTTGGCAAAATTATGATTTTACCCCTAGGCTCGTAAATCATTTTTCATCACATTTTCTCATTAAACAAGCCTAGCTAAACATTTATTTCTCTTACAACAATTCACAAAACCAAGCATTTCATGCAATTATTACTCAATTGCAACCTTTACAAATAATTCCCATTTAGGTGTTTTCATGGAAAAACCTTTCACAAAAGTTATTCCTTAACCTACTAACATTCATTTTCTTCCATAAAAACTCATCAAACAACATAAACACTCTCATGGAAAATCCTTAAACTTTTAATCATTTTGCAAAATAGTCCCCTCTTTAGATAGCTTAGGCTTTAGGGGTTCCAAAAGTACAAATATTATCAAGAAAAGCCATTAAAATCACTTACTAGCAAGGAAAATAGTTTTCTAAAATTTCAATCTCCCAAATCCCTTCTTGAGTGTGAAAATTCAGTGGAAGAAGAAGAGAAAATAAAAAAATGATAGCCTTTTCTTTATTTTATTTATTTCTTTCAATTTAATCCACCTAACCCACCTACTTGACCAATTTTGACCTCATTTTGTCCCCTATGACCGGCCACCCATTCTCTAAGGGTCTAATTGCTCTTTAAAGATCTCCAA
This sequence comes from Gossypium australe, assembly GCA_005393395.2. NCBI lineage: Eukaryota > Viridiplantae > Streptophyta > Magnoliopsida > Malvales > Malvaceae > Gossypium > Gossypium australe. The sequence continues at coordinate 57,664,873 of CM016616.1, read as the reverse complement.
TTTTATATTCTATAGCTATTAGACTCCTCTAGCTTGTAAAATGAAACTTTCGCACTTTATACGATTTAGTCCTTTTTTCGCAATTAAGCATACAATCGCTAAAATTAAAGCACCAAAATTTTCATGCATCCTTGTAATCATGCTATAACACATAAAATAATATTAAAAAATAATTTTCTTCACCCTCGGATTAGTGGTCCCAAAACCACTGTTCCAACTAGCCCCAAAATCAGGCTGTTACATCGTAGGCTAGTATTAGGAACTTTATGATTGATTATGGATGGTTTTAATTTGGACACAAATTTATAACTCAATTTGTATGTTTACTTGCGATGTAAGTTCGGTAATGCCTCGTACCCTGTTCTGGCATTGAATACGGGTAAGGGTTGTTACAACTTTTCTGTGTTTTATTGTGATTTTAAAAGCTTGCTCAGATTGAGAGCCGTCGGAGATCTCATCACACTATCCAACTGTTGTTTTGGTACTTTTGAATTTGTGTATTTGGTTATGTGGCATGTATAGGTGTTGTGGTTAATATGGCATATATGTTTGTAATGTATATAGCCAATGGATTTGGCTTATAAATGGTGTATGATTTGGTTATGTATATATGTGTAAATTGCCTTTGATTTTTGGCTTATAATTGCTATGTGAATGCCTTGTTGTGAATTGGTGTTTTTAGTACAAAATTATTGAATTTGAGAATGCAGTATGCATGTTGATTTAGGCATAAAGTCTAATAGGTGAGTTTAATCATTTAGGTGATTTTTGGATGTGAAATTGGTATGAATTTGACTAGCTATTTGGGATGCTTATGAGCATTTTTGTTGTTGGTATTGATATTGCATGAATTGAACTTGGTTTAGATGGGTTTGAATGCCTATTGAAGATATGGTCATATGCTATTTGGTATGTGTAGGTTGTTGTAAGTTTGAGTGAGAAAAATGGCTTGGATAATAGCCTATTTTTGTCCACACGGGCAGAGACACGGGCGTATGTCTCAACCGCGTGTGACACATGGCTAGGTGTCAGGGCCTTATGTCCCCTGGTACTTATTTAGAAACCAAGTCAGTAGCTCCACACGACCCAGCACATGGGCGTGTGACTTGGCTGTGTGGCATAAGTCAGTATACCCTCCAATTTTCACACGGCTTAGCACATGGCCTGGCACACGGGCGTGTGAGGCCATTTCAAAAGGGTACACGTGTTAGTCACACGGGCGTGTGGTTGGCCGTGTGACCCAAGTCAGTGCATTACACGGGGTAGGACACAGGTTGGGACACAACAATGTGATCTCATTCCGAATGTCCACACGGCCTGTGACACAGGCGTGTGTCCCTTGTACTTTGAAAAATTTCTATGTTTTTTCCAAAATTTCTCTGAGTTCTTGGTTTAGTCCCAAACCACTTCTAATGCTTGTTTTTGGCCTTGAGGGCTCGTATTAGGGACTATATGATTGTAATTGAATGATGTTTGTTTCGATATGAGAATTGTATGATTACTTTAGTGATAAGTTTGGTAATGCTCTGTAACCCTATTTCAACGACGGATACTAGTTAGGGGTGTTACAACAAATCTATTCCAAAAAATTACAAGCATACCTAGGCGAAAATACTACACTTAGGGCACCAAATCCAACAATCTACTACTTGCCCTAGTGAAGTAGATGAGTCATGTTTCGTATTCCTATGCCCCTCCACATGTTTCCCAGAGAACTCTCTTGCTTGTAAAGTCTTGGTAAAACAAACCCCAGGGTATGTCATCAGATGCATTTTTTTTACTACATCCACTATTCTGTCAAACACTATCATCTTTCTCAATGTGTTTTGTCCTCATGGGTTTCTTTTAGGTCTAGCTATATCCCTGGTGCCATAGTTTTTCCATATCTCATATTCAACCCTCCATAGTGAAGTTAGAAGTGTAACACTACTTGACACTTATTCACACTATGGACCCACCGTTTAGGACAAAAACACAATCCAATGTTGATTTCCTCAAACCTCGACATGTTTGGAAGTGAGAATCAGTATAATCAATATGAGTAAGATCTCCTCTGAAATACACAACCATATAATCCCTCATTCCTTGTAAATACTTGAGTATATGCTTAACTACTTGCAAGTGTCTTGGTCCTGGATTCGTTTGATACCAACTTACTAATCCCACAGCAAAATAGATATCTGGGAATGCGCATAACATAGCATACGTGAGACTTCTTACTGCCGAAGCATAAAGGAACCTTTCTCATGTTATCTCTTTCTTTCCTTGTTTTAGAATTGTCCTCTAAAGAGAGATGAAATCCTGATATGGAAGATTGATTTCCCTTCTTCAAATCAGTCATTGAATAACGCTCCAATATCTTGTCGCCTTGTTCTTTTGATCCCTTAGGATTCGAATGCCTAAAACAAAATTAGCTTCTCTCAAGTCCTTCATGCTAAATTATTAGGTTAACCATAGTTTAACCAATGAAAATGTCCCTACATCATTCCCAATTCATAAAATGTCATCAACATATAGAACGAAAAATACGACCTTTCCGTCCCTTAAATGTTTGTAAACACAAGGTTCTTCTACGTTTTGCTCAAATTAAAAAAGTCTTGATCACTTGATCAAATTTTTTATTCCATGAACAGGATGCTTGCTTAAGTCAATATATGGATCTAAGCAGTTTTCTTCCTTTCACTATATATTCGGTGGGTTGCATCATGGGTAGGCAATGCCAATTTTGGGTTAATTCCCACCTAGATGACTTCTTAGGGTCGTCAAGCCTAAGGTTTGAGTTCTTCCTCTCCTGAACAGCTGATTCATTAAGAAAACCCAAAACAACAATTAATTAATCATACCTCCACTCGTTATTCACCCATAAAAGGATTAGTTCCTCATAGATCTTGTAAACATGATAAACTTGATATAGAAAATATACATGACTAGCAAATCAAAAGAATAAAGTTTAGGAGAAACTTGAATCGTATTAAATATAATGTCGAATGAACACAGAGCTAATTGAGTTCCATGATCGGATCTCCCAACGATAGCAAATAACAAAATTGAAAATATGTGTTAAATGAGCCTATTTATAGAATTAGAGTGTCATCATCCTTAACCCTAGGTCAGCTACCACTCTCGTGTTTAACGTTTGATTGTGTGGACCAAAACTCCCTTGGCTCATAATTATTTCCCGTATAGAGTCAATGTCGTGACACACTATGTCCTATGTCGAGACATCAAAAGTAGTATGCTCATCTTCAGGGTATATTTAGCGGGTGTCGTGACATTTTCAATCTGTGTTGCGACACTAAAGGCAGTCTTGAATTTCTTCTATTCTACAACACATCAACCAATATCGAGTTAGCATACCTTCTATTGGTTTCCTGCACATTCACAAAGCATATTATCTCACCCTTGGGTTTCATTCAGCCCCTAAAGTCAATAAAAAATCGAAATAAAATTTTTATTGAATGTAAATGAAATTCTAAAACCTCAAATAAAACATAATAAAATGCTTGTATTCAAACTTTTGAAATGTGAAAACTAGTTTTATATGATACATTGAATTACGACAGATCAAACTCCCCCACACTTAAGTCATTACATGTCCTCAAGCAAAGCAAACAAAAACAGTAATTAAAATACGACCCTTGAACAAGTTTGGTACAAATGTTAGCTTTGGAGCACATGACTAGGCATTTCATATTCACACATAGTCTTGGCATGATATATAGCTGACTCACCACTTTTGATATCAAACACCTAAGTTCAATATATTACAAAACATACAAACATTAAGGGTTTCAAATGTAGGGATCCATTATTAGGTTATGCAGGTAATTTGATTATCCTAGCAGAATACAAATAGTCATAAATGTAATTATTTCATATGATGTCAATTCGTAAATAAGTCTACGTAGGTCACATAGGGATTTTTGGCTTGTAACATTCTGAGGCTTAAGACAGGTATGAATTTTAAGAAAATATAAGCATCAATTAGTTTCAAGCACGAAAATAGTATGACACATAGAATTGTTCCTTGTTTTCCCCTTAATGAACCTTACCCGTTCACTGCCTTATTTCTCCTTCTCTCCCCTTCCTTATTTCTCCACATTGGAAATCACAGCATAACATAGCTATTATGGCTAGCTCACAAGTTTGTGTGCACTACTGAATGAGTCTTCCTATTTTTAGTGACTTCGTCACTTTTTTTTCTTCTTTTTCAATATAGTTCTCATTCACAAGTGCTTGTACTTTCAAGAGCTATTTCTACTCATTTTTTATTTTCTTTTTGGAATTTTATTTTCCTACACATATTGGCTAACCTATAATTACTCTATCACACTGATCTTTCCTATTTCACTTTATGTTTACAAAATTCCACCATAATATATCTACTTAACCCTCAATGCTTATGACCAAACATCTATAGTTGTGTAGTTCAAGACCAAAGAAAAAGGGTAAATACAAACTAATGTTTTTTGCTCGGATTTTGTGTGAAGGTTCATCAAGAAGTGTTTTCTGGCTCAATTATAGTATGAATAAATGGGGTTAGCTTTTTGGCTCTGGGTGTATACCAAACAATGCCTTAGGTCATCCATATGTATCTCAATATTCACAAATTTAATTAACCAAATAATCACAAATTCAATAATTTATCATACAGACTAGAATGCTCGTTTCCCTGTATTTCCTATATCATATGGTACATTAAATTACTCAATGCTTATTTACAATGTAATATATAGAAAATAGTAGTCTTAATAATAAAAAATTTAAAATCATCTACTATAATGCCAAATTTATAGTAAATACAATAAACCTATATACATGCTCCTAACCAATCACTTGTATTTATACAAGCTTAAGCATATGATTGACAATAAAAATTAAAAGAAAAAAATTAAAATTGAAACCAATTTTCTATGTTACCTCCCACACTTTAGGTAACACATTGTTCTCAATGTGTAGCTTTGAAAGAATAGAAGAGAAGTTATTCGATTGATCGTGATAGTTTCGTAAGCTATTGGTAGGTGCTTCCTCCTTTGATCATTGAAATTTAGAAATTATTGTGCTTCTTCATTTGAGGTTCCTACATAGAAAATTTTAAAACAAAAAAGGAAAGTAAACAAAAATCTATTGTTAATCCTACTCGTAAAGAAAAGAAAGATTATACGAAATTAATACAATCCCAAAAAATGAAAATGAAAGATTCAATTTAATCATCGTCTGAATCATTAAAATGAGGTGAGTACCCCTTTTCCATTAGTGCTTTTATTTTTCCCGAGCCATATCATTGGTGGGAAATCTCACCCGTCGAAGGTGCATGTTGGGTTGGGCTTCGTATGATGGGCCCTTTTGGTGTGGAATATTGCAGTTGGAATGCCATCTCATAATCATCTTCATCCCTTTGAAAATCTTGCTCGAGAGCCTCGTCCTCTTCTTCTCCTCCTCCCTCATTCATTGTCTCCTCGAATCCAGTGTTGAATAACTCAGATATGTCCAAATTTGGCAGGTAGTTTGGTTCTCTGATACTGTTTTATCGCACGAATTCCTGAATTATTGGTCCTATTTCTTGCATCCAGTGGATCATCCAATATATTTTCGTGGTGTCACCGTTGTTTCTTTTCGAGCTCTTATTGTTGCTTTCTTTAATGATGCCAGTACATCCATTTTATGCTTTGTTCTTTGGTCCAATCTGTAATTTGTTTTCTCTGAATGTCAACATATTAAATGTACAGGGAATCTTCGACCAAACTCTTTGTCAGCTTCATGAATTGCTTATGGTCTTCCATTGGAACTTTAGCCTTTCTGCATAGAGCTGTCACAATGTAAGGAAAGAAGACCCCAACTTTTTGGTTATGAATGCATATCTTCATATCTCAATGGATCCATCTTTCGACACACACACATATATATTTTTTCAGAATACCATACAACAAAATAGCTTGAAAAGTATTTACATTAGAGACATTTAATGCAGGAGTTATTCTAGTACAAATTAGTTGCATCCACATCTAAGCTACTGGGAACATAATTGCTTGACTAAAGTTTGTTGGTAACTCAGTATTTGGTCTACGGTTCCGTACACCTCTTCATTAAGTTAAATATTTTACAATGTCATCCATTTCTATGTTTCTAAACATATTCAAATCAGAGTTATCTAAAAAAATTCACATATTTCTTGAGGAGTAACCCATACTTCATTACCTCTTACCGTAGCGGTTTCCCATATTTCATCATACAGTCTCCTTGCATCTTTGATGTAAAACCCCTATTCCATATTCATCGCCGGATTAGGGTTACGGGCATTACTTATCCAACCACAAGTCAATGCACCTCATAAAAACTACTTCATTGATAGATGCTTACCAATCTATACTTTCACGATTAAACATGTACATCCCTTCTAATATCAAAACATTAACGAACATATCACAAATGATATCATTAACATCAATTAAAAACTAATTACATTCAATTAGCAAAACACTGTTCATTTGGTCATTTTGAATAGCATAGCCGAATATATAGGTTTATCCTTAGTCAACTTATACCATCCAATTTACCACATATATATTCAATCACATGCAAACATAACTAGTTATTCACAACAATGATTTAACTTTTAAATTTTCATGACCGAATATATGTATTCATAAACAATCCAAGATAAATATAAACACCAACTAAGATCATGTCACAACCGAATATTTACAAGTGAGTATAAATCCATTGGATCATTAATACACCAAATTCTTTTATTCTTTCATGTTTTGCCTTGTAGGTGCATGCAAAAATAAGAAAAAGTTTATCCATTATCCACAATGCATTATAAACCTTATTCAACCAAAGCCAATACTCAAGTAATCCACATAACATAATATGAAACAACTTTTAGGTTAAGTTTATATGTCATGCATGAAATATTTACTTAAACATATAGATAATATTTCTATCATAATTTCATGAATCAAATATACTTTAACAAAGTTTTATTATGTCCTAATATGCACAAACATATGCAACACCTCAAGCATATACAATCAACTAAAACATAAACATAAAGCCATTTTTGCATGGCATTTTATACATCGACTTCAAAATAAACTCAAAAGAGTAATATAGCTTATACATGCCATAGTTCCCAAAAGTTTAACTAATGAAAAGGTACCAAAGATAGATGATAGTGTGATTGACTTTGACGATGATCCCCGAGCTCGAACTTAGACTTCAAAATCTATAAAATAGTCAAATAAATACATACAGTAAGCTAACATAGCTTAGTAAGTTATAACCAATGGTAAGCATATACAACTAGTCATTTTTCAAATTTAATCAATTCAATTTGATCCTCAACTAACTCATAACCGCATATACATAACATTTCATCATTCAACCTTTATCATATTCAATAGGTCTCAAAACCGAATGCTCATGAACCATTTATCTATTCCGAACAAGTCCAAAAATTAATAATCTTACCTCATTATTAAAATTTCATAAACAAAACAACTTACCTCATTAGTACTAAGTCATTCAACTATCATGTATTACTTACCTATGTATCATCTCTCGGTTACCTCCATTCATTTGTTTAGGTCTTTGACAAATTAGTAAACCCGCACACATAGTGCAATTCACGTAATGTATTGCACACTTAGTGCCGTTACTTTGATAAAGAGCACACATAGTTCCAAATACCAGTAATGTATCGCACACTTAGTGCTATTACTTGTAATGTATCGCACACTTAGTGCCATTACGTATTTTCAGCACAATTTGTACCAAACGACCGATTTCGCACACACAGTGCTCGGTATTAAAACTCCCACACATAGTGCCCTTAACCGATCTTTTCCTCAATCATATAAACACATATAATTTCATTTTCATTCACATCTATACACAATTAAATGCACATGTAAAAAAAAAAAAACAACTCATTCCTCCATCTCAATACCATCACATTCAGCAATCTTCAATAGACATATATACATATAACCACCTAATCAAATATAATCACTTCCCCTATCCTTTTCACATATAAATTCATCCAACTCAATGATCAAGGCTTATAGTTATACTTATAAATACCAAATTTACATTCGGCCAATACATCTTAAATTGAATAACACATTCGGCAAATTGAAATTAAACACACTTACTAGAATTTAACATATGCACATTAATATAGGCTAAAATTCAATTCTTTCCAATTGCTTAAAAACTTACCTCGAAAATCGATGGATTTGGTTTTTCGACTATTCGATTATCTTTTCCTTTCCTCGATCCAATCCCAATCTTTTTGGTTCTTGATCTAAATCAATTTCAATTTAATCCCATTCAACATATTTTCATTCAATTTATTCCAAAAACACATAATCTAGCATATTTGCACTTTTACCCCTGACATTTATAATTTTTACAATTTAGTCCCTATTGCATAAAATACAAAATATGCAAAATTTGAACATACTCCATTATGGAAAAATGTTAACCATGTTCATACAAGTCCATACAATCCATTTATTTCACATTTTTTAATTTACAAATTTCACAATTTAATCCTATTTACTCAAAATCATCAATATTTTCAATATATAACATGTTAATCTAAAGCATGATTTTAATATTTTACCAACAAACATTTCAAAACACAAGCCCTCTTCAATGGCCGAACATCAAACATGCATCAAAATAAAAAATTCAAACACGGGTCGACTAGTATTCAAAGCAACGATCTCAAAAGCGTAAAATTATTAAAAACTGAGCTAGTTACATACCTCAATTTAAACATGCAAGGGCCAAATAGTTGAAAGCTTAGTTTCTTTCTTTCTTCTGTTAGTTTCAGTGAAGAAGAAATGGAAATGATGATGATAAAAATGTTTCTTTATTTTAACAATATTAACATATATTATAACATAACATTTTAACTTTAAAAAAATTATGATTATAATACACTTTAATATAAAATTAAAGTCAATGCCGTCCTCTAGCATGCTAAAAAGTCAATTTGCAACTTAAATACTCATACAAAAGAAGACAAATCAATTTAGGCACCTAATTTAATAAATGGCTACTTTTACGACTTACGCGATTTAGTCCTTTTCTTTAAATTAAACACACAAACAGTCAAATTAACTCACAAAAATTTTTGCACATGCACACTCATTATCATAGACACCAAATATAACATATAAATATTCTATCTACTTAGATTTGTGGTCCCAAAACCACTATTTCCGATTAGGGTCAAAATCGGGCTGTTACATTTGATCTCTAAAAGAGGCATAGAATTCTTGAACTACTAGAATGACTGCATTTTCTTTAAGAGTGAAAGAAAATTGCTCCCAAAGATGGTACAAAACCAATGCCCAAATCTCATTACACAAAACCATTGATGGTTTACATCCTCGTTCATGAATAAAAGTTTCCCTTGTAATTCGATAAAGTATTTCTCAGCATTTGGATTTTAAAATATTTAAGGATCCGAAAACATTAAGTTTTCGTGCATGTTGGTGTTTCTAGTTTTCCTAGGAGGCATATTTGCTATAATGTTCACTAGCAATGTTAAAAACAACAAATAATATCTCAAAAAGCAATGAAACAATAATTTTTTTATGTTTTAGAACTTTTAACGTTGACTTTGGAGTCTTGTTGTTCCCTTCCCAAAGATTATGATGACTTCTCTTGTTAATGATTATAGTCACACCTACACCAAATAAAATGAGAAAAGATTACAACAAAATAGAAGAGAAAATAAGAACTTAGGTTTTTAAGAATTTTTAGATGATTTGAGAGAGTTTAGAAGTTAAAAGAATTTTAGGGTTTGGTTAAAAGAGAGTTTAGAAGTTAAAAATGGAGTTTTGAAGGTTAAAATCTAGGTAAAATGAAGTTAAAAGTTGGTAGGTTGTTCAATCGGGCCGGGTTAACCCTGTAAAAAATTGTAGCGATGTCGCGACATAGGGGTTTTGTGTCACGAAATCCTTGTCACAAAATCGGGGTTTGATGTCGAGACACACCTTGGAATTTTGAAAATTTAAAGGAAGTGTCTGATGTGTCACGACATAGGGGTTCTATGTCGTGAAATCAAGTTTGTCTTCTCGATTCCTTTGATTCTAGCTGTGGTGTTGCAACACGAGGTTGCCGTGTTGTGACACTGACTTTATTTCGCCCAAAATTCTAGTTTTTAGAGAGTCTCGATTTCTATTTAAACCAAAACTTAATAAAGGTTAAAGTCTAAACTACCGGTTAGTTAAAAAAATACAATAATATACTTAAAATGAAAATTCAAGTAAAAATGTCAAGTTTTACTGCTAGATTCATCTATAAGCTGAATTCGTGTGCCCGTGGTTGCTCTTCCTATCCTGTTTCTATCAGTATTTGTCCAACATCCATCGTGCCATTCAACCTTCCATCATTTGTCTCACTCTTTGAACCTGTTCTTGGGTCCCACATTTACCATAGAGAATACCTTTCGCAGCTCGAAGTTATTAGCCACCTGTATAAATATTCTGTAACCTCGTAGTTCTAAACACTTCTTATAGTTTTGTTTCTGTGAAACACCCTCGTGATATATTTTGCTTTCTTCTTTAATTTGCCTCTTCTCAAAATTATTAATAGTCCTTGTAAGACTTACAAAAAAGTCTTCCAGTACCAGGGATCTTTCGAAGTTTACATCATAATTTAAAGTCATATATTTATCCTACATCTTATAATTACGTTGTTCGATTGAGTCTTCTTCTGTCATTTTTTTTAGTTGAGTACCAATTTTATCATAAGGTTTGGATAAAACAAGAGTGCCTTCTAACTTTCTTAACTCTAGTTGCTTAGTTATCAATAGGGTAAATTTATTAGAAGTAATGTGACAACCCATTTTCAGTGAAATCGTGTAACACCCCTCACCCATATTCAACGCCGGAGTAGGGTTACGGAGCATTACTAGACTTATTATACAATTAAACATGCATTTCACATACATATCCAAATTTCATGTAATCATCATTCAACATCATTCACATTGTCCCTAACACGAGCCTACGAGGCCCAAAACATGCATTAGGAGTGGTTCGGGACTAAATCGATAACTTAAAAAATTTTTGGAACACTTAGAAAATTTTACAAAATACAGGGGCCATACGCTCGTGTGGCACGACCGTGTGTCTCACACGGCCAAAGACACGCCCGTGTCATAGGCCGTGTGGACATTCAAAATGGGATCACATGGTCGTGTCCCAGCCCGTGTCTGACCCCATATAACTCTCTGACTTGGGTCACATGGCCAACCACACGCCTGTGTGACTAGCTCGTGTGCCCTTCGAAATGGCCTCACATGCCCATGTGCAAGTCGTGTGCTAGGCCGTGCCAAACCTGTAGGGTATACTGATTTATGCCACACGACCAAGTCATACGCCCGTGTGCTGGGCGTGTGAAGCATACGAACTTGAATTCTAATTGACAACCAGGTTACACATGTCCGTGTCACCTGACAAAGTGTCACACACAGCTGAGACTCACGCCCGTGTGGGCAAAAATAAGCTATTTATCAAGCCATCTTGCCGCCCAAATTTGCATACGCCTACACCAAACCAAATGGCACCAAACATGACATAAATAGGCATTCATCCAATCTCAAATAAGCTTAATGCATACTATTTCAATACCAACATATACAAGGCACACAAATACCATAATATGCCATTCAATTTTATACCAAACCTCACTTTTACAAATCATGAATGTGGACACTTCCAATTATGCATCATTTTTCCTAAACTCATAAGCATACGGATTCTCAAATATCAACAATTTACTACAATCATTTGCATAGCAATTATCTACACAAGATAAAGGTCATTTACATATATATATATATGCACAATCAAATCAACCAAAATAAGCCAACTCTTATGGTTATATACAAAACGTATAACACCCCAAAATCTCGAAACTCTAAATTCTGTGCACTGAAGTTGGCATGTATAAGTAGCACTTAGAATATTAATGTTAAAGTATTACCGGGGATATTTGAAGTCTTAGGGATAGGGAAGGCCATAGGGAAAATTTTAATTTTTGCCTTAGTGGGACCCTAGTCTCAGGTATTAGGCCTCTTAAATAGATTAAGAGGAAAATAGGACACAATTGGGCCTGTGATCCAGTGGCAAAGTGGCGTCACTTGGGGAGCTACAAGGTGGTGTTACTATCAGGTGAAGAGGTCCAAGGTTTGAGGCTTAAGAGTGGTGAATTGAGGGGTTTTATTTTTGCACATGGAAGAAAGGTAGTGGCGCTAGAGTGGACTCTGGAAGGGAGTGTTCAGAAGAGAAATTTAAGGTAAAGATAAGAGAGAAAAGACAGGGGATTGAGGTGTACATGTGTTGGTGCCGAATGGGACTTTGGGGGAAAGGTAGTTTCGGCTTTGGCTATAAAAGGGGGGTGCCGAATTCCTTTGAAAGGTTCTTTGAGTTCCCATTATTTTCTTTTCTCCCCCTCAACCTATTTCTTCCATTGTCGAATCACCATCATCCCTTTTTCCAAAATCCCTATTTGTGTCGATTCTTTGTTGTTTTTCCTCCATCACAAATCTGTTGATCAAGTGTTAAAAGCCGAATCTCGTTCAGTAGTTATCTAGGCCACAGGGTCAAAGGTGGGATTCGGTAAGTATTCAGTCAACCTCCTTAGTATGTTTTGTTAAAAGCCGAAGGGCTGTCTAACTTCTCCTTATAGTTAACCTTGTATTAACAAGGGTAGGGTTCAAAGATCGCAAGCGTGAGAAGGATCGTTAGCAAGAGCTAGGTGTACTCCTTTCAGTTGTGGATTAGTGAGTAGCCGAATTGAAGTATGGCTTATACTGGTGACTTGTGTGGAATACGAGTCACTTGATTTTTGATAGTATTTGTGTGGGTACAGATCTAGGGGATAATCATGAATAGTAGCTAAGGAAGGGCTACTAGAACTGGTGGCAGACGGTAAGGTTATGGTAAGGCTTCGGTTTTTGGGTAAATACTATGGTTAAGTGTGTATTGATTGGGGATTGATATTGGTTGTAGTTTTAAGGGTGAGGATATTGTAGCATGTCGCATTAACCAGGTGTGTACATACACTTCACACACGACAATTGGCAAAAGTCAAAATCTCAAAAAACCCAAAATGCCGAAAAAGCCAAAAAGCTGAAAGGTTGGTGTCGAAAACCACACGAGCGTGCGAACGCTCGTTGGGAACACCGATACAATTATCGGGCCTAATGGGATATATAAACATGATTGAGCTTAAAGGGTTATATGGACATGAATGGGCCTAGTGGACCTTACGGGATTTTAGAAATGCATGTTAGGGTTTTAATGGGCTCTAGGCCTAGTTTTGATAACTTCTTAAATAGCATAAAACTTATTTTAATAATCAAACATGTCTGTGGACAAGTCGCTAGGTTAGAGTGTGGCAATGGAGATATGCATGTCTAGGATTGGATCTGGGTTAGAGCTTGGTACTTAAGCGGTCCTAGTGGCCCACCTCCTCTTCTCTAGAATCCTACCCGGTGCATAGTATCTGTTCACTTTAGCCGCAAGGACTTGTTGATGGGCCAAAGTTCATAACTAAAACCCGAGATGAAAGAAATTATGAAAATACCCCTGTAGGGTAGAATTACGAAAATACCCCTGTAGGGTAGAATTACGGAAAGGACTAAATTGCATAAAATGCAAAACTTAAATTCTAGTAGCTAGAAGGATCAAATAGCTATGGAATTCAAAACTTGAGGTCCTTATATGGTAATTAGACCATTAATGAAAATTTAGTAGACATTTTTGGATGATTCAACCATGTAAATTTAGAAAAGGGAAAGGACTAAATTGGAAATTTAATTAATTAAAAAGATGATAATAGAAAATATCATCGTATTTTCATCATCTTCCCCTAAATTTGCATGAAAACCTAGGAGGGAGAAAGGAAATTAATCAAGCTTAATTGGGTAAATATTCTTGTCCCCTTTTTAGTAATTTTTATATTTTTGAGATTGGGATAACCTAATCTATCTAGATTGGGGATCAATTTGAAAAGTGATCAAAGTATAGAAATCTTGCCATAAATGAATGTGCTAAAAATTTGAAATTTATGGTAGAAAATGAAAGGTTTTTGATAGATAAACAACTTTTACAAAGTGAATTTTGATGAAATTGTGATTTAGGGCCTAAATTGTAAAGTTAAAAAAATTGAAGAAAAAATTTGAATTTTGTGAAATACATGGGCTATAAAAGTTATTGTAAAATTTCGGTTAGGCTTGGAATAAGGATTAAATTACATCAATTTCATTTTCCGAGCCTATGGACGAAATTGGAATTTATGAAAACTTTAGGGGCAAAATGGTAAATTTGCCTAGACTGTAAAATGAATTCAATTGCATAAGAATTGTGTTAAATTTATGATTAAATTCATTTATATAGATCCGGATAACTCAAATTCGAAGCTAGATCGAAGAAAAGAGAAAGTTTTGAATTAGTAGATTCTCTTATACGAACTATAATCGAGGTAAGTTCGTGTAACTTAACTATACATGTTAATATGGTTGAATTGAATGTTACATTTGGAATGAATATAGTATATGTGTTTATGTGAATTATATAAAAGTTATTGTAACATCCTAGAATTAGGGACTCCGCATTATTGTGTGTTGCTGTGTGTTGGCATGTTTTGTTTGTTAATTTGGTGTGTTTGGGAGTCCCGGGAAGGCTCGAGGTTAAGCTTGAGCCTTGGTAAAAATTTTGTTTTTAGACACTTTAGGGGAGAGCTAGCTGAGGCAGGCCTTAAGGGTAATTAATTGTGTTTTGTTAACACAAGAAGGGAGGTGGTAAAGGGGCAAGGAGACACCACTTAGAGTGCAGGGAAGTGGCGTCACAAGGGCGTAGCAGCAGGGAGGAGGTTCGAATCTCAGAAGCCTCACTTTGGAGCTTTATTTTTGTGCCTAGGGAGCTAGAGTGGTGGATTCGGCAAGGGCTCTTCAAGGATGGGTGTTGAAGGAGTCAAAGTGTTTGAATGGGTGGCCATGAGGAGGTGGTGGAGTTTGAATCGGTCAAACTGATTCAAATGAATGAAGGGGAGTGAAAGTAGGAGAAGAACGTGGGAATGGATGTTGGTGGAGCTGATGGCCGAATATGGGTAACTTGAAGGGGGAGTTTCGATGAGTGGTGAGGATAGGTGAGTGTGCCGAAAGTACAAAAGGTCTTAGGCACCATTTGTGCATTTTCGGTCATTAGGGGTGTGTGTGTGCCGATTTTTGCAAGTCTTCTTGAGTTCCTTTTTCTTATTTGTTTTCTTTCCTATTTCTCATTGTGCCGAAATTCTCTAGGAGTATCTAGTTCTTTCTTTGCAATTTGGGTATTGGTATTTCACCTTGTGGAAACTGAAACTTCAATCCTCTCCTTGTGCTCTCTCGTTCTTTTTCTCTTTTTCCCATTCGTTTCCTTCACTTGTTGTGCCTGGCGTGTTTGGCCGAATCATTCCATTTCTTGTTTCATTTCTCCCTTGCCGCACCTAGCCTAAACCACCATTACCTTTCTTCCTCTTCTTCGATCTTTTACCTTTTTCTTTATTCAAGTGCCGAATACTTCTTGCTCTATCGTTCTCTTCTCTGGACAACTGTCGACTCGGTCAGTTTTCATTTCTTGTTGGATCTTCTTTTCTCTTCTGGCCATGTTAAATCTTTCTCTTTGGCCAAATGGGGGTGTTTCTTTTGTTATGTTCTATTATTTTGGTTAAGCCATTTGCAATTATCAGTTGTCTAAACTCTTCTTTGTTTCATTTTGGATTAAGGGCCGAATCGAATCACCCTTTGCTACCGAGCGTTCATCTTTCGACCTTGGTCTTCGGAAGTCTTTGGTAAGTGGTTATGGCCGAATGAGGGGAAGGCCCTCCTTCATGTTTCGTTTTGGCCGTAAGGCTGTTTCTTCTTTACTTTAGGGGACACCATTTTCTAACGTGTAAGTTGTTAGGAGGTGGCCAGAAGCACAAGCCGAATCCTCTGGTGCTATTCTTTAGAAGTTAAGGTAAGGGGTTCTTCTTCTGTTCATTTCGGCTAGTTTATATTCATTTTACTATGCCTAAATCAAGTCTTTCGATTAGACAATCAGCATTTCTTTTGAGTAACTGATCAAGGTTCTCTCCATGGATACAAGTACCGGTCAATCTAAGGAAGGGGGTGGAACCGTAGTCTCTACTCCAAAGTTTAAGAGACGTGCTGTGTTGGCAGTTCAGGACTTTTCGACAGGCTGTGGCAGAGAGCCGACGTCTGCTTGGGATAGGCAACTAGCCGTCGTCCCTGCTAGCGAAAGCGTCGACGTAGAAGGCCTAGTGTTACGTGTTATCAGGTGTGTATTTCTCACAAGCCTACTTTGTTGTTGTGTTATTAACTGTAATGGCTGAAAGTCGATATGACTGATGTGATAGGCAGAATACCCTTATTGGTATGGTTGGAGACGCCGGGTTCTTCGATATTGATATTCTCGATAATATGCATATATGTATTTTCAATGTTATGCATGTATGAAATATTATTTGTTATACATTGTGATATTGGTTGCATACATTTTGTGCACGAAGTGAAGAGCATGGGCTCGGGATTGATTGAAAGGAGGAGGGAGAATCAGTGACTACTGTCATGAGTGACTACTGTCACGAGTGGTCTAAGTACCACGGTGGTTGAAACCACGAATGTTTTAATTAGTGACTTGTCTCGATGGTCATGCACCACAGTGGGTTGGCCCTACGTATGCGTAATTTATCAGAGATCATCACGGTGGTCTAAGACCACAGTGGGTTGGCCCCACGATTACATATTATACTGACTTTTTCACGAGTGGTCTAGGACCACGGTGGTCATGAACCACAGTGGCGTAATGCCACAGGTGTTTGGATGGAGAGCTAAACTGGGTTGGGTTGCATTGCATGCATGTGACATGTGCCGTATTGAGTGGGCTAAGGCCCAGTTTGTGTTAGACGGGTATTTACACACTGAGTCTCGATGACTCACCCCTTTGCTAATTTTGCAGGTAATCAGTAGATGGCGGGTTTTGGGCCGAGACAGACTCGTGGTGGCCATGCGTTGCGATTTCTCCAGTAAACTCAAACTTTATTTTAAATTTATTTCTATTTTGGGATTTTAATCTGTAATAAGGCCGCTTGAACTTTATTTTTATCTTGGGGATTTTGTTTATATGCTGATTTTATACATGATATGAATTATCGAGAAACGAGGTTTCCTTAAAAGCATAAATAGAGGTTTTCCAAATTTTAAACGAATGAATAATAAGCCATAAATAATTAAAACTTGGGGTTTTACTTAATATTACAATAATATTACCAAAAATCACGCACCTAAATATTCATTTCGATTGTCACCTATTTAAACCTTTTTCTAAATTCAATTTTGATGAAATAAACTCGTTTTTAACACCTAATTAACTTAAGGAGAAAATGGTAAGGTATGTATAAGCAAAAAGTTTTTTTAGGCCCTTGACATGGATTCACCAAACAAGATAACTTCTAAAATCATGATATTTTGCCAAAATCTTCAAAACTACTTCCTCTGTAACAATCCAGATTCGGTCGTAACGTTTTGACCGGGTTTGGGGTGTTACAATTGTGGTATCAGAGCCAAATTTCAAAAACTCGGCTGTGGGTATGGGGTTCAAAAATGTTTCAAAAGATGGTTTAGACAATGGTTTAGAAATATATATGTTTTCTAGAAGCATGGCACCCGAGTCTCCGGCACCAAATCCACACGGTAAGTCTTTTGACTATTGGTTGTTTTACATGAAGTAAGTGTGATATACTATGATTACTTGTATTGAGAAATGCAATTCTAGAGACTGAAACCTTAGGTATGCATGAATGGGCTAGAAATACTGATAATGCTATTTTCATAAAACTGTTCTATAATAAACAATGGAAGAAAACACTAACTCATAAAACTTTTAATCAAATTAAATCGCATTGGTAGTAATGAGTACTAGAGGATGTGGACGCGATATACGAGGCCGGGGAAGAGGCCGAAATGTTGAGACTGAACCTTCGGAATCTGGGCATGGGCCGGAAGGTGATGTGCCAGCATCGCCAGTCGTGGAAGTGGAATTTCAAGATCAAACTGGTGGAGACGATGCTGTGTCGCACGCTATGTTGCGAGTTTTGGAGCGAGTTGCTGGAGCAAGCACGGGATCAGCGGCTTAGAAATCTGTGCCTGTGTGACGTAGGGTTAATGGGGCTAAAATGTTTAGGGGTGTTTCTGGTGTAGCCCCTAATGTAGCTGAGTATTGGCTCGAGGCAGTCGAGTGCATCATGGATGATCTTGACTGCACCGTAGAAGAGAAACTGAAAGGTTGTATCTCTTCTCTTCGATGAGGCTTATCAGTGGTGGCTCACGATCAGAGATGGTACAATAGCGGACCGCATTACCTGGGACTTCTTTAAGTCTACGTTCTAGGGGAAATACATTGGGTCAAGCTATGTGGACGCGCAGCGAAAGGCATTCCTTAACTTGGTTCAGGGAAGTAAGTCGGTGGCTGAGTATGAGGCGAAATTCTTGCGTCTAAGCCAGTATGCTCGTTGTATTGTGTCTACAGATCATGAGCGTTGTGTCCAATTTGACTATGGTCTGAGGGATGAGTTGCGAGTACTGATTGCTCCGCAATGGGAAATGGAATTCGCTGTTTTGGTTGAGAAGGCTAAGATAGCCGAAGAGGCAAAGCGATCCGAAAGGCAGAACCAGGATAGAGACAAGGGTAGGAATAAAAGAAGTTTTGGACCGTCAAGATGTACTGGGAATTTTCAGAAGAGGCCTAGATTGGATGGGCTGGGTCGAGCTGTGAGGCCTGTTGTTGCTGGTAGGCTGGAGCAATGTCTACGTGTGGGAAGTTTCATTTAGGGGAGTGCTGGGCAAGAAGTAATGGATGCTACAGATGTAGATCAATGGATCATCGGGTAAGGGACTGTCCGCAGGAGCCCAACAGAGCGCGACTAGTAGGTCAGAATTTTGTACAGCCTGGTAGGGGTGGTCAGCAGCCACAGAGAGGTTGTGGTCCGGCCAGAGGAGGAAATGGTTTTGGTCGTGGACGTGGAGCACCGGGCAGGGTGCTGGGAACACAGATCCAAGACAGCCTGGGTTGGTCTATGCAGCTAGACGCCGTGAGGAGGGCGATGCACCAGACGTCATAACCGGTGCGTTCCTTATTTTTGGTTTGCCTTTTACTGCACTGATTAATGTTGGATCAACACATTCCTATGTTGCTAGTACTGTGTCTGGAACTCTTAGCATAGACTCTGAGATTGCTTCTAGGGAGATGACTGTACTTAGCCCTTTAGGACAATCTGTAGTGGTAAACAAACTCTTTAAGGGTGTGCCTCTAGAAGTACAAGGAATGGTTTTCTCGGCTGATCTAATGGAACTGTCGTTCGGGGAGTTTGATTTGATCTTAGGTATGGACTGGTTAGTGAGATATCGAGCAAACATGGATTATGCTGCTAAGCGCATGGTGTTAAGGACTCCTGAGGATGATGAGGTGGTGGTGATAGGTGAAAGGAGGAACTACTTGTCTAATGTAGTATCCGCATTAAAGGCTGAAAGAATGGTGAGAAAAGGATGCGAGGCTTTTTTAACTTTTGTTTGTGCTCTGGAGGCCAAGGAGATGATTGTAGGGGATGTCAGAACAGTGAAGGAATTTTTCGATGGTTTTCCAGAAGAGCTTCCAGGGATACCTTCGGATCGCGAGGTGGAATTAGGTATTGATCTTCTTCCGGGAACAGCGCCAGTGTCTATTGCCCCATATAGAATGGCGCCGAAGGAGTTGGTGGAATTAAAAGCCCAAATTCAGGAACTGTTAGATCGAGGTTTTATCCTACCCAGTGTGTCACCTTGGGGAGCGCTGGTGTTATTTGTTAAGAAGAATGATAGGTCAATGCGGATGTGCATTGACTATAGGCAGTTGAACAAGTTGACGATTAAGAACAAGTACCCGCTGCCTAGGATAGATGATCTGTTCGATCAATTGCGAGGCACTTCGGTCTTTTCAAAGATAGATTTGAGGTCAGGTTATCACCAGCTTAAGGTCAAGGAGGCAGATATCCATAAGACAGATTTTGAACTCGTTATGGTCACTATGAGTTCTTGGTGATGCCGTTTGGGTTGACTAATGCACCAGCTGCGTTTATGGACATGATGAACCGGGTATTCCAACCCTATCTGGACCGGTTTGTCGTGGTGTTCATAGACGATATTTTGGTTTATTCAAGTTCAGAAGAGGAACATGATTCGCATCTTCAGGTGGTTCTGCAAATTTTGAGAGAGAAACAGCTGTTCGCCAAATTTAGTAAGTGTGAATTTTGGTTAAGGGAAGTTACCTTTCTAGGACATGTTGTGTCTGTTAAGGGAATTAGGGTTGATCCCCAGAAAATTGAAGCTGTATTGGATTGGAAACCACCTAAGTCTGTGGCAGAAATTCAGAGCTTTCTTGGTTTGGCTGGGTATTACAGAAGGTTTGTTGAGGAATTTTCGTTAATAGCCGCACCGTTAACCAAATTATTACGGAAAGGGGTGTAGTTTGTCTGGGCAGATAAGCAACAGGAGAGTTTTGAGAAGTTGAAGAAGATCTTGACTGAGGCTCCAGTGTTGATTCAGCCTGAGGCTGGGAAGGAGTTTGTCGTTTACTGTGATGCGTCGCACACAGGGTTAGGATGTGTGCTGATGCAAGAAGGGAAAGTGGTGGCATATGCGTCTCGGCAGTTGAGACCACATGAAGTGAATTATCCCACACATGATCTGGAGTTAGCTACAGTAGTGTTCACTTTGAAGATTTGGAGACACTACCTGTATGGGGAGAAGTCCATTACCTACACGGACCACAAGAGTCTGAAGTATCTCCTTACCCAAAAGGAGTTGAATTTAAGGCAACGAAGGTGGATTAAATTATTAAAGGACTATGATTGTTCGATTGAGTACCACCTGGGTAAACTAATCAAGTGCCAGACGCGTTGAGTCGTAAAGTAATATCGGACTTGAGGGCAATGTTCGCCCATCTCAGCTTGTATGATGATGGAAGTATGCTAGCTGAACTTCAAGTGAAGCCTTCTTGGGTCAGTCAGATAAATAGGAAGCAATTATCTGATGAATCGCTAGGTCCTAATTTTCAGCTAGTGGCAGGTAATGAGATAGCAGATTTTAGGGTGAACAGTGATGGGGTATTGTGCTTTCGAGGAAAGACTTTTATGCTAAAAGATTCTGAGTTAAGACAAAAGATTTTGCAAGAAGCACATAGTAGCCCATACGCTATGCGTCCTGGGGGAAGTAAGATGTAACGAGATCTGCGAGAACAGTTTTGGTGGCCGGGTCTGAAGCAAGAGGTAACTGAATTTGTGGGTAAATGCTTGACGTGTCAGCAGGTGAAGGCGAAACACCAATTGCCTTCGAGGTTGCTACGGCCAGTAAAGATTCCACTTTGGAAGTGAGAAAAGATAACGATAGACTTTGTGAGTGGGCTACACCTTACGCCTACGAAGAAAGATATAGTATAGGTAATTGTTGATCGGTTGACGAAGTCTGCTCACTTCATACCGGTTCGGGTTGATTACTCTTTACAGAAGTTAGCCAAGCTTTATGTGGCGAAGATTGTGAGGTTGCATGGGGTACCTGTGTCTATCATATCAGACAGAGATCCCAGGTTTACATCGAGGTTCTGGAAGGTGTTGCATCAGGCGTTGGGTACAAGACTGGATTTCAGCACAACATTTCATCCACAGACTGATGGTCAGTCGGAAAGGGTATTTCAGATCTTGGAAGACATGTTGAGAGGCTGCGTAATCGACTTCAGAGGTAGTTGGGAGGAGTTCCTACCGTTGGCGGAATTCGCATACAACAACAGCTATCAATCTAGTATTCAGATGGCACCCTATGAAGCGTTATATGGTCGGAAGTGTCGCACTCCTACTTGTTGGACTGAGTTGGGTGAGCGACAGTTGTTGGGTCCGGAATTGGTTTCTGAAACAGAGGAAAAGGTTAAGTTGATTCAGACTCGGTTGAAGGAAGCTTCTGACAGGCAGAAATCTTATGTAGATCTGAAGCGTAGGGATATAGAGTTCTCTGTGGGTGATCAGGTTTTCCTAAAAGTTTCACCGTAGAAGAAAGTCTTAAGGTTTGGTCGGAAGGGCAAGCTAAGCCCTAGGTTCATCGAGCCTTATCGTGTGTTGAAGTGTGTG
Source organism: Gossypium australe (assembly GCA_005393395.2). Taxonomy (NCBI): domain Eukaryota; kingdom Viridiplantae; phylum Streptophyta; class Magnoliopsida; order Malvales; family Malvaceae; genus Gossypium; species Gossypium australe. The sequence continues at coordinate 57,642,652 of CM016616.1, read as the reverse complement.
GGACCAGTAGCTTATTGGCTCGAGTTACCTCCGGAATTGGGGCAGATACACGATGTTTTTCATGTCTTAATGTTAAGGCGCTACCGTTCAGATCCATCTCATATAGTGCCGGTGGAAGAAATCGAAGTAAAACTTGATTTATCTTTTGAGGAGGAACCAGTTCAGATCTTAGATCGAGATGTTAAGGTATTACAGAGAAAAATGGTTCTTTTGGTTAAAGTGTTGTGGCAGAATCACGATTCTGAAGAAGCCACGTGGGAGCCAGAGGATGTGATGCGACACCAATACCCTCACCTCTTTTGATCAGGTAAATTTTGAGGCTAAAATTTCTATAAGGGGGTAGAATGTAACATCCTGGAATTAGGGACTCTGCATTATTGTGTGTTGTTGTGTGTTGGCATGTTTTGTTTGTTAATTTGGTGTGTTTGGGAGTCCCGGGAAGGCTCGAGGTTAAGCTTGAGCCTTGGTAAAAATTTTGTTTTTAGACACTTTAGGGGAGAGCTAGCTGAGGCAGGCCTTAAGGGTAATTAATTACGTTTTGTTAACACAAGAATGGAGGTGGTAAAATGGCAAGGAGACGCCACTTAGAGTGCAGGGAAGTGGTGTCACAAGGGTGTAGCAGTAGGGAGGAGGTTCGAATCTCACAAGCCTCACTTTGGAGCTTTATTTTTGCGCTTAGGGAGCTAGAGTGGTGGATTCGGCAAGGGCTCTTCAAGGATGGGTGTTGAAGGAGTCAAAGTGTTTGAATGGGTGGCCATGAGGAGGTGGTGGAGTTTGAATCGGTCAAGCTGATTCAAATGAATGAAGGGGAGTTAAAGTAGGAGAAGAACGTGGGAATGGATGTTGGTGGAGCTGATGGCCGAATATGGGTAACTTAAAGGGGAAGTTTCGGTTAGTGGTCAGGATAGGTGAGTGTGTCCAAAGTGTAAAAGGTCTTAGGCACCATTTGTGCATTTTCGATCATTAGGGGTGTGTGTGTGCCGATTTTTGCAAGTCTTCTTGAGTTCCTTTTTCTTATTTGTTTTTTTCCCTATTTCTCATTGTGCCGAAATTCTCTAGGAGTATCTAGTTCTTTCTTTGCAATTTGGGCATTGGTATTTCAACTTGTGGAAACCGAAACTTCAATCCTCTCCTTGTGCTCTCTCGTTCTTTTTCTCTTTTTCCCATTCGTTTCCTTCACTTGTTGTGCCTGGCGTGTTTGGCCGAATCATTCCATTTCTTGTTTCATTTGTACCTTGCCGTACCTAGCCGAAACCACCATTACCTTTCTTCCTTTTCTTCGAACTTTTACCTTCTTCTTTAGTCAAGTGCCGAATACTTCTTGCTCTATCGTTCTCTTCTCTGGACAACTGTCGACTCGGTGAGTTTTCATTTCTTGTTGGATCTTCTTTTCTCTTCTGGCCATGTTAAATCTTTCTCTTTGGCTGAATGGGGGGTTTCTTTTGTTATGTTCTATTATTTTGGTTAAGCCATTTGCAATTGTGAGTTGTCTAAACTCTTCTTTGTTTCATTTTGGATTAAGGGTTTAATCGAATCACCCTTTGCTACCGAGCGTTCATCTTTCGACCTTGGTCTTCGGAAGTTCTTTGGTAAGTGGTTATGGCCGAATGAGGGGAAGGCCATCCTTCATGCTCCGTTTTGGCCGTAAGGCCATTTCTTCTTTACTTTGGGGGACACCATTTTCTAACTTGTAAGTTGTTTGGGGGTGGCCAGAAGCACAAGCCGAATCCTCTGGTGCTATTCATTAGAAGTTAAGGTAAGGGGTTCTTCTTCTGTTCATTTCGGCTAGTTTATATTCATTTTTCTATGCCTAAATCAAGTCTTTCGATTAGACAATCAACATTTCTTTTGAGTAACTGATCAAGGTTCTCTCCATGGATACAAGTACCAGTCAATCTAAGGAAGGGGGTGGAACCGTAGTCTCTACTCCAAAGTTTAAGAGACGTGCTGTGTCGGCAGTTCAGGACTTTCTGACAGGCTATGGTAGAGAGCCGACGTCTGCTTGGGATAGGCAAATAGCCGACGTCCCTGCTAGCGAAAGCGTCGACGTAGAAGGCCTAGTGTTACGTGTTATCAGGTGTGTATTTCTCACACGCCTACTTTGTTGTTGTGTTATTAACTGTAATGGATGAAAGCCGAAATGACTGATGTGATAGGCAGAATACCCTTATAGGTATGGTTGGAGACGCCGGGTAAGTTCTTTGATATTGATATTCTCGATAATATGCATATAAGTATTTTCAATGTTATGCATGTATGAAATATTATCTGTTATACATTGTGGTATTGGTTGCATACATTTTGTGCTAGAAGTGAAGAGCATGGGCTCGGGATTGATTGAAAGGAGGAGGGAGAATCAGTGACTACTGTCACGAGTGACTACTGTCACGAGTGGTCTAAGTACCACGGTGGTTGAAACCACGAATGTTTTAATTAGTGACTTGTCTCGATGGTCAAGTACCACAGTGGGTTGGCCCCACGTATGCGTAATTTATCAGAGATCATCACGGTGGTCTAAGACCACAGTGGGTTGGCCCCACGATTACATATTATACTGACTTTTTCACGAGTGGTCTAGGACCACGGTGGTCATGAACCACAGTGGCATAATGCCACGGGTGTTTGGATGGAGAGCTAAACTGGGTTGGGTTGCATTGCATGCATGTGACATGTGCCGTATTGAGTGGGCTAAGGCCCAGTTTGTGTTAGACGGGTATTTACACACTGAGTCTCGATGACTCACCCCTTTGCTAATTTTGCAGGTAATCAGTAGATGGCAGGTTTTGGGCCGAGACGGACTTGAGGTGGCCATGTGTTGCGATTTCTCTAGTAAACTCGAACTTATTTTAAATTTATTTCTATTTCAGGATTTTAATCTGTAATAAGGCCGATTTAACTTTATTTTTATCTTGGGGATTTTGTTTATATGCTGATTTTATACATGATATGAATTATCGAGAAACGAGGTTTCCTTAAAAGCATAAATAGAGGTTTTCCAAATTTTAAAAGAATGAATAATAAGCCATAAATAATTAAAACTTGGGGTTTTACTTAACATTACAATAATATTACCAAAATTCATGCACCTCAATATTCATTTCGATTGTCACCTTTTTAAACCTTTTTCTAAATTCGGTTTTGATGAAATAAGCCCGTTTTTAACACCTAATTAACTTAAGGAGAAAATGGTAAGGTTTGTATAAGTAAACAGTTTTTTTTAGGCCCTTGACATGGATTCACCAAACAAGATAACTTCTCAAATCACGATGTTTTGCCAAAATTTTCAAAACTACTTCCTCGTAACAATCCAGATTCGGTCGTAACGTTTTGACCGGGTTTGGGGTGTTACAGTTATAAATACATGAAATGATTACATGATCGAAAATGTTCATAAGGAGTTAAGTTCCGTTTGAATAATGAAATTCGATGGATATATGTGATTTCCCTTATTTTAATGTGATTCTGCATATGTTGCAGACAGGATTTAGCTCGGACGAGTAATCCTGATATAGCCCTCTCGAGCATCCTGATCAGTAGTGATTTAGCATGTCTTGCGCACTACCGCAGCTCTTTGTAAGCATCCTGTTACATGTTTCGATCGCTTGTGATTCCGCATATAGTGCAGGCATAAACGCAGCTCTACGTGAGCGTCCTGATATGAACTCTTAATAGTTTCTTGACATGGCTTACTTGAACTCCCTGTTACCTTATCCGGTGCTCCCTGATATTATCTCTTTGGAGTTATCTGATAAGCTTTATGAACTCCTTGAATAAAACTCTTATGAGTTTACTGATTAGCCCGAATAAGTGTCCTGTTACATGATTACATGGCTCATCTGAGCATCCTGATATATGGCTCGAGAGTTTGCTTCCTGATGAAGTGCCCTATTGGGTACCCCTAATTATGAATTGACGAATTATAGATTTGTACACCTTGAGTGTATTATTTGAGTATCAATCGATATTTCAATAATTCAACAAATAAAACTCTCGACATGAGAAAAATGATGAAATAAATAGAAGTATGCCTTGAATGCTTTTGAATTATTTGATGAAGGGTTATATGATGAGCTCATCAATGCTTATTTGATGTACAAATGTATTATATGTCTAACTTGCTTGATTGAGTATATGTGTTTAGGTAAACTTGTCAAATTGATGAAAAGCATGTTAATTATATGCTTAACATTAATAAATGTTGTAACACCCCTTACCCGTATTCAACGCCGGAACCGGGTACGAGGCATTACCGGACTTAACTCCCTTGAACATACAACTTTGGGCTATAAAATTTCATCCCAACTTAAAACTTTCCATTCACATTCAAAACATCTTCATTATAGGCCTACAAGGCCTTAAACATGCAAACAATGGATCTCGGAAGTCAACCGGGAACTTTTATAAACTTAGGAAAATTTTGCCTTAACAGGGCAACACGCCCGTGTGAAATGGGACACGCCCGTGTGGGCAAGCCGTGTGGTCACACACGCCCATGTCCCTAACCGGTGTAAAATTTATTTTCTTTTCGAACCTACAGGGGTTTTCACTCGGCTGGACACACGCCCGTGTCCTCCACACGGTCTAGACACGTACGTGTCCTCACCCGTGTGTGAAAACCTAGGTATTCTGTTTATGACGTCAGCAACCTCATAAGGGGCACACGCCTGTGTGTCTAGCCCGTGGTCAACACTGACTTGCAACACTAACATACAGAGGATGCACGGCCTGGTCACACACCCATGGAGCTGACCGTGTGTCACACACGGCCTAGACACACGCCCGTGTGCCTACCCTTGTGGACAAGAACAAGGCTATTTGCCAAGCTCTTATTATCACCCTAACTCATACAACATCAATCACATTCAACCATTTATCACTCACCCAATCATACATCATACACAAACATGAATAACTTCATCTTTATATATATATATATATATATATATATATATGATAATGAGACATTAAATATGGCCATTTATAAAAGGGTTCTGTAACACCCCAAACCCGGCACATTCACTACGACCGAATTTGAAATGCCACTGCGGAAAATGTTTGAAAATATTCTTACTTAAAAGTAAAAACCGTTAAAATTTGTTACCTTTAATAAAACATTTTCGTAATTTAGAACATTCTAAGTAAAAATTAAGTTGTTATAAAAATACCGGATTCAAAACTTTAATATGACTTTTGAGATTTAAAATAGCTTTTAGAATTAAACTTACAAAATTTTAACTTAATTACAAATCCAACGGAAACATAGAAAAATTCAAATACTTTAAGTGGCCCTTGTTACAATAAATAATAGTTCATAAATCTTGGAATATAAAATACTTTAAATCCACTCCAAACCCGGTCCGAGCATCACCTGTGATGTTGATAAAAATTGGGTGAGTCATACAGACTCAGTGTGCAATTAGGCCACTGAATTCCACCCACATATAAACCACATATTAACCCATATATCAGATATCAATGCACTTAATTCTCATTATTTCACTTATTGGGCTTGGCCCATCATCAGATCACATATCAGATAATAATTCAACTTGTTCACATAATTCCATAATTTGGGCTTGGCCCATATCCATACCACATATCAGATAATAACATATTAACCACGTGTTTCCACATACTGCGCTTGGCCCATTACCACTTTTATCCACTTCACATGTTGGGCTTGGCCCACTTTCACGAATATTCACATACAAAATTATGCTATTATGAAGCCCAACCCAGCCTAGGGTCCATCCTCTACACACCCCCGTATCCAGCCTACCACACACCAGGGGATTATTAAATCACCCTCTCCTTTTTTACTCCAATAAGGCAACAAATGCCGTCCACGCGAACTTAATCGCAAATAATCCACAACGCGACCTCAGTCAGCGCCAATCCACGATGTAGCTGAAGCTATCATCAAATCCACAATGAGCATAAAGCCATCAATAACCACGATATGGCACATAGCCTATATCAACAACGATGAGGCACAGAGCCATTCATCAAACCACGTACTCGAAGTACACCCTGTCCTTCTTTCATATCATATCCCACCCATGCACATGCAACATAAAATAATGCCATGATGATAATGCATGTACATGTTATTTAACATATTATCACATATTCATAACAATAGTCACATTTCATCAGATTTGGTACTTACCGGATTATTGACATACCCCTTGAGGGTATCCATATCACAATTTCCACTGCACTAGTTAGCACATTTATAACACATACACAATATCACATACATATCGTAAACCCGGAAAACGGTAGGCTAACTACACACCTGACTATTTAGCGAAATCCTTAGCTACTTGAATTTAACACGATCCCGGAACTTCCTTATGTCTGTCGATATCTTCCTTACTTATCCAAATCCCGAATACTTGCTCTACTTCTGTCGACTTGTTCCTTGAGTAGTCGAAATTCCTATTAATCACTTGTTAGAATCGGCTAGCTTTAATAATCAATAAGACTTATGGCCGAATTGTACATCTCACCTTACCTTGATGACTTCAATTCCCGAAAGGCTCCCCTAATGTCGGCTACAAACAAAAGGCACACACACATGGCTTAAAGGACATTCGGCCATCCAATAACAAGAGATCCCAAAACCGATTGGTAATGAAAGAACACTTACCACTATACGTTGCTTACTCCTAGCGATCAACTTCCTGAATCACTCTTATAGATTCGGCCCCAACCAAGAAATAGAGTTAGATCTCCAACTGTCGGCTTTTAAGGCTTGTGGCAAAAAATAGAAAATAAACACTTTGATATTCAGCTAGGCTTTTCAAGTGGTGTTGCTATATTCGGCTATCACTAAAGGAAATAAATATAGATAGAAGAAAAGAAAAGTAGTAGTAGCTGAGGGAATTCGGCAATGGCAATGTTTAAGAGTGATTTCGGCTCAAGCAAAACAAAAAGAAAAGATGTGGAAGAAGAAAGAAAATCCATGCACAAAAAGGTTCTAACTTTCGGCTTCTGTAAAAAGAAAAATAAGGTGCAATAGTTTGGCAAAACACAAAGATGAAAAAAAAAGGAGAATTTACTCAATGTTTCGGCAGCAAGATAAGTACCTTTACTAACTAAAATTTTGCACTTATGCCTCCCCCCACAACCAAATATGCAAGCCCCTAGAGTCCAACAAACGACCACCACTTCAACTCCCTATCAAATCCCTCATATTTCTCTTATTTTATCTCTTAACAAATAAAATAAAATAAATCATCACCTTATCCCATATTAAACTCCTATATATTCTCTTATCACCTATTAAACTAAAATAAATAAAACCACATTTATCCTACCTTAGCCGAATTCCAAAATAAAAACAAGCTTAATCCTCATCCAATTGAAAGTCCCATGTGCCGTCCACTGCTCCTTCTCCCTAACGCCAGAATGCAAAATAAAAACACTCCCCTTGCTGCCCACAAGCCTTGAACCTGAGACCTGCTGGCCCTTTGACGCAAGCTGCAGGTAACGCCCCAAGCCACTTTGCCAAGGCGCTGTTTGTGACATGATTCACCCAGAATTTCTTTTAAAACCTCTTTCGCCAGGCGCATTCTTGACGCAAAAATAAATGCTCCTTCCCGCTTCCTTCACAACTCGAACCAAGGCCCTTATCCCCACTGCACATGGCGTCTTTCACCAAGCCCTTAAGTGGCGCCTTGCAGCCACTTTACCACATGATTTCTTGTGGCAATAATCCCCTAAAAATTCCTTTAAAGCCTCCTTAGCCCAGTTCCCCTTTTTGGCGCAAAAATAAAAGTCTCTAATGCTTCCTACGTTGCTCGAACCTTCACTCCCTGAAGCTCCCTTTTGACGCAAGCCTCCCTGCACCTTAGGTGGCGTCCCAAGCCAGTTTACCACACGGCTACTTGTGTCCTAAACTCCCCAAAACTTTTCTTAAGGCCTCTTCAGCCTAGCTCCCCTTTTTAACTTAAAATCCAATTATTTTCCCAAAGCTTTCACCTTCATCCTAGAGTTCTAAAAACTCCTGAAACACCTCCAAACACACTTAAAGCCTACTAACACTTGAGTTATGCTCCAAATGCATAGCCACTAATTTAGGATATTACAGTTCTACCCTCCTTAAAAATAATTTCGTCCTCGAAATTACTTACTATCAAACACTCGTGCATCCTTAACTCGTCACACCACTCTACTGCTGCGCACTCTGATCTTAACAAAACTAACACATTTCTTAGATACTATCTCAAGGTTCGCATTCAAGATTCCATACACTTCACTAGCATACAGGCACGAACTATCTCCATAACAACCAAGGCAATAAAGAAATTCCAGGATTAGGGAACATACCCGATCCTATCTGGTCCAACTTCCTTCTTGCTACGACTGATTGCTTAAACCAACCTTGCTTGCCTTGCATCTGAACCTTCAGTACCTCTGTTTGGGGTTCCACGACCTTGACCTCGAGCTCTATCCATCACTTGAGGACATTTCTTAGCCAAATGAGCCTTAGACCCACACCGAAAACATGCCTTACTGTTTCCCCAATATTCTCCTACATGAGCTCTTCCACACTGAGCACATAGATGACTCCTATTCTCATCAACTGGAACAGGTGCACACACAGGATTCTCAATCCTTGGCCTTTTCTAAAAATCTCCAAATGACTCTGACAGTCCAAAACTTCTCTTATTCTGGTTCCTATTCTTTTCTCGATTTTGCCTCACAGTCCTCTTAACTTCTTCAGCTATCCGAGCCTTCTCCACTAGAATAGCAAAATCCCTTTCTCTTTGCGGAGCAATCAATACTCGCAGCTCATCTCGCAATCCATCTTCGAATCAGACACACCTCTCGTAATCAGTAGCTACGATGCCCTTAGCATACTGACTTAACCGCACAAATTTCGCTTCATACTCCGCTACCGACATCCTTCCTTGCACCAAGTTCAGAAATGCCTTTCTTTGCCAGTCCAATCGATCGGCAGGGGTACCTTGTCTGACAGTGAGCCACCATCGATAAGCTTCATCCCGGAGTAGCGAAACAGCACCCTTAAGCTTTTCCTCAGCAGTTAAATCCAAATAATCCATAATCCTTTCAACTGCCTCTAGCCAATACTCTGCCACATTCGGAGCTACTCCAGACACTCCTCTAAAAATCTCAGCTCCATTTGACCTAAGTCTTTCAGGTACTGATTTCCGGGCTCCATTGCCCACATTAGCTCCTGCTACTCGCTCTAGCACTCGCAGCATAGCTAGCGATACTGCGTCATCTCCTCCAGTCTGATCTTGATCCTCTGCGCCCACTGTTGGCGGCGGCACATCACTTTCTGACCCATGGCCAGACCCTACTGGTTCCGACACCGTTATTCTACCTCTTCCACGTCCACTAGAACTCATATCTAATGTCGCAAGTTAATCTGATTAAAAAGTTTTATGAATTAGAAATTTTGTTTCACTGATTATCCCGCGAACAGTTTTATGATAAGAAGTTTAATAGTGGTTCTTTCGATCAATCAAGGTTTCAGTTCAAGTTCACTATTCTAATTCAGAAAATCACATTCACATTCACATTCATCTCAATAGGGACACATTCATTCATCAATATCATTCAATCACACTTCCATGGGCATTTTTGACCATTCCCAACCCAGGGGTAATTTCGTCATTTTCCCTACAAAGGTATTTTGGTAATAAATCGGGGTCAATTCGAAAATATTTTAGAAATCAAAGGTATTTCAGAATTTACACAACCTCCGGGGTTATCTTGAAAATTTGTTTTCCAAATCAGAGGTGTTGCAAAAATTTCAAAAATCAGGGTTATTTTGGTAATTTTGGAAGTCAGGGACATTTTCGTAAATTTTCCCAAATCAGGGTATCTTGAGTTTTCAAAAAATAGGGTTTTGGGATATTTTTGCAAAGTAAGAAAATTTTATGAAAGTCAGGGGTAATGTGGTAGTTTTAGAAACCAGGGGCATTTTAGTAATTTTACCACTAGGGGTATTTAGGTAATTTTTGTAAATCGGGAGTATTTCAGAAAATATTTTATAGAATAGCTTTTCCAATTCAAAAGGGTAATTTAAGAATTTTAAAACTAAGGTGTTTATAAAAACATGGCTAATCCCTTTCGGGTTTTAATTATTGGGTTTAGCCCGTGAGTAAGTCCTCTTGGTTAGGGTGAACCGAAGCTACGCACCAGGTAGGATTCAAGTAAAGAGGAGGTGAGTCGCTAGGACTGCTTAAGTACCAAGCTCTTATCGAATCCACTCCTAGACATGCGCACAATGGTTGCCACACCTTAACTCGGCGACTTAGACACAGGTTTGTTCAGTTATCCTTAAGTCTTATACATATGTTTGAGTGCACTAGCCCTAGGGTTCAATAGCCCTAATCTTCTAATCTACGAGCCCAACTAAGCCCATAACATTCACATATATAAATCACTTCAATAGCCAAGGGTACTTACCTGGCGGACTTCGGGTTGGAGATACAGGTGCCATGCCAGAAAACCTGAAAAATTATTCATAAAGGTCCATATTTTTGAAAAGCCCATTTTGAAAAATGTTTTTGGGCCCAAATCCCTCAAAGCCGAGTTTTGAACCTGGTTCTGATACCAAACTGTAACACCCCAAACCCGGCCCATTCACTGCGACCGAATTTGAAATGCCACTGCGGAAAACGTTTGAAAATATTCTTACTTAAAAGTAAAAACCGTTAAAAATTTGATGCCTTTAATAAAACATTTTCGTAATTTAGAACATTCTAAGTAAAAATTAAGTTGTTATAAAAATACCGGATTCAAAACTTTAATATGACTTTTGAGATTTAAAATATCTTTTAGAATTAAACTTACAAAATTTTAACTTAATTACAAATCCAACGAAAACATAGAAAAATTCAAATACTTTAAGTGGCCCTTGTTACAATAAATAATAGTTCATAAATCTTGGAATATAAAATACTTTAAACAAGCAAAACTTCTTCTGCATGGGCCACCTTGTATCCACTCCAAACCCGGTCCGAGCATCACCTGCGATGTTGATAAAAATTCGGTGAGTCATACAGACTCAGTGTGCAATTAGGCCACTGAATTCCACCCACATATAAACCACATATTAACCCATATATCAGATATCAATGCACTTAATTCTCATTATTTCACTTATTGGGCTTGGCCAATCATCAGATCACATATCAGATAATAATTCAACTTGTTCACATAATTCCATAATTTGGGCTTGGCCCATATCCATACCACATATCAGATAATAACATACTAACCACGTGTTTCCACATACTGGCCTTGGCCCATTACCACTTTTATCCACTTCACATACTAGGCTTGGCCCATTTCACATTAATCCACATATCATATTGGGCTTGGCCCATTTCACATTTATTCATATCATATGTTGGGCTCGGCCCACTTTCACGAATATTCACATACAAAATTATGCTATTATGAAGCCCAACCCAGCCTAGGGTCCATCCTCTACACACCCCTGTATCCAGCCTACCACACACCAGGGGATTATTAAATCACTCTCTCCTTTTTACTCCAATAAGGCAACAAATGCCGTCCACACGAACTTAATCGCAAATAATCCACAACGCGACCTTAGTCAGCGCCAATCCACGATGTAGCCGAAGCTATCATCAAATCCACGATGAGCATAAAGCCATCAATAACCACGATATGGCACATAGCCTATATCAACCACGATGAGGCACAGAGCCATTCATCAAACCACGTACTCGAAGTACACCCTATTCTTCTTTCATATTATATCCCACCTATGCACATGCAACATAAAATAATGCCATGATGATAATGCATGTACATGTTATTTAACATATTATCACATATTCATAACAATAGTCACATTTCATCAGATTTGGTACTTACCGGATTATTGACATACCCCTTGAGGGTATCCATATCACAATTTCCACTGCACTAGTTAGCACATTTATAACACATACACAATATCACATACATAACGTAAACCCGGAAAACGGTAGGCTAACTACACACCTGACTATTTAGCGAAATCCTTAGCTACTTGAATTTAACACGATCCCGGAACTTCCTTATGTCTGTCGATATCTTCCTTACTTATCCAAATCCTGAATACTTGCTCTACTTCTGTCGACTTGTTCCTTGAGTAGTCGAAATTCCTATTAATCACTTGTTAGAATCGGCTAGCTTTAATAATCAATAAGACTTATGGTCGAATTGTACATCTCACCTTACCTTGATGACTTCAATTCCCGAAAGGCTCCCCTAATGTCGGCTACAAACAAAAGGCACACACACATGGCTTAAAGGACATTCGGCCATCCAATAACAAGAGACATGATTCACCCAGAATTTCTTTTAAAACCTCTTTCGCCAGGCACCTTCTTGACGCAAAAATAAATGCTCCTTCCTGCTTCCTTCGCAACTCGAACCAAGGCCCTTATCCCCACTGCACATGGCGTCTTTCACCAAGCCCTTAAGTGACGCCTTGTAGCCACTTTACCACATGATTTCTTGTGGCAATAATCCCCTAAAAATTCCTTTAAAGCCTCCTTAGCCCAGTTCCTCTTTTTGGCCCAAAAATAAAAGTCTCTAATGCTTCCCACGTTGCTCGAACCTTCACCCCCTAAAGCTCCCTTTTGAAGCAAGCCTCCCTGCACCTTAGGTGGCGTCCCAAGCCACTTTACCACACGGCTACTTGTGTCCTAAACTCCCCAAAACTTTTCTTAAGGCCTCTTCAGCCTAGCTCCCCTTTTTAACTTAAAATCCAATTATTTTCCCAAAGCTTTCACCTTCATCCTAGAGTTCTAAAAACTCCTGAAACACCTCCAGACACACTTAAAGCCTACTAACACTTGAGTTATGCTCCAAATGCATAGCCCCTAATTTAGGATATTACAGGTTCATCATTAAAAGGGCCAACTCTCTTGATCAAAACAACATAAACTTTAATTAAGCCTAGCCCCTTTACATGCCATGATCAAAACGCTATGTTTAGATATACTAAGATGAGCTGATAGTGTGGAAAATCTTTAGATTATCTTCGTATCCCGAACCGGCTCTTTGGCACTATAAAACAAGGGAAAAGAAAAGGAGTAAGCTTTAAGCTTAGTAAGTTTACATGTAAACAATAAGCATCATAATCTATGCTAATCCATCATTAACATTACATACTAAGCAAGAACAATTCACATTTCCATATTCATGCTTACTCATTTCATCTCTTACCACATTCGGACCATATAATAATTATATTGCTCACATTTGCTTGTACACATTCCCTGCACTCATCACCACAAAGCAACATGAAACATTTACTTATACAAATTCTCAATGAACCCCTCGGAATAATACTAAGTACCCAGTGGTTTCACACACAGCCCACCATTAGTCAATTATAGGGTGGTATCGCACATAGCCCACCAAATGATAATATAAACGATGGTATCACACATAGCCCATGTGAATAAATAATAAGGTGGTATCGGACACAACCCACTAAAAAGGATAATTATGGTGGTATCGCACATAGCCCACCAAATAATTATTACGAATATTTTTCCGCACTTAAATATCTATTCCGAGGTTCATACGAGAATTACTCACTTTCTATCAATTTTAATCAATCTCAATCATAACTGACCTAATTCATACAGTGCAACAATAAGTAACAACATATGTATTAAAGATGTATCATTTACACATAATTTTACCTCGGTGCAAAACATATTAATCGACGACTTAGTCCGTAACCTTGCCTTTTCTTCGGTCAAGGTTGTTTTCGTGTTCTTCTTGATCTATAATAATAAAATTTACTCATTCATTCACTTTATAACTCATGAAACATTAAAATGACCATTTTACCCTTATACTTTGGCAAAATTATGATTTTACCCTTAGACTCGTAAATAATTTTTCATCCCATTTTCTCATTAAACAGGCCTAACTGAACATTTATTTCTCTTTCAACAACTCACAAAACCAATTATTTTATGCATTTATTACACAATTTCAACCTTTACAAATAAGTCTTATTTAGGTGTTTTCATGATAACACCTTTCACAAAAGTTGTTCCTTAACTCACTAACATTCATTTTCTTCACTAAAAAATCAACAAACATAAACTCTCTCAAACAAAGTCCCTAAACTTTCAACCATTTTGCAAAGTAGTCCCTTCATTAGCTAGCTTAAGCTTTGGGGGTTCCCTAAAATCACTTACTTGCAAGAGAATGGCTTGGCTGAAAGTTTAAACTCCAAAAACCTCTATTTTCCCTTCAATTTTTGGTGGAGAAGAAGCATGAATAGTGAAAGATGATATCTCTTTTACTTATCTTATTTTATTTATTTTTTATCACCTAATTTCACCAAAATTTGACCAAAATTTAATACCCTTGTCTCCTTGTCTCTATGGCTGGCCACACTCTCTTAATGGCCTAATTGCACTTTAAGGGCCTCCAATTTAATATCCTATGGCTATTAGACACCTCTACCTTGTATAGTAGAACTTTGGCACTTTATGCGATTTAGTCCTTTTTCACAATTAAGCATACAATTGCTAAAATTAAAGCACCAGAATTTTCATACATCCTTATAAACACGCTATAACACATAAAATAATATCAAAATAATTTTCTTCAACCTCAGATTAGCGGTCCCAAAACCACTGTTCCGACTAGCCCTAAAATCGGGCTGTTACAAATGTGATTGGCAAGTTTTAATTCATGTTATACGAACTTACTAAGCATCAAATGCTTACTACATTTTATTTTCTCTGTTTTGTAGTGCTGGAATGCTCGTGAAGGTTGGAGATCGGTTGGAGCATCATCACACTATCCAGTAGCTTGTTTTGGTATAAATAGTAAACTTATTTTGGTGTAATGGCATGTATAGGTAACTTGGCCATTGTTGGCTTATAAATGTTGTTTGTAAACTAGCCATTGGAATGGCTAGTAATGGTTTGTTTTGGTACATCTATAAAGTTATATTATGACAAATACCTATGTGTTAAGTATATTAAGTATGTTTGATCAAGTTATGCTTAACATATAAGTTAAACAAGGGTAAGAATATAAACATGAATGCATATGATAAAATATCATATTAGATGTTAGAAGTGGATTGGATTTAATGATTGAATTGGTTGGTATATACTTGTAAATTTTGGTGTAGGTTATTGGCAAATTTGGGTGAGAAATAAAGCTAGGAAATGGCTTTATTTTGTCCACACAAGTAGAGACACGGGCATGTGTCTTGACCGTGTGTGACACTCAGCCTGGCACATGGGCATGTGGTTTGGCCGTGTGTCCCCTGCATCTTAAATTTGAGAAACAAAATGCTCAGAATTCAACACACTGGCAGAGACATGGGTGTATGTCTCAACCGTGTGTGCTACACGGCCCAGAACACGGGCGTGTGTCTTGGTCGTTTGAAACCTGCACTTCATTTTGGAAAACTAAATTAACCACACGGCCTAACACACGGACGTGTGGCTAGCCATGTGGCACAAGCCAGAGAGTTACATGGGGTTGAACACGGCCTGCAGCACGGGTGTAACAGCCTGGTTTAGACCCTAGTTAGAATAGTGGTTTTGAGACAACAAATCCAAGGTCAGAAAAATATTTTAATATTATTTTTAGTGTTTATAGTATGTGATTAAGCATGTGTGAAAATTCTATCGTTTGTGTGTTAATTTGCGAAAAAGGACTTAATCATATAAAATGCAAAGCTGTGTACTAGTTGTTAAAAGTGCTTAATTGCCATGTATTATTAAATGAAAGGTCCTTATGTTGATATTAGACCATTGATAGGGGATCTTGACATAAATGGCAATTAAATGAATGAAATTATAATGTTTTAATCAAGGGATAAAATGGTAAAATGACAATTAAGTTAATATTAATTATAATAAAACATGAATTAGTGGATTTGTGTTCATCTTCTACTGAAACTAGAAAAAAATACGGTTTATGAGCTTTGGAGGTTTCAGCCATTGTTGTCTTTGATTGAGGTATGTTTCGAGCTCGGTTTTTGATGATTTTTACATTTTTGTGATCGTTGCTTTGTGTTCTAGCCAGCCCAATCCCTAATTTATGAATTTGTTGGTGATTTTGTAAGATGCCATTGATGAATGTTTGAGCTTTTTGATAGTTGATGATGAATAATGAATCATTGTTGATAGATTTTAATGTTTTATAAAATGATTTTTGACAAAAATGTCAAAAATAGGCTAAATTGTGAAAATGAGAAATTGAAGGACTAAAATGTGAAATAAATGAAATATGTGGACTTGTATGAACATAAGGAAGTTTCAGCCTAAGCATGGTATAATTAAATTACGGGTATTATGTGATTTTATGAAATAGGGACTAAAATGTCAAAATGTGCAAATGTGAGGGCTATTTTGTAAAATGCTAAAAATATGTGTTTTAGGATTAAATTGACTGACTTGGTGAATGAATGAGCTAAATTTGAAATTGTATACATCAAGAAAAGAGAAATTCAGACTTAGATCGAGGCAAGAATAAAGTGCTCGATTGATCGACTTGAATCGTTGTTTCTAAGTCCGAGGTAAGTTCGTGAATAATACGGATTGTTAAATTTATGTTCACATATTATGCAATGAATGGAAATGTGGTTGTTGAGTTAGTAATGTGAATGATGGGTTTAAAGAGATGTGGCACTAAGTGCGTGTAAATAGGATCAATATAGTGGTGAACGACACTATGTGTGCGAAATAAAGAAAGCATCGACTATATTGATTGGCACTATGTGTGTGATACCGAGTCAAATTCGGTTTAATGTAAAGGCACTAAGTGTGCGATGATATTAAAGCTTCAGTTAAGAAATTGGCACTAAGTGTGCGAGTAAATCGAATGGTTAAAGAAGATCGAACGAAATGTGGTATTGAGCATTGAGTATCAAAAGTGATCGTTAATTAAGTGATGGTACAGGTATGTACAGAACCTATGTGGTTGATGATATTGTATATGGGATAAATGGATGATCATGTGAGTATTGACTATGAAAGAGATTGTGTTTTATTGTGAATTACACCCCGTGATAGTTAATATTGGATATTGCATTTGAATTGTTGAATTAAATGTGTTATATTACGAACTTACTAAGCTTTTAAGCTTATTGTGTGAAGTTTTTCTCTGTTTTATAGTGTCATTAAAGCTAGCTCAGATTTAGGGATCGTCAGCGACTCAATCATACTATCGGCCATCTATTTTGGTACTTTTCGAAGTTGTATATTGGCATGTATAGGCTAGTGATTATGGAATGTTTTTGAGATGTATAGTTCATGCCATGTGATATGGTTTGATAGTTAAATGACTTTTGTATGTGTTTTGGATATGTGAAAATGATAATTATAAGGTAAATATATGATGTTGTGTGAATGATCATTTTGGTATGTTTTGGTGATATGTAAGTGGTATGTTTCATGCCTGAATTGGTTGATGGGAATGGTGGTTAAAATGTATGTTTTGGATGCATTTGAAATATGAATTTGGTATGGCTTGATGCTTGTAGAAGTGACCCAAAATTTGGGTGGCAATTTGGCCTTGTAAATGGCCTAATTTTCCCACACGGTTGAGCTCACAGGCGTGTGTCTCGCCCGTGTCTCTTAAGGTTGCATTTCAAAACAAGTCAGACTCACACCCGGGCTAGACACACGGGCGTGTGATAGGTCGTATGAATTAAGTCAGTGTTGCCACAGGTTAAGCACACGGGCGCATCTTCGGCTGTGTGGACAAGTTAGTATGTATGCCCTGTTTTGCCATTGCTTGGACACACGGGTGTGTCTGAGGCCGTGTGCCATGGGTTTGTGACCTTTGTAACTTTGGAAGATGTTTGATTTTCAAAAAATTTTGTATGTGCTTGGTTTTGTCTCGGCCCTTCCTAATGCATGTTTAAGGTTTCGTAGACCTTTTAAAGGGACTCTATGTATAAGATTTGTTATATTTTGATGATAATGTATTTATGTTTGAGAAATGATTGTAAATGTTCCGTTATGTCCGGTAACGCTTCTTAACCCTAGACCAGCGATGGTTACGGGTTAGGGGTGTTACACTTTGTTGGTACCAGAGCTACGATTTAGTCGATTCTAGGACTAACGTAGCGTGTGAGAGCCTAGCTATACATGCCATATATACACCTGTTATAGTGTGATGATTCCTGACAGTTAAAAATGTGTTTTTATATAGAAAATGGATCCCGATCGAGCAGTAGCTGACGATGTCAAAAGTAATGTGCCTATCCCGCTCAAGGGACAGCACCGGCTAAATCTAGGCTGATTGCTAGTAGTCACGAGGGAGAGGCTAAACAAGCCTTCTTCCAAATGATCAGCGAGTGGTTTATGAAGTTCGTTTGAACGAATTTGGCTGCTCAATAACCTCTACCCCTGCAAGTTCCTGTAGTGCCACAAATTACAGATTTGATCCGATTGAGTAAACTTCCTATGGATAAAATTCAAATGTACGGGGCCGAAGAGTTCAGAACCACAGTTGATGATGATGCTGAGCAAGCTGAATTCTGGCTTGAGAATACCGTAAGAGTGTTTGATGAATTATCATGTACTCCTGATGAATGCTTAAAATGTGTTGTTTCATTGTTGAAAGATGCTACATATCATTGGTGGAAAATATTGATATCTATGGTTTCGAAGAGAAAGAATCACCTGTGATTTCTTTCAACCTGAATTCTGGAAGAAATGTATCAGTCAACGGTTCATAGATCAGAAACATAAAGAGTTACTTGAGTTGAAACAGGGTCGTATGTCTATTACAAAATACAAGCGAGAATTTGTGAGATTGAGCCAGTATGCTCGAGAATGTGTTTCGACAGAAACTACTATGTGTAAACAATTCATCAAAGGATTGAATGAAGACATTAAACTTCTGGTCGGAATTCTTGATTTGAATGAATTTGTAGTATTGGTTAAAAGAGCCTGCAAAGCCGAGGAGCTTAGGTTAGAAAAGAAGAAAGCGGATTCAGAAGCTAGAGACGAAAGATAAAGGTCGATGAATAAGTCGTATCACTGATTGTCAAAGAGATTCAAAGATGCAACCAATTGCTTAAATGTTTCGTTTGGACATTCGAGTAAAGATCGTGTGAAACAAAATACTGGTCCTAAAACTAAAACTCTGATGGAATCAAATGTTGGAAGTGCCATAAACAATAAGCCTGAATGTAGACAATGTGGGAGACGTCATATTGGTGATTGCTGGGGCAAGTATAATAATAGAGCTTGTTGTAAATGTGGATCACAAGATCATTTTATTTGGGATTGCCCAGAGTTAGCTGAGAAAGATAATGTTCAGAGTGCGAGGCCGAGTAACACAACAGCTAGGGGTAGACCACCCAGAAACACCGGAAATGTGAGTGGTAGTCAGAGAGGAACAATGGATACAGCTGTGAGATCTGAGGCGAGAGCACCTGCCCGAGCTTACGCTATTCGCGCTCGCGAAGAAGCGTCATCTCCAAACGTCATTACTGGCACTTTTACTCTTTTTGATACTGTTGTGATTGCATTGAGAGATCCAAGATCTACTCATTCATATGTGTGTGTGAACCTAGTATCCAGTAAGACATTACTTGTTGAGTCCACTGAGTTTGTAATTAGTGTATCGAACCCCTTAGGCAAGTGTGTTCTGGTTGACAAAATGTGCAAGAATTGTCCGTTGATGTTTCGAGATATTTGTTTTTCGGCTAATCTGATAATACTACCCTATGATGAATTTGATATAATTTTGGGTATGTATTGGCTAACTTTGCATCATGCTATTGTGAATTGCAAACGGAAGAGTATTTATTTGAGAAGCTAGAATGGTGAGACAGTTCAAATTGAATCTAGTGATTTGAATAGGCTACTGGCTGTAATATCTTCAATGAAAGCTTTCAATTATGTGAAAAAGGGATGTGAAGCTTATCTTGCATATGTGATGATACAAAAGTGACAGAAAAGAAAGTTGTTGTGGTTTGTGAATTCCCTGATGTGTTTCCTGAAGAACTACCGGGATTACCTCCGATACGAGAAGTTGAGTTTGGTATTGACTTAGTGCCGAGGACGACTCCTATCTCAATTGCTTCGCATAGAATGGCACGGACAGAATTGAAAGAGTTGAAGTCTTAGTTGCAAGAGTTGATAGATAGAGGATTTGCACAATCGAGTTTCTCACCTTGGGGTGCTCGAGTGTTGTTTGTGAAAAAGAAAGATGGCACTATGAGGATGTGTATTGACTACATATAGTTGAATAAGGTGACTATAAAGAATAAATATCCTTTGGCATGTACTGATGATTTGTTTGAGAAGCAATTGTAAGCAAAGTTTAGTAAATGTGAGTTTTGGTTGCGCGAGGTTGGTTTTCTGGGACATATAGTATCAACTGCAAAAATACGAGTTGACCCGAGCAAGATTTCAGCAATACTAGATTGGAAACTTCCAAGAAATGTGTCTGAAGAGGCTTTGATAGTTGATGATGAATAATGAATCATTGTTGATAGATTTTAATGTTTTATAAAATGATTTTTGACAAAAATGTCAAAAATAGGCTAAATTGTGAAAATGAGAAATTGAAGGACTAAAATGTGAAATAAATGAAATATGTGGACTTGTATGAACATAAGGAAGTTTCAGCCTAAGCATGGTATAATTAAATTACGGGTATTATGTGATTTTATGAAATAGGGACTAAAATGTCAAAATGTGCAAATGTGAGGGCTATTTTGTAAAATGTGATTTTATGATGAGGAGCCGGATGAACTCGAGGAGGCCATGCAAATAAATTTTGGTGTTACATGAACTTTCATTTGGGTACCTTATTTTAATTTGCTTTTCATATTTTTATGGATTTGTAATAAGGCCTGTTTATTTATGTTGTGGATTATTTATAAGTCTTGGATTTGATTTAAATTTGGCTTACAAATTACATGTTTGATATAATAATTTGAGCATAAAGTTTTTCTAAATTACAAAATGCGATGGTTTTTAAAACGTTACCATCGGGTAACATAAATCATTTGATAATTTTAACATCTTAAGTATTTTCGATAACTCATACTATTTTTCAAAAACTCAACTTTTCCAAATTTCTTTTAGATACATTTTTCAACCTAATCATTATGGTTTCTTTAAAATATTAAAAAGTTTTCTAATCTATGGATTTGCAACTAAGTTTTAAAGACTTATTTTTGAGATTTCAAAAGTAAATTATCAGCTTTCAATTTATTATACACTTGTTTTCTACAAACAAAGTTCAACAAAGAGTTTTTCACAAAAATTTAATCGTTAACTCGTTTTTCTTCAAAACGTTTTCCTTCGTGGCATGCCAAATTCAGTCATGGCGTATTGACCGGGTTTGGGGTGTTACAAATTGGTATCAGAGCCAAGTTCAAAAGCTCGGCTGTGGGCCCAATGCCCAAAATGATTTAAAGTATGGTTTTAAAATGTTTTTGTTTAAAATTATATGGTTTGAAAGGCATGGCCCCGAGTCTCCGGCATCAATCCGCCCTGGTAAGTACATCAAAACTGTTGATTTTGATGATATGATTATAGTGATGTTGATATGACTATATAGTAGTAGGAACTACTTTAGAGACCCAAAACTATAGGTTTGGTGTACTCGCGAAACCTCTTATTAAAACTTTTCATAAAACTGTGCTTTAAAGAAAGTGGAATATTGACTAATTCATAAAACTTTTAAATCAGATAAGTCGAGACTTTAGACATGAGTACTCGAGGTCGAGGTCGTGTTATGCGTGGACGTGGTCGAGGTAGGATGGCTGTGTCTAAACCAATGAGGTCTGGTCAAGGATCCGAGAATGAGGTACCACCAGTCCCACCACCAGCGGTTGGAGTTGAGCATCAGGATCAAACGGGGGATGACGCGGTGTCTCAGGCGATGCTGCGAGTTCTTGAGAGGGTAGCTGGAGTAGGTGGAGGCGCGGGAGCTCGGAAGTCAGTACCTGAACGACTCCGAGCCAATGGAGCCGAGGTATTTCGAGGTGTTTCGGGTGTAGCTCCCAGTGTGGCTGAATATTGGCTAGAGGCGACGGAGCGAATCATGGATGATCGGGATCTGAATGCCGAGGAAAATCTGAAAGGGATAGTATCGCTTCTTCGGGATGAGTCATATCAGTGGTGGCTCACGGTTCAGAATGGTGCTGCGGCGGAGGATCTCACTTGGGATTATTTTAAGGCAGCGTATCAGAAGAAATATATCGGGTCTAGTTACGTTGATGCGCAGTGTAAGGCATTTCTGAGTTTGGTCCAAGAAAGTAAGTCCGTATCAGAGTATGAGGCTGAGTTCTTAAGATTGAGCCGGTATGCTGGAGGTATTGTGGCTTCGGAGTACGAGCGATGTGTTCGATTCGAGGATGGTTTGAGAGATGAGCTGAGGTTGCTGATTGCTCCACATTAGGAGCGAGAATTTGCTGCGTTGGTTGAAAAGTCTAAGATTGCTGAAGGGATAAAGGAATCTGGAAGACAGAGTTACGATCGAAATAAGCATAAGAGAAGTTATGGATCATCTGGGTCAGTCGGTAATTCTCAAAAGAGGGTTAGGCAGAGTGGGCCGAATCAATCTGGAAGGCCTGTTACTGCTAATCAGAGACCAGCACAGTGTAATCGATGTGGGAAGTTTCATTGGGGCGAATGTTGGATCGGAGGAAAAGGATGTTTCGAGTGTGGCTCGCTGGATCATCGTGTGAGAGACTGTCCACGTAAGCAAGCCAGGAATCAATCTGAAGGTCAAGGTCGTGCTCAGTTCAAAAAGGAGGGACCAGCACTGCAGAGAGGTCGTGGTAATGGTAGAGGAGGTAATGGTTCTAGTCGAGGCCGTGGAGCATCGGGCAGAGGTGTAAGCAACACTGAGGCAAGACAGCCTGGTTTGGTGTATGCAGCGAGACGACGAGAGGAGGGCGACGCAACGGATGTCATAGCCGGTACATTCTTAATTTTTGGTGTTCCATATACTACTTTGATAGATGTGGGTTCGACGCATTTGTATGTTGCTAGTAGCATTGTAGAGACCATGAATCTAGATTCTGAGACTGCTTCTAGGAGGATGACAGTACTTAGTCCTCTAGGTCACTCTATAGAAGTAGATAAGCTGTATAGGGATGTACCCCTAGAACTTCAAGGGGTAGTGTTCGTAGCCGATCTGATGGAACTGCCGTTTGAGGAGTTCGATCTGATTCTTGGGATGGACTGGTTGGTCAAGTACCAAGCAAGTCTAGATTGCGCTGCTAAGCGCATGGTTTTGAAGACAGCTGAAGGAGAAGAAGTGGTCATGATAGGTAATAGAAGAGATTATCTATCTAACGTGGTATCTGCGTTGAAAGCGGTGAAGTTAGTCAGAAAGGGCTGTGAGGCGTTTATGGTCCATGTGTGTGCTTTGGAGGCTAATGAGTCTTCTGTGGGGAATGTTCGAACTGTAAAGGAATATGCTGACGTATTTCCTGAAGAACTTCCGGGACTGCCTCCGGTTCGTGAAGTCGAATTCGGTATAGATTTGTTACCCGGAACGGCGCCAGTGTCTATAGCTCCGTATAGGATGGTACCGAAGGAATTGATGGAATTGAAGGCTCAGATTCAGGAGTTATTGGATCGAGGTTTTATTCGACCAAGTGTTTCGCCATGGGGAGCGCCGGTACTTTTTTGTCAAGAAGAAGGATGGAACGATGCGGATGTGTATAGACTACCGCCAGTTGAATAAGCTGACGATCAAAAACAAGTATCCTTTGCCGAGGATAGATGACTTGTTTGATCAGCTTAAAGGGGCAGCGATTTTCTCCAAGATTGATTTAAGGTCTGGATATCATCAGCTAAAGGTGAAAGAGGCTGATATCCACAAGAAGGCATTTCGTACTCGGTATGGGCATTACGAGTTTTTGGTGATGCCGTTTGGATTGACTAACGCGCCGGCAGCATTCATGGACATGATGAATCGGGTATTTCAGTAGTTTTTGGATCAGTTTGTTGTGGTTTTTATAGACGATATTTTGGTATATTCAAAGTCAGAGGAGAAGCATGATGCGCATTTGCGAGTAGTATTGCAGATTTTGAGGGAAAAGCAGCTTTTTGCTAAATTTAGTAAGTGCGAGTTCTGGCTTAGGGAGGTGACTTTCTTGAGTCACGTTGTATCAGCCGAGGGGATTAGAGTAGATCCTCGAAAGATCGAAGCGGCGTTGGATTGGAAGCCGCCTAAGTCAGTGGCTGAGATTCGGAGTTTCCTAGGTCTGGCGGGGTATTACCGAAGATTTGTGGAAGGATTTTCTTTGATCGCCGCACCTATGACCAAGTTATTGAGGAAAGGAGTTCCATTTGTGTGGACCGAGAAGCAGCAAGAAAGTTTCGACAAACTGAAGAAGATTTTGACTGAAGTTCCGGTTTTGATTCAACCTGAGGCAGGAAAGGAATTCACGGTTTATTGTGACGCATCACATACTGGTTTAGGATGTGTGCTGATGCAAGAAGGGAAGGTAGTGGCTTATGCATCTCGGCAGTTGAGACCACATGAGGTTAATTATCCGACGCATGATTTGGAATTAGCAGCAGTGGTTTTCGCTTTAAAGATTTGGAGACACTATTTGTACGGAGAGAAGTCGATAGTCTACACGGATCACAAGAGTCTTAAGTATCTTTTGACTCAAAAGGATTTGAACTTGAGGCAGCGTAGATGGATTGAGTTGTTAAAGGACTCAGTTTGGGTGATTGTGGATCGTTTGACTAAGTCAGCTCATTTCATTCCGGTAAGGGTGGATTACTCGCTTCAGAGGTTAGCTAAGTTGTATGTGGCGGAGATAGTGAGGTTACACGGTGTGCCAGTATCGATCATCTCAAACAGAGATCCCAGATTTACGTCGAGGTTTTGGAGAGCGTTACATCAGGCTTTGGGTACGCGGTTGGATTTCAGTACCGCATTTCATCCACAGTCTGACGGGCAGTCGGAAAGAGTTATTCAGATTTTAGGGGATATGTTGAGAGTCTGTGTTTTGGACTTCAGAGGTAGCTGGGAAGAGTTTTTGCCATTAGCTGAGTTCGCATACAACAATAGTTATCAGGCAAGCATTAAGATGGCACCATATGAGGTGTTGTATCGTAGGAGATGTCGCACACCTACATGTTGGACAGAGTTGGGTGAGCATCAGATGTTAGGACTAGAGTTGGTTGTGGAAACTGAGGATAAGGTGAAGATAATTCAGGCTCGTCTGAAGGAAGCTTTGGATAGGCAGAAGTCATATGCCGATCTCAAGCGGAGGGATATAGAGTTTGCCGTGGGTGACAAAGTTTTTTTGAAGGTCTCGCCATGGAAGAAAGTGTTAAGATTTGGAAGAAAAGGCAAGTTAAGTCCAAGGTTCATTGGACCATTTAAGGTGTTGAGACGAGTGGGACCAGTAGCTTATCAGCTCGAGTTGCCGGCAGAACTGAGTAAGATTCACGATGTGTTCCATGTCTCCATGCTTAGACGCTATCGTTCTGATCTATCGCATGTCGTGGCAGTGGAGAAAATAGAAGTGAGTCCAGATTTGACGATAGAAGAAGAACCTGTGCAGATTTTAGATCGAGATGTAAAAGTTTTGCGTAGGAAGTCAGTTCCTTTAGTGAAAGTTTTATGGCGGAATCATGGCGTAGAAGAAGCTACGTGGGAACCGGAGCATGCGATGAGGCAGTAGTATCCTCAACTCTTTTGATCAGGTAATTTCGAGGACGAAATTTTCTTAAGGAGGGTAGAATTGTAACATCCAAAATTTGAGTATTATTTGTGTTGGCTGGAGTATGAATTTTGTGTGTTAGCATAGTCTTGTGAAGGCTTGATTTTATTTAGGAAGTTAGAATAATTTTTAGTATGGTTTATTTAATGAAGTGGATTAAGTGAACTTGACACTTAAGTTAATTTAGGTGTTAAATTAAAGCACATGAGGAGTTAGTGGCATAGTGGATAAGGAGCTTGAAAGGTTGCTTGAGGGAAGTGGTTCGAGTAGCATGGAAAGCATTTTGAGGATTTTATTTTTGTACATTCTAGCATTGATGGACGGTCAAACTTTATTTATGATAAGGTTGGAATTTCAAATTTTTGGTAAGTTGAATATTGGTTTAAGGAAAGCATGAAATTGGGGATAAGAATCTTAAGGTTATGGAAGGTTGGGGAGACATAAGGCTTGGATTTAGGTAGATGTTTTGGAAAGTTTTCCTAGGCCTTTAGTGCATGTATGTGGACGGCATGTATGGCTAGGGGGGTGGCCGAATTTTTGATAGGAGGTTTGGGGAAGGATAGTTGGCCAATTTTAGCTTTTGTGCATCTTTTGGCATTTGTTTTTCTTTCTCTCCAAAAACTCCCTCTTTGGCCGAATGTGTCTTGTGCATTTTGTGCAAATTTTGCTTTTGGTTTAGTCTTCATTTTGTTTGAACCAAAAATGTTATTTTCTTTCTCTCATCTTTCCTCTTGAAATCGAAACCTCACTTGGCATTTGTGCACTTTCTTTTTGGCAAATAAGTGTTTGGCCGAACCTCTCTCTCCAATATCTCTCTCTTTTCTTCTTTTGATTTTTGCTCAACCACATTTTCTTTCTCTTTCTTTTGGCCGAATCATTCTCTTCTTCAAACTCTCTCTTTTCTTTCTTCCATTGTTGATTAAACCGAATTTTCTCTCTCATTTCTATTCTCTTTTCCACTCACATATCTTTCTTCTTTCATAATCATATTGCCGAAACATTCCATTTCCTTTTTGTATTATTTTTGGCCGAATATTCAAGGGTAGAATCTCTTTGGTTTTCTTCAATCGATTTTGGAAAAAGGGTAAGTGTTCATGGCCGTTTTTCTTTCTTTTCTTTCTCTATTCTATGTCGTTTTCTTGTGGACAAAGGCCGAACCTATGGGCATTTGTTGCAAGGTTCTAACCATTTTAGGAATCGATCATTCTCTTAGACTCTCGGGACGTTGGAAGCAATCAATCTAAGCCTCGTATCTTTGTCTATCGTTTTGGGTAAGCTTTTAGGTAAGATTTGTATTTCGAAGCGATAACTCTTTGAGATTAAGTGGTATGGCTGAATGGCCTTTGTTTATAATCTTAGTATTGGCCGATTGTAGGACAAGGTGATCTAGTGTGGTAGATCGGATCTTTGGAAATTAGTTTTTGCGTTGGTGAAAGGTGTGTATCTTGCACACTTTATAACTTGGTTCATATATGTATATATGTGTGTTAAATAACTATTCATGTTGTTAAAGCCGAAATGATGAGATCTTGATATGATACCATGATGGTATGAATGAGGATTCGGGTAAGTCCGTTTCGATATGTTGTTAATACATGTGGATTGAAATCATGATCTACGATTTATGATATTTTTGTTATGTGATTCATATCAAAGTATATTGACATGATTTGTTTATATATTGCATTGGTATGGGCAACATGAGAGGAGGGGGAAGATTGATATCGTGTCTTCGGACACCAGAGGTTTGGTACCTCCAGTGATTTGGTATCACATTTGTGTCTTTGGGACACTAGAGGTTTGGCACCTCATAGCGACTCGTCCCTGTGGTTAACACCACCGTGGGTTGGCCCCACTTTTGAGATATGAGATCGTCGCCAGTGATTTGGTATCACACGTGGGTTGGCCCCACAACTTGATTTCGGTCACCAGTGATTTGGTATCACATTTGTGTCTTTGGGACACCAGAGGTTTGGCACCTCATAGCGACTTGTCCCTGTGATCTAGTATCACCGTGGGTTGGCCCCACTTTTGAGATATGGGATCGTCGCCAGTGATTTGGTATCACACGTGGGTTGGCCCCACAGATGGATTATTAGTGACTTTGAGTCACCAGTGATTTGGTATCACAATATTGATTATCGTGACTTCGGTCACCAGTGGTTTGGCACCACCAGTGGTTTGGTACCACACGGGGTAGAAAAGGAGTTATGGATGGCTAGGTTGGGTGCATTATACATATATGTTGCTTTGTTATAATTTGTGTAAGTATGTGGCATTTACCCGGGAGAGGGAATATGCACTGAGTCTTGGTGACTCACCTTCTCCCTTATCTTTTCAGGTGATTCGTGAGATTGCGGATGAGAAGCCGGATGAACTCGAGGAGGCCATGCAAATAATTTTGGTGTTACATGAACTTTCATTTGGGTACTTTATTTTAATTTGCTTTTCATATTTTTATGGATTTGTAATAAGGCCTGTTTATTTATGTTTTGGATTATTTATAAGTCTTGGATTTGATTTAAATTTGGCTTACAAATTACATGTTTGATATAATAATTTGAGCATAAAGTTTTTCTAAATTACAAAATGCGATGGTTTTTAAAACGTTACCATCGGGTAACATAAATCATTTGATAATTTTAACATCTTAAGTATTTT
Organism: Gossypium australe; assembly: GCA_005393395.2. Lineage (NCBI taxonomy): Eukaryota > Viridiplantae > Streptophyta > Magnoliopsida > Malvales > Malvaceae > Gossypium > Gossypium australe. The sequence goes on along the minus strand of CM016616.1, from coordinate 57,614,274 downwards.
CGATAACCCATACTATTTTTCAAAAACTCAACTTTTCCAAATTTCTTTTAGATACAGTTTTCAACCTAATCACTATGGTTTCTTTAAAATATTAAAAAGTTTTCTAATCTATGGATTTGCAACTAAGTTTTAAAGACTTATTTTTGAGATTTCAAAAGTAAATTATCAGCTTTCAATTTATTATACACTTGTTTTCTACAAACAAAGTTCAACAAAGAGTTTTTCACAAAAATTTAATCGTTAACTCGTTTTTCTTCAAAACGTTTTCCTTCGTGGCATGCCAGATTCGGTCATGGCGTATTGACCGGGTTTGGGGTGTTACAATTTTGGTCTCTAGTAATCCACCCAGCTGACAATGAACGGGAGAAATCTCCAAAACTGTTTGCAGGTTTCTTTGCTTGACGGCTGCTAGACCTCACAAGCAATTTTTAGGGTTTCTTATAAACTCTCTTATTCACTTATTACCTTTTATAATTGGTATATATATTATGAATCATAATTAAAAATAAATAAATATAATAATGTTTTAGCCGAAAATTATAATTACATTAATTATAACAAGGATTTCGATAAACTATATTTATTTAAATTTATATACGAAACAAATTCATATATTAATAGAACTATGTTCTCATTATGTGTACAACATCCTTGTACATATAATATGTTCAATATTTGATTGCCCAATTAAATTAATTCTTTAATTAATTTAATTCATGTGACAACCAAACATAATATCAACTATGTTTTATTTCGTTCATTTCAACCATAGGGTGTGACCCTGTAGGTTCTTGTAACGTTAGCAGAAATACTAGAACGATTCTAATGTTACAAACAATGAGTGGCATCTAGCAATGCATCATTGCTACCTAAGTTACAAGAAGTCATGATTCGACATAACCTTTTGTGATTAACCTTTCATGCATTAATCCTTAAGTCCTTTATCTCTGGAATAAGCACAAGTCATGGAATAGTCACACTTGCTTAGTCTATCCCATGTTTGTTGATATCTTGAGTAGATTATGATATACAAATTAGTATGACATCTCATATCAACTTATTTGAGCATGGCCATGCATTTCTAGTCTCACTCAATCAAGTGGCCTAAGATATTACTCCCATTATGTAGGAGGGACTTATCCTATATTGATCAACCATATCCCTCTACATAGATTGTGGTATATCCAACATCAGCATTTATAGAACAACCAGTTACGGTGTACGTTTGACTGTATCAAAATATACAACTCACGATGTTGGGATAATGATGATCTCAAGTCTGAGGATCATATACATATTAATCACTATGAGTACTGTTGTGACAATTACATAATAATCCAAGAAACATACTCATAGTGGGTCAATCCGGTATGTTGTTCTCTAACACACATATTCATGCATTGATTTTGACACTCCATATCAATGACAACTCTTTATCATCAATCAACTACATGTTAGTCTTAATGCATTATTGTTGTCCTAGTCAACAATAATACTTGTGTAACACCCCAAACCCGGACAAGACACCACGTCCGAATCTGGTATGCTACGGGGAAATCGTTTTTGAAAAGTTCGATTTTCCGTTTAAAAGCTGAGTGAAAACACAGTGTGTTTGAAACAAATTTGAGTAGTCTTGTTTGAAAAACAGTTGATGTATTTGAAACCCGGAGATTTTGAAAACTTAGCCAGAATGTGTAGTTAAAACTTAGGAGAACTACAAGTTTGAATTGGAAACCAGTTGTATTTGTTTATCAAAAAGACTTAGTGTGATACCCGATGGTATAGTTTAAAAACCCAGTGCGTTATAGTTTTGAAATCATTATCTTTCCAAGTTTTAGTAAAATTTATTCCAAGTTACTTTGTTAAGGCATGTCAAAAATCAACTTAAAGCGTAAACAACATAAAACATAACTTTAAAGGCCTTTTACAAATCCAAATAAAACCCAATTAGAAGTAACTAAACTAAAGTACCCAAATAGTAGAGTCTGAGTAAAACTTTATTAAGCATGGCAGGTGCACCCCGAGTCCATCCCGGCTCCATGTCCGCGTCTACGAGTCACCTGAAATGTCAAAGGAGAGGGTGAGTCGAGTGACTCAGTGTGTAAATCCCGCTCCCAAGAAAACAACATGCTAACACACATCATACATAGCAACATAATTAATGCAACCCAATCCTAACCATCCATATCGCCTTTTCTACCCCGTGTGGTACCAAACCACTGGTGGTGCCAAACCACTGGTGACATATAGTCACAATGTGTTACCAAAACACTGGTGTCCCAAAGACACAATATCCGTCATTGTGGTACCAAACCACTGGTGTCCCAAAGACACAATGTGCTACCAAAGCACTGGTGACCGAAGTCACAAATCCAATGATGATGGGGCCAACCCATCGTGTGATACCAAATCACTAGCAGACGATCCCATATCTCAAGTGGGGCCAACCCACGGTGGTCAAACCACAGGGACAAGTCGCAATGAGGTGCCAAACCTCTGGTGTCCCAAAGACACAATGTGCTACCAAAGCACTGGTGACCGTAGTCACAAATCTGGTGATGGGGCCAACCCATCGTGTGATACCAAATCACTGGCGTCAATCCCGTATAATCATCCGTGGGGCCAACCCACTGTGGTACTGAGCCACTGGGACGAGACGCTGAGGTACCAAACCTTTGGAGGTGCCAAACCTCTGGTGACCCAAAGTCACAAAGTTGTGTTACCAAAACACTAGTGCTCGTCAGCACAATACATCACTGCTCCCTCCTCTCATATCACCCATACATGTCATACTGGCTCATGTACAATATGCAAATCATGTAACTCAGGCAACCATGTCCAACATAGCATCTCATAGCATAAATATATATAGTATAGATCATCATATCCAAAGTATCCATAATAGGATTTGTAATACAGTAGACTTACCCGGATCCGTACACATACCCCATTTGGGTATCCAACTATCCATCATACTGTTATGGTTTTTAACAGGCAAACAGGTTTATCAACAACATTACTAAGTACTAGTGTGTTAGTTTACACACCTGATAACTACGAGTCTAGAAATCCTGACAAAAGCGATCTAAGTCCCTTCGAGTACTGACTCCTACAATCGGCCAAACATTAGGGGTTAGGCATCTACACATTCGGCCAACACCATTTAGACCAAAAGGGTTTGTCGAATCACCGTTACCTTGCTATTGGTTTGATTCTTTATCCAACCCGAACCACAAAGGCTTTCCTTCCAACAATCGGCCACCTTCAAAAGAGAACTATTAACCTTTTGTTACCTTTGCCTTAATCGAACCTAAAATGATTGAAATAATAACAATACCATGTACTTACCCCTACTTACCAAACGATTAACAAAGAGAAAGGCTCCACTTGATTGCTTGGAAGTCTCCGTTGTCCTATGATGCAATCGGTTCCAACATAAGAGATAACACTCATCAATAGTTGTCATATACAACTCTTAACAAGACCCAAATCAATAAAGTACGAGCGCGAAAGGAAGAGAATATACGACTTGCACTTACCTCAAACACCAATCCTCTAATCGGCCACCCACACCACTAGGAGAGAAGGGAAGTTCGGTCAAAACCCAATAGGAGAGAAAATACTTTGGCAACACAGGGGAGAGATTCGGCTAACCTCTTGAAGATGAAGAAAACAATGAAATTTTGGTTCGAATGAAGAAAAGGGTTTGACAACAATTGAGGAAAGGTCCGGCTCAAAAGGGCAAAGAAAGAAGATGAAAATAGGTAGAGTTTCGGCTAGAAGGTTTTTGGAGAAAGAAAAGAATTGAGAGTTTGAGAGAACAGGATAATATGGTTTCGGCAATTAGGAAAAATTTTAAGAAAAAGAAAACAAAATGAGATGAGGAGATTAGCTAACTTGGCTTAACACAAAATGAACAAAAGAGCAGAGAAAGGAGATGAACATTCGGCCACACACCCAAGATCATAAGAAACAAGGAAATTTTCGGTAACCTTAGGGAGGTTTTGATTTTCGGTTTACAAAAGAAGAAAAACGAAGGAAGAAACTAGCTTACTAACCTTTGACCGAAAACAACCAAAATTCCAAAATGAATTTCGGCACAACACCTTCCCACTTCCCAAAACCGGCCACCTTCTCCCCCAACTCCCCAACATTCGGCCACATCCCCCCATGCACTCCCATCCACACATTTCAAAAGAGTGGACCAAGTCTTTCTCCTAAAGTTGCTCTCCACCTTCCATTTGAATGTGAAGACTTGGTCCAAGGTAGAATTTCACTAGCCTTCTACCTCTCCTCCATGCCGTCCCAAAAAGAAGTCAAAAGGGGAACTCTGCAACTCGAACACTAGACCTCCCCCACAAGTAAATGACGCCACACCAAGCTCCCCCTTGTAGCGCATGCTTGCCACTAAGCTAGCTCCTCATTTGTGCAATGAAACCACAATTAAAATTCTTAAACCCCAGCTTCCTCAGCTCCCCTGACTTAACACCCAAAAACCAAAATTTTCCCATTCACTCAGGCACACTCCTAGCCTACAATTAAGCCCCTAAAACACCGAAATAGCAACACAGCACACCAAACACATGCAATATCATGCAACAACAAAATAGCCCCTAACCCGGGATATTACAGTTCTACCCCCCTTAAAAATAATTTCGGCCTCGAAATTACATGGTCAAAAGAGTTGCGGGTATTGCTGCCTCATCGTATCCTCGGGTTCCCACGTCGCTTCTTCTACGCCATGATTCCGCCAAAGTACCTTAACCAAAGGCACAGACTTCCTACGCAGAACCTTCACATCCCGATCAAGAATCTGCACAGGTTCCTCTTCCATAGTCAAGTCTGGATTTACCTCGATCTCTTCCACTGCTACCACATGTGACGGATCTGAACGATACCTCCGAAGCATCGAAACATGAAAAACGTCGTGAATCTGACTTAGCTCTGCTGGCAACTCAAGCTGATACGCTACTGGTCCAACTCGCCTCAGTACCTTATATGGCCCAATGAACCTCGGACTTAGCTTGCCTTTCCTTCCGAACCTCAACACCTTTTTCCACGGCGAGACCTTCAGAAAAACCTTATCCCCAATAGCAAACTCTATATCTCTCCGCTTAAGATCGGCATAAGACTTTTGCCGGTCCGAAGCTTCCTTCAAACGAGACTGAATCAACTTAACCTTGTCTTCTGTCTCAGCAACCAACTCGGGTCCCAACAACTGACGTTCCCCCAACTCCGTCCAACACGTAGGTGAGCGACACTTCCTACCATACAGCGCCTCGTACGGTGCCATCTTGATGCTCGCTTGGTAACTGTTGTTGTAGGCAAACTCAGCTAATGGTAGAAACTCCTCCCAACTACCTCTGAAATCCAAGACACAACCTCTCAGCATGTCTTCTAAGATCTGAATAACCCTTTCTGATTGCCCGTCAGACTGCGGGTGAAAAGCCGTGCTGAAATCCAAACGAGTACCCAATGCTTGGTGCAATGCTTTCCAGAACCTTGACGTAAACCTGGGATCCCTATCCGAGATTATCGAAACTGGCACACCGTGCAACCTCACTATCTCTGACACGTATAGCTTCGCTAGCTTCTGAAGTGAGTAGTCAACCCTCACCGGAATAAAGTGAGCTGATTTAGTCAGACGATCCACCACTACCCAAACTGAATCCTTCTTGCTTGGCGTAAGCGGTAACCCACTGACGAAATCCATGGTTATCCTTTCCCACTTCCACTGAGGAATCTTCACAGGCTGAAGCAAACCCGACGGCAACTGATGTTCAGCCTTGACCTGCTGACAAGTCAGACACTTCCCAACAAACTCTGTCACCTCTTTCTTCAAGCCAGGCCACCAAAACTGCTCTCTAAGATCCCTATACATCTTGCTACCTCCAGGATGCATAGCATAAGGACTGCTATGTGCGTCCTGAAGAATCTTCTGCCTCAGCTCAACATCTTTAGGCATACAAGCCCTACCCTGAAAACACAACACCTCATCACTAGACAAGCTGTAACCCTCCAAACCACCATTCTGCACTTGTAACCTTCGCGCACTCAGAACCTCATCCTCTAACTGTTTTTCTCTGATCTGCTCAACCCAAGAAGGCTTAACTTGCAACTCTGCCAAAATACTCCCGTCGTCGTACAAACTCAAGTGGGCAAACAAAGCTCTTAAGTCCGAAACAACCTTACGGCTCAACGCGTCTGCCACCACGTTAGCCTTGCCCGGATGATACTCAATAGAACAGTCATAATCCTTCAGCAACTCAACCCATCTACGCTGCCTCAAATTCAAATCCTTCTGAGTCAGTAGATACTTCAGACTCTTATGATCCGTGTAGACTATCGATCTCTCTCCATATAAGTAGTGCCTCCAAATCTTTAAGGCGAAGACTACAGCCGCTAGCTCCAAATCATGCGTCGGATAGTTGACCTCGTGTGGCCTCAGCTGCCGAGAAGCGTAAGCCACAACCTTACCTTCTTGCATCAGCATACAACCCAATCCCGTATGTGATGCATCGCAGTACACGGTGTATTCCTTACCAGCCTCAGGTTGAATTAGAACCGGAGCCTCAGTCAAAATCTTCTTTAACTTATCGAAGCTTTCTGCTGTTTCTCAGTCCAAACAAACGGAACTTCTTTCCTTAACAACTTGGTCATCGGCGCTGCTATTAGCGAGAAACCCTCAACAAAACTTCGGTAGTATCCGGCCAAACCCAGAAAACTACGAATCTCTGCCACTGACCTAGGCGGCTTCCAATCCAAAACTGCCTCAATCTTACGAGGATCTACACGAATCCCCTCAGCCGACACTACATGACCCAAGAACGTCACTTCTCTAAGCCAGAACTCGCACTTACTGAACTTAGCATAGAGTTGCTTTTCCCTCAGAATCTGCAGCACCACCCTCAAATGCTTATCATGCTCTTCCTCTGTCCTTGAGTACACCAAGATGTCGTCTATGAAAACCACGACGAACTGATCCAGATACTGCTGAAACACCCTGTTCATCATATCCATAAACGCTGCCGGTGCGTTAGTCAACCCGAACGGCATTACCAGAAATTCATAGTGCCCATACCGAGTCCGAAACGCTGTTTTATGGATATCAGCCTCCTTAACCTTCAACTGATGGTACCCAGACCTCAGATCAATCTTCGAAAATACCGCAGCACCCTTCAGCTGATCAAACAAATCATCTATCCGTGGCAACGGATACTTGTTCTTAATCGTCAGCTTGTTCAACTGGCGGTAGTCTATGCACATCCGCATTGTACCATCTTTCTTCTTGACAAAAAGAACCGGCGCACCCCACGGTGAAACACTTGGCCTAATAAAACCTCGATCCAATAACTCCTGGATCTGAGCCTTAAGTTCCACCAATTCCTTTGGTGCCATCCTATACGGAGCAATAGACACTGGCGCAGTTCCAGGTAACAGATCTATCCCGAACTCTACCTCTCGATCTGGCGGCAAGCCCGGAAGTTCCTCAGGAAACACATCAGCAAATTCCTTAACAGTACGAACCTTCTCAATAGCAGACTCTTTAGCCTCCAAGGCATACACATGAACCACATACGCTTCGCAGCCCTTCCTGACCATCTTCTCCGCTTTCAAAGCAGATACCACATTTGATAAGTAATCCCTCCTATTACCTATCATAGCCACCTCATCACCATCAACCGTCTTAAGAACCATGCGCTTGGCTGCGCAATCCAACCTCGCCTGGTACTTAACTAGCCAATCCATCCCAAGAATCAGATCGAACTCCCCAAACGGCAGTTCCATCAGATCAGCAGCAAACACTACCCCTTGGAGTTCTAGGGGTACCTCTCTAAACAGTTTATCTACTACTACAGAGTGACCTAGAGGGCTAATCACAGTCATCTGCCTAGAAGATATCTCAGAGTCTAAGTCCATGGTCTCTACTATACTACTGGCAACATAAGAGTGCGTCGGACCCACATCAATTAAAGCAGTATAAGGAGTACCAAAAATCAAGAACGTACCGGTTATGACGTCCGGTGCGTCGCCCTCCTCTCGGCGCCTCGCAGCATACACTAATCCAGGCTGTCTAGCATCAGAACTACCCGCACCTCTGCCCGGTGCTCCACGGCCCCGACCAGAACCATTACCACCTCTGCCATTACCACGGCCCCTCTGCGGTGGCGGTCCATTACCTCTGAACTGATTACGGCCCTGACTCTCAGACTGAATCCTAGCCATCCTACGCGGACAGTCCCTAATGCGATGATCCAAAGAACCACACTCGAAGCAACCTTTTCCTCCAGTCCAGCAACCACCCCAATGAGATTTCCCACACTGATTACACTGCGGCGGTCCCTGCCTAGCAGCAACAAACCTAGCAGACTGATTCGGCCCACTCGATCTAGCCCTCTTCTACGGATTACCCGACGATCCAGAAGACCCAAAACTCCTCTTAAGCCTACTCCTGTCCATACTCTGCCTCACTGACTCCTTAACACCCTCGGCTACCTTAGCCTTCTCAACTAAGACAGCAAACTCGCGCTCCTGCTGAGGAGCAATCAGCAGCCTCAACTCGTCTCGCAGACCATCCTCGAAACGAACACACCTCTCGTGCTCAGTGGCCACAATGCCCCTGGCATACCTACTCAGCTTCAGGAACTCAGCCTCATACTCAGAAACAGATTTACTCCCCTGAACAAGCCTCAGGAATGCCTTTCTCTGGGAGTCGATATAACTAGCCCCGATGTACTTCTTCTGATATGCAGCTCTGAAATAATCCCATGTCAAATCCTCTGCAGCCACACTATCCCGAACCATGAGCCACCACTGATATGACTCATCCCGAAGAAGCGATACGATGCCCTTCAGCTTCTCTTCAGCCGTCAAGTCCAGATCATCCATGATCCGCTCAGTTGCCTCCAGCCAATATTCAGCAGTGCTAGGAGCAACACCAGATACACCTCGAAAGAATTCGGCCCCATTAGCCCGGAGTCGCTCAGGAACAGATTTCCTAACTCCTGCACCACCACCTGCCCCAGCTACCCTTTCCAACACTCGCAGCATCGCCTGTGACACTGCGTCGTCTCCAGTCTGATCTTGGAACTCACCACCTCCAGCTGGTGGCGGAACCGGTATCTCATTTTCTGAACCCTGCCCAGATCCTACGGGCTCAGAAACCGTCATTCTACCCCTACCTCTACCACGAGTATTACGACCACGTCCGCCTCGAGTGCTCATGTCTAATCTTTCTACGTATCTGATTAAAGAATTTTATGCATCAGTATTTATTCCACTTGTTTTTAAAAGCAAGTCTTATGAATATTTAAAGAGGATTTGTTCTCGCGAGTTCACAGAATCCTATCAGTTTCAATCTCTAAAGTAGCATACTATAGCTATTCATCAAATCATACCACATCCAATCAATTCACAAAGAATAGTCCGGGGTACTTACCTGAGCGAACTGGTGCCGGAGACTCGGTGCCATGCCTTTCAAACCATACTTTCAAAACAAACACTTAAACAGACTTTTGAAACCATTTTGGGCCTCAGGCCCACAGCGGAGCCTTTGAACTTGGCTCTGATACCACAAATGTAACACCCCAAACCCGGACAAGACACCACGTCCGAATCTGGTATGCTACGGGGAAATCGTTTTTGAAAAGTTCGATTTTCCGTTTAAAAGCTGAGTGAAAACACAGTGTGTTTGAAACAAATTTGAGTAGTCTTGTTTGAAGAACAGTTGATGTATTTGAAACCCGAAGATTTTGAAAACTTAGCCAGAATGTGTAGTTAAAACGAGTTTATACCATTTAAAACCTCATTAGTTTCTTAGTGATACATAAAACACTTTTAAACTTAGGAGAACTACAAGTTTGAATTGGAAACCAGTTGTATTTGTTTATCAAAAAGACTTAGTGTGATACCCGATGGTATAGTTTAAAAACCCAGTGCGTTATAGTTTTGAAATCATTATCTTTCCAAGTTTTAGTAAAATTTATTCCAAGTTACTTTGTTAAGGCATGTCAAAAATCAACTTAAAGCGTAAACAACATAAAACATAACTTTAAAGGCCTTTTACAAATCCAAATAAAACCCAATTAGAAGTAACTAAACTAAAGTACCCAAATAGTAGAGTCTGAGTAAAACTTTATTAAGCATGGCAGGTGCACCCCGAGTCCATCCCGGCTCCATGTCCGCGTCTACGAGTCACCTGAAATGTCAAAGGAGAGGGTGAGTCGAGTGACTCAGTGTGTAAATCCCGCTCCCAAGAAAACAACATGCTAACACACATCATACATAGCAACATAATTAATGCAACCCAATCCTAACCATCCATATCGCCTTTTCTACCCCGTGTGGTACCAAACCACTGGTGGTGCCAAACTACTGGTGACATATAGTCACAATGTGTTACCAAAACACTGGTGTCCCAAAGACACAATATCCGTCATTGTGGTACCAAACCACTGGTGTCCCAAAGACACAATGTGCTACCAAAGCACTGGTGACCGAAGTCACAAATCCAATGATGATGGGGCCAACCCATCGTGTGATACCAAATCACTAGCAGACGATCCCATATCTCAAGTGGGGCCAACCCACGGTGGTCAAACCACAGGGACAAGTCGCAATGAGGTGCCAAACCTCTGGTGTCCCAAAGACACAATGTGCTACCAAAGCACTGGTGACCGTAGTCACAAATCTGGTGATGGGGCCAACCCATCGTGTGATACCAAATCACTGGCGTCAATCCCGTATAATCATCCGTGGGGCCAACCCACTGTGGTACTGAGCCACTGGGACGAGACGCTGAGGTACCAAACCTCTGGAGGTGCCAAACCTCTGGTGACCCAAAGTCACAAAGTTGTGTTACCAAAACACTGGTGCTCGTCAGCACAATACATCACTGCTCCCTCCTCTCATATCACCCATACATGTCATACTGGCTCATGTACAATATGCAAATCATGTAACTCAGGCAACCATGTCCAACATAGCATCTCATAGCATATATATATATATAGTATAGATCATCATATCCAAAGTATCCATAATAGGATTTGTAATACAGTAGACTTACCCGGATCCGTACACATACCCCATTTGGGTATCCAACTATCCATCATACTGTTATGGTTTTTAACAGGCAAACAGGTTTATCAACAACATTACTAAGTACTAGTGTGTTAGTTTACACACCTGATAACTACGAGTCTAGAAATCCTGACAAAAGCGATCTAAGTCCCTTCGAGTACTGACTCCTACAATCGGCCAAACATTAGGGGTTAGGCATCTACACATTCGGCCAACACCATTTAGACCAAAAGGGTTTGTCGAATCACCGTTACCTTGCTATTGGTTTGATTCTTTATCCAACCCAAACCACAAAGGCTTTCCTTCCAACAATCGGCCACCTTCAAAAGAGAACTATTAACCTTTTGTTACCTTTGCCTTAATCGAACCTAAAATGATTGAAATAATAACAATACCATGTACTTACCCCTACTTACCAAACGATTAACAAAGAGAAAGGCTCCACTTGATTGCTTGGAAGTCTCCGTTGTCCTATGATGCAATCGGTTCCAACATAAGAGATAACACTCATCAATAGTTGTCATATACAACTCTTAACAAGACCCAAATCAATAAAGTACGAGCGCGAAAGGAAGAGAATATACGACTTGCACTTACCTCAAACACCAATCCTCTAATCGGCCACCCACACCACTAGGAGAGAAGGGAAGTTCGGTCAAAACCCAATAGGAGAGAAAATACTTTGGCAACACAGGGGAGAGATTCGGCTAACCTCTTGAAGATGAAGAAAACAATGAAATTTTGGTTCGAATGAAGAAAAGGGTTTGACAACAATTGAGGAAAGGTCCGGCTCAAAAGGGCAAAGAAAGAAGATGAAAATAGGTAGAGTTTCGGCTAGAAGGTTTTTGGAGAAAGAAAAGAATTGAGAGTTTGAGAGAACAGGATAATATGGTTTCGGCAATTAGGAAAAATTTTAAGAAAAAGAAAACAAAATGAGATGAGGAGATTAGCTAACTTGGCTTAACACAAAATGAACAAAAGAGCAGAGAAAGGAGATGAACATTCGGCCACACACCCAAGATCATAAGAAACAAGGAAATTTTCGGTAACCTTAGGGAGGTTTTGATTTTCGGTTTATAAAGGAAGAAAAACGAAGGAAGAAACTAGCTTACTAACCTTTGACCGAAAACAACCAAAATTCCAAAATGAATTTCGGCACAACACCTTCCCACTTCCCAAAACCGGCCACCTTCTCCCCCAACTCCCCAACATTCGGCCACATCCCCCCATGCACTCCCATCCACACATTTCAAAAGAGTGGACCAAGTCTTTCTCCTAAAGTTGCTCTCCACCTTCCATTTGAATGTGAAGACTTGGTCCAAGGTAGAATTTCACTAGCTTTCTACCTCTCCTCCATGCCGTCCCAAAAAGAAGTCAAAAGGGGAACTCTGCAACTCGAACACTGGACCTCCCCCACAAGTAAATGACGCCACACCAAGCTCCCCCTTGTAGCACATGCTTGCCACTAAGCTAGCTCCTCATTTGTGCAATGAAACCACAATTAAAATTCTTAAACCCCACCTTCCTCAGCTCCCCTGACTTAACACCCAAAAACCAAAATTTTCCCATTCACTCAGGCACACTCCTAGCCTACAATTAAGCCCCTAAAACACCGAAATAGCAACACAGCACACCAAACACATGCAATATCATGCAACAACAAAATAGCCCCTAACCCGGGATATTACAACTTGACTAAGGATCTTTTAAGAATAATCATATTATTCTCAAGACATTATTATAAAACAACTTATTTGTACACACAGGAAAAAAACTGAAATAATAATGACAATGCTTTATTTTAATAAACATGGTAAATCAAATATGTTATTACAACCATCTCATGATTGATCTTTGGGCATACTCTTACAATCTCCCACTAGCACTAATACCAATCACTCATATATCTAATACCAAGCGACTTAGTGTGACGATCATGCTTCTACTGTGTCAGAGGCTTGGTCAGGGGATCAGCAATATTATCATCTGTAGGTACTCTGCATATCTCTACATCCCCTCGACCGATAATCTCTCGAATAAGATGGTAGAGCCTAAGTATATGTTTGGATCGCTAGTGAGATCTGGGTTCTTTAGCTTGTGCAATGGTTCCATTGTTATCACATCGGAGTTCTATAACATCTGATATGCTAGGCACAACCCCTAGTCAAATAATGAACTTCTTGATCCAAACTGCTTCTTTTGCTGCCTCACTGGCTGCAATATACTCGTCCTGTGTTGTAAAATTAGCTACTATACTTTGCTTTGAACTCTTCCAGCTCACAGCACCACCAGTAAGGCAAAACACAAAACCTGATTGCAATCGAGAATCGTCCTTGTCGGTTTGGAAGCTGGCATCAATGTAACCTTTTACACTTAACTCTTTCTCACCTCCATATATTAGGAACGTATCCTTAATTCTTCTTAAGTACTTAAGGATATTCTTGACTGTGGTCCAGTGACCTTCACCGGGATCTACTTGGTACCTATTCGTCATACTTAAGGAATATGAGACATCTGGACGGGTACATAACATGGCATACATGATAGATCCAATAGCGGAAGCATATGGAATTTTACTCATGCGTTCTCTCTCTTGTGGAGTTGAAGGACACATTTCCTTTGAGAGTAAAATACCATGTCTCATAGGTAGGAATCCTCTCTTAGATTCTTCCATATTTAACCTTTTCAATACTTTATCTATGTATGTACTTTGGCTTAGACCTAGTAGTTGTCTTGATCTATCTTTATAAATCTTGACTTCTAAGATGTAAGTGGCTTCGCCCAAGTCCTTCGTAGAAAAACAACTTCCTAACCAAGTCTTAATAGACTGCAAGGTAGGTATGTCATTTCCCATGATAAGTATGTCATCCACATACAGTACCAAGAATGTGATAGTGCTCCCACTAACTTTCTTGTAAACACATGGTTCATCGTCATTTTTAATAAAACCAAACTCTTTGATTGCATCGTTAAAACGAAGATTCCAACTTCGAGAAGCTTGCTTTAATCCATAAATGGATCTTTGTAGCTTACATATCTTTCTAACATCCTTTGGATTGACAAAACCTTTAGGTTGTGTCATGTACACATCCTCTTCAAGTTTCCCATTAAGGAAAGCTGTTTTGAAGTCCATCTGCCAGATTTCATAATCATGAAATGTAGCTATGACGAGCAAGATCATGATGGATTTAAACATAGCTACAGGAGAAAAGGTTTCATTATAGTCAACACCATAAATTTGGCGAAAACCTTTAGTGACTAATCGCCCTTTGTATGTTTGTACATTACCATCCATGTCGGTTTTCATTTTGAAAACCCACTTGCACCCTATAGGTTTAACCCCTTCAGGTGGGTCAATCAAAGTCCATACTTGGTTTCCATACATGGAATCCATCTCAGATCTCATGGGCTCAAGCCATTTCTCAGAGTTTGGGCTCGTCACCGCTTCTTGATAAGTCCTAGGCTCATCCTGATCTATAAGAAGAACGTCGCCATGCATTGTAATGAGAAATCCATATCTCTCAAGTGCATGGCGTTCTCTTAAAGATTTGTGCAGTGGTTGTGTTTCTATAGCAGTTACTTGTTCCTCAATTTCTTATGGAATTTGCTGTTGTTCTATCTCTGGTTCAGTGGTATCTTGTGATTCTCGAATTTCTTCAAGTTCAGTCTTTCTCTGACTTACATTTCTAGAAATAAATTCTCTCTCTAGGTAGACACCAGTCAGAGCAACAAACGTTTTGTTCTCAGTGGGATTAAAGAAATAATATTCTTTGGTTTTTTTTGGATACCCCACAAAAATACACCTTTCCATTGTGGTTCAAGCTTAGTAGATGTCTGACGTTTAACATAAGCTTCGCAACCCCAAATTTTCATAAAAGACATACTGGGACGTTTCCCAGTCCACATCTCATATGGCGTCTTTTGAACCGATTTAGATGGAACACGAAAGCAGCTGTCTCAAGTGCATGTCCCTAAAAGGAAGTTAGTATATCAACATGACTCATCATGGATTGAACCATGTCTAACAGAGTTCGATTTCTTCTCTCAGAAACTCCATTCCATTGAGGAGTACCAGGAGGAGTAAGTTGTGAGACAATCCTACATTCCTTCAAAAGATCATCAAACTCTAGGCTCAAATACTCTCCACCTCGATCAGATCAAAGTGACTCGATAGTTTTGCCTAGTTGATTTTGTACTTCATTTTTAAATTCCTTGAACTATTCAAGGGACTTAGATTTATGACGCATGAGATAAACATACCTATATCTACTGAAATCATCAGTGAAAGTAATGTAGTGAAATCCACCTCTGGCCTGTGTATTTATTGGTCCGCATACATCAGAATGTATTAGGCCGAATAAATCACTAGCTCGTTCACTTTTACCAGTAAAAGGAGATTTAGTCATTTTTTCCAATAATCATGATTTACGTACTTCAAATTGTTCAAAAACAAATGAATCCAAGAGACCATCTTTATGGAGTTTGGATATGTGTTTCTCACTTATTTGGCCCAAACGACAATGCCAAAGATAAGTTTGATTTGAGTCATTTATATTTTTTAGTATTTATGTTGTAAATGGGATTCATTTGATCTAAAATATAGAGGCCATTAATCAATTGTGCCGAACCATAGAAAACATTATTGAGATAAAAGGCACAACAATTATTCTTAATAATTATCTCAAAACCAATTTTGTCTAAACAAGAAACTGAAATAATGTTTTTAGTCAAACTGGGCATAAAATAGCAATCCTCTAAACATAAATCAGGTCCACTAGGCAAAGATAAAGTATATGTTCCAACAGCTAATGTAGTAACTTTTGCTCCATTTCCAACTCGCAGGTCCACATTTCCTCTAGCCAAAGTCCTACTCCTTTGTAGTCCCTGTACAGAAGTACAAATATGAGAACCACAACTAGTATCTAATACCCAAGAAGTAGTAGTTGATAAATTAATATCAATAACATAAATACCTGAAGCAGACGTTCCACTTGTTTTGCCCTTCTTGACTTCCTCAAGATAGATAGGGCAGTTTCGCTTCCAATGTCCAATCACACCACAATGAAAGCAGTTTCCTTCCTTAGACACCCCACCTTTAGGTTTCAATGCAGCCTTTCCTTTTCCAGGCTTGGGCCTACCTTTGCCCTTGGGCTTTGTTTGAACTTTGGCCTTTCCCTTGCCCTTATTGTTACGGACCATCAGTATGGGCTTGGGTCCAATCTTTTTCATGTTGCCTTCAGCAGTTCGTAACATACTGAGCAACTGTGGCAAAGTCTTGTCAATTTCGTTCATATTGAAATTGAGGACAAACTAGCTGTAGCTATCTGACAACGATTGCAGAATAACATCAGTGGCCAACTCTTGGCTCAATGGAAACCCTAGCTTAGATAGGCTTTCAATATAGCCAATCATCTTAAGGACATAAGGTCCTATTAGGCTTCCTTTAGCCAGCTTACATTGGAATAGGGCCTTAGAGATATCGAACCTCTCTTACCGTGCTTGCCCTTGATAAAGTTCTTTTAGGTGCTCGATTATATCATAAGCAACCATGTCCTCATGTTGCTTCTGAAGCTCAGGATTCATAGTGGCAAGCATAAGACATCCAACGTCTACCATGTCATTGAGATGCTTCTTGTAAGCATCTCTATCAGCCCTCGAGGTATTAGTGGGTGGTTCATTAAGAAGTGGTTGTTCAATGACATATAATTTTTGTTCTTGTTTGAGGACAATCCTCAAATTACGGAACCAGTCAAGAAAGTTCAAGCCATTCAATTTGTCTTTCTCAAGAACCGATCGTAATTAGAGTGTATTAGTGTTTGCAGCCATAATATATCTACAACAATTAAATATGCATGTGAGTAAATTTACCAAGTTTATATCAATCATTAAAAAGACTTTATTAAATGATGTTCCCACTATTTTATTTCAAAATTAATAACCCTCATATATTAATTTCGGAAAGACTTTCTCTAGTGGGTTAATGATCCATATTTCACCTCCTCTTAAGTTAGCTTTGGCTTTACTCTCAAGACTACGGTTATTTAGGTAAGCATCATTTGCTAATTACATCATATGTAACTCCTAATATTTGGTGAACAACTCTTGTTCTAATCATCTTATGATTTATCCAATTTACTTGCCTATAGGTTTCTAATCCTATTAGAGTAACCTAGTTAGGTCATTAACCAATTTTTAACCAACGAATATCACTTGTTTATTCTTCGCGTTTAACCAAGATAAATACTAGTACTTCGCTTTGGATAAACCTACATAGTATTGATCGAGGGCTTAACGAGGGCAAAATTGGAAGGCCATGTTGACTTAATATTAGGTTGTTGCATCTCACCAATTATGGTCTACTTTAGTCCATTTAGTCTTTTAATTTATCTCATCAATTAATGGGGTTTATTATTATCAAATTTCAATATATTTAAAATTGGCATGCTTTAGACATCTATAGCATCTCATACATGAATAAATAAAGAAATAAAAAAATGCAATAGTTATAGCCCATAAACTAATGTGGTTCAATCCAAGCCAATGGGAGAACCAAAAGAAAACCTAAAGGTGTAAGCCGTTTCACAAGCTATTAGTCCACACTAGTTGTCCCATCTTCCTTCTCGTCTAGCCCACAGCAACTCTTGCAAATTACAATATGTAGAAACTCGTTTTACATAAGAGGGAGTAAGATGAGAAGATAAATACAAGAGAATAGTAGTAAGGCACGACACGCAGGTCATATTTATAAAAGAAAATACAACCTTTTATCAAATGGGTCATCGGGCTATAACTATGCATTTCAAACACCGTGCATGTCTAAAATAGCATACATAATTCAACGTTTTGCTAAGATGAATTATAAAATATCCTTTCAACCTTTTGTGGGCCACCAAGTTTTTTTTTATTAATTTTTTATTAACAAAACATACTGTAAGTAGATAGGGCCTGAGGCGGTCAAAGGAAGTGGGCTGAGCCTGTAACACCCCAAACCCGGTCTATGCGTTAAGGCCAGATTTGACATGTCACATGAAATAAATGTACATCTAGACCTTTAAAGATCTAAGTAAAATAGATTTTCAAAGCTTTGACATGGAGTTTATTGAAAACTAAGGTTGATTGATAAATCAAACAATTTGAGACGTAAGAGTTTATAAATCGAAACTTTAAAAAAAAAATAATTAATATTTCGAGAGGATTTAAAAGAGTTTGAAAGATGATAATAAAATTGATGAACATTTTAAAGAGAAAATTTTCTGAGTTAAAAATATCTATGAAAGTTAATACGAAACCCCCTTTTTGCATATCCATTTGAGAAAAACGTCTATTTATGTTTTTAGAAAAATCTCACTTTGAAGTAATTAAAGTAAATTCTAAAAATCCATCAAACATAAAACAATATTAAAAATTTATCCAGAGGCCTTATTACAACTTAAATTAACCAAGAAATTAAAAGTGCTTAAAAAGAAATCCAAATTTCAAATAACCATTATTCGTAGTATGGCCCCCACCGAGTCATCCATAGCCCAAGTCACCATCACTGATCGTTACCTGAAAAAGATAAGGAAAACAGGGTGAGTTACTAGAACTCAGTGTGTAACCTACTTACCATTGTCCACTGGGCCAAAATCCAATTAAACATTTATTTGGGCCAAAGCCCATTTACAAAAAAAAAAAACCATATATAATATGCATGTGATATGAAGTTCCCAAACCAAACCTAATTTTCCATCCGCTACACACCACCCGTACCAACCAGCACACCTGTAGGGGGCTTTAGTCACCCACCTCGCCAACACACCAAACGTAGGCATTAAGGCGTTTATATCAAATTTGTGGACAAGCCACCAGATTAACAGAATTTACATGGCATTGCCATTTGTCATATTTGTGCCAGAGCCACCAGAATTATGTAGCAAAGCTACCAGAACTTCTCTTCATCATTATCCCATCCCATGCAAATCATGTATATAATGCATAGCCATTCACAACAATTTATTCAGAAATTTCTTACAAACATCATGGCCCATTATAACAATTTATCAAGTTGGCTAATTAAGCAAAATATCATCTTGGCCCATTTCGCAATTTATTACAAATCAGCCCATATAGCAAATATCTTATGGCCCATATAGCAATTTATCAATTGGGCCCACATAACAAATATCTCAATTTGGCCCATATAGCAAACATCAAATGGCCCATTAAGGGTATTTCCGTGATTTTCACAGTCTTAATACCGATTTCATAATCTTTACCAAAATAGTGATAACTATGCCATTTTACCCAATTTCACCAAAATGTGTTTTAATCAAGCGATTTACCATTAATACGTTTTAAATATCTAACCCATGAAATACGGTGTGAGATTACACACCTGATTACGGTAAGCACTACGCTTTCCTGATCGTCGACACCTAAAATATTATAACGCTCGACTAGACATTACTCACTATTTAATAAATCTACTTTAAAACAAACGATCTAAGATTTTACCCTCGGGATCGCGAACAACTACGATTTGTCGGTTTTCCTCGGTTGATGGTCCAAAACCCGGTGGAAAGTCCCGAATCGCTGATGCCTCACAATTGCGAACAACCTCGAATAGTTGATTCTCACCGGATGAGGGTCCACAACCCGGTGGAAAGTCTCGAATCGCCGAAACAGCCTTTCGTTTGAATTTAGAAGTAGGGATCGTAAATCTGCTCCTTTTTCGATCACTAATCACTACCCCTTTTGATTCGATATTGTTTGCCTCCATTAAAAACAAATGTTAGTCCAAACTAATACTACATTATTATGAACGATTGATCTTAGGAGTAAGGTTGGCTTACCACAATATCCGAGTGATCCACAAATAAATCCCTATAATATAATCGGTTACTCCTTTCCATTCTGATAATCATCTTAACTAATAAAGGATGATCATGAAATCCGTGAAGAACTCTTACCTTAGAGATTTTTGAACCAAATCCTAGCGATTGCGAGATGACTTCGAAAGAATGATGGTTCGGCCTTCCACTATATCACTACGAAGAAGAAAGGGTTTTGTTTAAAAGAGAAATAGATGATGATTTCGGTCAAAAGGACCCTCCCAAGCCAAAATATAGATTCGGCAAAAGAGAGAAGAAAATGAAAAGAATTGAAAGAGTTCTTACCGATTGTTCAAGAGGTGAATGGCAACCCGAATGAAAAGAAAGATCAATAAAAGGATGGAAGATTCGGCTATAGAAAAATAGTGGACTCAATATTCGGCTATGGTGAAAAATATTAGAGAGGAAGTGATGTTTGAAAGATTTTGCAAAAAGAAAAGAAGAAGAAGAACTAGAAAATATGATGGATTAGTTTCGGTTTTCAAGGATGATGAATGAACAAAGAAATGGTCTCCAAGTTTGTATGCATTCAGCAAGAAGAAAGAAAAGAAATGGAATGTAACACCCCTAACACGTATCCGTCGCCAGATTAGGGTTACAGGCATTACCAAATAGCCAAATCTTTTTCAATCAATTAATACTTATCTTAGACAGACAAAGCACATGAGTATAGTATATATATATATATACTTGATATACTAAGTTAAAACATATTCAATCTAATCATCCATAAATACAAAATGATCAAACAATATACTTCTAACCTCATTAATAGCATATTTATCTATATTTTATTCTATGGTACAGACACCTATTTAGTCCACTACTTTTATAATCGTTTCATGCAAATATGCCTCACGTACCATTTCATTTTGAATCAAAGCATACCGAACCTTGTAGTTGGAACTACTAATAAGCATCATTACTGTTACATGCATTGTAACACCCCAAACCCGGTCAACACACCACGACCGAATCTGGCATGTTACGGGGTGAAAACGTTTGAATAAAAACAAATTCCCCGGTTTATTTCTATTAAAAACTCTTTTATCGCTTTAAGGTTTAGAAAACCCTATACAGAGCGATGTTGAAAACGTTTTTGTGTTGCTTTAAAATCCGGAGAATTCAGGCTTGAAAATCCGTTTGTTGTTACTAGTTTTTAGAAATCATACGTTACTTATTAAAAATCAGGTGAGATGAGCATAGTCAAGTTTAAAACCATTTGCATTTGAAGTTGTTTGAAACTTTAGGTTTGGAATCATCTATGTTAACTTTGTTATTACCTTGTGAATAATGTTACCCGATGGTAACGTTTGAAAAAAACCCGACATCGAGTATAGTTTTCAAAACATCGATTTAATCCCGGTTGCTTAAGCAATATCAAATTATCAATCACATGCATAAGATAGGTAAAATAAAATCCATAAGTAAAACCCAAAATAATACTTAGCAGCCTTATTACAAAACCAAAACCAAATTTAAAGAAAATAAATAAAACCGAAATAGTACTTGAAAGTCAAAACCCAAAACTAGCATGCATGGCCACCTCGAGTCCTCCCCGGCTCCATATCCGCGATCTATGCCTCATCTGCAAAATATAAGGGAAGGGGTGAGTCACCGAGACTCAGTGTATAAATCCCCAACCCGATAGTGCAAACACTTACGCAAATCATCAGTAAAACATGCAAATCATGCAACCCCATAATCTAACCATCCGATCTCCTTTATCTACCCCGTGTGGTCAAAACCACTGGTGGTCAAAACCATTGGTGACCGAAGTCACAAATATATATATATATATGTGTGGTCAAAACCACTGGTGACCGTAGTCACAAATCAAGTGATGGGGCCAACCCATCGTGTGGTCAAAACCACTGATGACAATCCCGTATCAATCATGTAGGGCCAACCCACTGTGGTACCAAACCACTGGGACGAGTCACAATATCCATATGTGGTCAAAACCACTGGTGACTGTAGTCACAAATATCATCAATGTGGTCAAAACCACTAGTGGTCAAAACCACTGGGACTTAGTCACAATTAATAATATCAAAGACGGGGCCAACCCGCCGTGTGGTCAAAACCACTGGTGACAGTCCAAAATAATCCTTCCCCCTCCTCTCAACAATCCCACCATCATGTCCATCTCAATCGTGGCATAATAACATATGATGATGCAAATAACATATGGCATAGCATTTAACAACGACATGATAGCATATATCGAGATCCATATAATAGGGGACTTACCCGGAGTCCATGCTCATGCTCACAAGGCATAACTACCGGTTTCAATGGCTATAACAGTCACACAATAAACATATCATACTAACGAAGTGTGTAAGCGTTACACACCTGACTATTTGTAGATCTAAGTGAAATCCCGAAACTACGCGAAACTAGCGAGATCCCGAAATGTTTGCCTTCACCTTTCCTACAATCGGCCAACACATACTTTTAAGATTATAGCCATTCGGCTCAATCACCAAAATCCCGAAGATATGTCGCACAAAGGTAGCACTTACCTTAACGCTGATTTGGTTTCCAACCAAATCTCGTAGCTACGTGATGAACCTCCCTTTACAATCGGCTAAGCCCTGGCATAAAGATAATTAGCCTTCGGCTTTTGAACGAATAAGAAACAGATCCAAACGCTAGAACCCTTACCTAGCTCGGCAACCAAATCCCGAAGATCCACTGTATTCGGCTACCAAGCACCAACGTTCGGCACCCCTAAGTGATGTTAAGGGTTTCGGCTACCATTAAAGAACAAGAATGAAGTTTTAATATATGTGAATCTATAATAAAAGGGAAGATAGAAGGAAAGTGAGGTTTCGGCATTACCCAAATCGATCAAGAAGAGAAGAAGAAGTCACTTACCCGGAGATTCGGCTATGACTCCAAAAAGAAAGAGATAGATTCGGCACTTCAATGGAGACCAGATCACATGAGAAGAGAAAGAAATAAGGCCAAGGATATTCGGCCAAATACTTGAAAGAAGAGAGGAGAGAACTCAACAAGATTTCGGCTTTTGAAGGTGGTAGAGATGAAGAAGAAAAGCGAATGGGAATGAAGGAATTCGTCAAAGGAGAAAGCAAGAGATTTCGGCACAGGGAGATTTGAAAGAAAGAAAAGATGTAGTAGAAAGAGTTGCTTTCGGCTTTGAGCAAAATAGGGAGAAAAGAAGTGAACTAAGATGGATTCGGCTAGGTAGGCTAACAATGAGTGAACCGAAAAGAAAAGGGGAGAATGGCTATTGAGTTTCGGCTTTTCAAAAGGAGTGGCAAGGATGGTTCGGCCAACTACCAAAGTTGTCGAAAGAGAAAAGGAAATAAAAGCAATAAGGTTTCGGTTTCTGACATTAATCGAAAGTGGAGCAAACCTTCTAAACTAGCCGACTTTGGCCACCTCCCATAGCACATTCGGCCACCCTCCAAATAGCCCAAAACCGATTGCACTTGCCAAAACACCTTCCCATATTTGGCTGAACTCTCCCCTTCTCAAACTCCTCCTTTTTCTCCACGAAATCCTCCATTCCACTCATTCAAACAAGTTTGAATGATTCCATCAGCTAAAATCCCTCTTCTCCACATATTTTAAATCTGTCAGCTTGATCCATATCTTCCCAACAGAGTCCCACCTGAGCACTCCACCTACCCTCCTTTTGCGTGAAAAAAATAATAAGCAGGAAGTGCAATTCCTGCTACTCGAACCCAAGCACTCCTTCCCTGCATGTGGCGTCACCCTCCTGACACCTTAGTGGCGCCTCCTCTGCCACTTTTCCAAGGCACACCTTGTGTCTAAATCCTCCAATAATTTCTTTTAACCCCTAACTTTCTTAGCTTCCTCTCTCTAAGCACTAAAACAAAATTTTTAGCCATGACTCAGGCCTAACCCGAGGTCATGCCTAGACCTCAAAACATGCTAAACAAGCACAGTAGGCACATTAACACATGCAAACACAAAATGCAGAGACCCCGATTTAAGGATATTACATGCATACATCACTTGACTTTACATCTATGGACTAAGAGACAATACACTTCATTTATAAATAAGCGAATATATCCGAATATGCATAACCTTAGCTTTTAATGCATAACCACAACCTAAATGTGCATGTTATATGCATAGATCAAAGACCGAATGTGCCAACTAAGCTTCCATAATTCATGCAAAATTCATATTACTAATTGTACAACAATTGACCATATATGAACATAGGTCTCAAAGCCAACTTAACCTAAAAACACAAGCATATAAACCATGCCTTGATCGAATATTCATTACCACTTTTCCATAACTTGTAACTACTTATACTTATCATTAACAACGAATCCAACAAATTAACTTACATACACAATCTTTAATCATAATATCACTCATATTACTTAACCGAATCAACTATATTAAGCAACAACAACCCAAGTCAAGTTTTTCTCCAACTAAATACATAACATTCGTATCACCTATTCACATTTCAAATGGTACCTAAACCACATCCGAATACAAACAATAATTCATAGCATGAGCAAACCATTTCATCAAAACACATAAACAAAGTTTAACCAAAATAGATAGCCATCTTCGCATGGCTAAATATATATACATGATCAAGTATCTTTAGTAATACAGCTTAATCTAGCCTATACATGCCTTTTCAACTCAAAAACAAAGTTTATCAATACCAAAAGAGAGTCGATAGTGTGGTTGACTTCTTCAAAGATCCTTCGAGCCCGTAGCTTGCATCAAAAGTCTATAAAATAGAAGTAAACAAGAACACACCGTAAGCATGCTAGCTTAGTAAGTCTTAAGCAAAAACATTATCACATTCAATAGTAAAACATTTAAACAACCAACTCATAACCTTAATAAACAATTCTTATCTTATATGTATATATATATACACAATATGGCCGAATATGCATATATATATAACACCAACTTACACATTTCCTTATACCTTTACAAATACCTTAACTACTTATGCTTTCGTTTAGCCAATTTTCTTATCACTTTGATAATCCTTTTCTCAATAACATCACATACATACATCTATATACATACATGCATATTCATAGAACACTTAAGTAGGAATAACACATACCTTACAACCGAATTGACAATTTCACTTCCACACACTTAGGCATACTTAATTCATTCCACCAAAATCATTAGCACTAAATTTTCTCTTAAAATAGTAATTCAATAGCTAGAACCTACTAAACATTACCTGAATCTCACACACCGGCACTAAGCCTGCTGAACTCAGAGTCCGAAATCATAACACCGGCATTAAGCCTGCTAGGCAATAAGCCCAATATATATATATCACCGGCACAAGGCCTGCTAGGCATTAAGCCCGAAATATATCACCGGCACGAGGCCTGCTAGGCATAAAGCCCGAAATACAATACAATTATTCTTGTAATACACATTTCTAAAAGCTGATTTCACAAACCAATCACATACTTCACATTTTTTCCAATTATTATATCAAAGCTACATATTCATATCATATTGTCAATTTATGCATTCAAGCCAAACTAACCCATATACATTCGGCTTTTACAATAATATATACTCAAATTTATCGAACATCATCATTTAACAGGTTCATAAATAATTCTTTGATATATTTCAGCTTAAGGACTTACCTCGACTGTCGACGAACCGCGTAATCCGACTATTCGATAACCTTTGTCTTTCCCCGATCCAAATCTGTTTTTCTTTGTTCTTGATCTAAACACATTTAAAATTTAGCTCATTCAATTACAATTCATCTCAATTTAGTCCCTAAACACATAAATAGGAAAATTACCATTTTGCCCCTAATGTTTCACATTTTTACAATTTAGTCCTATTTGCATAAAACACAAAATACACAAAATTCCACTAATCTACTCAAGAGCCGAATCTTCCTAGGGACCTTACAAGTCCATTTATTTCATTTATTTTGCAAATAAGCCCCTCTAAAATTTTATTTTTGCAATTTAGCCCAAAATACTCAATTTCACTAAAATTTTCAATACAAAACATACTAATCTTTAACATATCTTTAACATAAAATCATCAAACATCAAAAACTACATGAACACATCAATGGCCGAATATCAAACATGCTTAGATTTAAAAATTTCAACATGGGTCAGCTACCGTTCGAAGCAACGATCTAAAAAACGTAAAAATTAACAAAAACCGAGCTAAAATTCATACCTAATTTAAGCTTGAATGATGGCCAAATATACAAGCTCTCAACCATATTTTTTTCTTCCTTATTTCGGTCATGCAATGATGGAGAAACAAATTTTATTTTATGTTTTATTTAACATATATTATAACATTTGATAATTTACTAATTTAACCTTTTAAACAAAATAAAACTAATTTATAACTTAAGGTCATTTATGTCATATGCCACCCACTAATTATTAAAATGGGATAATTTCCCCTTTAATACCCCACTTTAAAAAGCCATCATCAAATAGGCACTTTTCACTATAGTTTACAACTTTTTTCAAATTACGTGATTAAGTCCTTTTTCTAAATTAAACACACAAGCGATTAAATTTTCATACGAAACTTTCACACACATCAATTCACATATAATAGACACAAAATATAATATTAAAATATTTCTCAGACTTAGATTCGTGGTCCCGAAACCACCGTTCTGATTCCTTACTTACATATTTCTCTTGATTCCTTTCCCCAACTTCAACCTTGCCTTATTCTTTTAGCCACCTTACCAAAAATAATGAAGTCCACCCTTGCCATAAATACTCCTTAACCGACACATTAAGGAAGGAAAGAAAAAAAATAAAAGTCAAAATGCACACAAAGTGATTCGAACTCCTTCCCTCAAGGTACTACAAGTGACGCCATAGCCTCTTTACTAATAGCTCATTTATGCTAGCTATTTATTCAATTATTTCCATATGCTTTAAGGTCACTTACTCTATCTCCTTGAAGTGCTAAATTCCAAAAAAAAAAAAATTACTAGATCCAAAAAAATCCCAAGCCTTCTCAGGACCTCCTCCACATACGAAATTAATAATCTAACTAGCTTAGCACCAAAATAATGCAACACATGAAATCCAAATTCTAGGATGTTACAATTCTACCCCCTTCAAGAAAATTTCGTCCTTGAAATTTACCTGGTTAAAAGGGGTGAGGATATTGCTGTTGAATCGCATCCTCAGGCTCCCATGTAGCTTCCTCCGCTCCATGATTACGCCATAGAACTTTAACTAACGGTACTGACTTCCTTCTCAGCACCTTAACATCTCGATCTAAAATTTGCACTGACTCCTCTTCGAACGACAAGTCAGACCTTATCTCAACTTCCTCTACCGGTACTATATGAGACGGATCCGATCGGTAACGCCTTAACATTGAGACATGGAAAACACTATGTATCTAACTCAACTCTGGAGGTAACTCAAGCTGATAAGCCACTGGTCCTACACGCTTCAACACACGGTATGGTCCGATAAACCTAGGGCTCAACTTGCCCTTCCTTCTAAACCTGAAGATCTTCTTCCAAGTTGAGACCTTTAGAAAGACTTGATCTCCTACCGCAAACTCAATATCCTTACGCTTCAGATCTGCATATGATTTTTGTCTATCTGAGGCTTCCTTTAACCTTGCCCGAATTACCTTTAGCTTTTCCTCCGTCTCTGAAACCAACTCAGGACCCAATAACTTTTGTTCCCCCAATTCAGTCCAACAAGTAGGAGTACGACACCTACGACCATACAATGCCTCATAAGGTGCCATCTGGATGCTGGATTGATAGCTATTGTTATACGCAAACTCTGCCAATGGTAGGAAATCTTCCCAACTACCCCTGAAGTCAATCACACAACCCCTTAGCATGTCTTCCAGAATCTAAATTTCTCTCTCCGACTGACCATCTGACTGAGGATGAAATGCCGTGCTGAAATTCAACTTGGTTCCCAAAGCTTCATGTAAAGCTTTCCAAAACCATGATGTAAACCTAGGGTCCCTGTCCGATATAATAAACACTGGTACCCCATGTAACCTCACGATCTCCGCTACATACAACTTGGCCAACTTCTACAATGAGTAATCCGTACGAACAGGTAGAAAATGGGCAGTCTTCGTCAACCGATCCACTATTACCTAGACGAAGTCTTTCTTAATAGGCGATAAGGGTAGCCCACTAACGAAGTCCATCGTTATCCATTCCCATTTCCATAATGGAATCTTTACCGGTTGCAACAATCCCGACGACAATTGATGTTCCGCCTTCACTTGCTGACATGTTAAGCACCTACTCACAAATTCAGTAACCTCCCGTTTCAACCCTAGCCACCAATATCGTTCACGGAGGTCTCGATACATTTTACTTCCCCCGGGGTGCATAGCATATGAGCTACTATGCGCCTCACGCAGAATCATTTACCTCAATTCCGAATCTTTAGGCATACAAATTCTTTCGTGAAAACACAATACTCCATCATTATTCAATCCAAATTCCCCTATCACACCACCTTCCATTTGCTGAAGTAATGAACCCAACTTTTCATCTGATGACTGCTTTTCCTTAATCTGACCTAACCACACAGGCTTCACCTGAAGTTCGGCTAGTAGACTACCATCTTCATATAGACTGAGATGAGCAAACATTGCTCCCAAATCCGATATCACCTTACGACTCAACGCGTTTGCCACCACGTTAGCCTTTCTGGGGTGATACTCGATTGAGAAGTCATAATCCTTCAACAGTTCTATCCACCTTCGCTGTCTTAAGTTCAACTCCTTTTGGGTAAAGAGGTACTTTAAACTCTTATGATCCGTATAAATAATCGACTTTTCACCATACAAGTAGTGCCTCCAAATCTTCAAAGCAAACACCACTGCAACCAACTCCAAATCATGTGTGGGGTAATTCACCTCGTGCAGCCTTAACTGACGAGATGCATAAGCCACCACTTTTCCACCTTGCATTAACACACATCCCAAGCCTGTGTGTGACGCATCGCAGTAAACAACAAACTCTTTTCTAGCCTCAGGTTGAATCAATACTGGCGCTTCCATCAGAATCTTCTTCAATTTCTCAAAACTCTCTTGCTGCTGATCTGACCACACAAATGGTACTCCCTTGCGCAACAGTTTAGTTAGAGGTGCAGCAATCAACGAAAACCCCTCAGCGAAACGCCTGTAGTAACCAGCCAACCCTAGAAAACTCTTAATTTTAGCCACTGACTTCGGTGGTTTCCAATCCAACACAGCCTCTACTTTCCGGGGATCAACTCTAATTGCTTCGACCGACACAACATGCCCCAAAAAAGTCACTTCCTTCATCCAAAATTCACACTTACTGAACTTGGCATAAAGTTGCTTCTCCCTCGATATTTGCAATACTATACGTAGATGTGAATCATGCTCTTCTTCATTCTTCGAGTATACCAAGATGTCATCTATTCTTGATCGCCAACTTATTCAACTGCCTATAATCGATGCACATACGCATCGACCCATCCTTCTTCTTGACGAACAAGACCCGTGCTCCCCACGATGACACACTCGGTCGAATGAATCCCCGATCCAACAACTCCTGAATTTGAGCTTTAAGCTCCGCTAACTCTTTCGGCGCCATTCTATAAGGAGCAATGGACACTGGAGCCGTTCCTGGCAATAGCTCAATGCCAAACTCTACCTCTCAGTCTGGAGGCAATCCAGGAAGTTCTTCGGGAAAGACGTCTGAAAACTCCTTTACCGTTCTAACGCCTTCCACCGACAATTCCTTGACATCCAACGCACTAATGAAGGCTAGGAATGCTCCACACCCTTTTCGCACCAACTTTTCTGCCTTTAAAGCAGATACCACATTTGATAGATAATTTCTCCTTTCACCTATCATCACTACTTCTTTATCTTCCGAAGTTCTTATCGTCATCCGCTTTGCAGCACAATCTAAGTTCGCACGGTGTTTCACCAACCATTCCATACCTAAAATAAGGTCGAACTCGCCGAAATGTAGTTCCAACAAATCTGCCAAAAATGTTTCTACTTGAACTTCTAAGGGTACATTGCTAAACAATTTATTTACTATCACAGATTGTCCTATAGGACTAATTACTATCATTTCCCTAGCAGTAATCTCAAATCTAATGTTCATATTCCCAGCTACATCACTAGCAACATACGAATGGGTGGATCCGATATCTATCAAAGCAGTAACAGGCACATCAGATATGAAGAACGTACCGATTATCACATCAGGTGCATAGCCATCCTCTCGGCGTCTGACCGCATAAACTAACCTTGGTTGTCTTGCCTCTGCGTTACCCCTGAAGCCATTGCCTCTACCTGGTGCACCTTAACCTCGACCTGCGCCATTACCACCTCGACCTGGTCCACGGCCCCTCGGTGGCTGCTGAGCGCCTCTAGCTGGCTGTGCGTCATGGTTACGAGCTTCCTGAGTCGGAGCAGTCCGTCGAGGACAATTCTTAAGCTGATGGTCGTTAGAACCATATTTGAAAAACCACCGATTCTCTTCCAGCATTCACCAGGGTGTCATCTTCCACAGTTAGCACATGGTTGTATCTGAGTGGTAGCAGTAGATGCTCTAGCTTGAGCTGGCTCATCATTCCTGGGTCTCTTCTGAAACTTTTTAGCAGGACCTTAGTACTTAAAGTCCCTCTTGCCTTTGCCTCTATCTCTTTCTCGTTTTTGCCGCTCCAAGTGCTTATCCTCTTCGGCTATCTTTGCTTGCTCCACCAGTGTGGTGAAATTCCTTTCTTGTTGTGGGGCTATCAATACCCGCAACTCATCACTCAACCCGTCTTCAAAACGCACGCAGCATTCGTTGTCAGTTGGCACAATACCTCGGGGATAACGACTCAGATGCAGAAATTTCGCTTCGTAAGCTACCACGGTCTTACTTCCTTGAACCAGATTAAGGAATTCCTTCCTTTGGGCATTCACATAGCTAGCCCCGACATACTTTCCTTAGAATGCAGTTTTGAAGCAATCCCAAGTAACACGATCGACCTGAGTGCCCTCCCGAACAGTAGGCCACCATTGATATGCCTCGTCTCTCAACAAGGACACATCTCCTCTCAATTTCTGCTTAATGGTGCACTCTAAATCATCTATAATCTGTTCCACTGCCACGAGCCAATACTCCACTACATTTGGGGCCACACCCGAGACACCCCTAAAAACTTCGGCACCACTTGATCTAAGTCGTTCCGAAATTGATCCACGAGCTGCTCGCCCAGTTCTAGCCCCAACAACCTTTTCTAAGACTCACAACATTGCTTGGGACAAAGCAATGTCCTCCCTCATACGGTCATGTGATCCAGTCTCAGTCCCGGGTGACGCAGGTGCGTCCATTTCCGGTATATGTCCCAACGCTTTAGATGCAACTCCAGCGCCTCGACCTCTACCACGGACTCGTCTACCGCGTCCACGTCCTCTAGCGCTCATATTGAGTAATTCGATTTAATCTGATTAAAAGTCTTATGAATCAGTATACTATTTCGATATTTATTAAACAATATCTTATGAGGTATAAGAAGTAAAGTCGTTTTTGTAAACGCGACCTATAGTCTCAATCTCTATAGTTTCAACACCTAAAACTAAAAGTTCTAGAGTGTTCCTATAGTCATATCATCATAATCATACAATATCATACTTACTTGACTTGGTGCCGGATACCCGTGGTGCCATGCTTCCTTTTTGAAACATGCATTTTAACTTTACAATTCAAAACAACTTTGGAAAACCTTTTTGAACCCAAACCACAGCCGAGTTTTGAACCGGGCTCTGATACCATAAAATGTAACACCCTAAACCCGGTCTATGCGTTAAGGCCAGATTTGACATGTCACATGAAATATATGTACATCTAGACCTTTAAAGATCTAAGTAAAACAGATTTTCAAAACTTTGACATGGAGATTATTGAAAACTAAGGTTGATTGATAAATCAAACAATTTGAGACGTAAGAGTTTATAAATTGAAACTTTTAAAAAATTAATTAATATATCGAGAGGATTTAAAAGAGTTTGAAAGATGATAATAAAATTGATGAACATTTTAAGGAGAAAATTTTTTGAGTTAAAAATATTTATGAAAGTTAATACGAAACCCCCTTTTTGCA
Source organism: Gossypium australe (assembly GCA_005393395.2). Lineage (NCBI taxonomy): Eukaryota > Viridiplantae > Streptophyta > Magnoliopsida > Malvales > Malvaceae > Gossypium > Gossypium australe. The sequence continues at coordinate 57,582,182 of CM016616.1, read as the reverse complement.
TATCCATTTGAGAAAAACGTCTATTTATGTTTTTAGAAAAATCTCACTTTGAAGTAATTAAAGTAAATTCTAAAAATCCATCAAACATAAAACAATATTAAAAATTTATCTAGAGGCCTTATTACAACTTAACTTAACTTAACCAAGAAATTAAAAGTACTTAAAAAGAAATCCAAATTTCAAATAACCATTATTCGTAGTATGGCCCCCACCTAGTCATCCATAGCCCAAGTCACCATCACTGGTCGTTACCTGAAAAGGATAAGGAAAACAGGGTGAGTTACTAGAACTCAGTGTGTGACCCACTTACCATTGTCCACTGGGCCAAAATCCAATTAAACATTTATTTGGGCCAAAGCCCATTTACAAAAAAAAACCATATATAATATGCATGTGATATGAAATTCCCAAACCAACCCTAATTTTCCATCCGCTACACACCACCCATACCAACCAGCACACCTGTGGGGAGCTTTAGTCACCCACCCCGCCAACACACCAAACGTAGGCATTAAGCCGTTTATATCAAATTTGTGGACAAACCACCAGATTAACAGAATTTACATGGCATTGCCATTTTTCATATTTGTGCCAGAGCCACCAGAATTATGTAGCAGAGCTACCAGAACTTCTCTTTATCATTATCCCATCCCATGCAAATCATGTATATAATGCATAGCCATTCACAACAATTTATTCAGATATTTCTTACAAACATCATGGTCCATTATAACAATTTATCAAGTTGGCCAATTAAGCAAAATATCATCTTGGCCCATTTAGCAATTTATTCCAAATCGGCCCATATAGCAAATATCTTATGGCCCATATAGCAATATATCAATTGGGCCCACATAGCAAATATCTCAATTTGCCCCATATAGCAAATATCAAATGGCCCATTAAGGGTATTTTCGTGATTTTCACAGTCTTAATATCGATTTCATAATCTTTACCAAAATAGTGATAACTATGCCATTTTATCCAATTTCACCAAAATGTGTTTTAATCAAGTGATTTACCATTAATACGTTTTAAATATCTAACCCATGAAATACGATGTGAGATTACACACCTGATTACGGTAAGCACTATGCTTTCCTGATCGTCGACACCTAAAATATTATAACGCTCGATTAGACATTACTCACTATTTAATAAATCTACTCTAAAACAAACGATCTAAGATTTTACCCTCGGGATCCTGAACAACTACGATTTGTCGATTTTCCTCGGTTGATGGTCCACAACTCAGTGGAAAGTCCCGAATCGCTGATGCCTCACAATTGCGAACAACCTCGAATAGTTGATTCTCACCGGATGAGGGTCCACAACCCGGTGAAAAGTCTCGAATCGTCGAAACAGCCCTTCGTTTGAATTTAGAAGTAGGGATCGTAAATCCGCTTCTTTTTCGATCACTAATCACTACCCCTTTTGATTCGATATTGTTTGCCTCCATTGAAAACAAATGTTAGTCCAAACTAATACTACGTTATTATGAACGATTGATCTTAGGAGTAAGGTTGGCTTACCACAAAATTCGAGTGATCCACGAATAAATCCCTATAATATAATCGATTACTCCTTTCCATTCTAATAATCATCTTAACTAATAAAGGATGATCATGAAATCCGTGAAGAACTCTTACCTTAGAGATTTTTGAACCAAATCCTAGCGATTGCGAGATGACTTCGAAAGAATGATGGTTCGGCCTTCCACTATATCACTACGAAGAAGAAAGGGTTTTGTTTAAAAGAGCAATAGATGATGATTTCGGTCAAAAGGACCCTCCCAAGCCAAAATATAGATTCGGCAAAAGAGAGAAGAAAATGAAAAGAATTGAAAGAGTTCTTACCGATTGTTCAAGAGGTGAATGACAACCCGAATGAAAAGAAAGATCAATAAAAGGATGGAAGATTCGGCTATAGAGAAATAGTGGACTCAATATTCGGCTATTGTGAAAAATATTAGAGAGGAAGTGATGTTTGAAAATTTTGCAAAAAGAAAAGAAGAAGAAGAACTAGAAAATATGATGGATTAGTTTCGGTTTTCAAGGATGATGAATGAACAAAGAAATGGTCTCCAAGTTTGTATGCATTCGGCAAGAAGAAATGGAATATGCTTCTTCAAGGTTGCATGGATTCGGCAAGGAGAAGAAAAGAAGTTTGGGAAGAAAAGAAAAATGATGCCAAAGTTGTCAATAAAGGATTGGCCAAAACAACCAAAATTTTACCTATTGCAATTGACCAAATTCGGCTAGGAGAGGGAGTTTTGAGAGAAAAATACAATTGATGGTATTGGTATTTTGACCCAAAACTAACACTTTTATTTTTGTACCAAAACATCAAACACTAAATTTACTATCATCCCAACTCCAAGCCATCCACATTCATCCCCCCTAGGATAAGAGTTTGGCCACCCAAACTTTCCAAAACACCATCCACAAAATAAGCCCCTTGTCCCCCTTACTTACCTATTTCTCTTGATTCCTTTCCCCAACTTCAACCTTGCCTTATTCTTTTAGCCACCTTACCAAAAATAATGAAGTCCACCCTTGCCATAAATACTCCTTGACTGACACATTAAGGAAGGAAAGAAAAAAAATAAAAGTCAAAATGCACACAAAGTGATTCAAACTCCTTCCCTCAAGGTACTACAAGTGATGCCATAGCCTCTTTACTAATAGCTCATTTATGCTAGCTATTTATTCAATTATTTCCATATGCTTTAAAGTCACTTACTCTATCTCCTTGAAGTGCTAAATTCCAAAAAAAAAAATTTACTAGATCCAAATAAATCCCGAGCCTTCTCAGGACCTCCTCCACATACGAAATTAATAATCTAACTAGCTTAGCACCAAAATAATGCAACACACGAAATTCAAATTCTAGGATGTTACAGAGCCCCCGCGGTACGAACCGCATACCCCTGTCAAATGAAACCTCATGGGTTGATAACTTTAATGAATAGAATTGTGTTTTCAGGATTTTAATCCTTGAGGTTTCATATCGGAACAACCCTTGTTCCACTAGCCATACCACCGTCGCATCATTACAAATCTGTTAATAGTTAACAGTAATAACATAAAAATGAATAGGCCACAACACCATGATTAACATTTAATCAATTATCGAAAGGAACAGTTATCAGGTTATGCTTAAACGATTTAAATAGTCGAAAACGTAATAAAAGTAAAGCATGCATCTCATACAATTGTATCACCCAAGTATTTAAACCTGAGTCTGTATCACACAAGTGGCTCTGATACCACTGTTGGATTGCCGGTACCCTTATGGCGTAGTAGAAAAAAATAATTCCAGTGATCCAAACCATGGATCCATGTGCGAGGAACGAATTGGGGTGAAATAATGGTTTCGAAATTACCAAAATTTCAATCTGAGTAGACAGTGACGCCTCGGCAACAAGAATTCTGATCTACTATCGAACCAAGCCGCAACCTTTTATGATTTCAGTCTCTACGTAATCCACCCAGTTGACGATGAACGGGAGAAATCTCCAAAACTGTTTTGGAGGTTTCTTTGCTTGACGGGTGCTAGACCTCACAAGCAATTTTTAGGGTTTCTTATAAACACTCTTATTCACTTATTACCTTTTATAATTGGTATATATATTATGAATCATAAGTAAAAATAAATAAATATAATAATATTTTAACTGAAAATTATAATTGCATTAATTATAACAAGGATTTCGGTAAACTATATTTATTTAAATTTATATACAAAACAAATTCATATATTAATAGAACTATGTTCTCATTATGTGTACAACATCCTTGTACATATAATATGTTCAATATTTGATTGCCAAACTAAATTAATTCTTTAATTAATTTATTTCATGTGACAACCAAATACAATACTAACTATGTTTTATTCCGTTCATTTCAACCATAGGGTGTGACCCTGTAGGTTCTTGTAGCGTTTGTAACACCCCAAACCCGGCCCAAACGCTACGACCGGATCTGGTATGCTACGAGGTTTACGTTAAAAACTTCACTTGGATGATATTTGGAAATTCAGTTTCTTTATTCAAGTATTCGTTAAGTAAGTGATATTGGAAGAATACCTTTGCTCTTTTGCATAACATAAATTTAAAAAAAAAATAAATGAAAACATTAACATAAATAAATCGGTAACCTATGCTATGGGCCTTAATACATAAACATTCCCAAAATTAAAACTTAAAGAAAAACCAAAAAAAATAATTTATGGAAATAAGAACTTGATGGCCCCTCGAGTCCGTCTCAGCTCCCATATCCACGATCTACTGCTCATCTAAAAGAGTAGAAAAAAATAATAGGGTGAGTCACCAAGACTCAGTGTACAAATCTCGAAAACACATAATAGGCTTGGGCCCACAAACACATTATGGGCCTTAGCCCATACACAATGGCAACAATCATAATTACATGATAAATAATAAATGATGAATGACCCAACCCAAACCTAGAAATCCATCCTCTACACACCAACTCGTACGAACCATCACACCTTGGGGATTTCTACAATCAACCCGCCAACCGCTACACACCATATCGACAGCTGTGCTACCTGTCTTAAAGATCGATCACTGTGTGACCTATGTGGCAAAGCCACCGATCGCCATGCGACCTTTATAATACATCGTAGCATTTCGACAGCTGAGCTGCCTGTCATAAAGACCGATCACTATGTGGCCTATGTGGCAAAGCCACCGATCGCTATGCGACCTTCTTCGCCTTCATCATATCCATCCCATCCCATGCATACATACATGCAAAATCAAGCAATGTATTACCTAAGAGATTTCAGTTTATTGCATACATCGATACACATAGAGAAGTTTCTATGATTACGTACCTGACATCCCTTGCCTACCCTTTTTGGGTAATCCGACTGCCTATACAACCTTTTTTCGGCTTTTAGCCCATAACATATATTTACTTCAGATTACTATTTAGCCTTTTTCCGGCTTTTAGCCCATAACATACATAATACAATTTAATTAGTGTGTTAGAGATCTACACACCTGATTACCGTTAGAACGAGACTTTCTAAGCCAACGCTATCCATAGCCAACACCACCGCTATCTGCCTAAGGTGTTGTTCAGAAGCTGATAACGAAACATTAGGTTAAGGCACAACTAACGAAAAGAAAACGATTGACCATGTTAAGGAGAATTGAAATCCTTACCTTGAAATCCCGAAAAGTGATATGAGATTTAAGGACTAGTGTTTTCGGCTTTTAGATCTAAGAGATCTACTTCAATTCTCGAATGTCGCCCAACAAGAAAATACATAGAACCATTAACCCATTAGCTTTTCGGCTTTGTCTTCCAAAAACTGAAAGAGAAAATGAAGAGATAGGAAAATCGGCACTCACCTTGACACAAAGAATTAGACTACCCCTTTCAGATTCTGGCTTTTTGAGAAGATCAGAAGATGATAGGAATGAGTCTATGTAGATTCGGCTTTTAATGAAGAAATCGGCAGGAAGAAGAAAAGAGAATTTCAGCAGACCAGAGGTAGGTTCGACTTTAGCAAAGATCAAAAGAAAAGTCTGTAGAAAAAGGATTATGAGGTTTCGGCTTTTAGAAGAAAGAAGAGAAAAGAACAATGGAGTTTTGGCTTTTGAATCAAAGTGAAGATGAGGGAATAGGGTTAGGAATTTCGGCTTTTACTCAGAGAAGAAGAGAAAGAAAAGATGGAAACCCTAAATGTCGAAAAATAAAGAAGAGAACCCTCACCTGACTATTTAAAGTTTCGGCACTCCTAGTAACCAAAAGCCGGAATTGCCTTCTTTTGATAACTAAAACCAGTTAATTAGCAAGGGAAATTTCGGCACCCCTTAGCCATATCAGAAACCAATTTCTCCTCCCCTCTGAGTTTGAAATTCGGCCATCACTTAGCCTTGCAGATAATTTCTATCTTTTCTCTTTTATCTTCCATATTATCAACTATAATATCTACATTATCCCATTCACATAAATCCTCCTATTTTTGAGCCTTGTTGCCGTCCACTCCACCTAACCCTAATGCCAAAAATTAGCTAACTTAAATTAAAAGAATTGGGCTCCATGAAACTTAAATTTGGGCCCATTACTCCCTTGTGTGGCGTCACCTCATTGCTCACTAAGTGGCGCCACTGATCACTGGGCCACAAGCCCATTTTGATATTTTAAACTCAGATACCACATTTTAAACCCTATAGTGCCCAAACAAAAATTTAACTAAGACTTCAGCCCAATCCTGAGCCCAATTTGGACCCCTAATGCTTAAATTAACTCATTACACATATTCACCCATTAAATACATAGGCCCAAAAATTCAGGATGTTACAGTTCTACCCCCTTAGAGAAATTCCGTCCTCGAAATTTCCAACTAACTACTAATCGTACTACCCAAGTCTCACCACTATGCTTTCGCTGCGCACTCTAATTTAATAATATATAACCATTGCACGCATACAGTTTCTATACCCAAAAATATAGCATCCACACAAAACATACCCGACTTAATGGTGATTGAACAATCCCGAGCCTTACGCTCCTCAGACCTGCATCTTAAACACGTTCCTGACTTCCTTCAACATTCACCCAGATGACGCCTTCTGCAATATTCGCAAACTCGAAAGTTTGGACGTACCTTAACATGCTTCACAGAACGAGACTGCAACCCTAGAAAACTACGATCTCTTTTTTTCTTACAGTCCACGCACCCAACCCGAAGTGTTTCACCGATTTCTTTAACCTCCTTCAGTACCTCCCTAACTAGCTGAGTCAGCACATCAGTCCTAACACTTCCACGGCCTCGGCCGCAACCTCTTTTTCCTCTTCTAGCGCTCATCGTTGATTCTCATATTATCTGAATTAGAAATTTTATGAATTATTAATTTCTTTCACTGATTAACCACGAACAATCTTATGGGAAGTATTTTTAAGAGTAGTTCTTTCGAATTCGAACCTATCTACTATTTCAGTCTCAAGTTTATCTCCTAATTCTAGAAACCACAGACATTCAACCATCACACATTAACAAACATATAACTACCATGAACTCACATTCATCACATAAGGGTATCTTCATTATTTCACTACCCAGGGGTTTTTCCGTAGTTTTGCCCTACAGGGTATTTTTCCAAATAAAGTATCTTGGTAATTTTCACAAATCAGGTGTATTTTGGAAATTTTACAAAACTTGGGGGTATTTTGATTGTGAAATAGGGTGGCTGTTCCCTTTCGGGTTTTAAATTATAGATTTTGGCCCGTCAACAAATCCTCATGGCTAAGGTGAACAGTCATTACGCACCAGGTAGGGTTCCAGCGAATAGGAGGTGAGTCACTAGGACCGTTTAAATACCAAGCTCTCCCTGAATCTAATCCTAGATATGCATATGCTTGTTGCCACACCCTAACCCAGCGACTTGTTTACGGACATGTTTAATTAGATTAACTCTTATGGAATTGAAGAGTTGTTTAACTAAGCCTAAGGTCCATTAATACTATCATACTAGTCTACGTCCATAAAGCCCATCAACCCAACAAATATATCACATCAAAAGTTAGAATACTTACCTGTGTGGATCGGGTGCCGGTAGACTCGAAGGCCATATTTTCTTCTAGAAATTTTTTTTAAAATTCACATCAACTTACAAAACATTACTAGACCCATTTCACAGCCTGAGTTTTGAACTGGGCTCTGATACCAAAATGTAACACCCCAAACTCGGCCCAAACGCTACGACCGGATCTGGTATGCTACGGGGTTTACGTTAAAAACTTCACTTGGATGATCTTTGGAAATTCAGTTTCTTTATTCAAGTATTCGTTAAGTAAGTGATATTGGAAGAAAACCTTTGCTCTTTCGCTGGACATAAATTTAAAAAAAATAAATGAAGACATTAACAAATATAAATCGATAACCTATGCTATGGGCCTTATTACATAAACATTCCCAAAATTAAAACTTAAAGAAAAACTGAAAAAAATAATTTATGGAAATAAGAACTTGATGGCCCCTCGAGTTCGTCTCGGCTCTCATGTCCACGATCTACTGCTCATCTGAAAGAGTAGAAAAAAATAATAGGGTGAGTCACCAAGACTCAGTGTGCAAATCCCGAAAACACATAAAAGGCTTGGGCCCACAAACACATTATGCGCCTTAGCCTATACACAATGGCAACAATCATAATTACATGATACATAATAAATGATGAATGGCCCAACCCAAACCTAGAAATCCATCCTCTATAGACCAACCAGTACCAACCATCACACCTTGGGGATTTCTACAATCAACTCGCCAACCGCTACACACCATATCGACAGTTGTGCTGCCTGTCTTAAAGACCGATCACTGTGTGACCTATGTGGCAAAGCCACCGATCGCCATGCGACCTTAATAATACATCATAGCATTTCGACAGCTGAGCTGCCTGTCATAAAGACCGATCACTATGTGACCTATGTGGCAAAGCCACCGATCGCTATGCGACCTTCTTCCCCTTCATCATATCCATCCCATCCCATGCATACATACATGCAAAATCAAGCAATGTATTACCTAAGAGATTTCAGTTTATCGTATACATCGATACACATAGAGAAGTTTCTATGATTACGTACCTGGCATCCCTTGCCTACCCTTTTTGGGTAATCCGACTGTCTATACAGCCTTTTTCCGGCTTTTAGCCCATAACATATATTTAGTTCAGATTACTATTCAGCCTTTTTCCGGATTTTAGCCCATAACATACATAATACAATTTAATTAGTGTGTTAGAGATCTACACACCTGATTACCGTTAGAACGAGACTTTCTAAGCCAACGCTATCCGTAGCCAACACCAGCGCTATCTACCTAAGGTGTTGTTCAGAAGCTGATAACGAAACATTAGGTTAAGGCACAACTAACGAAAAGAAAACGGTTGACCATCTTAAGGAGAATTGAAATCCTTACCTTGAAATCCCGAAAAGTGATATGAGATTCAGGGACTAGTGTTTTCGGCTTTTAGATCTAAGAGATCTACTTCAATTCCCGAATGTCGCCCAACAAGAAAATACAAAGAGCCATTAAACCATTAGGTTTTCGGATTTGTCTTCCAAAAATCGAAAGAGAAAGTGAAGAGATAGGAAAATCAGCACTCACCTTAACACAAAGAATTCGACTACCCCTTTGAGATTCCGGCTTTTTGAGAAGATCAGAAGATGATATGAATGAGTCTATGTAGATTCGGCTTTTAATGAAGAAATCGGCAGGAAGAAGAAAAGAGAATTTCGGCAGACCAGAGGTAGGTTCGGCTTTAGCAAAGATCCAAAGAAAAGAATGTAGAAAAAGGATTATGTGTAACATCCTGAGAATGGGCCTATGCATTTTTGGTTTAATTGTATGAAATGACATGTCTTATGTGTTATGAATGTGTTTTGAAACGTTTTTGGAAACCTGGAAATGTATGGAAATGTTAAGTGTAAAAAGAGGAAAGTGAACATTTTTGGAAACTAGGAAATGTAAGGAAATGATTTAGAAATGATTCAAAAGAGGAAAGTAAACATTTTGGGAAACTTGGAAATGTATGGAAATGTTAAGTTTAAAGGAGACAAACGAAAATTTTTGGAAACTTGGAAATGTAAAGAAATGTCACGTTTTAAAGGTTAAAAAGAGGAAACTAAGGCAGGGTGGCCTTAAGAAAATTAATAGGAGGAATTTGACACACAAACAGGCTTGGAAAAGTGGCCTGAAGATATCACTTAAGGCCCAGGTAGGTGACGCCACAAGCTATGCAAGTGGGCCTGAGTTTGAGTCACTTGGGGAGCAAATAAAAGAGTTTTATTTTGCTGCAAGGAGCAAGGGAGTTGGACGACACATGGCTAAATTCTAGGAGCTTTTATTCTTTTATAATTAGTGGATAAATAAGGGATAAATAAAGGATTTATTTATCATTATTTTCAAGAGATAATTGTTGGATTAAATTCTTTTAATAAAGTGATAATTCAAGGGATAAAGCTATCAAAATAGAAGAGTGGTGGCCAAGTAAGGGACTCTAGCTAGTAAATTCGGCTATAAAAGGAAAAGAGAGGCCATTCATTCATTCACTTTTCCTTTGCCGAATTTCTTAAGCAAGTTCTCCTCTCTCTGCCGAATTTCCTACAGTTTTTATTATTCTTCTCTTTGTTAGCCAAAGCTGAAATACCTTGTGTTCTAGCCGAATCCTCCATCTTTATTCTTCCTTCTCTTTTCTTTCTAATCCCTCCAAAAGCCGGAAGTAAGCCTTTTAAGGCCATAGCCGAATATCTCAAGTGGCTTCAAGCTTAGGTGCTGTCGATTTCTTCAAAGGTAAGAACAAGTTTGATTTCTATTCTTTTCTTTTAGATTTGTCAAAAATCTTAGACTAATCCCATCAATATTCTTGTTGCCGAAACCTTGAGGAGATCTTTCGGGATTTACTAAGTGTCAACTACAAGGAAGGAGAAGTTCTTTTCCCGAAGGTACACCATAGGCCGCGTGTTCCCTAGTTATTCGGTGAGTTTCGGGATTTAAAATCCACAAGGCAAGTGTCTATAGCATTCGACCAAGGCTTATTTTGGTATGAAGATCTATTTCTTATTTCGTTTAAAAGCCGAAACTAATTAGTTAAGTGATTTTAGTGCCTAGCCGATTGCAAGGGGACAACTCTGCGAAGTTTTGGAATTTGACTATAGTCAATTCGACACCAAGGTAAGTTTTAGTGTACTAATCCTACTAGGATTTGGATTTATGGCTGAATGGCTCTTTACTAAGTATTAAATGATTGATTAAATGTAGAGATCTAAGATCTAAGGCATTAGATCAAGCTTTTCGGGATTTGGATTGGAAACCCTAAGCGAATCAGGTGTGTACCCTACCCTAAGCTTTAATATGTTCATGGCTATGTTTTAAATTAAATGTGTTATTAAGAATGTGAAAATATGGCTAAAGTACCATGCAATGGTACAAACTACTCAGGTACGTTTCCTACTCCTACTAGGATTATGAATATATGTTATTTGTAACATGTGAAAAAGTGATAAGAATGTGAATTAAGGCATGATGTACATGATATGTATGATATGGGGCATTCGGGTTATATGAAAAGGGGAAGTGAATGTGGTGACCTAAGACCACGAACACGGTGACCTAAGACCGTGATATCTGAATGTGGTGACCTAAGACCACAGTAATCTGAATGTGATGACCTAAGACCACAGTAATCTGAACGTGGTGACCTAAGACCACGAATGCGGTGACCTAAGACCGCGATATGGAGTGTAGCGGAAGGAGGGTCGACTTAGTAGTCCCCACGGTGTACAGGTTGGTACGGGGGAGTGTAACGGATGGCTTAATAGGTTTGGGTTTGGGTTGCATCATTATTTTTACCTGTTATTTGAATATGTATGTGATATGATAATGCATGCCTGAAATGTTAAGACTTAGTGTTTGTGTACACATTGAGTCTGTTTGACTCACCCCGTTGGGGAACTTTTTCTTCCAGGTGATGATCAGTAATGGATCGGGTCGGCAGGAGCTTAAAGGTGGCCATGCACAACAAGGAAAATTTTATTATTTGGACTTTTATTTTATTTAAGCACTTTAATTCATTTTTGGGAATTATTTGATGTAATAAGGCCATAGTTGAACTACTTTATTTTTCCTTTATTTATTAAGGTACAAATTTTTATTAATTAAAGATCAAGTGAAATTTATTTTCAAATAAACTCTAAATATTTTGTCACCTCAAATAAACTCGTTTTCAACTCAAGCCCAACCCAAAACAAACTTTCTTTCAAAACACCCAAGTTTTTCCTAAGTCACAAAAGAATTTGAAACGGTTTACACCGAGGAACATACCAGATCCGGTCAAGGCTCGTGGGCCAGGTTTGGGGTGTTTCATTATGAGGTTTCGGCTTTTAGAAGAAAGAAGAGAAAAGAACAATGGTGTTTCGGCTTTTGAATCAAGGTGAAGATGAGGGAATAGGGTTAGGAATTTCGGCTTTTACTCAGAGAAGAAGAGAAAGAAAATATGGAAACCCTAAATGCTGAAAAATAAAGAAGAGAACCCTCACCTGACTATTTAAAGTTTCGGCACTCCTACTAACCAAAAGCCAGAATTGCCCTCTTTTGACAACTAAAACCAGTTAATTAGCAAGGGAAATTTCGGCACCCCTTAGCCATATCAGAAACCGATTTCTCCTCCCCCTCAGAGTTTGAAATTCGGCCACCACTTAGCCTTGCAGATAATTCCTATCTTTTCTCCTTTATCTTCCATATTATCAACTATAATATCTACATTATCCCATTCACATAAATCCTCCTATTTTTGAGCCTTATTGCCGTCCACTCCACCTAATCCTAATGCCGAAAATTAGTTAACTTAAATTAAAAGAATTGGGCTCCATGAAACTTAAATTTGGGCCCCTTACTCCCTTGCGTGGCGTCACCTCCTTGCTCTCTAAGTGGCGCCCCTGACCACTGGGCCACAAGCCCATTTTGATATTTTAAACTCAGATACCACCTTTTAAACCCTATAGTGCCCAAACAAAAATTGAACTAAGACTTCAGCCCAATCCTACGCCCAGTTTGGACCCCTAATGCTCAAATTAACTCATTACACATATTCACCCATTAAATGCATAGGGCCAAAAATTCAGGATGTTACAACGTTAGCGGAAATACTAGAACGATTCTAATGTTATAAACAATGAGTGGCATCTAGCAATGCATCATTGCTACCTAAGTTACAAGAAGTCATGATTCGACATAACCTTTTGTGATTAACCTTTCATGCATTGATCCTTCAGTCCTGTATCTCTGGAATGGACACAAGTCATGGAATAGTCACACTTGCATAGTTCATCTCATGTTTCTTGATATCTTGAGCAGACTATGATATACAAATTAGTATGACATCTCATATCAACTTATTTGAGCATGGCCATGCATTTCTAGCCTCACTCAATCAAGTGGCCTAAGATATTACTCCCATTATGTAGAAGGGACTTATCCTATATTGATCAACCATATCCCTCTACATAGATTGTGGCATATCCAACATCAGCCTTTATAGAACAACCAGTTACGGTGTACATTTGACTATATCAAAATATACAACTCACGATGTTGGGATAATGATGATCTTAAGTCTGAGGATCATATACATATTAATCACTATGAGTAATGTTGTGACAATTAGATAATAATCCAAGAAACATACTCATAGTGGGTCAGTCCAATATGTTGGTCTCTAACACACATATTCATGCATTGATTTTGACACTCCATATTAATCACAACTCTTTATCATCAATCAACTACACGTTAGTCTTAATGCATTGTTGTTGTCCTAGTCAACAATAATACTTGAATAAGGATCTTTTAAGAATAATCATATTATTCTCAGGACATTATTATAAAACAGCTTATTTGTACACACAGGAAAGAAAACTGCAATAATAATGACAATGCTTTATATTAATAAACATGGTAAATCAAGTATGTTATTACAACCATCTCATGATTGATCTTTGGGCATACTCTTACAATTAAAGCCAGCTCGGATCCAAGGATTGTCAGCTACTCAATCACACTATCGGCCATCTATTTTGGTACTTTTGGAAGTTGTATATTTGGTATATGGCATGTATAGGCTAGTGATTTTAGAATGTTTTTGAGATGTATAGTTCTAGCCATGTGATATGGTTTGATAGTTAAATGACTTTTGTATGTGTTTTGGATATGTGAAAATGATAGTTATAAGGTGAATATGTGATGTTGTGTGAATGATCATTTTGGTATGTTTTGGTGATATGTAAGTGATATGTTTCATGCTTGAATTGGTTGATGGGAATGATGGTTAAAATGTATGTTTTGGATACATTTGAGATATGAATTTGGTAAAGATTGATGCTTGTAGGAGTGACCCAAAATTTGGATGCCAATTTGGCCTTGCAAATGGCCTATATTTGCCTACACGGTTGAGCACACGAACATGTGTCTCGACCGTGTCTCTTAAGGTTGCATTTCAAAACAAGTCACACTTGCACACGGGCCAGACAGACGGGCGTGGGACAGGCCGTGTGAATTAAGTCAATGTTGCCCATGAGTCAAGCACATGGGCGTGTCTTCGGCCGTGTGGACAAGTCAGTATGTATGCCCTGTTTTGCAATGGCTTGGACACACGGGTGTGTCTAAGGCCGTGTGAGACACAAGGCCTGCCCACACGAGGGTGTGACCTCTGTAACTTTGAAAAATGTTTGATTTTTGGAAAAATTTTGTATGTGCTTGGTTTAGTCCCGACCCCTTCCTAATGCATGTTTAAGGTCTCGTAGACCTCTTAAATGGACTCTATGTATAAGATTTGTTATATTATGATGATAATGTAATTATATTTGAGAAATGATTGTAAATGTTCTGTTATATCCGGTAACGCTTCTTACCCCTAGACCACCGATGGTTACGTGTTAGGGGTGTTACAATGGGCGTGTCCTATGGTCACACGTGCGTGTCCCTTGACCACAAGAGCATGTGTGCCCTGCATCTAGGAAAAAAAAAATTAGAAATTTTGCGAAAAATTCTTTTAGTTCCCGATTTAGTCCCGACTCGATTCCAATGTTTATATTGGGCCTCGAGGGTCCATTCAAGGGACAATATGATTAGTTTTAGATATGAATAGTAATTGACATGAATTATGTGAAATTATTCTGTAAACTTTAGTAATGCTTCGTAACCCTGTTCCGGCAATGGATACGGGTTAGGGGTGTTACAAGTAGCTTCTAAGTTACTTGAAACTCCATTAATAAACAGGGTCCCTAGCTTGATTAATATTGTAAAACTACTTGTATCACTAAATTTTTGAGGTTCTTGATTAAAGACGATTGTTTTACAAAATTAATCCATGTTAAATAGGTCTTCTTTTTTTACAATTCTCAATTTCTTCAATAGGATTTGAAAGCTTTCGTGATTCCTTTATTAGTTCTATAAAAGTTAACATCTCATAGAATGTTTGAAATGGAGTCAGGACACTTACCTCATCATCTAAATCTTGATGTGGTTCATCCTTTAATTTTGATGAACCTGATGTTGTCAAGAGAACAAATTCCGCATTTGAGTCAATAGCCAATTCTACTATTGACACTGTTTCACGTTGGATTTCTTGTAGTATTGTTTCTTTTTTTAACTCACCGAGTTCCATTAGATTATTCTCGCCACTTAAGGTTTCTTGGCTACTCAAGATTTCACCTTTGTTTTCACCCTAATTTTTTTTCTGGCAGGTGACAAATTATACTTACATTTGTGCTATTGTCATGATATTTTAGATCTATCAAGATTTCACCTCTAAGTTGGCCTAACTCTAGCATCAATAGTCTCTATTTTTATTGAATTTCCAATTCTTCATATACGCCTTCTTCATAAATTTCATCATCATAATTGATTTCATCATCCGTCCACATGTAATTATTGGTTTTGATAGTTTCTCTTATAGGAATCTTTCCTCTTTTCAAGTATGTAGACTGGGAATTCTTTGAAGAAAAGAAAAATGTTAATACTGTAAAATGAATAAATAAGTAAATATAAAGTGTTGAAAATCATGTCTATAATTTATAAATTTCCTAATTATTCTATTAGCATGTAAAAGTTAAAATTAGTTTAGTAGCGTGCCTCCTCGGTGTCGACACCAATAACTTGACCACCTTCGGACGTACCAATGTCCAGAGTAGAAATCCTGCACAAAATATGTTAAATAGACGGTATCCACAAGTATGCAGGTCAAGCTATAATATAGTTAAAATGAAGTGGGTGAGTACTCTAAGGATAGTACCCAAGAGAGGCGAGCACTAAATCAATCTTTAATCTAAACACAAATAGATCTAATAAGTACATTAAATAAATTATATTACGAATAAATATAAATAGAGATTCTTGGGATTTTCATAATAATAAAGACAATAGCATAAATAAAGAAACGTTGGGAAATCAATGAGTAAGCAATATCGAATCTGAGCATGGGTGATAAGCTCGCTTTGGCAATCATAACTAATTGTCGCTTCAGGTTTCTTATTCAATCAACTAGTCGTTACCCTAACAGGATCTCTCGATCTTCCACAAGACTAATGAGTCGACAAGAACTAGTTATCTCTCGACTTCATAGTCCAGACCAGTTCACGGCTAAGGTGTTCATGGATAGGCCATACCAATTTGGGTTAATTTCCACCTAGCTAACTTCCTAAAGTCATCAAGCCTAGGGTTCGAGTCCTTCCCCTCTTGAACAACTATCGGTTAAGGAAACCCTACACAAAAATTAATTAACCATACCACCACTTGCGAATCCCCCATAAAAGGATTAGTTCCTCATGGATCTTGTAAACATGATAAACTTGATTTAGAAAATAGACATGAATAACAAATCAAGAGAATAAGGTTTAAGAGAAGCCTGAATCATATTAAAGATAATGTTGAATCCACACAGGGTTGATTGATTTCCACAGATCGAATCTACCAATGAAAGTAAATAACAAAACTAAAATATTCATAAACAATAAGAAAAGATAAAAAAATTAAAAACTTAGACGATGTAGAAAATTTTAAAATATCAAAAGTTGTCCATAACCTGTTTAAATGAGCCTATTTATAGAATTAAAGTGGCCGTCGTCCTTAACCCTAGGTTAGCTGTCGCTTTCGTGCTTAATGTTTGATTGTGCGTACCAAAATGCCTTTGGCTCGTAATTATTTCCCATACAGAGTCGATGTCGCGACATTGAAGGTAGTATGCTAATCTTTAAGGGTATGTCGCGACATCCTCAGTTTGTGTTGCGACACCGAAGGCAGTCTTGAAATTCTTCTATTTTTCTCCCTATGTTGCGACGTCCAACTTTCTGTGTTGCAACACTGTAACTGGTATAGAGTTAACACACCACCTTCTCATGGTCTCTTACACACTTACAAAGCATATTAGCTCACCCTTAGGCCTCATTCGGTCCCTAAGGTCAATAAAGACTAAAAAAACAATTTATTGAATTTAAGCAAACTTGTGAAAACTTAACTAAAACCTAACTAAAATACTTGTGTTCAAGCTCTTCAAATGCGAAAACTAGTTTAACAAACAACATCAAATTATGACAGATCAGCCTCACTAGAGTGAGAATTTTCAAGTCTTTTATTTGATATATCAGTAATAAGCAATGTGTAAATATTTGGTTTGATAAAATAGAAATTATTTGACATCCATCCATTAAAGATAAGATTGCAATTTTTAAATATTGCAATTCCATTATAAAAGTCACGGTCAAGCCATTTTGATATAAACATGCAACAGAAGTTAATTTTCTTTTGAAATTTGGTATATAGAAAATGTCTCTTAAACTAATCTTATTAAAATTATCAAAATAAAGATGTACATCTCCCACTACTTTAGTTGCTACACTTGTCCCATCCTCGGTTTGCAATGATAAGTTCTTATCTCTAAGATCTTTCATCTCCCCCAACCCATTTATAGAAACACAAACATAATTAATAGCTCTCGAATCAATGACCCAGTGGTCTATCGAATCCTCCACTGTACAAGCTTCTATTATAAAGAGTTCCATACCTTTCCCTTTGCTAGCTAGGTATTCTTTCCAGTTTTTGGAGTTTGCCTTGAACTGCCTTTTCTTACTGCAGAATAAGCTTTTAGACTTAGATAAGTCTTTAGGCTTCCTGGTCCGCTTTCTTTCCACTTGTGGTGGCCTAAAGATGTAACGCACTCCACCCGACCTGATCATCCAGATCCGAGTATTGGGTGTTACTTCCTAAGATAGATGTAACCTAGACTTTCTCTCGACTCGCTTATGCATATATTCTAATGGTGGCTTAATAAAATTTCTTTAACTCTTATTCTAAATTTCCTCAAGTATTTCATTAAGAATATCTTTACGTACAATGTATGTTTCACATTTACATTCATAATAAATAAACTACGATACTTATTGAATACGTCTTGCTTTTACTAAAGACATAAAACTTTTCGCCTTTGACATCTTAAATGCAGATTTGACTTTGCCATATAACTTTCTATACGACTTGTACTTTTATAGCCTTTCTTGGCATAGACTATGACTTCTTATTCCAATATTTGAGTAGACTTTTCTCTCGTAAACTTCTCTTCTCTATATGCACACTACAGCAAAACAGACTTTTAGCAGCGTTTTTTTGGCCTTTAGCGGCGTTTATAAGCGCCACTAAAAGTATTTGTGGCGCTTTCAGAAGCGCCGCAAAAAATGCCGCTAAATCAAACGCCACAAACTTTAGCGGCATTTTCCACACAAACACCGCTAAAGGTCATGACTTATAGCGGCACTTTCCCCACAAACGCCGCTAAAAGTCATGATAATTGATATTGCAACACTTTTTACACAGGCAAATAATCATATTCTCTTGGCTTGCATTTTGAAATGCAAAATTTAGAAAAGTTTCTACTCCATATCGATAGTCGTTGCTTACCCTTGACAAATTCATCCAAGTTCTATCCATTTCGTAGTTGTTGAAGTCTAAAATTGACAGTAAATTACACGGGTAAGTTGTTTATCTATACAGGTATTATGTAAGTTATGTAAATTATGTAAGTTATGAAGTTTGATCTTAAAATTATGTAAGTTATGTATTATGTAAGTTAAATAATTTGATGAAAGCTATGAAATTTGATCTTTAACCTATGTATTATGTATTATGTAAGTTATCTGAGTTATGTATTATGTAAGTTATCTGAGTTATGTAAGTTATGTAAGTTATGTATGTTATGTGAGTTATGTAAGTTATGTATATTATGTGAAAAAAACATAATATGGGTAACATAATAAAAGGAATGAGGAATTTACGTTTTAACCTAATATAAGCTTGTTGGTATGGGTTTGAAGTTTGAAGTTTTGTTTTTGGTTGGATTAGTATATAATAACTTTAAATAATAATAGTAGCACATAAAAGAAAAAGAGAAGCATAGAGGATATCGGATCGAATCGGTTAATTGGAGTGAGAATTAATTGGAGTATTGGATTGGAGAAAGATATTAAATTAATTAAAAAAAACCCTCATGCATCCATCGATTAAAAATTGTCATAAACGGAGGTGGGATAAGTTCTACGATGTTGGGCATGAGAAACAGAAGAAAAGAGAAATTTTATAGCAAAAAGTATGAATTGGTTGGTTGGCACATATTCCACAAACAAAATTCAATGGCACATATTTAGCCATTTTAAATTAAAAAATTGAAGGTAAATCTTTTAAATTAAATATTTGGCCATTTTATATTAAAATATATTTAAATAATGAAAAAAACATAAAAAAAAAGAAATAACTTAACAAAGTAATTAATGAGTAACAAAAATAAATTTCAATTTTAAAAAGCTTTTAAATTACTTCTTTTAAAAAAAGAATTTATTTTTTATATTAAAACATATTTAAATAATGATCAATATTATTATATTGATAACAAAATATTTATAAGTTTGGAAAACATTGAAAATATTAAATATTAAAATCAAACATTATTAATATAAAAAATTAGTAATTAGTAATTAGTAATAAACCAAAAAGCCATATAAATGTAAGTATTCTTTTAAAAAAAATAAATTGTTTTTTTTTAAATTTATAAAACATTTATTAAAAATAAATACAATTAAATTCATTTTATTAAAAAGCTACTGATATTATTAGCCCATAGGTTATTATTATGGAAGATAAAGTAAATAAAAGATGATGAATTCTTTAATATAATATATAATATATGTAATGATAGGAGCGCATGATTTTTTAGTACAATTATGGGAAAAAATAGTATGGAAATTATTGTATTATAAGTTAGATTTTTTAATTAAAAAATGAATAAATAATTAATTATTTCTTTATTTTATATACATACCTTTTAACAAATTTTAATTTCTATCATCTTATATGCATGATTTTAGTCATTTTATTTTACAAATTTTAAAATTTAGGTCTCATCATTATTATTATTATTATTATTATTATTATTATTATTATATTATTATTATTATTATTATTATTATTATTATTATTATTATTATTATTATTTGTTAAATTAAAGTTAATCAGAAAAGTAATTTTTACATTTTTAAATTTAACAACAATAAATTTAACAAAAAAAAAGTATAATAATTAAATTTAAATTTTTTAAAAATATAAAAAATTTATAACATATTTTAATAATTAACTTTTATATTTTATTTATGTTATTTTTTATATCGTACCGTACCTTAAATTTTTTAAAAAATAATACATGGGAGCTTGTCAAAAATCTAAGCGACATGATTAGACAGCAATTTGGAGGTTGTTCAAATATTATTACTAATAAACAGCAATAATAAACAGCATATATACCAACATTATTAATAATAAACAGCAATAATAAACAACAATTTGGACAGAAATTCTTTAAGATTCATTATACGTGGCATTGTTACACCTGGGGAGGATTCGTTATATCTTACAATGAGATATAAGGCAACTCGTTACGTTTCCAGCCGATACTTTGAATCTTTTATTTTATTGGACAGCAGTATAATAAACAGCATATATACCAACATTATTAATAATAAACAACAATTTGGACAGAAATTCTTTAAGATTCATCATACGTGGCATTGTTACACCTAGGGAGGATCCGTTATATCTTACAATGAGATATAAGGCAACCCGTTAGGTTTCCAGCCGATATACTTTGAATCTTTTATTTTATTGGATAGCAATATAATAAACAGCATATATACCAACCAAGCAGGATAATAAACAGCAATTTGGACAAATTCATCATGATATAACAGTTACTGATCAGAATTTTGAACTAAAACGTACCTTAATAATTTCAAGAAGATGGTGTACTCCATTCTTACCAAGAAACAGGGGCTGCAGTCAGAAATACAAACAACATTAACTCACTAATACTTTAAATAAAAACAGAAAATAAAAAAAAAAACATTAACATGAATGATGAAAAATTGTAAATAACTATACTGGATATAAATATCCAGTGCGTTGTTGTCGGAAAAGAAGAAAAAGAAAAAGAAACCATCCTTAATGTTCTCAAACATGAACGGAAATGGGGTTGAAGAATGGCAAGAAGATGCATTCATTAAGAAAGAAAAGTAGATATTGTTTCACCTATTAATTAGTTTACTTGCATTTTAAATTGGCCAAATGTTCTTAGAAACAATGCAAACTTATATTGATTCTCTTCGTTCTAATTCAAAATTAAAGTGCAACTTCGATTGATTGCCTCTCATTATTTGCCAGTATATATATATTCTTGATCTATGCTCTGTGAATGTGGCTTTCAATCCTTTATGACATCAAAGAACATGGTTGAATTTCTTTAACTAGAATTTACCAAATGCAATTCATTTTTATTAGTTCTAGTCATGATTGGATTTTTGTACATCATAAATCTGTATTTGTGCTTGCCCTATATTTTGTTTCATCTAAAAAAGGCAGCACTCAAAAAAGTTTCTTTCGTGATGATTCTAACATGCATAACATTGCATCATTTATCCTTTTAAAGCCTTTGACTAGATTCAGTGTGTAACACCCCAAACCCGGTGCAAACACCACGACTGGATCTGGTATGTCACTAAGAAAATTTTGGAAAACATGTCGTATTTTCAGAAAATATTTTTCTAAAGTTTATCTTTTTATTCAAAATATAAATAGTTGATAGTTTAAATAAAATATGCCTTTATGAATTAAAAACCCAAATTTAAATACATGCATTAGTTTAATTAAAATAAAAATTTAAATAACTAAAAGTAATAAAAGCCCATAATAAAACAAAATATAAACTAGTGGCCCATGGCCTTATTACATCGGAGTTTGGAATCCATTAATTAAAATACAATATAAAATAATTAACCGGAGTCCTTTTTGCCAAATCTTCATATTCTTCTACATGGCCACCTTGCGTTCCTCTCCAGCCCGGTCCGAAGCACTAGGTATCACCTGAAATGTTAATTAAAAGGGTGAGTCGCGAGACTCAGTGTGCAACCCTCATGCACCACTAGACTTTGGGCCTTAGGCCCATAAAACAGATTAATAATTTCATTCATTTAAATAACAAATAATATGCAAGGCCCAACCCGTTTGCCTAGGTTTCCATCCGCTACACGCCCCCGTACCAACCGTTCACACCATTGGGGATTTCTACAATCGACCCACACCGCTACACGCCAAGATGGCAGTCATGCTGCTTATCAACATATTATGGCCGAAGCCCTTATAACAGATCACGGCATTAGCAGCTACAACATGTAACAGATCACGGTATAAACCGCTACACATATAACGTATAACTTCCTCCTTTCATCAACCCAACCCATGCAATCATATACAAGCAAATTACTTATAACATTTAATCAGATTATTCACTGACCTGGCGATTTGCGTTACCCTTTTTGGGCTTCCCACATTAAGTCGAGATTTCGGCTTTTATCATAACATATAAACTTATGAACATATATTAATAATCAGTTCTAGATGGTGGGGAAGTATTACACACCTGGTTACCGTTAGGACGACACTCTCTATGTCGACACTATCAGAAGCTGCTAAAACTGCTGTCTGTCTAAGATTTTGTTCGGATGCCGGTCCACAACCTATTGGCCAATCCCGAACTGTCGACACCGCTCGCTTTTTAAACTTAGGGATTGGTTTTACAGATCCAATCCCCTCCTTTGCCTGATCCATATTTGATTCCATCGAGGGCCCTTATCAGTTGCTACCATCGTAACATGTGGTTGTTAATCCATAGCATAGGGTTAAGATTACAAATACGATAATCTAACGTAACGAAAATCTAGAGAAAACTACCTTACCTTAAAATCCCGAAAAGAGGTATGATACTTAGAGACTAATGATTTTTGGCTTTTAGATCTAGACGATCAGGTCTCCTTCAAATCCCGGAATAACGCCCTCAACACAGGAAATTCAGCTAGCACTTGGGGAGATTTCGATTTTTTTGCAAAAAAAATCAGGAAGTGAAGATGATTCAAAGAAGTCTTATGATGATTCAGCTTTTAATGAAGAAATCAAATGGGGTCTATGTTTTCGGCTTAATGGAGAAATTGGCACAAGAGAAAAAGAATGAAGAAGAGAATAGAATAAAAGGTTTCGGCTTCTGAAGAATTCAAAAGAAAAGATTGCAGAAAGTAACTAGGGTTTTGGCTTGTAGAATAGAAGGAGAGAAAAGATTGAGAGAATGGGGTTCAAATGCCGAAATTGAAGAGATATCCCCTCTCTATTTAAAGAGAATTTCGGCACCCATATTTATACTAAAATAAATAAATAAATAGATCTACACTCCCTAATCGACTCAAACTTATCACCAATTAAATTCCTTTATTATCTCCAAAATTTATCCTCATCCTCATCCCAAAAATTCCTTTTATTTAGCCAAAAATTCAATTTGAATTACATTCAAATACCTTCCCCACGCCAGCAACAAAATAACAAGTTAATGTGCTCAAGGCAACTCGAACCCAAGACCTCCAAGCACCAACACACGTCCCCTACCACTGCACCACAACCGTTCTTGTGATATATTCCATTCTCAACTTGTTTTAAAGTATACTTTCCAGCAACCAACTTACCCACGCCTGTAGCAAAATAACAAGTTAATGTGGACAAGGCAACTCGACAACACGCTTCTTGCCACTGCACCACAACTTTGCTTGTGACATGTTCCATTCTCGACTTCTTTTAAAGCATATTTTCCAGCGACCGAATCATCTAAAGGAATCTAAAAATATTAGCCAACATCCAGATTCGAACCTCCGACCTCTTCACGATGGTACACGCCCCTTACCACTACGTCGCGTATTTCATTTGAGTCATATTTCCTACCTAATTAATTATAACCCTTTCTGCCACGCTCCAGGTTTACTTAAAAATAAAAACCAACATTTAGCGCACGCCGCTGTAATAACCAATTTTCGCCCGGCCTATACCCAATAAAATAATAAACCCGATAAACAAGCAAGAATAAAACCAAAAATCCAATAAAAAATAAAACAAAAGCCATTAAAAAGTCCATAAAAAAATAGTCCAGTCTCCTTTACAAACCAATTTTAAAACCCAAAAACAGATATTACAAAAGTCCAAACTCAGATATCCAACTACGAGCCCAATTAGACCCAGAAAACCCAAAACCACTAAACAAAATGGGCCCAAAGCTTTAGCAGCCCAATATGGCCCAAAAGACTTAACAGGATCAGAGAACCCTAGGGTTCCCTCCTTCTCTCTGGCGTCGCCGACCATTCATCTGCACCACGCGCGTCTGTCGACGCGCTTCGTGCCGTTTCCAATGCCCACGCGCGTCGTTTCCCGTGCCCACGCCTCCTGACGTTTGAAGCCTCCCCAGATGCCTCGGCCTCCACCATCCACCATGCGCCTCTGTTTTCGCCTAGTCAATACACCCTTTTGCCCATACCCTGCAAACAGAGGAAGGCAACGAATAGCAGAGAAAACAAAGCAACGACAAGAACGAACGAATCTTTTGTAAATCGGTTATAAAAGAACCGAAGCAAGCTTTGTAACGGGGGGTTTTCGAGATTGAAAAAAAATAAAAAGCACCAAATGTAAAAGGGGGCTCTCCGAAGGCAATCGATCGGAGGAAAAGAAAACAAGGAACACTAAGAAATAAAAAGGAAACCAAGCACTGTACAGGATCTTGACATTCTTACGAATCTTAGGAACATTTCGCAATCGATCAGAAATAAAAAGCAAAAATAGAAATTCGAAGGTCTATTTCTTTTTTATCATTTACCATTTTCATTTTTTTATTCTACAAATTCTATAAACAAAAAGAAGGCAAGGGGGCCTTACCTTGATTCGCCCGAACGCGTAGTCGGAGGACTCACGCCGTCATCGTGGTCGATTAGAAAAAGGGGGTCGAGGGCCTTCGGCCTTGGCGCCCACGATGGTTCAAGGGTTCGGCTTCGAACAGGACTGAAATATGACCTCCAAGCGTTGTTGACCACCGAGTGTGGTGGTGGCTCGATGACCGACCCCAACCCCAATAGTCGGGCACGAAAGATAAGATGGCACCTCTTTTGTCATTTGAAAGAAATCTGGAGGAGAGGGGGCTGCACTTTTTTTTTTTTTGTGAAAGATGAGGGGTTTGATTTCAGAAAGGGAGGAGGAGGCTGAACGTCTCACTTCTCTTTAGGTTTTTTAATCAGGCGAAACGACGCTGTGTGGAGGACCCATTTTCAGTCCGACCCAACGTCCTTAAGACCCGTGCGTTTCAATGTAAGGGAATATTTACGTGTTTGGTCCCTTCCCTGCGCATTGACATCTGATTAGCCCCTTTATATTTCCCCTGTTTCATTTTGAAATTAATCTCTTTAATTTGTGCAATATTCCAATCCGGTCCGTTCAATACACTGCGTTTTCTCGACTGGGGTCATTTTCTAGTTTAATCCCTAACCTCTTATGCGCATTTTATTTTGATCATTGGTTCTGTTTTAATAGTTTTATTTATTTATAGAACGCCCCTTTATTTCTAGCTTTATTCCAAATTAATCCGTGGACAATTGGACTTTAATTTTCCTTATTAAATATAGCATTTATTTAATCATTTCAAATAGTGTATATATTATTAT
This sequence comes from Gossypium australe, assembly GCA_005393395.2. Taxonomy (NCBI): domain Eukaryota; kingdom Viridiplantae; phylum Streptophyta; class Magnoliopsida; order Malvales; family Malvaceae; genus Gossypium; species Gossypium australe. The sequence goes on along the minus strand of CM016616.1, from coordinate 57,556,530 downwards.
ATGCACGTACTTTATATACTATTATCTTAAAACCGATCTATTATGTTTTAAATTATTTTATATATTATTAACTTCATATCATACAGATTTCGCTATTAATATATGTATGTCCGTTTTTATACCTTAGGTCATTTTTCATACATTTACACATTCTTTTGTATATTATAATTTAAACTACTTATATTCCTTTGAAATTACTAACATTTTATTATATACACATTATTTATTTTGGAGTTTTATGCGGATTTTAAATTCTTTGCATACATTGGTATATTGTATACATAATGTTCATTAGATTTTCATTAGTTATAAAATATGCCTCAAATTACACCATATAACGTATGTGTACACATGTATATATGTATATATAATATTCATTTCAAAAGCCATATATATCCTTACAATATATTTTTGTGTTGAACTCTTGTACTTGATTTTAAATTGCTTTTTATGTATTTTATTAATGGTACATTGACGATCTCAAATTCATTTTTGTTTAACATTTATTACCTCTCGTTATTTGGTATTTTTTTCTGTTACTTTGATATAAATGTTGATGTTAATATTCATGAGGTATTGTCCTAGCTTGGATGCCTTATCGTTTCATATGATCGTCATCCATTTTCCGTAGAAATGATATCGTTATGTATCTTTATTTCATGTTATTCGTTATGCCATCGCTCTGTATTAGTGCTTTATGATTTCACATCGACTTTCATCCAATTTCAAACTAAGTATTTGAACCGGTTTTGGGATTGCATATCTGAAAATTTTTCAATATAAAGCAATATTTGGGTGTTTAAAAGTATGGAAAATTACACCCTAACGTGCTAGGTGTTGATTTTTCGTTCAACTAAATAACCAAATACCCTTTTTATACGCTTTGAGGATCAAAGATGATCTCGGGGTCAGAGTGTAAAGGTGTTATATCTAACGTGAAACACCCCAAACCCAGCCCACGAGCCCTGACCGGATCTGGTATGTTCCCCGGTGCAAACCGTTTCAAATTCTTTTGTGACTTAGGAAAAACTTGTGCAATTTTAAAGAAAATAATGTTTTGGGTTGGGCTTGTGTTGAAAACGAGTTTATTTTATATTGAAATCTTTTTATTTCAGGTGACAAAATACTTAGAGTTTATTTTAAAATAAATTTGTTGATCCATAAATAAAAATTTGTAAACATAATAAATAAAAGTAAAAAGAAATAAAGAAATTCAACTATGGCCTTATGGCCTTATTACATCAAATAATCCCAAAATAAAATTCTTAAGTACTTAAATAAAATAAAATGTCCATATTGAATAAAACTTCAAGCTGAGCATGGCCACCACAAGTTCTACTGTCCCGGTCCATCATTGTTCATCTCCTGAAAAATGTTCCCACAACGGGGTGAGTCAACAGACTCAATGTGTACACAACACTAAAATTTAATAGATCAGGCATACCATAACGTATCACATGCACATTCATATACAGATAAAATAATGATGCAACCCATACCCAAACCTAGATGCCATCTGTTACACATCCCCGTACCAACCTGCACACCGTGGGGACTACTAAGTCAACCCTCCTTCCGCTACACACCATCGAAGGCAGTCACTGCAGTCGACGTGCTCATCGACCATATAAATTCGTGGCATAGCCAGCAGATTCAGATAATTGTGTCATGAGACACCACATTCAGATAATGTAATCGAAGTTACCACATTCAGATAATGTAACCGAAGTTACCACATTCAGATAATGTGACCGAAGTCACCACACTCAGATAGTGAGACCGAAGTCATACATTCACTTCCCCTTTCTCATATAACCCGAATGCCCATGTTATTCATATCATGAATATCATACTTAAATTCACATTCACGTTACTTTTCACATGTTAAATATAACATATTTCGTAATCCTAGTAGGAGTAGGAAACATACCTGAGTACTTTGTACCACATTGGGGTACTTAGTGATATTCACATTCTTATACATACATATATTACATATAGCCATATAACGTATTAAAAGATAGTGTGGGGTACACACCTGATTCGCTTAACAACTTCACTGAAATCTCGAGATCTGATCTACCGCCTTAGATTCAATTCCTACATTTGATTAATCACTTAGTATTTAGTACAAACCTATTTGGCTATAAAACCAAATCCTAGTAGGATTTGTACACCTAAAACTTACCTTGTTGCCGATTGACTTAAGAACCAAGTCCCGAAACTTTGTATTCTTCTTCCTTGTATTTGGCCAACTCTAGATCCCTTTAACATATTAGTTTTCGGCTTTTAAGATAATAAAAGATAGATCCAAACACTAAAATAAGCCTTGGCCGAATGCTATAGACACTTACCTTGTGGATTTTAAATCCCGAAATTCACCGAATAACTAGGGAACACGTAGCTTATGGTGTACCTTCGGGAAAAGAACTTCTCCTTCCTTGTAGTCGACACTTAGTAAATCCCGGAAGATCCTTCCAAATTTCGGCAAACAAGTTTCTAATGGGATTAGTCCTAGATTTCGGTAAATCTTAAAAGAAAAAGGATGAAAATTGAATGAGATCTTACCCTTACTTTAGATATCGACAGTTCCTTTGCTTGAAGTCTCAAACTATTCGGCTATGGCCTTGATCTTAGCAAGCTTTCGGCTTTTGGAATATTGAGAGGAGAAGAATGTAGAAGAAAAGAATAGGGGTTGCAGAGAAAATTCGGCAGAGGTTATCAAGGAAGAGTAAATAATGCTGAATGGCCTCTCTATTCCTTTTATAGCCGAATTTACTAGCTAGAGTCCCTTACTTGGCCACCACTCTTCTATTTGATAGCTTTATCCTTTGTATTATCACTAAATAAAAGAATTTAATCCAACCATTATCTCTTGAAAATAATGATAAATATATCCCTTATTTATCCATCATTTAGCCGAATTTTAAAGAGAATAAAACTCTTCCTTTTTAAATAGCTTGTGCCGTCCACCTCACTTCTTCTGGAAGCAAAATAAAATTTCTTTTATTTGCTTCCCATGTGACTCGAACTCAGGCCCACTTGCTCATGTAGGTGGCGTCACTTACCTGGGCCTTAAGTGGCATTTCTAGGCCACTTTTCCAAGCCTGTTTGTGTGTCAAATTCCTCCTATTATTTTTCTTAAGGCCACCTTGCCTTAGTTTTCTCTTTTTAAGCCTTAAAACTTGACATTTCTTTACATTTCCAAGTTTCCAAAAATTTTCGTTTGGCTCTTTAAACTTGACATTTCCTTACATTTCCAAGTTTCCAGAAATGTTTACTTTCCTCTTTTGAATCATTTCCACATCATTTCCTTACATCCCTTAGTTTCCAAAAATGTTCACTTTCCTCTTTTAAACTTAACGTTTCCATACTTTTCCATACATTTCCATACATTTCCATACATTTCCATACACCTTAGGGTTCCTAGAACTCCTCAGAACACATCCAACACACCCACTGAGCCCACTATCTTATGAATTACGCACGAACGCATAACCCCTAATCTAGGATGTTACAGTTCTACCCTCCTTAAAAATAATTTCGTCCTCAAAATTACTTATTAACAGTCGTACAATCCTTCTCACCGCACTATGCTTACGCTGCGCACTCTAATCTTAATAGAACCATCATACTTTCTAGGCACTTTCTCTTAGTTTACAATCAAGGTTCCATACACCTTACTAGCAACATAAGAACGAACTGACTTTACAACGAACAAGGCAATTAAGGTATTCCAGAACCACGTCCCCTAGAGCTCATTTCTACGATCGTGCTTTAATCTAATTAAGAAATTTTATGAATTAACCTTTATTCCACTGATTACCCGCGAAGAAGTTTTATGAAAAGAATTTTAGAAGTGGTTCTTTCGTATTCATACATGCACACAGTCTTTACATTCATACATTCATCAATCAATTATGAACTTTCGTTCATTCAGAGAAACGTTGTAGTTTTCATTGTTGTTGTTTTTCCACTACCTAGGGGTATTTTCGTAATTTGCCCTATAGGGGTATTTTTGTAATTTGTCAAAATAATGTTCCTTGGTGGTTTTGTCAATAAGGGTATTTTGGTAATTTTTGAAATCCCGGGGTATTTCGAAAATTTTGAAATTACAGGGGTATTTCGGTAAATTTTAAAACTCGGGGGTATTTTGGTAATAAATTAGAGTAAATTTGTAAAGCTTAATAAATCAAGGGTATTTCCAAAATTTGCAAAACTTGAGGGTTCTTTTTGAGAATTTGTTTTCCAAATCGGTGATGTTGCAAAATTTTTGAAATTCAGGGTCATTTTGGTAATTTTGTAAGTCAGGGGCAATTTCGTAATTTTCTAAAATCAAAGTATTTTGATATTTTGCAAATTAGGGTTTTTGGACTTGTTATAAAGTAATGAATTTTTTTTTTTTGAATAAGAGCTGTGGGTATTTTGGAAATTTCATAAACCAAGGGCATTTTTGTAATTTTACCACTAGGGGTATTTTAGTAATTTTGTAAATCAAGAAATATTTCAGAAAAATTTTATGGGAGAGCTTGTATAAATCAAAAGGGTAATTTAGTCATTTTAAAACTAGGGTTTCCATAAAAATGTGGCTAATCCCTTTCGGGTTTTAGTTATTGGGTTTAGCCTGTGACTGAGTCCTCTTGGTTAGGGTGAACCGAAGCTACGCACCAGGTAGGATTCCTGCGAAGAGGAGGTGAGTCACTAGGACTGCTTAAATACCAGGCTCTTCCGGATCCATTCTTAGACATGCGCACAATGGTTGCCACACCCTAACTCGGCGACTTAACCACAGGTTTGTTTAATTAGAAATTAAAGTTTTATGTAACTTGTTGGGGTACACTAGTCCTAGAGTTCAAGTACTTATCATACTAATCTACGTTTCGTTCCTACCCTTCTACAATTCATACAATAATTCACACAAGAGATAGGGGTAGTTACCTGGTGGACTTCGGGTCGGAGACTTAGGTGCCATGCCAGAAAAACCTGCTTATTTCCAAAAATATTTTCATAAAAAACTCATTCGGGCTCGATTTGAAAATGTTTTGGGCCTTAAACCACAGGCCGCGAGTTTAAAACTGGGCTCTGGTACCAAATTGAAACACCCCAAACTCGGCCCACGAGCCCTGACCGGATCTGGTATGTTCCCCGGTGTAAACCGTTTCAAATTTTTTTTTGACTTAGGAAAAACTTGTGCAATTTTAAAGAAAATAATGTTTTGGGTTGGGCTTGTGTTGAAAACGAGTTTATTTTATATTGAAATCCTTTTATTTCAGGTGACAAAATACTTAGAGTTTATTTTAAAATAAATTTGTTGATCCATAAATAATAATTTGTAAACATAATAAATAAAAGTAAAAAGAAATAAAGAAATTCAACTATGGCCTTATGGCCTTATTACATCAAATAATCCCAAAATAAAATTCTTAAGTACTTAAATAAAATAAAATGTCCATATTGAATAAAACTTCAAGCTGAGCATGGCCACCACAAGTTCTACCGTCCCGGTCCATCACTGTTCATCACCTGAAAAATGTTCCCACAACGGGGTGAGTCAACAGACTCAATGTGTACACAACACTAAAATTTAATAGATCAGGCATACCATAACGTATCACATGCACATTCATATACAGATAAAATAATGATGCAACCCATACCCTAACCTAGATGCCATCCGCTACACATCCCCGTACCAACCTGCACACCGTGGGGACTACTAAGTCAACCCTCCTTCCGCTACACACCATCGAAGGCAGTCGCTGCAGTCGACGTGCTCATCGCCCATATAAATTCGTGGCATAGCCAGCAGATTCAGATAATTGTGTCATGAGACACCACATTCAGATAATGTAACCGAAGATACCACATTCAGATAATGTAACCGAAGTTACCACATTCAGATAATGTGACCGAAGTCACCACATTCAGATAGTGAGACCGAAATCATACATTCACTTCTCCTTTCTCATATAACCCGAATGCCCATGTTATTCATATCATGAATATCATACTTAAATTCACATTCACGTTACTTTTCACATGTTAAATATAAGATATTTCGTAATCCTAGTAGGAGTAGGAAACATACCTGAGTACTTTGTACCACATTAGGGTACTTAGCCATATTCACATTCTTATACATACATATATTACATATAGCCATATAACGTATTAAAAGATAGTGTAGGGTACACACCTGATTCGCTTAACAACTTCACTGAAATCTCGAGATCTGATCTACCGCCTTAGATTTCAATTCCTACATTTGATTAATCACTTACTATTTAGTACAAACCTATTTGGCTATAAAACCAAATCCTAGTAGGATTTGTACACCTAAAACTTACCTTGTTGCCGATTGACTTAAGAACCAAGTCCCAAAACTTTGTATCCTTCTTCCTTGTATTTGGCCAACTCTAGATCCCTTTAACATATTAGTTTTCGGCTTTTAAGATAATAAAAGATAGATCCAAACACTAAAATAAGCCTTGGCCGAATGCTATAGACACTTACCTTGTGGATTTTAAATCCTGAAATTCACCGAATAACTAGGGAACACGTAGCTTATGGTGTATCTTCGGGAAAAGAACTTCTCCTTCCTTGTAGTCGACACTTAGTAAATCCCGGAAAATCCTTCCAAATTTCGGCAAACAAGTTTCTAATGGGATTAGTCCTAGATTTCGGTAAATCTTAAAAGAAAAAGGATGAAAATTGAATGAGATCTTACCCTTACTTTAGATATCGACAGTTCCTTTGCTTGAAGTCTCAAACTATTCGGCTATGGCCTTGATCTTAGCAAGCTTTCGGCTTTTGGAATATTGAGAGGAGAAGAATGTAGAAGAAAAGAATAGGGGTTGCAGAGAAAATTCGGCAGAGGTTATCAAGGAAGAGTAAATAATGCTGAATGGCCTCTCTATTCCTTTTATAGCCGAATTTACTAGCTAGAGTCCCTTACTTGGCCACCACTCTTCTCTTTGATAGCTTTATCCTTTGTATTATCACTAAATAAAAGAATTTAATCCAACCATTATCTCTTGAAAATAATGATAAATAAATCCCTTATTTATCCATCATTTAGCCGAATTTTAAAGAGAATAAAACTCTTCCTTTTTAAATAGCTTGTGCCGTCCACCTCACTTCTTCTGGAAGCAAAATAAAATTTCTTTTATTTGCTTCCCATGTGACTCGAACTCAGGCCCACTTGATCATGTAGGTGGCGTCACTTACCTGGGCCTTAAGTGGCATTTCCAGGCCACTTTTCCAAGCCTGTTTGTGTGTCAAATTCCACCTATTATTTTTCTTAAGGCCACCTTGCCTTAGTTTCTCTTTTTAAGCCTTAAAACTTGACATTTCTTTACATTTCCAAGTTTCCAAAAATTTTCGTTTGGCTCTTTAAACTTGACATTTCCTTACATTTCCAAGTTTCCAGAAATGTTTACTTTCCTCTTTTGAATCATTTCCACATCATTTCCTTACATCCCCTAGTTTCCAAAAATGTTCACTTTTCTCTTTTAAACTTAACGTTTCCATACTTTTCCATACATTTCCATAAATTTCCATACATTTCCATATATTTCCATACACCTTAGGGTTCCTAGAACTCCTCAGAACACATCCAACACACCCACTGAGCCCACTATCTCATGAATTACGCACGAACGCATAACCCCTAATCTAGGATGTTACATAACGTGTTGGGTATGGTACTTTTTACTCCTTTGAAACGAGTTAATCTTGAGATTCAATCCCGATTTAATCAGCCCATTCTTTTAATTCTTTTTACCCTAAATATTTTCAAGTTTTCAACATTAGGATAACATCAATCAATTTGGTACCAATTTTGGACGCTGCAAGGGTGCTAATCCTTCCTTGCACGTAACCGACTCCCGAACTCGTTTTCTCAAATTTTCGTAGACCAAAATTATTTTAATAAATCAAAATGCTTTATTAAAATAACCCATCTCAAGGTGACCCGATCGCACCTCGAATAAAAGATCGGTGGCGACTCCCTATTTTTAAAGTCGATTCCCGTTTTTTTCAAAAATGGTTACGACAGCTTGGCGACTCCGTTGGGGACCTCGAGAGTCAGGCCATAAATTGATTGATTTCTGTCCTTTTGATTAAAATTTGAAAATTCCATAAATTGATTGATTTCTGTCCTTTTGATTAAAATTTGAAAATTTCTTTTGAAAAATCATGTTTCTTTTGATACATCCGCTTGTGCTATAACGGTAATAATGTCTAGTCTCATAATAATTGCATTGCATGACCGTTGAGGTCACATCCTTTTAAGTGGGAGTGAGAAGCTACTGTTTCATGAGGTTTTTACCTCTGTGCAAGATAGTGGATCGCTTCCGGGATACTGAAACACCCCAAACCCGGCCCACGAGCCTTGACTAGATCTGGTATGTTCCTCGATGTAAACCGGTTCAAAATCCTTTTGTTACTTTGGAAAAATTTGTGTGTTTTGAAAAAAAGAATGTTTTGGGTTGGGCTTGAGTTGAAAACGAGTTTATTTTATATTGAAAACCCATTTATTTCAGGTGAAAAAATATTTAGAGTTTATTTTAAATTAAATTGACTTAATCTTTAATAATTAAAAATTTCGTAACATAGTAAATAAAACAGAAAATAAAATAGTTCACTATGGCCTTATTACATCAAATAATTCCCAAAAATAAATTAAAGTGCTTAAATAGAATAAAAGTCCAAATAATAAAATTTTCCTTGCTGTGCATGGCCACCTTTAAGCTCTTGCCGACCCGGTCCATTACTGATTGTCACCTGAAAAAAAGTTCCCACAACGGGGTGAGTCAAACAGACTCAATGTGTACACAAACACTAAGTCTTAACAAATTTAGGCATTTCAAATCATACATGTACATATAGCTTTTAAACAATATGATGCAAACCCGAACCCAAACCTAGATAGCCATCCGCTACACATCACCCGTACCAACCTGCACACCGTGGGGACTTCTAAGTCAACCCTCCATCCGCTACAGACCATCGAAGGCAGTCGCTGCAATCGACGTGCTCATCGCCCTTATAAAAATTCGTGGCATAGCCACCAGATACATATTTTGTGTCATGAGACACCATATTCAGATTTCGTGGTCTTAGGTCACCACATTCAGATATCGTGGTCTTAGGTCACCACATTCACTTCCCCTTTCTTATAACCCGAATGCCCCATATCATACATATCATGCACATCATGCCTTAATTCACATTCTTATCACTTTTCACATGTTATATATAACATATACTCATAATCCAAGTAGGAGTAGGAAACGTACCTGAGTACTTTTGTACCATAGCATGGTACTTAGCCATATTTTCACATTCATATTAACACATTCAATTTAAAACATAGCCATGAACATATTAAAACTTAGGGTAGGGTACACACCTGATTCGCTTAAGGTTTCCAATCCAAATCCCGAAAAGCTTGATCTAATGCCTTAGATATTAGATCTCTACATTTAATCAATCATTTAATACTTAGCAAAGAGCCATTCGGCCATAAATCCAAATCCTAGTAGGATTAGTACACTAAAACTTACCTTGTTGCCGATTGACTTAAGAATCAAGTCACGAAACTTTGTATCCTTCTTTCTTGAAATCGGCAATCACTAGATTACTTGAATAGATTAGTTTCAGTTTTTGAATGAATCTTAATTATGAAATAGACATTTGGCCGAATGTACATATATGTACTTACCTTGCTTTTAAATCCCGAAACTCACCGAATAACTAGGGAACAAGCGGCCTATGGTGTACCTTCGGGAAAAGAACTTCTCCTTCCTTGTAGTCGACACTTAGTAAATCCCGAAAGATCTCTTCAAGATTTTGGCAATAAGATATTGATGGGGTTAGTCCTATATTTCGCAAATCTTAAAAGAAACTGAATGAGATCTTACCCTTACTTTAGAGATCGGCAATCCTTGCTTGAACCTTTAACAATATTCGGCTATGTAGGCTAGAAGGATCTTGATTTTGGCTTTTGATTGGCATAAAGAAATCGGCTAATGGTGGTGTCTTGAGGAGTTTATGGATTCGGTTTTAATGGAGATCACAAAAGCTATGAAGAATTCGGCTAGGCTTACTTTAGTTTTCGGCTTTGGCTAACAAAAAGAAGAAGAAGAGATGCTCTAGGAAATTCGGCAGAGAGAAGAGTTGAAAGAAAAGAAAATACAAAGAATGGCCGTGCTTTTCTTTCTTGGCCGAAAATACTAGGCTAGAGTCCCCTACTTGGCCACCACTCTTCCTATGTGATAATTTTATCTCTTTAATTATCACTTTATTCAAATTAAAAGAAATAATCCTCATTTATCTCTTAAAATAAATCCATTATTTATCCCTTATTTATCCACCCTTTATCTCTTAAAAATAAAAGAATAAAAGCTCCTAATTTATAGCCTTGTGCCGTCCCTTGCTGCTAATCTCTGCTGCAAAATAAAACTTTTATTTTGCTTCCCCTGCAGCTCGAACCTTGGCCCAATACCCTTGTATGTGGCGTCATTTCCAGAGGCACTAAGTGGCATTTCCAGGCCACTTTCCCAAGCCCAATTTCATGTCATATTTCCTCCATAAATTTTCTTAAGACCACCTTGCCTTAGTTCCCTTATTTTAACTTTAACATTTCTAAAACATTTCCCTACATTTCCAAGACATTTTCCTACATTTCCAAGACAAGACATTTCCTTACATTTCCAGGACATTTCCTTACATTTCCAGGACATTTCCTTACATTTCCAAGGTTCTAAAAATGCACACAACACATCCATATCACCATAAATATGCTATTTCATTAAGCAAAAATGCATAAGCCCAATTTCAAGATATTACAGTTCTACCCCCTTAAAATAATTTCGTCCTAAAAATTACCTGGTTGAAATAGGTGAGGGTATTGCTGTCGCATAGCCTCTTCTGGCTCCCACGAAGCTTACTTCGATCCATGATTTCTCCATAATACTTTGACTAGAGGAACTGACTTCCTCCGTAATACTTTCACATCTCGTTCTAGGATCTGAATCGACTCTTCCTCGTAGGACAAATCTGGCCTTAGCTCCACCTCTTCAACTGGAACCACATGAGATGGATCCGAACGATAACGACGTAGCATGGATACATGGAATACGTCGTGCATCTGCTTCAACTCCGGTGGCAACTCCAACTGATACGCCACTGGTCCAATTCGCTTCAATACTCGATAAGGTCCTATAAACCTTGGGCTTAGCTTCCCTTTTCGACCGAATCTCATCACCTTCTTCCAAGGCGACACTTTGAGGAAACTTGATCTCCCATATCAAATTCTATCTCTTTCCGTTTGAGATCTGCATACGATTTTTGTCTATCAAACGCTTCCTTCAACCGTGCCCGGATTATCTCAACCTTCTCTTCAGATTCTGCCACTATCTCTGGACCCAAAACTCGACGTTCCCCTAATTCTGTCCAACACATAGGAGTTTGACATTTCCGACCATACAACGCTTCATACGGTGCCATTTGAATACTGGCTTGATAGCTATTGTTGTAGGCAAATTCCGCTAACGGCAAATACTCCTCCCACGAATTCAGTAACTTCCCGTTTAAGATCAGGCCACCAAAACTGTTCCCTTAGATCGCTGTATAGCTTAGTGCCTCCGGGATGCATAGCATAAGGGCTACTATGCGCTTCTCGAAGAATCCTTTGTCTTAACTCCTTGTCCTTCGGCATACAGACCTTTCCCTTGAAGCACAATACTCCCTTATCATTAACACTATAATCCTCTAACTCTCCGTTCTGTACTTGTTGTAACTTAGCACTTAGATCCCCATCCACCAACTAACTTCTCTTGACCTCATTCAACCATGTTGGTTTGACTTGCAACTCTGCTAACAGGCTTCCATCATCATACCAACTCAAGTGTGCGAACATCGCCCTTAGATCCGATACAACCTTCCGACTTAAGGCATCTGCTACCACATTCGCCTTGCCCCGGTGGTACTCTATCGAACAATCATAATCCTTCAATAACTCCACCCACCTTCGCTGCCCCAAATTCAACTCCTTCTGAGTCAACAGATACTTAAGGCTCTTGTGGTCTGTGTAAATTATCGACTTTTCTCCATAAAGGTAGTGTCTCCAAACCTTAAGAGCGAAAACTACTGCTGCCAATTCCAAGTCATGGGTTGGGTAGTTAACCTCATGTGGCCTTAACTGTCGAGACGCATAAGCGACTACTTTCCCATCTTGCATTAGAACACACCCTAATCCCGTATGAGAAGCATCACAATACACCGTGAAATCCTTTCCCGCCTCCGCCTGAATCAAAACCGGAGCTTCAGTTAACAATTTCTTAAGCTTCTCAAAGCTCTCCTGTTGCTTATCTCCCCACACGAAAGGTACTTCCTTAGTCAATAACTTCGTCAAAGGCGCGGCTATTGACGAGAACCCTTCCACGAACCTTCTGTAGTAACCTGCCAATCCCGAGAAACTGCGAACCTCAGCTACAGACTTAGGTGGTTTCCAATCCAGCACTGCTTCGATCTTTCTAGGATCCACCCTTATTCCTTCTGAAGACACCACATGTCCTAAGAATGCAAACTCCTTAAGCCAAAATTCACACTTGCTGAATTTGGCATATAGCTTCTTCTCCCTTAACACCTGCAGCACAACTCGGAGATGCTCATCATGCTCCTCTTTAGACTTGGAATATACCAAGATATCGTCGATAAACACCACGACGAACCTATCCAAGTAGGGTTGAAAAACCCGGTTCATCATATCCATGAACGCAGCTGGGGCGTTCGTCAAACCAAACGGCATTACAACAAACTCATAGTGGCTGTACCTTGTCCTAAAGGCTGTCTTATGGATATCTGCCTCCTTTACCTTCAACTGATGATATCCCAACCTTAAGTCTATCTTGGAGAATACCGCTGCCCCCTTCAGCTGATCGAACAAGTCGTCTATCCTTGGCAAGGGATACTTGTTCTTGATGGTTAGCTTATTCAACTGATGATAGTCTATGCACATACGCATAGTTCCATCCTTCTTCTTCACAAACAGGACCGGTGCTCCCCATGGAGACACACTGGGTCGAATAAACCCACGATCCAGCAATTCTTGGATTTGAGCCTTGAGCTCAACCAACTCCTTTGGTGCCATTCGATACGGGGCAATTGACACAGGAGCTATTCCCAACAGCAAGTCAATTCCAAACTCCACCTCCCTATCTGGGGGTATTCCGGGCAATTCCTCTGGAAACACATCTTCAAAGTCCCTTACCGTTCTAACTCCACTAACTCCCCCTTCTTTCGCATCCACAGCACTGACGAAGGCCAGAAATGCCTTACACCCTTTTCTAACCATTTTCTCAGCCTTCAACACTGAGACTACATTAGACAGGTAGTTTCTTCTTTCTCCTATCATGATGACCACCTCATCTTCCGGGGTCCTTAACTCCATTCGCTTAGCTGCACAGTCCAACACAGCTCGATGTTCCACTAGCCAGTCCATACCAAGGATGAGATCAAATTCTCCAAAGGGAAGTTCCATCAAATCGGCAGAAAATACTACGCCTTGAATTTCTAAAGGCACTTTCCGAAAGATCTTATTCACCACTACAGTTTGACCTAGTGGGCTTACTACAGTCATCTCCCTATCCGAAAGTTCAGAGGCTATGTCTAGAGTCTCAACTATTCTACATGCAACATACGAATGGGTCGAGCCCACATCAATCAAAGCATAATAAGGCTTGCCAAATACAAGGAACGTACCGGTTATGACGTCTGGTGCGTCTCCATCCTCCCTACGACGAACTGCATAAACCAAACCCGGTTGCCTTGCCTCAGTATTATTATTAGCACCTCTGCCAGGTGTTCCACGTCCTCTTCCAGTGCCATTACCTCGGCCATTCAGACCACGACCTCGCTGAGGCTGCTGTCCACCTCTACCAGCCTGATTGCCATTCTGGGCTACCGGTTTATTCCCCTCCGGCCTCATTGGACAGTCCTTAATCATATGGTCCTTGGACCCACATCTAAAGCATCCTCCAGTCTTTTTCCAACACTCTCCTAAGTGTTTCTTCCCACACTGATTACAAGTACGATATTGCCCTCCAGTACCAGCTTGCTGACCTCGCGGCCCATCAACTCTAGGCCTTTTCTGAGTATTCCCAGAAGATCCAAATCCTCTTTTCTGCTTATTCCGATCAGTGTTCTGCTTCACCGTGTCCTTAATCCCTTCAGCGATCTTAGCTTTCTCCACTAACGCAGAAAACTCCCGCTCTTGATGTGGAGCAACTAACAACCTCAGGTCATCCCTTAATCCGTCCTCAAACCGGACACATCGCTCATGCTCAGTAGCCACTACGCCTCGGGCATACCGGCTCAATCTTAGAAATTCAGCCTCATATTCTGCCACAGAATTGTTCCCTTGAACCAGCCCCAGAAAAACCTTCCTCTACTCATCAATATACCGTATGCCAACATATTTCTTCTGATATGCTGCCTTAACATAATCCCAAGTCAGATCCTCAGCTGTGGCACCATCTCGAACTGTTAACCACCATTGATACGCTTCATCGCGTAGCAGTGCCAACATTCCTTTCAACTTCTCCTCAGGGGTCAGATCGAGCTCATCCATAATGCGCTCGGTTGCTTCCAACCAATATTCAGTCGTACTGGGTGCCACACCAGATACTCCTCGAAACATCTCAGCCCCATTGGCTCGGAGTCGTTCGGGCACAGATTTCCGAGCTCCTATATTCCCACCTGCTCCAGCCACCATTTCCAGAACTCGCAGCACAGCCTGCGACACAGCATCGTCCCCCGTCTGAGCTTGCTGCTCAACACCAACAGCTTGGGGTGGTGGCGGCAGTGGTATCTCTTTGTTAGACCCTTGACCCGATCTAACTGGTTCCGACACAGTCATCCTTCCTCGACCACGTCCACGACGACCACGTCCTCTAGAACTCATTCTAACGACTGCGCTTTAATCTGATTAAGAAATTTTATGAATTAGCCTTTATTCCACTGATTACCCGCGAAGAAGTTTTATGGAAAGAATTTTAGGAGTGGTTCTTTCGTATTCATGCATGCACGCAGTCTTTACATTCATACATTCATCAATCAATTATGAACTTTCGTTCATTCAGAGAAATGTTGTAGTTTTCATTGTTGTTGTTTTTCCACTACCCAGGGGTATTTTCGTAATAATTTTGTTTTCAAAATAAGGTTCCTTGTGAATTTTTGTCAATAAGGGTATTTTGGAAATTTTTGAGATCCCGGGAGTATTTCAGAAATTTTGAAATTACAGGGGTATTTTGGTAATTTTGGAACTCAGGGGCATTTTGGTAATAAACCAGAGTAAATTTGTAAAGCTTAATAAATCAAGGGTATTTCCAAAATTTGAAAAACTTGAGGGTTCTTTTTGAAAATTTGTTTTCCAAATCGGTGATGTTGCAAAAATTTTGAAATTTAGGGTCACTTTGGTAATTTTGTAAGTTAGGGGCAATTTCGTAAATTTTCCAAGTTGGAGTGTTTTAATATTTCGCAGAAGTAGAGTTTTTGAATATTTTATAAAATAAGGAAATTTTAATTAAACCGTGGGTAGTTTGCACATTTTCTAAACCAAGGGCATTTTTGTAATTTTTTTTAAGTCAAGAATACTTCAGAAAATTTTATAAAATCGTGTTGGCAATTTAAAAGGAAATTTTTTTTTTTTAAATTTCAAAACTAGGGTTTCCATGAAAATATGGCTAATCCCTTTCGGGTTTTAGTTATTGGGTTTAGCCTGTGACTGAGTCCTCTTGGTTAGGGTGAATCGAAGCTACGCACCAGGTAGGATTCCTGCGAAGAGAAGGTGAGTCACTAAGACTGCTTAAATACCAGGCTCTTCCGGATCCAATCCTAGACATGCGCACAATGGTTGCCACACCCTAACTCGGCGACTTAGACACAGGTTTGTTTTATTAAGCATTTAAGTCTTATGTAACTATTGGGGTAAGCTAGCCTTAGAGTTCAAGTACTTATCATACTAATCTACGTGCCATTCCAGTTCTACCCTTCTACAGTTCATACTATAATTCACACAATGGTTAGGGGTACTTACCTGGTGGACTGCGGGTCGGAGACTTAGGTGCCATGCCAGAAAACCTGCTTAAAACTTTCTCAAAATTCATTTGGGCCTTAATTTTAAAACATTGTGGGCTTTACACCCCAGGCCGAGAGTTTAAAACTGGGCTCTGATACCAAGCTGAAACACCCCAAACCCGGTCCACGAGCCTTGACCAGATCTGGTATGTTCCTCGATGTAAACCGGTTCAAAATCCTTTTGTTACTTAGGAAAAATTTGTGTGTTTTGAAAAAAAGAATGTTTTGGGTTGGGCTTGAGTTGAAAACGAGTTTATTTTATATTGAAAACCCATTTATTTCAGGTGACAAAATATTTAGAGTTTATTTTAAATTAAATTGACTTAATCTTTAATAATTAAAAATTTCGTAACATAGTAAATAAAACAGAAAATAAAATAGTTCACTATGGCCTTATTACATCAAATAATTCCCAAAAATAAATTAAAGTGCTTAAATAGAATAAAAGTCCAAATAATAAAATTTTCCTTGCTGTGCATGGCCACCTTTAAGCTCTTGCAGACCCGGTCCATTACTGATTGTCACCTGAAAAAAAGTTCCCACAACGGGGTGAGTCAAACAGACTCAATGTGTACACAAACACTAAGTCTTAACAAATTCAGGCATTTCAAATTATACATGTACATATAGCTTTTAAACAATATGATGCAAACCCGAACCCAAACCTAGACAACTGTCCGCTACACATCACCCGTACCAACCTGCACACCGTGGGGACTCCTAAGTCAACCCTCCATCCGCTACACACCATCGAAGGCAGTCGCTGTAGTCGACGTGCTCATCACCCTTATAAAAATTTGTGGCATAGCCACCAGATACATATTTTGTGTCACGAGACACCATATTCAGATTTCGTGGTCTTAGGTCACCACATTCAGATATCGTGGTCTTAGGTCACCACATTCACTTCCCCTTTCTTATAACCCGAATGCCCCATATCATACATATCATGCACATCATGCCTTAATTCACATTCTTATCACTTTTCACATGTTATATATAACATATACTCATAATCCAAGTAGGAGTAGGAAACGTACCTGAGTACTTTTGTACCATAGCATGGTACTTAGCCATATTTTCACATTCATATTAACACATTCAATTTAAAACATAGCCATGAACATATTAAAACTTAGGGTAGGGTACATACCTGATTCGCTTAAGGTTTCCAATCCAAATCCCGAAAAGCTTGATCTAATGCCTTAGATCTTAGATCTCTACATTTAATCAATCATTTAATACTTAGCAAAGAGCCATTCGGCCATAAATCCAAATCCTAGTAGGATTAGTACACTAAAACTTACCTTGTTGCTGATTGACTTAAGAATCAAGTCCCGAAACTTTGTATCCTTCTTTCTTGAAATCGGCAATCACTAGATTACTTGAATAGATTAGTTTCAGTTTTTGAATGAATCTTAATTATGAAATAGACCTTTGGCCGAATGTACATATATGTACTTACCTTGCTTTTAAATCCCGAAACTCACCGAATAACTAGGGAACACGCGGCCTATGGTGTACCTTCGGGAAAAGTACTTCTCCTTTCTTGTAGTCGACACTTAGTAAATCCCGAAAGATCTCTTCAAGATTTTGGCAACAAGATATTTATGGGGTTAGTCCTATATTTCGGCAAATCTTAAAAGAAACTGAATGAGATCTTACCCTTACTTTAGAGGTCGGCAATCCTTGCTTGAACCTTTAGCAATATTCGACTATGTAGGCTAGAAGGATCTTGATTTCGACTTTTGGTTGGTATAAAGAAATAAGCTAATGGTGGTGTCTTGAGGAGTTTATGGATTCGGTTTTAATGGAGATCACAAAAGTTATGAAGAATTCGGTTAGGCTTACTTTAGTTTTCAGCTTTGGCTAACAAAAAGAAGAAGAAGAGATGCTCTAGGAAATTCGGCAGAGAGAAGAGTTGAAAGAAAAGAAAATACAAAGAATGGTCGTGCTTTTCTTTTTTGGCCGAAAATAATAGGCTAGAGTCCCCTACTTGGCCACCACTCCTATGTGATAATTTTATCTCTTTAATTATCACTTTATTCAAATTAAAAGAAATAATCCTCATTTATCTCTTAAAATAAATCCATTATTTATCCCTTATTTATCCACCCTTTATCTCTTAAAAATAAAAAAATAAAAGCTCCTAATTTATAGCCTTGTGCCGTCCCTTGCTGCTATCTCTGCTGCAAAATAAAACTTTTATTTTGCTTCCCCTGCAGCTTGAACCTTGGCCCAATACCCTTGTATGTGGCGTCATTTCCACAGGCCCTAAGTGGCATTTCCAGGCCACTTTCCCAAGCCCAATTTCATGTCATATTTCCTCCATAAATTTTCTTAAGACCACCTTGCCTTAGTTCCCTTCTTTTAACTTTAACATTTCTAAAACATTTCCCTACATTTCCAAGACAAGACATTTCCTTACATTTCCAGGACATTTCCTTACATTTCCAAGACAAGACATTTCCTTACATTTCCAGGACATTTCCTTACATTTCCAAGGTTATAAAAATGCACACAACACATCCATATCACCATAAACATGCTATTTCATTAAGCAAAATGCACAAGCCCAATTTCAGGATATTACAGATACATCCGTACCTATGTCTTCGTGAGATTTTTATCTCCGTGCAGCCATAGGGAAATGTATTCCCCTGAACTGAACTCGGTCTGTATGAGCCTATAATGGGTGAAGATCGAGGAATTTGCTAGTTCGGGTACCCCTCTTTAGAACCAAAATACATATAGCAAGCCTTAAAGGCCCATATTAGGTAGAGCCACGCTAAACCTTAGTGGTCACCCGAGTAGGTGATTTATTCCTTGCTTGCTTTAAACTGTGTGTGAAATATTGACTTATCTTGTTTTATTGAATGTCATTTTTATCACACTTGGTTCACTAACGTGCATCATATCACATGACCGTCGTGGTCGTACCTTTAAGTGGGAGTGAGAAACTAAGCTTTCGTGAGGTTTTCACCTCCGCATGGGCTAGTGGATTGCTTCTGAGATACATTCGTACCTATGTGCTTCGTGAGGTTTTCACCTTCGCATGGCCATAGAGAAATGTATCTCCCTGAACCGAACTCGGTCCATATGAGCCTATAATGGGTGAGGATTGAGGAATCTGTTGGTTTAGGTACCCTTACTTTAGAACCAAACCTCAATAGCGAGCCTTAAGAGCCTACCCTAGATAGAGCCATGCTAAACCCCTAGAGGTCATCTCGATAGGTGTTTTATGTTTGTCATTTCTCCTACACTGATGTTTGTTTTGTGTTTGTTTATTTCTCTTACACTAACGTGTTTTCTCTCGTTTTGATTGCATTGCATGCATTTTTCATATTTAAGAGGCATTGATTCAGGTTCGATTGCTGAAATAGAAAGTTTGCCATGGAAAACAACTTTCTTGATAAAGTGGAAGATAATTCGGCTATCCGAATTTGGTCAAAGGCAACACAACTATAAAAGGGAGTTAGTCTAGCGGCCGAGCATGTGTCAGAATTATGGGACTACACTCGTATTAGTGTGGCGCACAATAATCTTCACGAGTTGAAAGCTATGTGGGATCAACGAAATGATGAGACCAAGAGTTCATTCTGCCATAGTTATGGAGATTTGCCGCACTTGCTCGACGTCAAGGTAGATGAACAGTTATTCTGAGTTATCACTCAGTTTTAGAACCCCGCGTATAATTGCTTCACTTTTGGAAAAGTGGATTTGGTACCCACCATAGGAGGATACACAGTCTACTGCATTGCCCGATGGCTCAGGTTGATAGAATCTATTTGAGAGCGGCCTATGTCCCAGCCTTTTACAAGGAATTAATGAGCATTACGGGAATGAGTGAGCGATGAATCACAACCAGGATCAAGCAAAAAGGTAAGTGTAAGTGCATCCCATGGAAGAACTTGAGAGATTTGATTTTAACCCATCTTGATATAAGTAAAAGAGTCGACGTTTTCGCACTGAGCATCTACGGGTTAATATTATTCCCTAGAGAATTAGGACATGTAGAGGAAGCTATCACAGATTTCTTCGACCGACTCAGTTAGGGAATTACACCAGTTCCTGCAATCTTGGCTGAGGCTTTCAGATCATTGAATGCATGTAGAAGATCCGGAGAAGGCATGTTTGCGGGGTGCGCGCAACTGTTAATGGTTTGGTTTCACAGCTACTTTTGGAAGGTGGATGAAGTTTCTTGTCAGATAACTATTCCCCGTTGAAAGAGACGACAGAAGTGCCAAGAAGAGATGTCGTATCAGAAGAGAATTGGATAGCACTTCTTTAGAATCTTCAGGAGGTGGATATCGAATGTAGAGCTCCTTGATTTTTACCCGACGAGATCCTATTTTGATGTGGGAATTTCGACTGGGTCCCTTTGCTCGGAATTTAGGGAGCCACTAGTTATGCTCCTTTACTGGTGTTAAGACAGTACGGGTCGAGGCAATTTATATCACGACACATGGCCTAGCACAATGTGAGTTCCTGCATAAAGGAGAAAACTACGAGAAAAGAGTCAAAGAAATTTCTACTGTTCGGAACCAAGTTTACTGAATGAAAGGTCGACAGTAGGATCAAATACTACTCCCAAATATAACAGATGGATCAGTAGAAGAATCAACGATAACATCTCAAGGCCAATCAATGGAAGAGAAAATTCCAAGAGGCTCAGGCTCAGAGAGAGGCTATAGAAACAGGCCTACCAGAGGCCCAAAGCGACAAAGAGAAATTAAAGGCTAGAGCAGTGGAGCTTGAAAAAACACTTTATCAGTATAGAAATCGCAATTCTGTGGCTGAGTTGAGAGTCAGTTTAGAGAAAACTGAGGTAGTGAAAGGAAGAATAGAAGAGTTGGAGTACGTAGAAAACTTAACGTAGAGCTTCTTGAAGCAAATGAGGAGTGTGGGAAGGAACGATTTCATCATTCTCAGAGTCAAGTCAGGGACTGAGACTACCTTACGGGCGAAGCTACGACTCAAATCTGGGAGGTGGCCGAATATTGGCAGGTCAGGCCGACATACTAAGTGTGAAGTACGAGCTGGTATCAGACAGAGGTCAAGAATTAGCTTCGTTGCTCGAGAAGCGAAGCCTTATTTATAATCTATTTTATGTAAAGGGCTTTGTTTCTGAAAAGTTTTCTAAATGAAGTTGAATCTAAATCGATGCCTCTTTGCATCCATGCATTTGCATTACATTGCATCATCATAGAAAGGGGGTGTTGATTCATATTCGATTGCTGAATAGGAGAGTCTGTCAGGAGGAAATGTGTTACTTGATGAAGTGGATTATAATACGGTCGTCCGAACATAGTCTAGGTAACAACGAAAGTAGGTCTTGCCCGAAGATTCAAAGCCTACAAAGATTGTTTGGGGGTCATCAGAAGATCGATCTGGACCAAGCAACAAAGAGCTAGAATAGACTTCTATTGAGAAAGTCCAAAGGACACATCCATAAACATTCGGATACGAAGAAGAGGATTTACCTAAAGGTTCAAACCGACAAGGATTGTTCGGGAGCCATCGGAGGATTAGGAATATCGCGGAGGTTAAGCAAATGACGAGGTACGACCTAGACCAAGCGACAAGGAGTTAGAAGAGACGTCTATTGAGAAAGTTCACGGGACACAATCACAAACTCCAGACACGAAAGAGAGGATTGGTGTTTTCACCTAGACTATGAGGACACGGCCGTCTGTGCAATCTGTTTTAATGAAAAGAAACGTATTTTCTGGAAAAGTTCTTCTAATGGAATTGATATCATGATCGACGCCTCTCTTTCTTTTTGCATTCACCCCATGCATTTGCATTGCATTTCATGCATTTGCATTACATCGTATCACATGCATTAGAATTTGTAGAAAGACTCTAATTAGGTGAAATTATTTCGTTAACCTAGAAAACATGGAACAAAGGTTGGAGAGATTAGAGGAAAGACAAATATTGATCCAAGAGCAATTGATCAGAATTCAACAACAGATGCAAGAGCAATCAACCAGAATTCAACAACAAATGCAAGAGCAATCAACCAGAATTCAACGAGAGATGCGAGAGCAAATGCGAGAGTTCCAAGAGAATATGATATGGCATCTAACCCAGCTATTAGCGGGAGGATTTGAAACAAGGAGGGGCCAAGTGGTCGACAATGTGGAGGAATATGAAGAAATTGTTTATTCCCCAATAAATATCCCAACTCAACCAGACGCGCGGTCGCAGGGGGGCCCATCACTATCAGGCCCCAATATCAGACTAATACCTCGACCCCGCTGAACTTCTCGACGGGCTCATGTTTTAACCCTGAGGAGGGTCGGACTAAACCAATGGTCGAAGTAGAGGCAAAAGGAAGGAGGGAGCGGACATTGAAGGCCCCTAAGAAAAGGGAAAAGGAAGTGGGTAGTACGAGTAGGGATGACCAAAGACCATTTACCGTGTTCCCACCTAATAACACGCCTGTTCCAAACCAACTCAAAAGAACAAAGACCAGCGAGACCCAATCCTGAAAAACCTCGACTCACCCCTATCCCTGTGTCATACGGAGAACTGTGCCCAAAATTGTTGGAAAAACAATTAACATCGCCACATTATATGGCACCATTGAAGCCTCCATACCCGAAATGGTATGATCCTAATGCTAGTTGCATGTATCAAGCTGGGAACCAGGGGCATTCTACAGAAAATTGTCTAGCCTTTAAGAGAAGGGTTCAAGGTCTTATTGATGTAGGGATTTTACAATTTGACGGTACTGGTAATACGGTGGGAAATCCGCTCCCTAACTACCTTGAAAGGAACGTGAGCGCAGTGACAAAAGGGATGATGCAATTAAAAAGGTTTCAATGATACGCCCTTGTCCTCGCGGGTTTGTTTTGAACAATGAGACTGCGAAGGGATCCGTGTATTTTATCTAATCTAGAGTAACATTTAAAACACGCTTGTTGCTTTAAGCCTAGAGGCAATAAGAGTCCTTTTGTGAAATAGGCTTGTGTCAGGAATTTTTATTTCAATTAAATGCATCGTCCTAAGTAAACATTTTCATTTTATTCTGTACATTCTTCATTTTTTATTCATGACCAAATCATACGAATGATCATCCTTAGAATCATTTATTCTCTGGATTTTCTACCTTCATACCCACAATGGGGTCCCCAGATATCAATGACATGAGCGAAACTGTTACTGACTCCCTTTTAGGGAAATATGTCTCTAGAGGGATCTAAGAACTTGGAAGGTGACAGAGATTGCAACTTATTTCCTAACTTCTTAAGAATGACAAATCCTACCCTATGAAGTGTCAGCGGACAATACAAGCTAACGAATGAGAT
The DNA here is from genome assembly GCA_005393395.2 of Gossypium australe. Classification (NCBI taxonomy): domain Eukaryota; kingdom Viridiplantae; phylum Streptophyta; class Magnoliopsida; order Malvales; family Malvaceae; genus Gossypium; species Gossypium australe. The sequence continues at coordinate 57,533,071 of CM016616.1, read as the reverse complement.
AAGGATGGAAGCTCAGCCCACCATAGAAATAAGGCAAGGTATCATTGAGTTATCCTCAAGAATTCAAAGATGTCTTCGCATGATCACATTAGGACACGTCTGGACTACTGAGGCGTGAGTATGCTGTCAAAGTTAAAAAATCCAGGAGGAAGTCCATGAGGGTCTGAAGATCACATGCTAATGGTTTCACGATGGCCAGGAGGTTCGAGCTACTGGTTTACCAAGGAAAGGGAAAATTGAATAAAGGACTTACGCGCCTCCTCTATTTCTTCACAGATTCCCTATATGTGGGGCATGGACGTTATCAAGCCAGTCTCCTCAAAAGCTTTAGCCAACATTGATTCATATTCATGGTCGCTGGTTACCTCACTAAGAGGGTAAAGGTCGCTTCATATGCCAAAATTACAAAGCCGATAGTCATTAGACCAAAAAAGGAAAAAAAGGAAAATATTAACGAAAAGGCGAAAAGATCATATTTACCCACTCAACGACAAAAGTTTGCGGCCTTTTCAAAGATCAAGTGCCACGTCATAGCGTAAAAAAAAGAAAAAAAAAAAGAAAAAGAAGAAGAAAGGGGGCAACAAAACAAAGATTGTTAGGAAGATGACCTAAACTTGGGAATGTTGGCATATAGAAGGCACAGGCCGAGCCAAAATTGGATGGGGCGAAATGGATCCAATCTCGATGTGATCAAGTGAATTTGTAGAGAAGATGCTAAGAACTATCGATCACGATCGGATGATGCGAGTTTACAACAAAAAGGATCGCCTTAGAAAATTTCATGATAGGGCTTTGAAGAAGATCCTTTCCCATGCAACAAGGACTTCAAAAGAAAAAAGATACCAAGCTAGGAAGGACCTTAGGTAGCAAAGAAGGCCCATTCTAGGGAAACAAGGATATTGTCTGAGATAGACGATAAGGACCTGCCCAATCCGGTGAATTCAAAATTCAAAAAAAAAAACAAAGAATGAGAAGAAAGAAAAAAGGAGAAAAAGGAGAGGCCAAAGTGAAAACCCGCAAAAGGCGCTTTGAGACCAAAAGGGGGTTTGAGTTGAAAACCTGAAAAAGGTAGCTCAAATTTTGATAAAAATGGGGCATACAGTAGTCTTGCTACGCTAGAAGTAACAATGAAGGGGAATGTTGCGCCTTGGGGCATCGACAAAGTACTCCGGATCCCCTAAACACATATTGAGTCTAGAACGGTCCTCAAGAAGTTTGAACAGAGAAGCTTAAGCTGCGATATCTGGGGCACCTAGTTTCCATTTTACCCATCTTGAGTTTGCTATCTTTGTCTTTTCGAAATACACTCTAAATAAATTTGCTTCTTCATCGCATATGCTAGCTTTGATTAACTTTTTGATTCGAGCTATACTCCCAATAAATTCCCACTCCGTCCATCATTATGGTCCTTTTTGAGCATTTTGCATTGAAATAACGATTGTTGGACTAATAATACTTTCATGAAAGGAGTTTCGCATATTACTCTGGAAACCTCTAAACAATACAGGAGTCTGAAACAGGATTATTGCTTAAGATTCACCGAGCTTAAGGGTTGAAAATATCTGAGTCCAAACTAAGAAGATTAAACAAAATGGCAAGGTACCGCGTCAGTGACACAATCCTGACGGAAAATGGGCATTGTTAACCCAAGTGCAAAACCAGAATCATTCTCGAAAGGAAATGACATTACGCATTCATGCGAGCATCACGCGTATACATTTGGTTGGGTCACCTAAAGAGTGATCGTTAGAAGGAAGCTAATACAGATCCTGTACCTTTGAATAACAAGAGAGTGGGCTGAATAAGAGACAAGCCCTATGTTTTAGAGTTGCAGTGGGATGAATGGAAGATATTCAAATCCTATACCCTCAGGTCACAATGAGATGAGCCCTGAAGTTACAGGGGCAAAAGGGTGATATACGCGAAACGCAGATCACTCATAAAACTCGAGGACGGGCACGAAACCTAAAAGGGGGATCAAGAATCGAAGAAATGAATACAGGTCATCCTGAAAGTCGTGACAAAAAGAGATACAGGACAAACAAACCCAGGGCGCACTGCTTAATCATGTAGGCATAAAAGCATTTAGGACAAACGCATGCATTTCATGATAACATCGCGCATGACACATACAGGTACGCCAGTAAAGCAATAAGTTCTGACGATAGCTGTACCAAACCAAGGATAAAGGAGATATCCGAGCTCTACCAGATGATGCGTTTTAATTTTTCGATTTCGGTTAAAATCAACTCATAATGCTAGAGGTGAGTTGGGCCTCGGGTTACGCACGCTGAGGTATTTTTAATTTCTGTTTTTAAATTTTTGTTAAAAACAACTCATAATGCGAGAAGTGAGTTGGGCCTCGGGTTACGCATGCTGAGGTATTTTTAATTTCTATTTTTCAATTACTGTTAAAATCAACTCATAATGCGAGAAGTGAGTTGGGCCTCGGGTTACGCACGCTGAGGTATTTTTAATTTCTGTTTTTCAATTACTGTTAAAATCAACTCATAATGCGAGAAGTGAGTTGGACCTCGGGTTACGCACGCTGAGGTACTTTTAATTTCTGTTTTTCAATTCCTGTTAAAATCAACTCATAATGCGAAAGGTGAGTTGAGCCTCGGGACACGCCGAGGTATTTAATTTCGGTCTTTCAATTTCTGTTCAAAAATTAACTCATAATACGAGAGGTGAGTTGAGCCTCGGGACACGCCGAGGTATTTAATTTCTGTCTTTCAATTTCTGTTCAAAAATCAACTCATAATATGAGAGGTGAGTTGAGCCTCGAGACACGCCGAGGTATTTTTAATTTATGTCTTTCAATTTCTGTTCAAAAATCAACTCATAATACGAGAGGTGAGTTGAGCCTCGGGACACGCCGAGGTATTTAATTTCTGTCTTTCAATTTCTGTTCAAAAATCAACTCATAATACGAGAGGTGAGTTGAGCCTCGGGACACGTCGAGGTATTTAATTTTGGTCTTTCAATTTCTGTTCAAAAATCAACTCATAATACGAGAGATGAGTTGAGCCTCGGGACACGTCGAGGTATTTTATTTCTGCCTTTTAATTTTAGTTCAAAAATCAACTCATAATACGAGAGGTGAGTTGAGCCTCGGGACACGCCGAGGTATTTAATTTCGGCCTTTCAATTTCTGTTCAAAAATCAACTCATAATACGAGAGGTGAGTTGAGCCTCGGGCCACGCCGAGGTATTTTTAATTTCTGTCTTTCAATTTCTGTTAAAATCAACTCATATTGTGAGAGGTGAGTTGAGCCTCAGGTCACACACTAAGGTGTTGTGATTTCTATTTTTCAATTTCCATTTGCAACTCCTCGAGTCGCACGTTGAGGTATTTTCAATTTCTGTCCAAAAAAAAAAGAAAAAAAGAAAAGGTCAACGCATATTGCGAGAATAAAGAAGCAGTTTGAAAAGTTCAGATTCATTTCATCGAAGTCCCAGTGGAGCAATTAGTAGATCGAAGCTACAAATCTCTTTGTCGTGAAGTCACATTGGAGCAAGTAGATCTCACCCCTTAGAATATTAAGGAAAAGCAAGTTGAAGCTACGGGTCATCTCGCGGAAGCAGTGGCAGAATGGATCAAAGCAACAGGGTTTGAAGACGCTTGAGGAAGACGAGGACCGATAAGTCGAGGCTTGGCCAAGACCGGGCAAAATTGGTTCTTCTATTATCTTTGCTCTATTCTCGTTTCACGATAATGAGCAAAGAGGGGCAGCTGTAATAACCAATTTTCGCCCGGCCTATACCCGATAAAACAATAAACCCAATAAACAAGCAAGAATAAAACCAAAAATCCAATAAAAAATAAAACAAAAGCCATTAAAAAGTCCATAAAAAAAATAGTCCAGTCTCCTTTACAAACCAATTTTAAAACCCAAAAATAGATATTACAAAAGCCCAAACTCAGATATCCAACTACGAGCCCAATTAGACCCAGAAAACCCAAAACCACTAAACAAAACGGGCCCAAAGCTTTAGCGGCCCAATATGGCCCAAAGACTTAACAGGATCAGAGAACCCTAGGGTTCCCTCCTTCTCTCTGGCACCGCCGACCATTCATCTGCACCACGCGCGTCTGCCGACGTGCTTCGTGCCATTTCCAACGCCCACGTGCGTCGTTTCCCGTGCCCACGCCTCCTGACGTTTGAAGCCTCCCCAAACGCCTCGGCTTCCACCATCCACCATGCGCCTCTGGTTTCGCATGGTCAATACACCCTTTTACCCATACCCTGCAAACAGAGGAAGGCAACGAATAGCAGAGAAAACAAAGCAACAACAAGAACGAACGAATCTTTGTAAATCAGTTATAAAAGAACCGAAGCAAGCTTTGTAACGGGGGGTTTTCGAGATTGAAAAAAATAAAAAGCACCAAATGTAAAAGGGGGCTCTCCGGAGGCAATCGATCGGAGGAAAAGAAAAAAAGGAACACTAAGAAATAAAAAGGAAACCAAGCACTATACAGGATCTTGACATTCTTACGAATCTCAGGAACATTTCGCAATCGATCAGAAATAAAAAGCAAAAACAGAAATTTGAAGGTCTATTTCTTTTTTATCATTTACCCTTTTCATTTTTTTATTCTACAAATTCTATAAACAAAAAGAAGGCAAGGGGGCCTTACCTGGATCCGCCCGAACGCGTAGTCGGAGGACTCACGCCGTCATCGTGGTCGGTTAGAAAAATGGGGTCGAGGGCCTTCGGCCTTGGCGCCCACGATGGTTCAAGGGTTCGGCTTCGAACAGGACTGAAATATGACCTCCAGGCATCGTTGACCACCGAGTGTTGTGGTGGCTCGATGACCGACCCCAAGCCCAATAGTCGGGCGCGAAAGAAAAGATGGCACCCCTTTTGTCGTTTGAAAGAAATCTGGAGGAGAGGGGGCTGCATTTTTTTTTTTTGTGAAAGAGGAGGGGTTTGATTTCAGAAAGGGAGGAGGAGGCTGAACGTCTCACTTCTCTTTAGGTTTTTAATCAGGCGAAACGACGCCGTGTGGAGGACCCATTTTCAGTCCGACCCAACGTCCTTAAGACCCGTGCGTTTCAATGTGAGGGAATATTTACGTGTTTGGTCCCTTCCCTTCGCATTGACATCTGATTAGCCCCTTTATATTTCCCCTGTTTCATTTTGAAATTAATCTCTTTAATTTGTGCAATATTCCAATCCGGCCCGTTCAATACACTGCGTTTTCTCGACTGGGCTCATTTTCTAGTTTAATCCCTAACCTCTTATGCGCATTTTATTTTGATCCTTGGTTCTGTTTTAATAGTTTTATTTATTTATAGATCGCCCCTTTATTTCTAGCTTTATTCCAAATTAATCCGTGGACAGTTGGACTTTAATTTTCCTTATTAAATATAGCATTTATTTAATCATTTCAAATAGTGTATATATTATTATATGCACGTACTTTATATACAATTATCTTAAAACCGATCTATTATGTTTTAAATTATTTTATATATTATTAACTTCATATCATGCAGATTTCGCTATTAATATATGTATGTCCGTTTTTATACCTTAGGTCATTTTTCATACATTTACACATTCTTTTGTATATTATAATTTAAACTACTTATATTCCTTTGAAATTACTAACATTTTATTATATACACATTATTTATTTTGGAGTTTTATGCGGATTTTAAATTCTTTGCATACATTGGTATATTGTATACATAATGTTCATTAGATTTTCATTAGTTATAACATATGCCTCAAATTACACCATATAACGTATGTGTACACATGTATATATGTATATATAATATTCATTTCAAAAGCCATATATATCCTTACAATATATTTTTGTGTTGAACTCTTGTACTTGATTTTAAATTGCTTTTTATGTATTTTATTAATGGTACATTGACGATCTCAAATTCATTTTTGTTTAGCATTTATTACCTCTCGTTATTTGGTATTTTTTTATGTTACTTTGTTATAAATGTTGATGTCAATATTCATGAGGTATTGTCCTAGCTTGGATGCCTTATCGTTCCATATGATTGTCATTCATTTTCCGTAGAAATGATATTGTTATGTATCTTTATTTCATGTTATTCGTTATGCCATCGCTCTGTATTATTTCTTTATGATTTCACTCCGACTTTTATCCAATTTCAAACTAAGTATTTGAACCGGTTTTGGAATTGCATATCTGAAAAATTTTCAATATAAAGCAATATTTGGGTGTTTAAAAGTATGGAAAATTACACCCTATTGTGCTGGGTGTTGATTTTTCGTTCAACTAAATAACCAAATACCCTTTTTATACGCTTTGAGGATCAAAGATGATCTCGGGGTCAGAGTGTAAAGGTGTTATATCCTAACGTGTTGGGTATGGTACTTTTTACTCCTTTGAAACGAGTTAATCTTTCGATTCAATCCCGATTTAATCAACCCATTCTTTTAATTCTTTTTACCCTAGATATTTTCAAGTTTTCAACATTAGGATAACATCAATCAATTTGGTACCAATTTTGGACGTTGCAAGGGTGCTAATCCTTCCTTGCACGTAACCGACTCCCGAACTCGTTTTCTCAAATTTTCGTAGACCAAAATTATTTTAATAAATCAAAATGCTTTATTAAAATAACCCATCTCAAGGTGACCCGATCGCACCTCGAATAAAAGATCGGTGGCGACTCCCTATTTTTAAAGTCGATTCCCATTGTTTTCAAAAATGGTTACCACAGCCGCGACTAGAACCCTGCTCCCCCTACTACTCCTAACGCCTTTGCCACTGGGCCAGGCATTTCCTTGTGTCATATAACAGTCCCAACTAATTATAAGGCCTAAACTCTGGCCTTCATACCACTTATGCGCAATAAAAAGTTTTTTGCCAAGTCCAGGACTTGAACCTCTGACCACCAGCTTATTCCAAACACCCCAAGCCACCAGACCACCTACTTCTTTGTGATATCTTTTAACCCAACAATATTTTAAAAGCCTTATGACTACCACCAACCTCCCTAAAAAAACAAACAACATTTTTGCTAAAGCCCTAGATCGAGCCTAGGACTTTTCCAACACTACCAACCCTTCCTAAACCTCCTAAAAATTAAACTAAACATGCAATAATAATTTTTTTTAAAAGAAAATGTCCATTCAAACTTTTCATGATAAAATAATTTATTTCTGTTTGAATAATATTTTTAAGAAAAATTAACTATTTAAATGTATTAGTGACATTATAAAAGTAGAGGGACAAACTATGTAAAAAAAAGTAAAGCATATAAATCAAATCCCCAAATTTTAGCATAATCTAGGGGTCAATTAAAAATTAACCATTATCTTATTTTAGTATAAACCACATATTCATTTTTTTTAGTACATTCAAATTATATATACTCATATTGTATATTAACGGCAATTTAACGATAGAAATTAATATTATAAAAAAAAAACTAAATTATATTAAAATATAAAAATTAAATCAAGAATAATAGAAAAATTAATATTTCTAAATTATAACTTCGTTCATCATACTGATAACATAAATAAAATAATTAATTATATGACAAGGACAAAATTATGGAAAATATTTGATAAATTGATGCATAAATTGACTACATAAAGTTTAATATTATGCCACATTAAATCTTATTATAATTCAGTTAATACATTTAAAAGGGAGGGAAAATTAGTATACAATAATTACACATTAATCTAAATCCAAACAATAATTACAAGTTTTTTTTTAAGGACAAAATCCATTCTCTCGACTCACGAACCCACTTATTCTAGGCCCAAATTCAGGGTGTTACAATTCTACCCTCCTTAAAGAAATTTCGTCCTCGAAATTTCCAACTAACTAGTAATCTTACTACCTAAGTCTCACTACCATGCTTTCGCTGCGCACTCCAATTCTAAACCCAAAATAAACACTTAGTATACTATAGTAAAGTACGCACCGGTATTCACATCTAGAGCGACCTCGTCCCCTTGTACTCATGCTATCGGTTCGCGTTTATCTGATTAAAAATTTTATGAATTAGTGGTTTTCTTCCACTGATTATCCACGAACAGTCTTATGATTAGTAGTTTTAAGAGTAGTTCTTTCAAATTCGCAATTCAGTCTCAAGTTCACCTTTCCTAGTTTTATAAACTACATACATTCAACAATCAACATACAGACAACATCCATACATCCACACTCAATACATAGGGGTATTCTCGTTATTCCACTACCCAGGGGTATTTTCGTAATTTTATCCTACAGGGGTATTTTCGTAATTTTCAAAATAGAGTTCCTTGTTGATTTCATGAAATAAGGGTATTTTGATAATTTTTTGCAATCCAGGGGTATTTCAGTAATTTTGAAGTTCAGGGGTATTTCGATAATTTTGCAATCCAGAGGTATTTCGATAATTTTGAAATCTGGGGGTATTTTGGTAATTTTGAAATACGGGGGTAATTCAGTAATTTTACAAATCAAGGGTATTTTGGTCATTTCACAAATCAGGGGAAAATTGGTAATTTTACAAATCAGGGATAATTTGGTCATTTTACAAATCAAGGGTAATTTGGTAATTTTACAAATCAGGGTATTTTGGTCATTTTGTAAAAATAATGTGGCTGGTCCCTTTCGGGTTTTAATTATAGATTTTGGCCCGTCAACAAATCCTCGTGGCTAGGGTGAACAGTCACTACGCACCAGGTAGGATTCCAGCGAAGAGGAGGTGAGTCACTAGGACTGCTTAAGTACCAGGCTCTTCCGGATCCAATCCTAGACATGCGCATGCCTGTTGCCACACCCTAGTCTTGCGACTCGTTTATGGGTTTGTTTAGTGAAATTAAGTCTTATGAGATTTAAGGAGTTGTTTCAGCAAAGCCTAGAGTCCATCAAGTTCTAATCTAACTAATCTACGTCCCATAAAGCCCATCAAGCCCACATATTTATATCACATAATGGTTCAGAATACTTACCTGGCGGACTTGGGCCGGAGACGTAGGTGCCATGCCGAGAAAACCATCCTGTATCACTTCTAAATATACATGTTTCAAAAACCCATTTTTAGAAAACGTTTTGAGCCCAAAAACCCCAAAGCCGAGTTTTGAACCGGGCTCTGATACCAATTTGTAACACCCCAAACTCGGCCCAAACAACACGACCGAATCTGGTATGTCACTAAGAAAAGTTTGGAAAACATGTCGTATTTTCAGAAAATATTTTTCTAAAGTTAATCCTTTTATTTGAAAAATAAATAGTTGATAGTTTAAATAAAATATGCCTTTATGAATTAAAAACCCAAATTTAAATACATGCATTAGTTTAATTAAAATAAAAATTTAAATAACTAAAAATAATAAAAGCCCATAATAAAACAAAATATAAACTAGTGGCCCATGGCCTTATTACATCGGAGTTTGGAATCCATTAATTAAAATACTATATAAAATAATTAACTGGAGTCCTTTTTGCCAAATCTTCATATTCTTCTGCATGGCCACCTTGCGTTCCTCTCCAGCCCGGTCCGAAGCACTAGGTATCACCTGAAATGTTAATTAAAAGGGTGAGTCGCGAGACTTAGTGTGCAACCCTCATGCACCGCTAGATTTTGGGCCTTAGGCCCATAAAACAGATTAATAATTTCATTCATTTAAATAACAAATAATATGCAAGGCCCAACCCGTTTGTCTAGGTTTCCATCCGCTACACGCCCCCGTACCAACCGTTCACACCATTGGGGATTTCTACAATCGACCCACACCGCTACACGCCAAGATGGCAGTCATGCTGCTCATCAACATATTATGGCCGAAGCCCTTATAAAGATCACGACATTAGCCGCTACAACATGTAACAGATCACGGTATAAACCGCTACACATATAACGTATAACTTCCTACTTTCATCAACCCAACCCATGCAATCATATACAAGCAAATTACTTATAACATTTAATCAGATTATTCACTGACCTGGCGATTTATGTCACCCTTTTTGGGCTTCCCACATTAAGTCGAGATTTCGGCTTTTATCATAACATATAAACTTATGAACATATATTAATAATCAGTTCTAGATGGTGGGGAAGTATTACACACCTGGTTACCGTTAGGACGACACTCTCTATGTCGACACTATCAGAAGCTGCTAAAACTGCTATCTGTCTAAGATTTTGTTCGGATGTCGGTCCACAACCTACTGGCCAATCCCGAACTGCCGACACCGCTCGCTTTTTAAATTTAGGGATTGGTTTTACAGATCCAATCCCCTCCTTTGCCTGATCCATATTTGGTTCCATCGAGGGACCTTATCAGTTGCTACCATTGTAACATGTGGTTGTTAATCCATAGCATAGGGTTAAGACTACAAATACGATAATCTAACGTAACGAAAATCTAGAGAAAACTACCTTACCTTAAAATCCTGAAAAGAGGTATGATACTTTAAGACTAACGATTTTTGGCTTTTAGATCTAGACGATCAGGTCTCCTTCAAATCCCAGAATAACGCCCTCAACACAGGGAATTCGGTTAGCACTTGGGGAGATTTCAATTTTTTTGCAAAAAAATCAGGAAGTGAAGATGATTCAAAGAAGTCTTATGATGATTCGGCTTTTAATGAAGAAATCAAATGTGGTCTATGTTTTCGGCTTAATGGAGAAATCGGCACTAGAGAAAAAGAATGAAGAAGAGAATGGAATAAAAGGTTTAGGCTTCTGAAGAATTCAAAAGAAAAGATTGCAGAAAGCAACTAGGGTTTTGGCTTGTAGAATAGAAGGAGAGAAAGGATTGAGAGAATGGGGTTCAAATGCCAAAATTGAAGAGATATCCCCTCTCTATTTAAAGAGAATTTCGGCACCCATATTTATACTAAAATAAATAAATAAATAGATAAATAAATAAATAGATCTACACTCCCTAATCGACTCAAACTTATCACCAATTAAATTCCTTTATTATCTCCAAAATTTATCCTCATCCTCATCCCAAAAATTCCTTTTATTTAGCCAAAAATTCAATTTGAATTACATTCAAATACCTTCCCCACGCCAAATAACAAGTTAATGTGCACAAGGCAACTCGAACCCAAGACCTTCAAGCACCAACACACGCCCCCTGCCACTGCACCACAACCGTTCTTGTGATATATTCCATTCACAACTTGTTTTAAAGTATACTTTCCAGCGACCAACTTACCCACGCCTGTAGCAAAATAACAAGTTAATGTGGACAAGGCAACTTGAACCCGCGACCTGCAGGAGCCACAACACGCTTCTTGCCACTGCACCACAACTTTGCTTGTGACATGTTCCATTCTCGACTTCTTTAAAAGCATATTTTCTAGCGACCAAATCATCTAAAGGAATCTAAAAATATTAGCCAACATCCAGATTCGAACCTCCGACCTCTTCACGATGGTACACGCCCCTTACCACTACGCCGCGTATTTTATTTGAGTCATATTTCCTACCTAATTAATTATAACCCTTTCTGCCACGCTCCAGGTTTACTTAAAAATAAAAACCAACATTTAGCGCACGCCACGACTAGAACCCTGCTCAACGCCTTTGCCACTGGGCCAGGCGTTTCCTTGTGTCATATAACAGTCCCAACTAATTATAAGGCCTAAACTCTGGCCTTCATACCACTTATGCGCAATAAAAAGTTTTTTTCCAAGTCCAGGACTTGAACCTCTGACCACCAGCTTATTCCAAACACCCCAAGCCACCAGACCACCTACTTCTTTGTGATATCTTTTTAACCCAACAATATTTTAAAAGCCTTATGACTACCACCAACCTCCCTAAAAAAACAAACAACATTTTTGCTAAAGCCCTAGATCGAGCCTAGGACTTTTCCAACACTACCAACCCTTCCTAAACCTCCTAAAAATTAAACTAAACATGCAATAATAATTTTTTTAAAAGAAAAATTTCCATTCAAACTTTTCATGATAAAATAATTGATTTCTGTTTGAATAATATTTTTAAGAAAAATTAACTATTTAAATGTATTAGTGACATTATAAAAGTAGAGGGACAAACTATGTAAAAAAAAAGTAAAGCATATAAATCAAATCCACAAATTTTAGCATAATCTAGGGGTCAATTAAAAATTGACCATTATCTTATTTTAGTATAAACCACATATTCATTTTTTTAGTACATTCAAATTATATATACTCATATTGTATATTAACGACAATTTAACGATAGAAATTAATATTATAAAAAAATAAACTAAATTATATTAAAATATAAAAATTAAATCAAGAATAATAGAAAAATTAATATTTCTAAATTATAACTTCGTTCATCATACTGATAACATAAACAAAATAATTAATTATATGACAAGGACAAAATTATGGAAAATATTTGATAAATTGATGCATAAATTGACTACATAAAGTTTAATATTATGCCACATTAAATTTTATTATAATTCAGTTAATACATTTAAAAGGGAGGGAAAATTAGTATACAATAATTACACATTAATCTAAATCCAAACAATAATTACAAGTTTTTTTTAAGGACAAAATCCATTCTCTCGACACACGAACCCACTTATTCTAGGCCCAAATTCAGGGTGTTACATAGTGTGGTAATGACACCTTTATTATAAAAAGGAAAATTAAGCAGTATAAATCAGTACAAATAAATGAATATCTCTGATTAAGCAGTATTGGTGCAAGTATTGGTGCCAATGAATATAAATCAGAAAAATGAATATAAATAAGAATAATAATGATTTTATACCTATTAAGTTATTACCACCAAATCCAATCTAAGTGTTGCAGGAGCAGTAGGAAGCAGTAATTGAAATACAAACTGCATTGTCGCATGCAACATAAAAAATTTAACATCCAACTGTAGAAGCTAAAGAAAACAACTGCAATTAATCCCCTACAAGAAATAAAGATGCTAAGTTGCATGAATAAGATAATAACATTAACGCCAGAAGTACCTCGATTGTACTGTTGTACCTATCTATGTGGTAAATATATTGCCAGTTGAATGAACACAAGCAAGGATGTTTCACTGTATTGCAGGGTGAAGAGTTCAGGGTCGAACAGGTGTCTTTGATGGGCTAACCCTACATGTGAAACAGCCTACATAATCACAATTTTTAGGGAAACTTTTGAATCTTATAACCAAAAAAACATGTAAACACATGAGCTGCAATAGCACTTCCGGCCTGCAGGAGAGGCAAAATAAAGTAAAAAGATCTTTCTCAAACATTGCATCAAAGCAAATTTCCTAGTTTACAAGTAAAGCCAACAGTATGAGACAGTTCAGTAAACAAGTTACAGCACGGTAATTTAATGACAATCACTAGGAAAAATAATGTGGTCGTGGGGGATCAAGAAGTCGGGGATTAGAAATTAGGAGTTAGGGATTAGAAATCGGGGATTAGAAATGAGGAAATTATTGATATTTTCTAACTTCAGAGTAGTTAGTTAAAGGATCATATGTCTAATTAATTGTTTTCTATATTATAGTCAGAAGTTAAAAAAACGCAAGTAAAATATAGCAAAATTCTATTACAATTAAAAGGGATTGCATAACTATAACAACAAAAAAGAAGAATAAAAATGATTCTATACCTGTTAAGTTATTACCACCAATCCGTAGGAGGGAAATAAGGTTTCCAATCACCGGTGGAATTTCACCTAAAATATATATAATTAAAATTGTCAAAATTTACTAGTGTTTGTTACCATCCCAAGTAACATGGATTCACAAATATTTATCAGAGATGATTTATTACATACCCAATCAATTTAAAACATGTCAATAAATAATAAAAACAGTAGATGGAAGACGATGTATCAACTCAACCAAAATTGGAATAGAACTGTATGCCAAGAATCAAACAAATAAAATTTGGGGGACGACATACAAAATGGTAAAAAACAATAAATAAATACCTGATGGGGGAAGTAATCAATTTGGGGAAGTATTTTGCCTAATTGGGTAATACCTTTTTCACAAGTAAATGTTAAATATTTTTTTAAACACTTGCTTACTTTTTGCAGCAGAATTATAGCAATGGAAGCCTGCAACCACGAGAAAGATAAACACTCATTTTTTACCAAGCTAAACATGAACCTAAGCTGAAAAAAAACATAATTAATTAAAATAAAAAATTAAATAATATATAAACTAAGAAGATTACTAAGAAGATTACCATGGTGACTTAAATACAATATTAAAATTACTAAAAAGATTGTAGGATGATTCCAAAACAGTACTACAATATTATTATGATGGTTCTCATACACTACTACAATATTGAATTTCAGACTTTATATAAAATTTTCTTCCAAAATTTTGGGAAATTGCTTAGAATTGTAATTAAATTAAAAAAAAAAACTCTTGTATTTGTAAACCTTAGAGTATAAAAGATTTTAACACTTAATATCTTAGGTCATGATTCTATTCAATTCATGGCATCTCCCCAAATTTCCTTAATAAATTGCCTTAACCTCATAAAAATTTAAGTAAAATGTTGTGTCTTAAACAAGATTGGTTGCATTTCAAGTTGTTTTAGCATGATTAAAGTTTAGAGTTACTCAAACACTAATTAGATGTGCATATACAAATAAAAAGCATGCATGTTGTTTCAAGTCTTCATGTATTACATCCTAGCATCCTCCAAATATACGGAAGAAAAATTCGAAAAAACTTAGTTATTTTAGACTTATGATACTTATTATTTTATTCTTTCTTAAATTCATCAAAACCTTCTACATAAAATAGAGACTCTTGTATAAACTAATACACAATTCACAATATCAATGATATAACCCTAGCTGTCACTAAATCACAGATAAAGTGACAAAGGGCATAAGTTTAAGTCTTTCGATTAATATCAGTCTCAAATTCAATAGATGAACAACCTCAACCCACTAAACCATATATATACACCATAACCCTACCCGAACTAAGTATTCCTAGAATCATGCTTCTTTTTCACAGTTTAAAACACAAGAACTTCTTTTAACATGAAATTGCAGCTGACTTTAACAAAATTATACAAGTATATACCAAGATCTTCAACTTTCTTAAACTATTGCCTCTTCGTATTTCTTTTTTTTTGTTAAAAAATAAACCTCCTATACAGTGTCTTCAACGGTGGAAATTTAGGATATCTAACTTATTAAAAAATATATATTTCCCTTTATACAAGTACAACAAATAGGTTTAATTAAGTTGTTGTTCTTTAAAAAAAACCAAGTAAAAGAAAGGGGGTTATCACCTGATTTTGAAGGGGGTTATCCCTTCAACTGTTTTCTTCAACCCCAAAGCCAACTTATGAAACCCTTGCCTTTGTTAATCTGATTTTCTATAGATAGGAAATCAATGGTCGGTAGGAACGGTGAACTTTAGGGATTTGAAATTGGGGAAAAATGGGTTATTACGTTAGGGATTTCGGATGTTAAATGGGGGAAAAAGGGGTAATAATACTTAGGGATTTAGGAGTAGGGAAAAGGGGGGAAATGAACTAGGCAGAACAAAATGGGAAACATTGTATGTGTTATCGTGTGGGTAAAAAAACAAGACAGCAAAACGACACCGTTTTGCCCAAAATAATTTAACATTTGCGGCGTTTTTACTCAAAGCGCCGCTAAAGGGGAAACCTATTGCGGCGTTTTACCAAAACGCCACTAAAAATCTAATCAAACGGCGCCGCTTTGTTTAAAACATATCTTTTGCGGCGTTTTGTTTAATATATAAAATCAAAATTATTTAATATATAAAATAAAAACAATTTAAATTAAAAAGCAATCAGTTATATACCCAAAAAACTTTAAAATTATTTTAAATAATAGTATTTTTTTTTTCATTTAAATAAATAATTTTTTAAAATTTAAATAATATTTAAAAGAATTAGATAAAATTTGAAATCTTGAAAACTATTAAAATTTGTAATTATTTAATATATAAATTAAAAATAAATTAGTCATATACCCAAAAAACTTTAAATTTATTTTAATAATAGTATTTCAAATTGTTAACATATATTTTTCACACAAAATACCCTAAACCCCTAACCCCTGTCCCATTAACTCTAAAACCCTAACCTTCGTTCTCTTAACCATAAACCCTAAAACCTAACACATAAACCCTAAAACCTTAAACCCTAATCAATAACCCTAAACCCTAAACCCCTAACCCCTAAACCCTAAACCTCAAACCCTAACCCCTTAAGTCCTGAACTCTAAACTCTAAACCCATAACCTTCTAAACTTATAAACCTTAAACCCTAAACCCTCGACACTAACTCCCTAAACCATAAACACTAACTCTTAAACCCTACACTTTAAACTTGCCTAAACCCACTAAACCACTAAATCCTAAACACCACACCCTAAACCCTATACCATACACCACAGACACTACACACTACATCCTAAACCTTAAACCCCTAAACTATAAACACTACACCTTAAACACTATACACTCTAAACCCTAAACACTAAACCATTAAACCACTAAATTATAAACACTAATGCTGAGTTTTTTTTTCAATTTTTATATTGATACCAAAATGGGGCGAATAAAATAGCTATTTGCGGCGTTTTTAACGAAAATGCCGCTATTTCTATACATGCAACAGCATTTATGAACAAAAACGCCACTATTTTATTTTTATATTGATACCAAAACGGCGCCGTTTTATTTAGAAATAAAATGGTTTTTTGCGGCATCAAACGCCGCTATTGCTATGCCTTTAGTGGCGTTTTTGTACAAAACGCCACTAATGTTGAGTTTTTTTTTCAATTTTTATATTGAAACCAAAACGGCGCCGTTTTAATTTTAAATGAAATAGTTTTAATAGATTCTTGTGGCGTTTTAAGAAAAGCACCACAAAAAGCTCAGATTTGTAGTGGCGTTTTTAAGAAAGTGCTCCGAAAAGCTCGATTTTTAGCGGCATTTTTGGGGAAGCGGCGCTATTGCTCAGATTTATAGTGGCGTTTTTAAGGAATCACCGCTATTGTTCAGATCTATAAAGCCGTTTTTGGGGAAGCACCGCTAATGCTCGGATCTATAGCGGCGTTTGTTAAAAAAACACCGCTATTGCTCCTTTTTAGCGGCGTCTGGCACAGAAACACCGCTATTGCTCAACTTTTTGCGGCGTTTTCTAATGTATAATATTTGCAGCGTTTTTAATTAAAACGCCACGAAAAATGCCGCTAAAAGCCTGTTTTGGTGTAGTGGCACATCAACACAAATTGCCGCTTTACTGGTGTAAACTTCGCATTGTCCCTCCACATGAGATTCTTTGCAACCTGAAACAGGAAATAACTTATGTAAGTTCTTTAGAACTTAGTAAATCTCTACTACCTATTTCATTACGTCGTAGCATACTATACACTCTACATATTCTTTGGCCTATGTCCTCATTTGGCGGGTATTTTATTCTACCATTCCTTATGGTGCAATTCATACGTAATCAACTTAGACTTCTTTAAGAGCTTACTACATGCATCATTCATTACTTTTGAATCCTCTTATCTATATCGGGTCTGTACTCTTCTCGTGTTTGCCAAATATTTCATTCTGGCCCTTTTCACCTTATTGACCATTTTCCCTTTTTCCTTATATAGAGTCACCTCATCCTTAACATTTGGAACCTTTCTAACATAGTTCATTAGATACCTTACCTTTGATTTTCCTTCAGAGAGTAATTTACTCAAACTTCGTCGTGTTGGTACTTCGTTAATAGAGTTCGCCACAAAGATTTCCTTTACTAGATGACCATGAAGGCATGCTCTTCCTTTGAAAAAACCACATAATTCCCTCTATTACCATAGATGATGATAGAGGCGCCATCTTAACTATAGATAGCCATGAAGGCATCCACATAACTTTAGGTAGCCACAAAGGTGCTTACTCACATTAGATAGCCACAAGGGTGTCCAAACACATACACAAGATAGCCATAGAGGCATCCATATAGATATATGGCAACAAAGGCATCCACTTTGACAGACTCTGCCACGAGGGTGCATTTAACAAATACAACCTCAAAGGCTTTCATAGAATAGAATCAGCTAAAAAGGCATACACTTTAACATACTTCGCCATGAGGGCGCATTCACAGAGTCGGACACTAAGGCTCCATATAACAAATATCACCGTAAAGGCTCACGTATAATAAAGAACAACCACAGAGGCTTCCACTTATTAGAGAACAGCCACAAAGGCTTCCACATATTTAAGAACAATCGTAAAGGCTTCCACATTTTAGTAAATGGCATTTTCGACAATAGGGATTTGCCTAAACTCAAAGTCTTGAGGTTTGCTCTTCATCCCTTGGTACTCGCCCAACCATCCTTTATCTTCTTTCCCCACATGATGCCACGGTCCCAGACTAGGTCTTACACCATGTGGTCTTCATATTCCACATGATGCCATAGTTCCAGACTAGGTCTTACTCTATATGGTCTTCTTGCCATGGCCACGGACTTTCATATCATAATTTGTGTTTATTGTCCCCAACGAACCCGCACACGCAAGCAGAATCTTTATGCAAAATCATACTTAATAGACTTACTCTTTCAGAATTCTTCACACTAATGGATTTACATTTTCAGACATGTAACTCATGTACTTGAACTTCATACAGAGACTTTTCATTACGGAATCATACTTTCAGACACATTCATGTGTATACATACTTTCTTCATAAATGAAACATATCATCAAGCTCATTCTTTCTTCAAAAGGGAGGCACATCATCTTTAAGCATCACACTTGCTTATCTTACATTTTTATTATATAGATTAGCCTTTCAAAACAGACAAGACTATCATGTAAACATGCAAGTAAAAGTCAATTCAGAGACTCACCTATTAGCCTCAAAGGAAGCTTAAACTTCAGATTTAACCTTTCCTTGTAACGTCGTCAACGTGACTCTAGATCCTTTGGGTAGACAAACACTACAACCTCCTTTTCCCTCTACATATAGAAACATTTCATTAGAACTCATTCGAGTAACCTTTATCATCACTTTTTAACCCAGACGTAACTTTATTTCTTCATGCATACTTACAGATTTGTGTTATCAACAAGAAAAATTGGGGGACTTACTTGTCAGGAGGCAAACTTCTCAACAAAACAAGAGGTTTTAGAATTTTCTTCCAAAGAGAGACGTTGCTATTTGTTTTAAACCTCAAAATTAACGAGGAAAGTGTAACATCTCATTTTTAGTCAAATCAGAATAGTGGTTTTGGGATCACAAATCCAAAGTCAAAATATTTTAATGTTTACAGTATGATAGAATAATTGTGTGAAAGTTTCGTTAAGAAGTTTTATTGTTTGAATACTTAATTTGATAAAAAGGACTTAATCGCGTAAAATGTAGAAGTGATGTTCTAATAGTTAAAGGTATCAAATGGCTATAGAATCTTAAAGTAGAGGTCCTTATGTAGTAATTAACCCACTTGAGAGTTGGTGGATGATAGTGTCTTAGTTTTTGGTGTAAATATTAAGTTTTTTAAAGGTTAAATATGTAAATTACTTATTAAAGGTTAATTATAATAAAACAAAATTTTGTATCATCTTCCATTATCAATTCTTCAACTGAATTATCAAAGATTAAAAACCATGGGAATGAGCTAGGGTTCGGATACTTTGAAAGCTCAATTGGTGAGTGTATTTTGTCCCATTCTTAATGATTTTTACGTTTTTGGTATCGTTGCAACTTAGTCTAGCTAGCCCATGGGCTATTTTGCAAAACATTTTAAGGTTTAGGATGTTGCCATTGATGAATATGTATGAGCTTTAAATGATATATTATGAATGTTTGATGATAGTTATACAAGTTTTGTTAAGTGATTTTTAGTGAAAACGAAAATTAGGGAATAAATTGTGAAATGTGGAAGCTTTATGGTTAAAATGTGAAATTAATGGAAAATATGGGCTGTTAGGGACCTATTTGTAATTCGCCTAGCATGGGTTTAAGTGGAATTGCATGAAACTATGTTTTTATGATATAAGGACTAATTTGTAAAGAAATTGAAATATTAGGGGAAAAGGTGTAACTTTTCCATAATGTGAAATGCGAATTAAATTGAATGGAGTGATTATTAAATAAGCTAAATTTGACATTATATAGATCAAGAAAAATGAAGTTCGGATCTAGATCGGGGGAAAACAAAGTAATTGACTAGTAGATCCATTTCGTCGATTTTACGATCGAGGTAAGTTTATAAGATTAATAAGCTTAATGTTATATGTGTTTATATGCTTAAATATTATAATTGTGATATTACGACATTGCGAAATCTATTGACAAAGAATTGACAAAGTGAGAATCCCGGTTGAACCTTAGGAATAGATAGGATACTAGTGACATGTCATTAGGGGTTACTATGATTATGTAATCTGGGTGCTGGTCCTGTACGTCCTACCGGTGGCTGAGTATACCGGTATGTGTTGCAGTTACTTGACAACTTGTTTGAGCAGCATCGTGTAGCTATGTCTTGACTGACAGCTTGTGTGAGCAGGCCCATTGACAGCTCGAGAGTAAGCATATATTTGATATGAGATTGAGATAACTTTGGCTATGTATGCGGCACTTCAGTGCAAGATTCTCGAGTATCTGATATTATTTCGAATGGTTCGACTAAAAAAGATGATGGTACAAGAATGTAAGCAATGATAAGGATCAGTTCAGGTACTCGTGATAAGTTTGGCAAGTAAGTGATAATTGATAAGTTTATATGAAAAGTAAGTGAAAGTTGATGAAATTATACATGATACATAGAATTATGGCAATGTGCAAATTGTTGAATTGAATGTATTATTTATATTAACTTATGTTCTTTTAATTGTGAATGAGTTGGAAAATTATACTTATTAATCATATGAGCTTACTAAGCTATAAAGCTTACTCTGTTTATTTTTCTGTGTTTTATAGTGATTTCAAAGCTAGCTCAGATTCGGGGTTCGTCTGAGATCGCTTCACACTATCCTACTATCATTTTGGTACTTTTGACCTTAAGTGTTTTAAGTATATGCCATGTATAGGAGTTTGGTTATTTTGGTACATATGTGTTAACTATGAATTTAGCCAATTGTAATGGCTTATAAAAGTTAATGTTTTGGTTTTGTATTTAGCCATGGAAGTTGGCTTATTTTGATTATTTTGGTTGTATATATAAATGTGCATATAGCTTGTGTATGTGATTGATGACAAATATATATTGCTAGTTGAAAATAGGTAATATGGATATCAAATTGTGGAGTTTTGATTATTGGTAAGTTAGTGAATCTAGGCAAATAATGCATGTTTAGAAAAATGACAATATTGATGATTTAAGAAAGTGAAATGGGTATAAATTGGATGGCAATGTGAGATTGTATATCTTGTATTAGTTTGTGCTGGAAATGGTATGAAATATGTTTGGTTGAGGTTGATTGAATGTTTATATTATGCTATGTTTTGTGCCATTTGAGTTTAGTGTAAGTACATGTAAATTGGGTGACAAAATGGCTTGGTAAATAGCCTATTTTTGTCCACGCGGGTAGAGACACGGGCGTATGTCTCAGTCGTGTGTGACACATGGTCAGGTTACATGGTTGTGTGTCCCCTAGTGCTGAAATAAAATCAATTCAGTATGCTCCACACGGTGTCACACACGGGCGTGTGACTTGGCCGTCTGGTATAAGTTAGTATACCCTACAGGTTTGGCACGACCTAGCACACGGCCTGGTACACGGGCGTGTGTGGCCATTTTTAGGGTACACGGGTTGGCCACACGGGCGTGTGTGTTGGCCATGTGACCCAAGTTAGAGAGTTACACGAGTCAGACACGGGCTAGGACACGGTCTGTTGATCCCATTTCGAATGTCCAGACGACCTGTGACACGAGCGTGTCTTTGGCCGTGTGAGACACACGGCCGAGCCACACATGCGTGTGACCCCTGTATTTTGGAAAATTTTCTAAGTTTCGTAAAAATTTTCTGAGCTATCGGTTTAGTCTCGAACCTTCCCAAATGCATGTTTTGGGCCTCGTAGGCTCATAATAAGGATGATGTGATTGAGTTTAAATGATGATTGCAAAAATTTTGGAAATCACATGTGAAATGAATGTTTAATTGTTTTATAAGTCCAGTAATGCTCCAAAACCCTATTCTGGCGTTGAATAAGGTGAGGTGTTACAGAAGGTGAAACAATGGAAATGTGCAAGTGTAAACAATCACAACAAATAATAAAGTGACAAGTAAATGTCGACTTATCATACCCACAAGGACTATGAAAAGAATTATTTATGAATGCAATTAAAAACACTTTGGTGAAGAAAAATATTTTGATTTTGAAGAAGTGATTAAAAACTAAATTTAACTAAGTAAAATAAATAAAATAAAAATAAAAGTTCCAATGCATGATTTCAAAAGATGATTTTAATCAAGATGATATAGTTGTGTTACATTAATTACATTTCTTAACTTAGAATTACTAAACTCATGTTCATGTTGTTATGAATAAATTCACGGCAACTTGGTAATTTGCTAACTACTGCTCATACATACTTCTTAAATTAACTAATCTCTTGAACATTTTCCAATGCCAATTCAATCAATTAATCAATCTTCATAAGCACATAAAAGATTAAGTGAGGTTACAATGTATTCCTACCTTGAAACAGATTAATCATAATAATGTTGCAAGTTATGTAAGGTTAATGTATCATCTATGTAACACCCCTCACTCGTATTCAACGCTGGAATAGGATTTCGGAGCATTACCGGACTTATAACCCAATATTCAAACATTTCACATACATTTCTCAAATTCATAGCAAATGTCATTTACTTCAATCACATTGTCCCTAATATGAGCCTACGAGGCTCTAAACATGCTTTAGGAGTGGTTCAGGACTAAACTGATAACTTTGCAAACTATTAGAAACTTAGAAAATTTCCTAAGAAATAGGGGACACACGCTCGTGTGGCCTGGCCATGTGTCTCACACTGCCAAATACACGCCCGTGTCACAGGGCTTGTGGACATTCAAAATGGAAGCACATGGTCGTGTCCCAGCTCGTGTCTGACCTCTTGTAACTCTCTGACTTGGGTCACACGACTAACACACACGCCCGTGTGCCCTAAAAATGGCCATACAAGCCTGTGTGCCAGGTCGTGACTCCTGTAGGGTATACTGACTTATGCCACACGGCCAAGTCACATACTCGTGTGTGAGGCCGTGTGGAGCATACTGACTTGGTTTTAATTTCAACACTAGGGGACAGACGGCCGTGTACATGACCGTGTGTCACACACTGCTGAAACACACGCCTGTGTCTCTGCCCGTGTGGACAAAAATAGGCTATTTACCAAGCCATTTTGCCACCAAAACCTGTGCGCACCTACATCAAACTCAATTGGCACAAGACATAGCATACAATAGGTATTCAATAAACGTCACTCAAGCATATTTTATACCATTTCTAATACCAATCAACACAAAAAAATACTCAATATGCCATCCAAATTCCTACCAAACTTTACTTACTCAAATATAAAAAATGACCAAACTCAAATATGCATTATTTAGCCTAATTTCACAAGTATACTAATATCCACAACTCAACCATTTGATTCTCATTATACCTATTACAGTCAAGCATCACACAACTATCAACCAAGCACATAATAAGAACCATATGCACAAATATATACAAAATCAAACCAACCAAATTAAGTCAACTTTCATGACTATATACAATACCAAACTTAAACATTTACAAGCCAATTCAAATGGCTAAATTCATTACCAACACAAAACCAAAATGATCAAAGTCCCCAATCTCATACCCAACGCTTGATGCAACGCTTTCTAGAACCTTGACGTAAACCGGGGGTCTCTGTCTGATATGATGGACATAGGTACCCCATGCAACCTCACAACCTCTGCCACATACAGTTTGGCTAACCTCTGCAATGAGTAATCAACTCGAACCGGTATGAAATGAGTAGACTTCGTCAACCAATCCATAATTACCCACACTAAGTCCTTCTTCATAGGCGTAAGGGGTAGCCCACTCACAAAATCCATCGTTATTCTCTCCCATTTCCAAAGTGGTATCTTTACTGGCTGTAGCAACCCCGAAGGCAATTGGTGTTCCGCTTTTACCTACTGACACGTAAAACACTTACTCACAAATTCAGTTACCTCCCGCTTCAGACCCCGCCACTAAAACTATTCTTGCAGATCCCTATACATCTTACTCCCACCAGGATGCATAGCGTATGGGCTACTACGCGCTTCCTGTAGAATCTTCAGTCTTAACTCTAAATCCTTCGGCATACAAGTCTTTCCTTGAAAACACAGTACCCCATCGCTGTTCATACTAAAATCCCTTGCTTCACCACTTGCTACTAACTGGAATTTCGAGCTTAGCGACTCATCAAACAATTGCTTCTCTTTAATTTGACTGACCCACGTAGGCTTCACTTGCAACTCAGCTAATAAATTTCCATCATCATATAAGCTGAGATGAGCAAACATTGCCCTCAGATCTGAGATCACCCTACGACTCAACGCATCCACTACCACGTTAGCTTTACCCGGATGGTATTCAATTGAACAATCATAGTCCTTTAACAATTCAATCCAGTGCCGCTGCCTTAAATTCAACTCCTTCTGGGTAAGGAGATACTTCAGACTCTTGTGGTCTGTATAAATGATGGACTTCTCCCCATACAGATAATGTCTCCAGGTCTTCAGAGCAAACACTACTGCAGCCAATTCCAGATCATGCGTGCGATAATTCACTTCATGTGGTCTCAACTGCCGAGACGCATATGCTACTACCTTCCCTTCCTACATCAACACACATCCCAACCCTGTGTTCGACGCATCACAGTAAACAACAAACTCCTTCCCAGCCTCAGGCTGAATCAACACTGGAGCCTCAGTCAAGATCCTCTTCAGCTTCTCAAAACTTTCCTGTTGCTTATCTGACCAGACAAATGGTACCCCTTTCTGCAACAGCTCGGTTAACGGTACAGCTATTAATGAGAATCCCTCAACAAACCTTCTGTAGTACCCAGCCAGACCTAGAAAACTCTGAATTTCTTCTACAGACTTGGGCGGTTTCCAATCTAATACAACTTCAATTTTCCAGGGGCCAACTCTAAACCCCTCTGCAGACACAACATGGCCCAGAAAGGTAACTTCCCTCAACCAGAATTCACACTTACTGAATTTGGCGTACAACTGTTTCTCTCTCAGAATTTGCAGAACCACTCGAAGATGTGAATCATGTTCCTCTTTCGATATTGAATAAACCAGGATATCATCAATAAATACCACGACGAACCGATCCAGATAGGTTTGGAATACCCAGTTCATCATGTCCATAAACATTGCTGGTGCATTTGTCAACCCAAACGGCATAACCAAGAACTTGTAGTGCCCATAACGAGTCCGAAAAGCTGTCTTATGAATATTTGACTCCTTGACCTTAAGCTGATGATATCCCGACCTCAAGTCTATATTTGAAAAGACCGATGTGCCTCGCAACTGGTCGAACAGATCGTCTATCCTAGGAAGCGGGTACTTGTTCTTAATCGTCAACTTGTTCAACTGCCTATAGTCAATACACATCCTCATTGACCCATCCTTCTTTTTAACGAATAACACCGGTGCTCCCCAAGGTGACACACTTGGTTGGATAAAACCCCGATCCAACAGTTCCTGAATTTGAGCTTTCAGTTCCACCAACTCCTTTGGCGTCATTCTATATGGGGCAATAGACACTGGCGCTGTCCCCGGAAGAAGATCAATATCGAATTCTATCTCGCGATTCAGAGGTAATCCTGGAAGCTCTTCTGGAAAAACATCTAAGAACTCTTTCACTGTTCTTACATCCCCTACAGTCAACTCCTTGGCTTCCAGAGTTCGAACAAACGTTAAGAATGCCTCACATCCTTCTCTCACCAATTTCTCAGCTTTTAAAGTGGACACTACATTAGACAAGTAGTTACTCCTTTCACCTATCACCACTACCTCATCATCCTCAGGAGTCCTTAACACCATACGCTTAGCAGCACAGTCCAAATTTACTCGATACTTCACTAGCCAATCCATACCTAAGATTAAATTAAACTCCCCGAACGACAGTTGCATCAGATCAGCCGGGAAAACCATCCCTTGAATTTCTAGAGGTATATCCCTAAAGAGTTTGTTCACCACTACCGATTGTCCTAAAGGGCTAAGTACAGTCATCTTCCTAGAAGTAGTTTCAGGGTCTATGTTCAGAGTCCCAGATACATTACTAGCAACATATTAATGCGTTGATCCAATATCAATCAGTCCAGAAAAGGGCAGTCCATAAATAAGGAACGTACCAGTTATGACGTCTGGTGCATCGCCCTCCTCTCGACGTCTAGGAGCATAGACCAACCCAGGTTGCCTTGCATCTGTGCTCCCAGCACCTCTGCCCGGTGCTCCACGTCCACGACCAAAACCATTACCCCCTCTGGCCGGACCACGGCCTCTCTGTGGCTGCTGACCACCTCTACCAAGCTAAACGTAATTCTGACCTGCGGGTCGCATTTTGTTTGGCTCTTGCGGATAGTCTTTCACCCGATGATCCACCGACCCATATCTGAAACATCCACTACTTCTTGCCCAGCATTCCCCAAAATGGAACTTCCCATATGTAGCACATTGCGGTGGTCGACCGGTAGCAACAGGCCTCACAGCTCGACCCGGCCCATCCAACCTAGACCTCTTCTAAAAGTTCCCAATAGATCTGGATGGCCCAAAACTTCTTTTATTTTTACCCTTGTCCCTATCCTAGTTTAGACTCTTAAAACACTTTGCCTCCTCGGCTATCTTAACTTTCTCAACCAGAGTAGCGAATTCTCATTCTCGTTGCGGACTAACAGTACTCGCAATTCATCCCTCAGACCATCCTCAAATCGAACACAACGTTCATGATCTGTAGACACAATACCATGGGCATACCGGCTTAGGCGCAAGAACTCCACCTTATACTCGCCCACTGACTTACTCCCTTGAACCAAGTTTAGGAATGCCTTACGCTGAGCGTCCACATAGCTCGACTCGATATATTTCCCCTGGAATGCAGACTTAAAGAAGTCCCTGGTGATGTGATCCGCCGCGGTACCCTCTCTAACCGTGAGCCACCATTGGTAGGCCTCATCTCGGAGAAGTGACACAACCCCTTTCAACTTTTCCTCTGTAGTGCAGTCAAGGTCATCCATAATCCGTTCCACTGCTTCTAACCATTACTCGGCTACATTCGGGGCCACCTCAGAAATGCCTCTAAACATTTCAGCCCCATTAGCCCTGAGTCGCTTAGGTACAGATTTCTGAGCCGCCGATCCCGTGCTTGCTCCAGCAACCCGCTCTAACACTCGCAACATAGCCTGCGACACAGCATCGTCTCCACCAGTTTGATCTTGAAATTCTGCTTCTGCAACTGGCGATGCTGGTACTTTACCTTCCGGCCCATGCTCAGATTTTGAATGCTCAGCCCTAGCATCCGGGCCTCTTCCACAGCCTTGCATCCCGCGTCCGCGTCCTCTAATACTCATTATTACAAATGCAATTTA
Source organism: Gossypium australe (assembly GCA_005393395.2). Lineage (NCBI taxonomy): Eukaryota > Viridiplantae > Streptophyta > Magnoliopsida > Malvales > Malvaceae > Gossypium > Gossypium australe. The sequence continues at coordinate 57,505,490 of CM016616.1, read as the reverse complement.
AACTAATTAAGAGTTTTATGTGTTAGTGTTTTCTTGCACTATTTACTACAGAGCAATTTTGTGAAATTAGCATTATGAGTAGTTCTCGTCATTTTCATGCATACCTAGGGTTTTAGTCTCTAAAGTTGCATCTCACAGTACAAGTAATCATAACACATCACACATAGTCTATATATAAAACAACCAACAGTCAGAGAACTTACTGTGCGGATTTGGTGCCGGATACTCGAGTGCCATGCTCCCGAAGGATATATATATATTTCTAAATCATTTTCTGGCCATCTTTTAAAACATTTTAAACCCCCATACCCACAGTCGAGTTTTTAAAACCTCGCTTTGATACCACAATTGTAACACCCCAAACCCGGTCAAAACGTTACGACCGAATCTGCAATATTACAGGAAAGAAGATTTGGAAATACTAGCGAAACATTGAGGTTTGGGAAAAACTTTTAGTTTTGGTGTTTTCTTGCTAAAAACCATACATAATTTAGTTAACTTAAAGCTCATTAAACTCTTGGTAAGGGTAACAAGATGGTAAAAACTGATAGATCTGTATTTTCTTCTAGGAGAAAAAATGAACTTTGAGGATCTTATACTATGGCATTTTGAAAACCATTTTGAGGTGCGAGAACTTTAAGACAATAGTTTTAGTGGTAATGAGAATGATGTCCCTTTGATTTTATTTACGACTTATAATACATTTGTTAATATTTTGGAAAACTTCCTTTTGTTTTTAAGAAAACCCATTTTACTTATGAATCTTTACATGTTTAAAATCAGCATATGGTAAAAACCCATAATTAAAATAAAATTTAAAGCGGCCTTATTACAACTTGAAATCCCCAAATAGAAATAAATTTAAATAAAGTTCAAATTTATTGAAAACACTGCAACGCATGGCCACCTAGAGTCTGTTCCGACCCATAATCCACCATCTACTGATTACCTGCAAAATTAACAAATGGGTGAGTCACCAAGACTCAGTGTGTACATCCCCATGCAGCGCAAATTGGGCCTTAGCCCACACAGTACAGCACATGTTATATGCATGCTATGCAGCCCATCCCAGATTAGTTCTTCATCCAAACTCCCGTGGCATTATGCCACTGTGGTTTATAACCACCGTGGTCCTAGACCACTTGTGACCATAGTCACTCATGACAGAGTCACTGTAATATAATCGTGGGGCTAACCCACCGTGGTCATAGACCACCGTGACGATCTCTAGCAATAATGCATACGTGGGGCCAACACACTATGGTCATAGACCACCGAGATAAGTCACTGTTATAAGCAATCGTGGTATTAACCACCGTGGTACTTAGACCACTCGTGACCGTAGCCACTCGTGACATTAGTCACTTTTCTCCCTCCTCATTTCAACCATTCCCGAGTCCATACTCTTTCATATCATGCACATTATCTATGCAACTTATTTCACAGTGAATAACAGATCATTTACATGCATAACACCCGAATTATACGTACATACAAATTAACGATAATAACAGTATCGAGAACTTACCCAGCGTCTCCACCCTTACCCATAAGGGTAGTTAACCTTTCATATCAGTTATTTCGGCTTTTCGCCCTTTTCAGTTAATAACGCAATAACAACTATAATGAAGGCGTGTGAGTAGTACACACCTGATAACGCATAAGGTAATACCCTCTACGTCGATGCTTTCATTCGTAGGAACGACAGCTATCTGTCTATCCCAAACAGACGTTGCTCTCTTCCACAGCCCGACGGAAAGTCTCGAACCGCCGACACAACACGTTTCTTAAACTTAGGAACAGACACTATGGGTACACTCGCCTCCTCGACTCGAGCATTTTTTGATTACAGATGAATAGCACCAACTGATTCGGCTTGCAGCTTCAGATGCTCCCCAAAGGACTTTTGAAGATCAAAGTCGACAGAAAGATGATCGATAGCAAGGGTGCTTACATTCGGCCTTTCACTAAAATGAAATAAATAGCAAGGGTGCTTAGATTCGGCCTTTCACTAAAATGAAATAAAGTAGTGTTAAAACACCTAGAAATCACCAACGACTAAACCAAGAGAAAAGATTACTCACGACAACACACCATGCCTTCGACCAACAGAGAAAGGGTTGACAGAAAATGAATGAAAAATGAATCCTGAAAGAAGCGAAGTCACCAAGTCGACTGCTGATCAGAGAAGAAAACGATGGAGCAAGGGATATTCGACACTTAACAGAAGATCCGAAGAAGAAAAGAAGATGATAGTAGGGGTTTCGGTTTGTTGCGGTAAAGAGCAAATGAGGCAGGGAATAGGAAGGTTCGGCCAAGTGTTAATGGTGTAGAAGAAGATGCAAACAAAGAGTATGAAAAGAGGTGAGTTGAGTTTCGGCTAGCACTCAAGTGGAGAGAAAGAAAGATGAAGGAGAAGAATGCACGAGTGAACAACTTCCAAAGGTCCGGCTAGAGCAAAAAAGAGGAGAAAAATGAAGAAACAAGACTAGCTACTTGGTTTCAGTAAACAAAAGAGAAATGGAGGTGAGAGTTTCGGTTTTGGTTAAAAGAGAAATGAAGAGAAAAAGGTCAAAAATGCAAAAGGGAAGGGAAGTGTTTTCTAGAATCAGTTTTGACCCTTAGAAGAAGACAGCACCCAAAGATACTCCTAAATCCGATTGAGCCACACCCCAAAACAGAAGACCAAGCCACTAGCCTTAAGAATTCGGCACACACACCCCCTACAAGTCAAAATCGACTTCTCCCCCTCCTTCCAACATCCAAATTTCGGCCATCACTTTCCACCAACATCCAATCCCATATTTTCCTCCTTAATTCACTATTGTCCACCCATTCAAATGAGTTTGAATAATTCAAACTCCACCTTTCACTCATGGCCACCCTTTCAAAACATTTGACTCCTTCAACCCCCATCCATGCAGTGCCCTTGCCGAATCCACTACCCAAACTCCTTAGGCGTAAAAATAAAGTTTCCTGTTGCTGACAATGTGACTCAAACCCCTTCTCCCTGTAGCTTCTCCCTTGTGACACCTCATCAAGCACTCTAAGTGGCGCCTCCTTGCCACCTTACCACCACTTTACTTGTGTTAACAAAACGCAATTAAATACCCTTAAGGCCTGCCTCAGCTAGCTCTGTAATATCCCAGATTTAGGGGTTATGCATTTGGTGCATAATTCAAGTGTTAGTAGGCTTAGTGTAGGTTTGGATGTGTTTAGGGGTTTTGAGAACCTTAGGATGTAGAGGAATGCTTTAAGAAATTATTAAATTTTAAGTGTTAAGAGGGGAAGCTAGGCTAGGGAGGCCTTAAGGAAAATTGTAAGGGATTATTACATAAGAATGCCTTGGTAAAGTGGCTTGAAGGCGCCACTTAGGGCCTTGGTGAATGACGCCATGTGCAGTGGGCAAGGGCCTTGGTTCGAGTTGCAAAGGAAGCAAGTGGGAGCATTTTATTTTGCGTCAAGGTGGAGAGGAGTGTTGGACGGCATTGGACTTTCAAAAAGATGAGGATAAGCTTGGTTTTCTTTTTAAATTTCGGCTAAAAGAGTAAGATAAATGTGGATTTATTTTATTTATTTCGAATGTGTGATAAGGAGATAAAATGGGAGAGAAAAATGAGGGATATGATTAGTGAAGATATGGTGGCCGGCCAAGGGACTCTCTTGGTGTGCATTTTTTGGTTTTGAAGTGTATAGGAAGTGTGGGTGCCGAAATTAGGTAGTATAAGTAGGGGTGATCAGCTCTTGGCAATTCTTTTCTTCATTTTCCTTTTTGCCGAAATTTTAAGTCAAGAGAATTCATTTTCTCTTTTCTTTGAAGCAAGAACCAAGTACTAAAGTAGCACCATTGCCGATTCTCATAAGCCTCTCCCATTCTCTTAATCTTCTTTTCTTCAAACTCCATATCAGTTCTTTGTGTTAGCCGAACCTTTGATCACTTTGGATCTATTTGTTTCTTGGTCGAAACCTTAAAGAACATTAAGGGCATCACTTTACGTTTTTCTTCTCTTCTTCCTCTCTACTTCTTGGTCGAATCTACCTTTCTCTTCCTACCTTTCTTTTATTTCTTTGATAGTCTTAAAACCGATACCTATTCCTTTGGGAAAGCTGAATGTTATCATCTCCCCTTTGAGAACCATAGCCGAATCCTTATTGAAGGTGCTGTCGACTACGTGCTTGTGATCTTTCTCTTCGAACGTGTAGTGGTAAGTGTTCTTTCATTATCAATCGGTTTTAGGCTCTTCCTTTAGGGTGCCGAAATCATGTGTTTAAGCCTTGGGTAAGGTTGGCCGAATGTTCTTTAAGCCATATTATGTGTCTCTATTGAAGGTAACGCTAAGGAGCATTAAAGGAGATCTCTCGGGTTTTGAACCTCAAGGTAAGTGATGTGTAGTTTCGGCCAAAGGCCATCTTCATGGAGTTATTGTGTAAAGACGATTCTAACAATGGTTAAGTAGGGATCTTGACAACTTCAGGAGCAAGCGAATATTTCGGGATTTGGAAGAGATAGGTAAGTGGTTGCTAATATTCGGCCATAGGCCATATTTTGAGTATTAAGTGTTGACCGATTGTGTACTATGGTTCTTAGGAGCAAATCGACAGGAGTAAGCAGAGTTTCAGGACTCGAGATCAGTTGGTAAGAATACTTAGTAGGTGTGGATTCGATATACTTAGACTATAACATTGTTGATTAACCAGTTGTTCTGATTAAGTGTTCTACGATGGAGGCGAATACCAGTCAAGGAGGAAAAGGGGTAGCTTCTATCCCTAAGTTCAAGAAGAGATCAGTCTCTGCAGTACGAGATTGGCCACCAGGGTGTGGGCCAGCGTCAGAGCAGGAAAGTAGGCAGATAGCCGTAATGTCACTTAGTGATAGCATCGGGATCGAGAGCGTAGTACTCCAAGTTATAAGGTGTGTGATTAACCCACCGTTTTCTGGGTATTTGTTATGTATGTGAAATTCGTATGTGTTATGTGTGTGCTAATTAGTGCAGTGGAATTTGTGATATGGATACCCCTAAAGGGTATGTCGACAATCAGGTAAGTACCAAATCTGATGAAATGTGGATGTTAATGTGTATATGTGATGATATGTCTAATAAACATGCTCATGCATCATTATATTATGTCACTATGGTATGTTGCATGTGCATGGGATGGGAAATGAATATGAAAGAAGGACAGGGTGTATTTCGAGTACGTGGTTTAGTGATGGCTACGAGCCTCACGAGAATTGATGAGTGGCTCTGTGCCTCATTGTGGTTGATATCAGCTATGTGCTATATCGTGGTTGATGAGTAGCTATGTGCCTCATCGTGGTTTTGATGTTAGCTACGGGCTACATCGTGGATTGGCGCTGACTGAGGTCGCTTTGTGGATTATTTGCGATTTAGTTCACGTGGACGGCATTAATTGCCAAATTGGTGTGTAGCGGTTGGAGGGTGATTTAGTAATCCCCTGGTGTGTGGTGGCTGGATACAGGGGTGTGTAGAGGATGGACCCTAGGCTGGGTTGGGTGCATTTTGCATAAATCTGTATGATATGTGAATTAAAGTGGAAATGGGCCAAGCCCAATATGTGATGTGGATTAATGTGAAAATGGGCCAAGCCCAATATGTGGACTCAAGCGGATAAATTGCCTTATCATATAATATGTGATGTGGATATGGGCCAAGCCCAATAAATGAAAACATGTGAATAAGTTGCATTAATATCTGATATGTGAGTAAATATGTGGTTTGATATGTGGGTGGAATTCAGTGGACTAATTACACACTGAGTCTGTTTGACTCACCCAAATTTTACCAACATCGCAGGTGATACGTGAATCTTGGACCGGGTTGGAGTGGATAAGGTGGCCCATGTAGAAGTTATTTTTATGCCATGCAGAAGATATTTTAATTGTTCTACGCATTTATTATTTTAAGTATTTATTGTAATAAGGGCCACTTAAAGTATTTAAGTATTTATTTTTAGTATGTTTAAGTTGGATTGACATTTAAACTATTATTTGCGAATGTGTTTATTTTCAACAACTTATATCTCAAAAGTATATATTTTAAAGTTTTAAATCCGAATAATCCGTAACATCAAGGTTTTACTTAGAATTTTAATTATGAAATGTTTTACCAACGACAACAAATTTTTTTTAATGTTTTTACATTTAAGTCAAAAATTTTCCAAACGTTTTTAGCAGTGGCATTCTAAATTCGGTCGTGGCTCGTGGGCCGGGTTTGGGGTGTTACAGTTTGGTATCAGAGCTAGGTTCAAAACTCGGCTTTGAGGGTTTTGGGTCCAAAAACATTTTTTCTTAAAATGGGCTTTTCAAAATAAGGATTTTTCATGAATTTTTCAGGTTATTCTGGCATGGCACCTGTATCTCCGACCCGAAGTCCACCAGGTAAATATCTCTGACTACTGAAGTGATTTGTCTATGTGAACTGTATGGGCAATATGGGATCGTAGATTAGAAGATTAGGGCTATTGAACCCTAGGATTAGTGTACTACAACACAGATGCATAAGACTTAAGGACAATCAAACAAACCTGTGACTAAGTCGCCGAGCTAGGGTGTGGCGACCATTGTGCGCATGTCTAGGAGTGGAATTCGGTAAGAGCTTGGTATTTAAGCAGTCCTAGTGACTCACCTCCTCTTTACTCGAATCCTACCTGGTGCGTAGTGACGGTTCACCCTAACCAAAAGGACTTATCCATGGGCTAAACCGATAATTAAAACCCGAAAGGGACTAGCCATACTGTTTTATAAAAACCTTAGTTTTAAAATCCTCAAATTACCCTTTTTGATTGTTAAAAACCTGATTTGTAAAATTTTTCTGAAATATTCCCGATTTACAAAAATTTTCCAAACGTTTTTAGCAGTGGCATTCTAAATTTGGTCGTGGCTCGTTACAAGCTCTCCCCTAAAGTGCCTAAAATGAAAAATTCCACCAAGGCTCAGACTTAATCCCGAGCCTTCCCGGGACCCCCAAACACGCCAAATTAACACACAGAGCATAGCATACACACATAACACACATTAAATGCAGAACCCCATCCAGGATATTACATGCCCATTCGTCTGCGGATAGTAAACTGTGGCAACCTTTTACTTCACTCCTTGTTTGTCGAGTAACCATTTCAACCATTTGTTCATAAAATGGGACCCTTCATCACTGATGATAGCTCTCGGGTTCCAAACCTTGTGAACACATGCTTTTGCAAAAACTTCATCACAATCTTGGCCTCATTCGTCGGATATGCCTCAACTCAACCCACTTAGACACGTACTCTACTGCTACCAATATGTACTTGTGACCAAAAGATGGAGGGAAAGGACCAAGAAAGTCAATACCCCAAACATCAAATAATTCTACCTCAATGATGTTTGTTCGAGGCATCTCATTTCTATTGGTAATGTTTCCAACCCTCTGGAATCGATCACAACTCTTTACATAAGCATACGCTGTAACATTCGGGAATTAAGGGCTCTGCATTTTTATGTTTACTGTGTGTTTGACATGTTCCGTTTGTTAATTTGGTAAGTTTGGGGGTCCAGGGAAGGCTCGGGGTCAGGCTTGAGCCTTGGTGAAAGTTTTGTTTTAGGCTCTTTAGGGGAGAGCTGGTTGAAGCAGGTCTTAAGGGTAATTTCTTGTGTTTATTGACACAAGAAGAAGTGTGGTGGAGTGGCAAGAAGGCTCCACTTAAGGTGCAAGGGTGTGGCGTCATAAGGAAGCAGCGGGGGGAAGGAGTTCTAGTCTCGTCAGCAGCATCTAGAAGCTTTATTTTTTTTGTGTGCCTAGGGAGCTAAAGTGTTGGCATTCGGCTGGACTCTTCATGGTGGTTGGTTGAATGAGTCAAGGTGTTTGAATCGAAGGTGTGGAGGAGTTTGTGGAGGAAGACTTGGTCTACTAATTCAAAATGGGTGAAGGGGAGTGAAAGTAGGAGGGAATCGTGGGATTTGATGTTGGTGGAAGTGGTTGGCCGAATGTGGGGTTTGTGGGAAGGAGAAATTTGGCTAGGGGGCTTAGGAAGCATTTCGGTTTAGCTACTTGAGGTGTGCTGAATTTGGGGAGAGAGCTTTTTGGTTTACCATTTTGGGTTGCCTAGTTTTTGAGTGTGCCGAATTTTCCTAGTACATCTAAGGTCTTTTCCTGTGGAATTCTTTTTGTTTCTTCTCAACCTCTTTTCATCTCCTTTCATTTTTTTGTCAACCTTTCCATTTGTGCAGTGTTTTCTTCAAGGTTACCAAAGTCACTTTGGCCGAATCTCTCCTCATCACCCTCCCTATTCATCCAACTTTCTTCTTCTTTTTGCTACACTTTTCTCCAAAACCAAAACCTCTTTCTTTATCTTTTTTTTTTTGCACTTTATTATCTTTTCTCCTTAACCGAACCATCCTATGACCTCCTCTCTTGCCAAGCCGAAACCCTCCTTCTCCTCTACCATTTTCTTTTCTAGCCGAATCATCTCTCAAACTCATCTTCTTATCTAGCCGACACCTTGCACCATCTCCACTGATATCTTTTCTTTTATTTTCTCTCTTTAACCGAATAGCTCCTCTGATCAAGTGAGTCGGTTTCATTCTGTTACTCGGTGGTTGAAGGTAAGGATCTTCTTTTCTCTCTTTTGTTGAAAATCGAATCTTCTATCTCTTTCTTCACTAACCAGACCTCTGGTTCTTTGTCAATGCGGATCGATGCTGCTCGTATAGCCTAAGACGTGAGGGGCTACTCTTTTCTACCAAATCTATCTTGGTTTTTCTTCGTCAATAAAGCAAGGCCGAACTTTTGGTTCTCTCACAACTCATCCTTGAGTCAAGGCCGAACCAGTTGCTGAGTGGTTCATCGTTTACCAAGGTAGGAGTCATTTCTTTTCGATTCATGGTTATTATATTCCTTATTGGTTGTAGTCTGCTTTAATCAATCCTTTTGATAGTCAACCGACGTTTTCTACCTCTGATCAAGTCTATTTCATGGATACAAGAAACGGACAAGCTGAGGAGGGGAGTGTACCCATAACCTCAGTTCCAAAGTTTAAAAGGCATGCTGTTTCGGCGGTTCGTGACTATCTGCCAGGCTGTGGTAGAGAGCCGACGTCTGCTTGGGATAGAAAAATAGCCGTTGTCCCTGCTAGTGAAAGCGTCGACGTAGAAAGCTTAGTGTTATGCGTTATCAGGTGTGTATTACTCACACATTTCTTTACTGTTTGTGTTATTAACTGTGTTGACTGAAAGCCAAAATGACTGATTTGATAGTCGAGATACCCTCGTGGGTAAGGTTGGAGACACCGGGTAAATTCTGTTATGATGATACTTTAGATTATATGCATGTATGAAATAATTAACTGTTACACATTAAGAGTATGTTGCATTCATTATTGGTATGATGAAATGAGCATGGGCTTGCGATTGGATGAAAGGGGAAGTGTGAATCAGTGACTAATGTCACAGTGGTCCAAGACCCACAGTGGTTTGAAACTATGTATGCTTATATCAATGACTTGTCTCGGTGGTCTAAGACCACTGTAGGTTGGCCCCACGTATACATAAATTTATCAGAAATCGTCATGGTGGTCTGAGACCACAGTGGGTTGGCCCCACGATTAAATGTTCTAGTGACTTTGTCACAAGTGGGCTAGGACCACGGTGGTCAAGAACCACAGTGGCATAATGCCACGGGTGTTTGGATGATTTAGGTACCCAGAGGATGGAAATACTAGGTTGGGTTGGGGTGCATTGCATACATATGTTATATGCCATATTGAGTGGGCTAAGGCCCAATGAGCAGCTGTGGGCTTAAGGCCCATATTGTGAAATCAGGGAAAATACACACTGAGTCTCGGTGACTCACCCCTCTGCTGATTTTTGCAGGTAATCACTAGATCGCGGGATTGGAGCCGGGGCGGACTCGAGGGGGCCATGCGTTACTATTTCTTTCATAAACTACGTTACTTTATTTTGCACTTATTTTTAATTCGGATTTTATTTTGTAATAAGGCCGCTTTAACTTAAATTTGGTTTGGATTTAATACATATGATAAACTGTCGACTATGGGATTTTTTTTTTTCTAAAATTAAAAACATAAACAAAAGTTTTTAAAATGACAACAAAAGATGGCGAACAACTAGATAGTTAAAACTAGAATTTTTTCTTAAACCTTCAATCTATGGTTTCAAAATGTCACATTACCGAAATTTCCTAAGTCTGGCTTTATGAATAAACCCGTTTTTAACTCCTAATTATTTTTAATAAAGGTTGGTAAGATATTCTCAACAAGTTCTAAATTACCCTAAAAATGGAATCGCTAGCGAAAAGTTTTTCTCAAGTCACGATGTTCTGTTAAACGTTTTCAAAACTACCTTTCCTGTAACAAACTAGATTTGGTCGTAACGTATTGACCGGGTTTGGAGTGTTACATACGCGCCTTTGAACCCAGCTTGCAATACTTTGTCCACAGTACATGTACCTTTTTAAACAAATATGGCTTTTTCCTGAAAAAGTACTTCACATCGTGAATAAACTTTTTCTTTTGATGATACATCTTATCAAGAGGTATCAAACCACAAGCTAAATAGTTAGCAAGATCAGCAAACCAAGGGGTATTATAGACATGATTTACCTTAAGTATGTGCTCATTTGGAAATGTCTTCTGAATGGGTATAAGTGGAGAATTTCCTTCTTGCGGCTCCAATCTAGATAAGTGATCTGCTACTTGATTTTCTTCCCTTTTCGATCTTGAATTTCTGGATCTAATTCTTAGAGTAGAAGTACCCATCAGATAAATCTCAACTTAGCGTCTTTCTTGGCAAGTAAATACTTAATTGCCGAATGATCTGTATAGACCGTCACTTTGGTACCTAAAAGATAAGATCAAAACTTGTCAAAATCAAACACAATAGCAAGTAACTCTTTCTCTATTACCGTATAATTCAATTAAGCTCCTGTCAGAGTCCGATTTGCATAGTAGATGGGATGAAAAACTTTGTTCCTTCACTGACCCATCATAGCTCCTATCGCAAAGTCACTTGCGTCACACATCAGTTCAAATGGAAAATCCTAGTCCGTTGTGACGATTATGGGTGTCGAAACTGATCGACTTTTCAAATCATTGAAAGCTCTTAAGCACTCCTCATCAAATTTGAACATCGTGTCCTTCTTCAATAATTTGCATAAGGGTTTAGCAATTTTGGAAAAGTCCTTGATAAATCTCTGATAGAAACCGGCGTGGCCCAAAAAGTTCCTAACACCCTTTACAGATGTTAGAGGTGGGAGTTTCTCAATAACATCTACCTTTTTTTTTATCTACCTCGATTCCATGTCTCGTTATCCGATGTCCTAGAACAATTCCTTCTCGTACCATGAAATGGCACTTTTCCCAATTGAGTACAAGGTTTGTTTCTTCTCATCAGCTTAGTACCTTGGCTAGATTAGCTAAGAAATCATCATATGTATCTCCAAATACTGGAAAATTATCCATAAACACTTCCAAATACTTCTCAACCATATTAGTAAAAATAAACATCATACATCTTTTAAATGTAGCAGGTGCATTACATAAACCAAATGGCATGCGTCTAATGCAAATGTACCGTACGAGCATGTGAATGTTGTCTTCTGTTGATCTTCTAGCACTAATGTAATATGATTATACCCAGAGTATCCATTGAGAAAACAGTAATAGTCTCACCCTTGAGTCTATCCAGCATCTGGTCCAAGAATGGAAAAGGAAAATGATCTTTCCTAGTTGCCTTATTCAGCTTCTGGTAATCAATGCAAATTCTCCATCTCGTAATTGTTCTAGTTGCTATCAACTCATTATTCTCGTTCTCAACAACTGTAATACCTCATTTCTTTGGCACGCACTGGACTGAACTTACCCATGAACTATTTGAGATGGGGTAAATTATACCCGCATCTAACCAATTAATGATTTCTTTCTTTACCACGTCCTTCATGATAGGGTTCAGTCTTCGTTGTCCATTAATTATACCTTTCTCGCCATCTTCCAAGATGATCAGTTCCTTACATAGCCGAAGATATCTTAGTCTCGCACACTAAGTGCCATATATAGCTGAAGCTATTCCAAATCGCACATTAAGTGCCATAAATAGCCGAAGCCATCTTAAATCGCACACTAAGTGCTAAACATAGTCGATTTATCGTCGAACATGACCATAGTCTCGTGTATACAATTTATGCCATATCAAAGAATTAAAAGCATAATTGTAACAATGTTTATCAAGTACAAACTTACCTCGTATGCTAAAATGGCGAATCGAGTCGTTTAGTCGATAACTTTAGTTTTCCCCCAATCTAGGTCCGAATTTTGCTTTCCTTGATCTATATAATATCAAATTCAGCTTATTCAATCACTACTTTATTCAATTTAATACAAAACACACATTTGGGCACGTTTATACTTTTTCCCCTAAAGATTCATATTTTTACAATTTAGTCTTTATTTCACAAAAATAAAAAAATTAATGAAATTCAAGACTAACCCATGCTAGCCGAATTGCCATAATGCCTCTAGCAGCCATAATTTGCATTTATTTCATATTTTAACCACTAACTTTACACTTTTCTCAATTTAATCCCTATTTTGCAATTTCACTAAAAATCACATAAGAAAACTTGTATAATTCGTAACAAATATTCATATTTAAACATCAAACATCCAATAACACATATATACATCAATGGCAACTCTCACAATTGTTAACAGTTTTGAAATCGAAGGTACGAGCTAGCTAGATTGAGCTGCAACGATTACAAAAACATAGAAATTATAAAAAATCGAGCTAAAATGGACTTACAATTGAGCAATGAAATGGACGAATATCACAAGCCCTAAAATGGTTTTCTCCTTTTCTATACACAGTTGAAGATGATGATATAAGATAATGGTTTCATTTTGTTTTATTTATTTTAACTTAATTAATTAAATTACCTTTTTAACCTTAATTAATAACCATCAAAATACCTTAATACATGTCCATATATGTCCACTTACACTAGAGATGGTCTAATTACAACATAAGGACCTATACTTTAATAAACCATAACTATTTAACACCTTTAACAAGTAGAATGCAACTTTTGCATTTTATGCAATTTAGTCCTTTTTCTCAAATTGAGCAATTAAACGATAAAATTAGCTCACGAAATTTTCTCACATATCAAATAACATGTTGTAAATACCAAAAATAATATTGAAATAAATTTTTGACATTGGATTTGTGGTTCAGAAACCACTGTTCCGATTTAGCTAAAAATAGGCTGTTACATTTACCCCAGCTATTGATACTCGTGAAAGGGTATCGATACCAAATTGAGCTACTATTTTCCTGCACACACATTTCAACATCGAGATATCAATATTTATGCCCTGAGTATCGATACCTCTATACAAATCAACAAAAACATAGTAAAATAGAGAAGTATTCATGCTTAAACAATATATCTTTCTCACATGCATTCCAACTCATAGTCTCATACATCCAAATACCCATAAACAAAGTCCAAAACCGTAATAGCATTAATATAACAATGATAGTAATAAACCAAAACTATAAAAGTCCAAAATCATAATAAACCAACAAAAACATAATAATAACGAGTCGAAGTTCTAACCCATATTGCCCTTATTTCAAATGTCTAAAATAGTTATAAAGCCACCTAGTCAAACTTATTGCCTATCTTAGATCATTTCCTTGGTCACATTACTCACACCAAGAATGCTGCTAGTCTGCAAAGATTTAGTGAGGTGTGTGAGCTTAAACAAGATCAGTATGTATCCGAATTTACCACAAGCGTGCACATCAACATAGGTTAAATCATGGGCATATACAAGTACATTCATAATAAGATATTTACTATAATCATATTTCATTAACCTTATTAAACTAGCTTTCATTTCTCATGCATTTACATACAACATTTATATATACAAAAGCATTCACAATAAATTAGCCACTTGAGACTATGAAATTTAAGAAAGAGCTCTATGACCACGCATCAGATACACAGATCCCCAACACACCAATGACTCATAGAGTCTAACATATCCCATAAACGTAGCATCAAGTTATCACTATCCAACATACCAACTTATGCTGGTGAATGGAGCTTAGCTCACATTCCCCTATTTTTCCAATTTGTCCTGGGCCTCAATGCTCCAAATCATAACACAAGGGTGAGTACTCACAAATCCTATGACATGCCATCTATATCCAATAGTTTCAATGTTATAGTATGCCCAAAGACCAATTATGAGATAATTGTAATTACATATTTGTTTTTACCTTGTTTATTATTATAAGGTATTGCCATTATTTTTTCAATTTCTTTTTCTATGTATATAAATAAACTAAATTGTAAAGGGTTCTAATAAAATATGATTATTCTTAAAAGGTCCTTAGTCAAGTATTATTGTGGGCTTGGACAACAATAATGCATTGAGACTAGTGTGTAGTTGATTGATGCCAAAAAGTTGTCATTGACATAGGGATGTCAAAATCAAGACATGAGTACGTGTCAGAGAACAACATATTGGACTAACCCCCTATGAGTATGTTTCTTGGATTATTATGTAATAGTCACAATATTACTCATACTAATAACTATGTATGTGATCCTCAAACTTGAGATCATCATTGTCCTTACATCGTGAGTCGTATATTTTGATATAGTCAAACATCTACCATAACAGGTTGTACTATAAATCCTGATGTTGGATATAACACAAGCCATGTAGTGGGATATGGTTGATCAATATTGGATTTATCCTTCCTACATAATGGGAGCAATATTTTAGGCCTCTTGATGGAGTGAGTCTAGAAATGCATGACAATGCTCGAATAAGTTGATATGAGATATCACACTTATTTGTTTATTGTAGTCTACTCAGAAAATCAAGAAATATGAGATTGGACTATACAAGTGTGACTATTCCATGAATTGTGTCCAATCTAGATATTAAGGATAAAATGATATAATACATGGAAATATTATCACAGAAATGTTATGTCGAATCATGACTTCTTGTAACTTGGGTAAAAATGATTCATTGTTAGATGTCACTCATTGCTTGTAATGTTAGAAACATTATAAGAGCCTACAGGGTCACACCCTATAGTTAAAGCGAATATAATCCAAATACATTTGGTATTGTATTTAGCTGTAACATGGATTAAATTAATTGTTAAATTAATTTAATTTGATAGTTAAATATTAAACATATATATATGTAAAAAAATTGTACACAAATAGAGAACATAGATAAAATTAATATATGAATTTGATTCATACAAAATATTAATTATATATATTTTTGAAATATTAATATAAACATTTATAATAATTTCTGTCAAAATATAAAAGGACATGGAAAGTGATATTCTTTTGGAAAGAATATAATCATTTTTCCTAACTTTCTATTTGTTTCTCTAATAATAAGGTAATAATCCCATTTTTATTTTCTAAGATATGATATCAAAGAGAATAAAAAAAGGAAAATGAGCCCTTTAGTGTGTTAGGTTTACCAAGAAAAAGAATAAGGTCCAGCAGCCGTCTTTGAATTCTCTCTAAAATTTTTCAAAGAGTTTTTTTTTGTTCGTGGTTGACTAGGTGGACTACGTAGAGGCCGAGACATTTTTCGTTGTGACTCGGAATCGACATCGAATAAGCAGCATGCTTTCATCTTTTTTCATATGACAAGGTATACCTTCAACCCTATTCCAACCCATTTCATTCATCATACATGGATCCATGGTTGTGGAATAATTTTTCTACTACGCCACGGGGCGTACCGGCATTCCCAACATTCAAAAGATCACAAGGCCAAAATATCCATTATTACACACATTTTTACTTACCATTTTAATGCACACAACCTTTGTCATTGATCATCAAATACACAACATTATCTCCATCATGTAACATGCTTATCATACTCAAAATTTATGTACTTACAAGTACAACCACAATGCTCAATGAGCCACAATCTCATTAGATCACGTAACACATACTAAAATAATTCACATATTACATATTTGTTTTGTTATATCAATTAGCATAACTCACTACACATATTCATCACAATTCAAAAAGAAGTAAATTGAATAGAAAGACTTACTCTCGGAACTTAGGATATGGTTTTAGGCTACTCTTAAGCTCTCATTTAACCTTATGAATCGTGCCTACAAGCAGCGACTCCAAAACACTCCTCGTTCGTGCTTTCGCTTGACAGCCGAAAGCTCAAACTAACTTTTTCTTGCCTTTTGCCTTGCTCGAAGAGGGTTCCAATGGTTCCAAAAATTCATACATATAACCACACAACATATACAAGCAATTAATAACCAAAACACGTTTTAATTCAAAAATGTAGGTTTAAAACTAGCTCTTCTTAAAACTAAAACTATCGACTAGATTCGCTGAAACTGAAATTTCTTAATCCAAACTTATTCCTATCACTTAAAATGAATTCTAAATATCTAATTACTCATTAGAGGAACGATTCTCAACTCTAAAAATGCCCAAAACACCTCAGACTTATGGTTCTAAAAATTTTGACATCCATTGCTATTTTTAATGAAAACTCAACATAACTTTCAAATCTTTTAGTGAAAGTTTTAAACGACTTTAAAAACCTTATAATCTCATCAAAACAAGTTGAAAAACACTTAGAAACAATAGTTTAAATGGAAAACTTGGATTCCGCCATTAAAGATCCCAAATTTGGCTAGAACATGAAATTCTTTTTACAACGAATCAAAACTTGATTTAAGAAGCTAGAATATCAAAACTTAATAAGAAAACAAAACTTTACCCTCGATTGAGAAGAAGAACGAACGAAAGGTTGATTTTCAAAAAATTCACTTGGAAATCGTATGAGGAAATTGATAATGTTTTGGGGGTTTCTTAAAAATTGAGAGAGATTTCGGAGTTTGGGAGATGAGAAAGCCAAAAAGGTTAAGCCAAGTAGGGAGAAAATTAGGGGATTTGGGTTTAAGAGAATTTTTTTTGAATGACAGCAATGTGGAGGAGAAAACGTGAGTGGCTGCAATTTGAAATCCAATTTACATAAATTGGGCAATTTGCCCTTTTGGGCACTCCTAATTTTTCCCTTTTTCCAATTAGATTCTATATCAATTAAAACCCATCTTTTTCCAAATTAAACCTCAAAATTGAATTTTGTTTTGAGCTAACAAATAAAATAAAAACCTGATTATGTTACTCACATACTCAAAATAGTCATCTATGACCTTATTTTTTGAAATTTGACTTAACCCTCACTTTAATGACCTGTTCTACTAACCCAAAACTACTAGGCCGATTTTTGGGATGTTGCAACTCTCCCCCTCTAAAAAAAATCGTCCTCAAAATTTTCTTAATGACACGCTATTTGCTTAACCATAAAATATGCTTTTCTACTTTTACACAAACCACCACGCTTTCGTTGCGCAACTCTGATTCCTATTCTATTTAACTTCCTACGACTTTTCTTGAAGATCCTATTCACTACCACGGACTGTCCTTTAGTAAGTTCACTAATAGTTTCCTCTATTCACTATGATACTCTCGTCTAAAGGACTCGTACCCGTTGTTCCTAACTCAATGGTCTCTGTCGGGGGTTCTCCACTTAGTAGCTAAATTGTAACACCCCAAACTCGGCCCATGCGTTTCGACCGGATCTGGCATGTCACGGCTTGTACTTTGAAAACTTTTGCTTTGTATGTTATGGAAATCATAAGTCAATTGAACATTATTTGGATAGATAGGTGGCATTTTAAAAATATGGAATCCTTTGTATTATTATTATTAAAAGTATAAACAAACCTTATCATAAATCCATAAGTTGCTTAACATTGAAAAACGACTTAGTTGAATGAAAAACTAGGGGCCTTATTACATAAACATTCTCGAAATAACAATGAAATAAGTAAACTTAAAGAAATCCCAAAAGAAAATAACTTGTAGAAATAGAACTTGATGGCCCCTCGAGTCCCTCTCGGCTCCCATATCCACGATCTACTGTTCATCTGGAAGAGTAGAGAAAAGGAAAGCGTGAGTCACAAAGACTCAGTGTATAAATCTCAAAACACATATCGACCTGAGCCCACAAACACATTATGGGCCTGGCCCATACAAGAATGCATCAATCATAATCACATAATAAAAATAAAGAATGAATAACCCAACCCATCTAGGTTTCCATCCTCTACACACCAACCCGTACCAACCATCACACCTTGGGGATTTCCACAATCAACCCTCCATCCGCTACACACCAAAACGACAGTCGTACTGCCTATTCCTATTAAGTAGGAATCATTAAACGTGGCATAGCCACCGATCACTATGTGACCTTACATTTAAATTATGTGGGATCTCTACCACCGATCACTAAGTGACCTATCATACACTTCCCCTTCAATATCATCATTCCCACCCCATGCATACATACATAAAGAAAACATCATGCAGACTTATATATTTTTCGATACACATAGGGAGTTCTATGTTTACGTACCTAGTATCTTTGCCTAACCCTTTTAGGGTTCCATTCGACTGTCTATACAGCCACATTCCGGCTTTTAGCCCATAACATACATAAATAGAAATATATACAGGTTTATTAGTAGTGTGTTAGAGATCTACACACCTGATTACCGATAAAACGAGGCTTTCTATTATCGACGCTTTCTATATCGACGCTATCCTTAGTCGACACAACTGCTATCTGCCTAAGGTGTTGTTCAGAAGCCGGTCCACAACCTTATAGAGTTAATCCTTATCAGAGCTACTATAACAATATTTAATCGTTAATCCTCCTTATAGAGTTAAAATCATATATATATTGAACGAATTTAATAAAAATCTACGGATAATCTTCTTACCTTAAAATCCCAAAATTGGAGACTTATGATTTTCGGCTTTTAGATCTAGTCGACTAAGCTTCCTTAGCTTAGGAGGTTTGGCTAGCACTAGGGAGAGGATTCGGCAATGCCAATGGAAGATTTAAATGACAGAAGTATAGAACAATTCCTCAAATAGGATGAATAAAAGAAAAAGCGATGGATGCTTCAGCACAAGGAAAAGAAAGTGGGGAGAAGTTTCGGCTTTTGAAGTAGTTGAAGAAAGAAATTAGAAGAGGGAGAGGCTAGGGAATTTCGGCACTAAGGGAGACGATTTGAGGGTTTTCAATGTTAGAAACAAGGAGCTAGCCCCCCTATTTATAGATTTTTGACACCTACTCCTAAATACCGAAAACGCCCTTAAAATTTAAGCTAGAAGAGAGGAGAATTTCGGCACCCTCTATGCCATGCAGTAGCCGAATTTTACACTCCTCTAGGTGGTGGATTTTTGGCCAACACTTCCTTTGAAGATAAGCTCCTAACTTTTCTCCTTTTTATCTATGATATTATCACTTAAAAATCCACATAATATTTCCTATTTTATAGCCTTGTAGCCATACACCTCTTACTAACCCTAATGCCAAAGTTAACTCACTTAAATTAAAAGATCTGGGCCTCATTAAACTTAAATTTTGGGCCCCTAAATCCCTTGTGTGTGGCGTCACTTCTAATTCCCTTATAGTGCCACTTATTGTTGGGCCACAAGCCCATGTTTGGTGTTTTAAACATAATTACCACCTTTTTAATTCCTTAATGCCCAAGCTAAAAATCAAGGCCTTAGCCTAAGAGCCCATTTGGACCCCTATCACTTAAGTTAACCTATAAAGTTATCCCTACACTAAAATCCATAGGCCCAAATTTAGGATGTTACAGTTCTACCCCCTTAAAGAAGTTTCGTCCTCGAAATTACCTGATCAAAAAGATGAGGGTATTGCTGCCTTATTGCTTCCTCGGGTTCCACGTAGCCTCCTCGGAGCCATGATTCTACACGACTTTAACCAATGGAACTGTTTTCTTCTCAACACCTTGACATCACGATCCAAAATTTCTACTGTTCCTATTCGAGGATAGATCAGGTCTTACTCGATTTCCTCCACAGGCAAATATGGGACGAATCCGAACGGTCGTCTTAACATAAAGACGTGAAAAAACATCGTGAATTTGACTTAGTTCCAGAGGTAACTCTAGTTGATAGGCTACTGGTCCTACTCGCTTCAACACCCGATATGGTCCGATAAATCTAGGACTTAATTTACCCTTTCGAACAAACCTTAGTACCTTCTTCCACGGTGACACCTTTAAAAATACTTTATCACCCACTGCGAACTCTATGTCCTTACGCTTTAAATCAGCATAAGACTTCTGTCTATCTGATGCCTCCTTCAGTCGAACCCGAATCAATTCAACCTTCTCTTCGGTCTCGGTCACCAACTTCGGACCCAAATTCCAGCGTTCTCCTAGTTCTGTCCAGCATGTAGGAGTACGACACTTCCGCCCGTACAAAGCTTCGTAGGGCGCCATCTGAATACTTGACTGGTAGCTGTTGTTGTAAGCAAATTCTGCTAATGGTAAAAACTCTTCCCAACTACCTTTGAAATCTATGACACATCCTCTCAACATGTCCTTTAAGATCTGGATCACTCGCTCAGATTGTCCATCGGTCTGAGGATGAAACGCTGTACTGAAGTCCAACTTCGTACCCAATGCTTGATGCAACGCCTTCCAAAATCGTGAGGTGAACCTAGGGTCCCTATCTGATATGATCGAGACCGGTACTCCATGCAACCTTACCACCTCTGCTATGTATAACTTAGCTAACTTCTGCAAGGAGTAGTCAACACGTACTGGGATGAAGTGTGCAGACTTCGTCAAGCGATCAACAACTACCCAAATCGCATCTTTTTTAGTGGGTGTGAGGGGAAGCCCACTAACAAAATCCGTGGTGATTCTTTCCCACTTCCATTGTGGAATCTTCACTGGCTGTAATAATCCTGATGGTAACTGATGTTCCGCCTTGATCTGCTGACAGGTCAAACACTTACCCACCAATTCAGTTACCTCTTGCTCCAAACCCGGCCACCAAAACTGATCTCTCAAATCCCGAAACATCTTACTTTCTCCAGGGTGCATAGCGTATGCAATACCATGCTCCTCATTCAAAATTCTCTGCCTTAACTCCGGATCTTTCGGCATGCAGACCTTCCCTCGAAAGCATAACAATCCTTCCTCATTCACACTGAATTCTGCTGGCCCATCCTTTGAGATTAACTGTAATTTCCCTTTTAGCAACTCATCGGTCTGTTGCCTCTCCTTCACTTGACTAATCCAAGTAGGTTTCACTTCAAGTTCAGCTAATAAGTTCCATCCTCATACAAACTAAGGTGAGCAAACATTGCCCTTAGGTCAGAGACTACTTTACAACTTAGAGCATCCGCTACTACATTAGCCTTACCCGGATGATATTCGATCGAGCAATCGTAATCCTTTAGTAACTCGATCCACCTTCTCTGCCTTAGGTTCAACTCCTTCTGAGTCAAAAGATACTTCAAGCTCTTATGATCTGTGTAAATGACAGATTTCTCCCCGTGTAGATAATGCCTTTAAATTTTTAAGGCAAACACCACTGCCGCCAATTCCAAATCATGGGTGGGGTAATTCAATTCATGCTGTCTTAACTGCCGAGATGCATATGCAACTACCTTTCCATCTTGCATCAACATACACCCTAATCCCGCGTGTGACGCATCACAGTAAATTACGAACTCCCTCCCCGCCTTTGGCTGAATCAACACCGGAGCCTCCGTCAGAAACCTTTTCAACTTTTCAAAACTCTCCTGCTGCTTATCATACCAAACAAATGGAACTCCTTTTCGTAGTAACTTGGTCAACGGTGCCACGACCGAAGAAAATCCTTCAACAAACCTTCGGTAATACCCTGCTAGACCAAGAAAACTCCTAATCTCAGCCACAGACCTAGGTGGCTTCCAATCCAACACTGCTTCAATCTTTCGAGGGTCAACCCTAATCCCTTCTGCCGACACAACTTGCCCTAGAAACGTTACTTCCCTCAGCCAAAATTCACACTTACTAAATTTGGCATACAACTGCTTCTCCCTTAGGATCTGTAAAACTATTCGCAGATGAGCATCATGCTCCTCCTCTGACTTCGAATAAACTAAGATATCATCGATAAACACCACGACACACCGATCTAAGTAAGGTTGGAATACTCGGTTCATCATGTCCATGAACACTGCTGGCGCGTTGGTTAATGCAAACGGCATCACCATAAACTCATAGTGACCATAGCGAGTCCTAAAAGCTGTCTTATGTACATCTGCCACCTTGACCTTAAGCTGATGGTACCCTGACCTCAGATCTATCTTAGAAAAGATTAAGGCTCCCTTCAACTGATCGAACAAGTCATCGATCCTTGGCAACGGGTACTTGTTCTTGATTGTTAGCTTATTCAACTGGCGATAATCAATGCACATACGCATTGATCCATCCTTCTTCTTAACAAATAACACTGGCGCTCCCCACGGTGACACACTCAGTCGAATAAATCCTCTATCCAACAACTCCTGTATCTGCGCTTTCAGCTCTACCAACTCCTTCGATGCCATCTTATATGGGGCGATAGATACCGGTGCTGTTCCCGGAAGAAGATCGATACCAAACTCCACTTCACGATCTGGGGGTAATCCCGGAAGCTCTTCAGGGAAAATATCAGGAAATTCCTTTACCGTCCTGACGTCCCCAACAGTCAGATCCTTGTCTTCTAGAGCCCAAACAAATAATAAAACTGCCTCGCACCCTTTCCTCACCATCCTTTCTGCTCTTAGGGCAGTCACCACATTCGACAAGCAGTTCCCCCGTTCTCCTATCACCAACACTTCATCACCCTCGGGGGTTTTTAATACCATACGCTTGGCCACACAATCTAGATTAGCTTGATACTTCACAAGCCAATCCATGCCTAAAATTAAATCAAACTCTCCGAATGGTAATTCCATCAAATCCGTTCGGAAAACTGTCCCCTGAACTTCTAGAGGTACTTCCCGATAAAGTTTATCCACTACTACCGATTGTCCTAACGGGCTAACTACAGTCATTGCCTTAAGGGTAATTTCAGATTCTAGCCTTAAAGTTCCCGATACGCTACTAGCTACGTACGAATGCGTCGACCCAATATCAATCAATGCAGTGTAAGGCAAACCAAAAATTAAGAACGTACCGGTTATGACATCCGGTGCATCAGCCTCCTCTCGACGTCTGACAGCATAGACCAACCCCGACTGTCTCGCCTCAGTGTTTCCTCCCCCTTGGCCTAGTGCTCCACGACCCCGACCAACACCATTACCACATCGGCCTGCACCACGACCTCTTTGTGGTTGCTGACCTCCTCTGCCAGGCTGAGCATTCCCTCGACCCATGGTCCCTTCACCGTCTTTTTGCTGCGGACAGTTCCTAACTTGGTGGTCCGTAGATCCACACCTAAAACACTTTCCACTGCCTGCCCAACACTCACCGGCATGAAATTTGCCACATCAAGCACACTTGGGTGTCTGGTTGGTAACAGCAGGTTTCTCTTCTCGTTTTGGTCCATCAGGCCTGGACCTTTTCTGAGTACGCCCGCTTGACGATCCAAGATTCCTCTTATTTCCACCTCTATCTCTATCTGGATTTAATTTCTCAGTCCGCTTTACCTCCTCGGCTATCTTAGCCTTTTCCACTAGGACAGCAAATTCCCTCTCCCGCTGCGGGGCTATCAAAACACGCAAGTCATCCCTCAGGCCATCTTCAAACCTAACACAACGTTCATGCTCCGTGGCTACCATCCCACGAGCATATCGGCTAAGACGTAAGAGCTCAGCTTCATACGCAGCAACTGACCTACTTCCTTGCATCAGATTCAGAAATGCTCTACGCTACGCATCCACATAACTTGATCCAATGTACTTATTCTGAAATGCCATTTTAAAGAAATCCTAGTTGATACGGTCAGCTACAGCACCATCCTTTACCATAAGCCACCATTGATAGGCTTCATCCCTCAAGAGGGATACAACTCCCTTCAACTTTTCCTCCTCCGTGAAATCCAAATCATCCATTATGCATTTTACCGCCTCTAACCAATACTCAGCTGAACTTGGGGCTACATTAGAAATTCCACTAAACACTTCTGCCCCACTGGCTCTAAGCCGTTCTGGCACAGATTTCCGGGCTCCTGTGCCTATACCAGCCCAAGCAACCCTCTCTAAACCCTTGAGCATTGCTTGAGATACCGCGTCACCTCCGGCAGTCTGATCCTGAAATTCCTCCTCCGCGGCTGGCATCTCATTTCAAGAACCATGACTAGATCCTACTGGTTCCGACACCGTCATCCTACCCCTACCACGACCACGTGGCGGACGTCCTCGACCCCTTGTACTCATTCTACCGATTCGCATTTATCTGATTAGAAATTTTATGAACTATTAGTTTTCTTCCACTGTTTTAACCACGAACAGTCTTATGAATAATAGCTTTAAGAGTAATTCTTTCGAATTCGCATTCACTATACAGTCTCAAGTTCATATCCTCTAGGAAACATATACATTCAATCATGAACTCATGTTCATTACAGAAAAGTGGTGTTGTTGTTGTTGTTGTTGTTGTTTTTACTACCCAGGGGTATTTTCATAATTTTATCCTATAGGGGTATTTTCGTAATTTTCCAAAATAAGGTTCCTTGGTGATTTTGTCCAATAAGGGTATTTTGGTAATTTTGCATTCCTGGGGGTATTTTGGTAATTTTGAAAATTGAGAGTATTTTGGTAATTTTGGAATTTGGGGCATTTTGGTAATTTTGAAATCTAGGGGTATTTCGGTAATTTTGAAATTCGGGGTTATTTCAGTAATTTTGAAATTCGAGGGCATTTCGGTAATTTTGAAATCCAGGGGTATTTCGGTAATTTTGAAATTCGAGGGTATTTCGGCAATTTTGGAATTTAGGGGCATTTCGGTAATTTTACCAAACAAGGGTAATTTGGTAACTCTACAAACCAGGGTTATTTTGGTCATTTTGCAAAACAAGGGTAATTTGGTAATTTCCTTCATAGCTGTGAACATTTTCAAATCAAGTGTTTTTTTTTTTGAAGTGTACAAAACTTAAGGGTTTTTGTTTGCAAAATAGGGTGGTTAGTCCCTTTCGGGTTTTAATTATGGTTTCAGCCCATGAACAAGTCCTTATAGCTAGAGTGAACAGTCACTACACACCAGGTAAGATTCTAGCGAAGAGGAGGTGAGTCACTAGGACTGCTTAAATACCAAGCTCTCCCTAAATCCACTCCTAGGCATGCGTATGCCTATTGCCACACCCTGTCATGGCTAAAGTGAACAGTCACTATGCACCAGGTAAGATTCCAGCGAAGAGGAGGTGAGTCACTTGGATTGCTTAAATACCAAGCTCTTCCGGATCTACTCCTAGACATGCATATGCCTGTTGCCACACCTTAGTCTTGCGACTCGTTTACAGGTTTTGTTTAGTGAAATTAAGTATTATGGAATTGAAGAGTTGTTTGTCTAAGCCTAGAGTCCATCAAGTTTTAATCTAGATAGTCTACGTCCCATAAAGCCCACTAAGCCCACATTTATATCACAATCAGGAGTTCAGAGTACTTACCTGGGTGGATTGGATGCCGGTAGACTCGAAGGCCATGTCTTCAAACCAAAAATTTTTCTTAAATTTAATTTTTCTCTAAAACACTTCTAGACCCATTTCACAGCCTAAGTTTTGAACTAGGCTCTGATACCAAATTGTAACACCCCAAACCTGGCCCATGCGTTTCGACCGGATCTAGCATGTCACGGTTTGTACTTTGAAAACTTTTGCTTTGTATGTTATGGAAATCATAAGTCAATTGAACATTATTTGGATAGATAGGTGGCATTTTAAAAATATGGAATCCTTTGTATTATTATTAAAAGTATAAACAAACCTTATCATAAATCCATAAGTTGCTTAACATTGAAAACAACTTAGTTGAATGAAAACTAGGGGCCTTATTACATAAATATTCTCGAAATAACAATGAAATAAAGTAAACTTAAAGAAATCCCAAAAGAAAATAACTTGTAAAAATAAAACTTGATGGCCCCTCGAGTCCCTCTCAGCTCCCATGTCCACGATCTACTGTTCATCTGGAAGAGTAGAGAAAAGGAAAGCGTGAGTCACAAAGACTCAGTGTATAAATCTCAAAACACACATCGACCTGAGCCCACAAACACATTATGGGCCCTGGCCCATACAGGAATGCATCAATCATAATCACATAATAAACAATAAAGAATGAATAACCCAACCCATCCTAGGTTTCCATCCTCTACACACCAACCCGTACCAACCATCAAACCTTGGGGATTTCTATAATCAACCCTCCATTCGCTACACACTAAAATGACAGCCGTACTGCCTATTCCTATTAAGTAGGAATCATTAAACGTGGCATAGCCACCGATCACTATGTGACCTTACATTTAAATTATGTGGGATTTCTACCACCGATCACTAAGTGACCTATCATACACTTCCCCTTCAATATCATCATTCCCACCCCATGCATACATACATAAATAAAACATCATGCAGACTTATATATTTTTCGATACACATAGGGAGTTCTATGTTTACATACCTGGTATCTTTGCCTAACCCTTTTAGGGTTCCATTCGACTGTCTATAAAGCCACATTCCAGCTTTTAGCCCATAACATACATAAATAGAAATATATACAGGTTTATTAGTAGTGTGTTAGAGATCTACACACCTGATTACCGATAAAACAAGGCTTTCTATATCGACGCTATCCTTAGTCGACACAACTGCTATCTACCTAAGGTGCTGTTCAGAAGCCGATCCACAACCAATTGGCCAATCCCGAACAATAGATACTGCTCGTTTCTTAAACTTAGGGATTCTTTCTTTTGCCTAATCCATATTTAATTCCATCAAATCCTTATCAGAGCTACTATAACAATATTTAATCATTAATCCTCCTTATAGAGTTAAAATCATATATATATTGAATGAATTTAATAAAAATCTAGGGATAATCTTCTTACCTTAAAATCTCGAAATTGGAGACTTATGATTTTCGGCTTTTAGAACTAGTCGATTAAGCTTCCTTAGCTTAGGAGGTTCGGCTAGCACTAGGGAGAGGATTCGGCAATGCTAATGGAAGATTTAAATGCCAGAAGTATAGAACAATTCCTCAAATAGGATGAATAAAAGAAAAAGCGATGGATGCTTCGGCTTTTTAGAGAAATCGGCACAAGGAGAAGAAAGTGGGGAGAAGTTTTGGCTTTTGAAATAGTTGAAGAAAGAAATTGGAAGAGGGAGAGGCTAGGGAATTTCGGCACTAAGGGAGACGATTTTAGGGCTTTCAATGTCAAAAACAAGGAGCTAGCCCCCTATTTATAGATTTTTGACACCTACTGCTAAATACCGAAAACGCCCTTAAAATTTAAGCTAGAAGAGAGGAGAATTTCGGCACCCTCTATGCCATGCAGTAGCCGAATTTTACACTCCTCTAGGTGGTGGATTTTCGGCCAACACTTCCTTTGAAGATAAGCTCCTAACTGTTCTCCTTTTTATCTATGATATTATCACTTAAAAATCCACATAATTTTTCCTATTTTATAGCCTTGTAGCTGTCCACCTCTTACTAACCTTAATGGCAAATTTAACTCACTTAAATTAAAAGATCTGGGCCTCATTAAACTTAGATTTTGGGCCCCTAAATCCCTTATGTGTGGCGTCACTTCTAATTCCTTATAGTGCCACTTATTGTTAGCCCACAAGCCCATGTTTGGCATTTTAAACATAATTACCACCTTTTTAATTCCTTAATGCCCAAGCTAATAATTTAATCAAGGCCTTAGCCTAATCCTGAGCCCAATTTGGACCCCTATCACTTAAATTAACCTATTAAAGTTATCCCTACACTAAATGCATAGGCCCATAAATTTAGGATGTTACATAAATCGCTCAAAATTTACGAAATCGTAGAACCTAAATCTACCAATGAGAATAAAAGGATTGATTACAAGATAAAAATACCTGCAATCTTGATGATCGAATCTTTATTCTGCTGCTCCTTAACAACATATACTCAAGCTAGTCGTCCGGTATCAACCTGAGTAGCAATGGTATGAGCAACAACCCACTACAGAACTTGTCTCTCATTACCACCTCTACCTCAACCACAGATTCTAGCAGGCACAGGTGTAGGTGCAAAATTCTTAATCTATCAAACCTCGACTCTATTCAAACAATCCCTGAACATGTGTTCTTTAGAGCCACTCTTGAAACACCCTCCTATCAGTTTACATCACTCTCCAGGATGCCTATGCTTATAGTGCACGCAAAACGACCATCTAGAACCACTCGACGATCCACCAGAACTATCTATAAAACTGTTCTACTGGCTAGACTGGCTTGGTCAAAACTCGTGTCGTGCACTCCTACAAAACCTTGAGTATCATGCCCACTCTTACGCAGTTTTCAAGATGCACCAAAACTATCAGAAGTTCCTCTCCTCAATTCAGTCACTACTTAGCATGGCGACTTAGTGAAAGCTTCCTCAACAACTGTGGCTTTCTCAACGAACTCATCAAACAATTCAGTATTTTGAGGTACCAAGTAAACTCGAATCTCTCAATTAAGCCCAATACAAAACCTCTTGTATCTGTTCCTCTCAGTATGAACCATCATAGTAGTATATTGACTGAGTCATACAACATCAATTTGTAATCAGCCACAGTCAAACTACCTTGAACCAGGTCCAGAAACTCTCTTTATGGGCTTCCACATTGTAACAGAATGTTTTTAGTCGAATCAGAACAGTGGTTTTGAGAGCACAAATCTGAGGTTAAAATTATTATTTTATTATTATTTTGAGGTCTACATCATGATAGTATGGTTGTTTGAAAATTTCATTAAGAAATTTTATCGTTTGAGTGCTCAATTTGATAAAAAGGACTAAATCGCGCAAAGTGTAAAACTTGAGTTCTATTAGCTAAAGGTGTATAATAGCTATAGAACATTACAGTGGAGGTCCTTATGTGGTAAATAGCCCATTAATATGTTAGTGGATGATAACGGCTCGATAAATTTTGAAATTTGTGATAATTTTTAAGGTTAATTTTGGTATTTAGTAAATAAAGGTTAATTAAATAAAAACAAAAATTTTCTCATCTTCCCTAAAGTGTCTTCACCAAAAATTAAAGTAGAAAAACAAGCTATTTAGTGTTCTTCATTCGGCAAGCTTCTATTGTCCATTTAGGTATGGTTTTTGTTCCGTTTTTAATGATTTATATGTTTTTGAGGTCGTTGTAGCTTAATCTAGGTAGCCTAGGGACTAATTTGCAAAAATATTAAAGGCTTAGGTTTTTACCATTGATGAATATAAATATATTTTGATGTTTTATGATAGAAAATAAATGGTTGTTGTTAGATAAACAGCATTTGTTAAGAGATTTTTGATAAAATTGTCATTTAGGGATTTTTTGTGAAATTTGAAAATTTTGTGGTTAAATTGTAAAATAAATGAAAAATATGGGCTTTTAGGTTAATGAGGGAAATTCGGCTAGCATGGGTAGGGATCTAATTGCATGAATATGTATTTTTATGAGCTAAGGACTAAATTATAAAGATGTTGAAATATTAGGGGTAAAAGTGTAATTTTTCCAGAATATGATTTTTGGACTAAATTGGATAGAAGGATAATTGGATAAGTTAAATTTGATATTATGTAGATCATGAAAAATGAGGTTCGGATCTAGATCGAGGGAAAATAAAGTATTGGACTAGTCGATCCATTTCGTCATTTTTTGTGAATCGAGGTAAGTTCGTATGTTAATAAGCATTAATATAATTGTGTTTTAAATGCTTTCTTATTGAATTTAATTGTGAATACGACCTTACGGATATGTTCGACAAAGATTCGGCTGTAACACCCCAAACCCGGCCCAAACGCTACGACCGGATCTGGTATGCTACGGGGTTTACGTTAAAAACCTCACTTGGATGATCTTTGGAAATTCAGTTTCTTTATACAAGTACTCATTAAGTAAGTGATATTGGAAGAAAACCTTTGCTCTTTTGCTGAACATAAATTTAAAAAAAATAAATAAATGAAAACATTAACAATTATAAATTGATAACCTAAGCTATGGAGCCTTATTACATAAATGGTCCCAAAATTAAAACTTAAAGGAAAACCGAAAATAATCTATAGAAATAAAAACTTGATGGCCCCTCGAGTCTGTCTCGGCTCCCATGTCCACGATCTACTGCTCATCTGAAAAGTTAGGGAAAAATAATAGGGTGAGTCACCAAGACTCAGTGTGTAAATTCCGGAAACACATAAAAGGCTTGGGCTCACAATCACATTATGAGCCCTGGCCCAAACATAAAGGCAACAATCAGAATTACATGATAAATAATAAATGATGAATAGCCCAACCCATCCTAGAATTCCATCCTCTACACACCAACCCGTACCAACCATCACACCTTGGGGATTTCTACAATCAACCCACCAACCGCTACACACCATATCGACAGTCATACTACCTATTCCTTATCAATCAGGAATTTTAACGTGGGTTTTCTACCACCGATCACCAAGTGACCTAACATTTCATTAGGTGGGTTTTCTACCACCGATCACCATGTGATCTAACATTTCATTAGGTGGGTTTTCTACCACCAATCACCATGTGATCTAGCATTTCATTAGGTGGGTTTTCTACCACCGATCACCATGTGATCTAACATTTCATTAGGTGTGTTT
Source organism: Gossypium australe (assembly GCA_005393395.2). Lineage (NCBI taxonomy): Eukaryota > Viridiplantae > Streptophyta > Magnoliopsida > Malvales > Malvaceae > Gossypium > Gossypium australe. The sequence continues at coordinate 57,474,734 of CM016616.1, read as the reverse complement.
TCTACCACCGATCACCATGTGATCTAACATGCTCTTCCCCTTTTCATAACAAACCCATCCCATGCATACATTCATGCAAAATCAAACAATCTACTACCTAAGAGATTACAGTCTTTTGCATACATCGATATACATAGAGAAGTTCTATGATTACGTATCTGGCATTCCTTGCCTAACCCTTTTTGGGTTTCATTCGACTGTCTACACAGCCGCTTTCCGGCTTTTTAGCCCATAACATAAACATACATATATTCATACAGATTATTAGTGTGTTAGAGATCTACACACGACTGTTCATACAGCCTCATTTTCTGGCTTTTCAGCCCCTAACAGGTATAATACAAAATAAAACTTATGTGATAAGGATCTACACACCTGATTACCGTTAGAACGAGACCCTCTAAGTTGACACTATCCATAGCCAACACCACTGCTATCTGCCTAAGGTGTTGTTCAGAAGCCGGTCCACAACCAAGTGGCCAATCTCGAACGGCAGATACCGCTCGTTTCTTAAACTTAGGGATTCTCTCCTTTGCTTGATCCATATTTAATTCCATCACAAGTCCTTGTCAGAACTACTATCACAATATATGATTGTTAATCCTCATCATAAAGTTAAGATCTTGTATACAATGAACAAATCTAGTAAAAATCTAGGGAAAATCTCCTTACCTTAAAATCCTGAAATTGGAGACTAACGATTTTCGGCTTTTAGATCTAGACGACCAAGTTTCCTTCAAATCCCAGAATGCCGCCCAACATAGAACCATTAAACTATTAGCTTTTCGGCTTTTTCCTTTCAAAAACCAAAATAAAACGTGAGAAACTAACAGAAGTCTACACTTACCTTAACACAGGGGATTCGGCTAGCACTAGAGAAAAGATTCGACAATGCCAAAGAAAAAGATTTAAATGCCGGAAGAATAGAACTAACTCACAAATGGGGTGAATAGAGAAAAACTATGGAGATTTCGGCTTTTTAGAGAAATCGACACAAGAGGAAAAGAATGGAAAAGAGAGTGAAGGGAGAGGTTCCGGCTTTTGAAGAAATTAAAGAAAAGAAATTGTAGAGGGAGAGACTAAGAATTTCGGCACAAAGAATGAAGAGGAAATTAGGGTTTAAATGCTAGAAGCAATGAGATATCCCCCTTATTTATAGAAATTTCGACACTCCTATCAAAAACTCGAAAGTACCCTTCCTGATAACTAAAAATCAGGCTAATAAAAAGGGAAAATTTGGCACCCCTTTTCTATGAAGTAGCCGAATTCTTTACTCCTCTAGGTGATGGAATTTGGGCCAACACCTAGCCTTGCAGATAGCTCCTATCTTTTCTCCTTTTATCTTCCATATTATCAACTATAATATCTACATTATCCTATTCATATAAATCCTCCTATTTTTGAGCCTTGTTGCCATCCACTCCACCTAACCCAAATGCCGAAAATTAGCTAACTTAAATTAAAAGAATTGGGCTCCATGAAACTTAAATTTTGGGCCCCTAACTCCCTTGTTGTGGCATCACCTCCTTGCTCCCTAAGTGGCGTCACTGACCACTGGGCCACAAGCCCATTTTGATAATTTAAACACAGATACCACCTTTTAAAACTCTATAGTGCCCAAAAAAAATTTCAACAAGGCCTTGACCACATCCTGAGCCCAATTTGGACCCCTAACAGTTAAATTAACTCATTACTCATTTTCACCCATTAAGCGCATAGGCCCAAAAATTCAGGATGTTACATCAGCAATGTGAAATCCCAGTTGAACCTTAGGAATAGATTAGGATACAAATGACATGTCATTAGGGGTTATGTGTTTGGGTGCTGGTCCGTACGTCCTACCGATGGCTAATTCATCCGACATGTGTTATAGATTCTCGTCAATTTGTGTGAGCAGCACCGTGTAGCTACGTCATGACCGTCAGCTTGTGTGAGTAGACCCGTTGATAGCTCGAGAGTGAGCATTATATGAGATACGAGATTGAGATAGCTTCGGCTATGTATTGGCACTTAGGGTGTGAGATTCCTGAGTATCTGATATTATTCCCAATGGTTCAACGGGTATATCAAAGATATGGATGAGTATAAGATTGATACAAGTTGGTACATATATGTACATGAACCATACAAGCATTGAATTGAAGAAACTTTTGAAATTTATTTCTAACCTTGTGAATGAATATGTGATAGGTTTGTGGATCATATTATGATTTGTTTAATTGCTTAAATTGTGTATATATGGTAAGTTGAGTTTATTACTATATGAACTTACTAAGCTTTATAGCTTACTTTGTTTACTTTTCCGTGTTTATAGTGAATATCAAAGCTTGCTCGGATTTAGGAATCGTCAGAGATCTCATCACACTATCAAGCTATCATTTTGCTACTTTTGAACTTAAGTATTTGGTTATATGGCATGTATAGGAGTTTTGGTCATTTTGGTATATATGTTAGTTGGATTTAGCCATTTGATTTGGATTGTAAATGATGAATGGTTAGTTATGTGTATAGCCATGTGACTTGGCTTATTTTGGTATAATTGGTGATGTATATATATGCGCAAATGGCCTTTTGTTATGTGGTTGATATTTGTTATGAGATGTTTGTTGTGAATTGGCATTTTGAATATCAAATGGTTGAAATTTGGAGATATGGCATGCTTGTGGTTTTAGGCAAAATAGTCATAATTGAAAGTGACCATTTAGGTGATTTGAGAATGTGAAATTGGTATGAAGTGAATGGCTTATTGGGATACTTGTGTGTTTTGTGGTTAATTGTATGGAATTAGCATGTAAAGCCCCAAAACTTAGTTAATTATTTTTGCATGTTTTTAACATAAATACCTATCTGCTTTAGTGGCTAAGTGATTTGGGTATGTTTGGGACTGTCTAAGAAGTCTTGGGTTTGAGCTTGGGCTTGTGCAAAATTTTCGTTTTTGGGAAATAAAACCCTTGCTTTTGGTTAGTAGGCTTTTAAATAATTGTGTGTATAACAAGACACAAAAAGCCTGCTGGTCTAGGGGGTAAGTGGCGTGTTACCTAGGCCAGAGGACTGAGGTTTCGAATCTTGGTAGTGGCAAGGGAGTATTTATTTTGCTGCTGTGCTATGAGAGGTGATGGAGTTTGATTGAAACACTGAAGTGGTTGAGGTGAATTTGAATTGAATGGTTGAAGGGAAGTGTGATCAGGTGGAGAGATTTGAGGAGGGATTTTAGGAGGAAATCAAGGGAAGTGAGGGGAGAGGTAGAAGTGTGCCGAAAGTGGACTCTGGCACTCAAGAATTCGGCTAGAGGGGGATTCTTAGTTTCGGCTTTGCTTGGTAAATGTTGTGCTTTCTGTCGAAATCTCTCTTTTCCCATTTTTGGTTTTTGCATTGTTTCCTTTCTTTAGCCGAATGTGAGAGGAGTGTTTGCACTTTCTTCTGTTGCACTTTTTTTCAATCTTTCTTCTTGGTCGAATGCATCCTTCTTTTATTTTCATCTCCTCTTTTCTTCTTTCCCCTGTGTTGGCCGAATAGACCTTAGTTGCCTCATTCGATTTCTTTTCTCTCTTCTCCCCTAAACCGATTCTCCTCTTCTCCCTCAAGTGTGGTGCTACCGATTTTCAGTTCTGATTACTACTGAAACTAGTCCTCTTCTTCTGCTAATTGACTCATTTCTTTTCGGTAAGTAAGCATGGCACTTGAAGTTTTGGCTTTTGAGTTACTAAAGTGGGGTTGTGTTTAACTGTGTTTAACAACAATAAATCGAAGGTGAAAGGCTGTGTTAGTGTCGAATCCTTCCTTTATTCTGTTCTCTTGTCTCCTTCGGTAAGTTCTATAAAAGAATCATATTTCCCGTTCTTCTTCTGCCTTAGGTGTTAACTGATAACAATTGTATGGCAGTTAAGGAAAGACTCTGGAAACTCCTAATCAATCGCTGAAGACTAAGATTCATGGGGAATCACCATGGTTCGATTGAAGGTAACGTTACTCTAGGAATGGATTGTTGATTTCGAGTTTCTTATTAACTGTAAAGTAGAATTGATGGTGGTGTTTGATTGACCAAATGTAGGTTGGTGAGTACTTGAGCGACTGTTCATGATGAATCGAAACCAGGTGTCTAAACACTGCCAAATCGTAAATCAGAAAAAGTATGGAAATTAATGCTACACGAGCGTGCCCTCACTCGAGTGGTGAGCCGAACGCATAAAACGTGGGCGTTAGACTACCGATGCTACCATGAGCGATTTCGTAGTCTTGGGCCATTTTGGGCCATGTTGGGCCGAAATAAGCCGTGTGGGCCCATGGACTTGTGGGCCCTACACGGTAAACTGCACGAGCGTATGGAGAATATTGGGTCGAGCTTTGTAATTTACATGGCTAAGACCAATTCTGGGCTATGTGGGCCACACGAGCATGTGGGCCCACATGGGCCCATATTACGGGCCTTGGGCCCATTTGGACTGTTTGACTGTAATGGTTGCACGGGTCGTCTGAGATGACTGTGGACATACTGATGCGTCGGCAAGTACACCTAGACCCTAAACTGATAAAATGACTATTATGCCCCTATGTTATGTATGATCGTATATGAGCATGCCGTGATTTATATATGTATGTTGCATCCATATGTGATATGTTGCATGGGATGGGATTATTATGATTGGAGGAAGTGCACTGTACTGGCAACTCTGTTACAAATACTGTTTAGTGCCGCAATCGGTGCTAATTTTTGGAGTGTAGGGATGGGTGGGTGATTTTATCCCCACATGGAGTGTTGGGCTGGATGGAGTTAGTGTAGAGGCTGGATGGGTAGGATTTCTGATTGGCTGCTTAAACTGTTACTAATACTATTATGGGCTAAGGCCCACACTGATACTAATACTGTTATGGGCTAAGGCCCACATTGATACTGATACTGTAATGGGCTGAGGCCCAACTGAATTGAACTGTTATTGACTTGGGCTTAGGCCCAGACTGTACTTGCCTAAAGGCATGATTGGCTGTTTATGTGCATGGGGTTACACACTGAGTTTTCGTAAACTTTCACCTCTCTATTTATCTATACAGGTAATCTCCAGTCTTAGGCAGATCGGTGTTGCGAGGGATTCGAAGGTGGCCACACAACCGCACTTATTTATATATTTGAGTTTATTTCCTATAAATTTAATTTCGGTTTTTGTTATGTAATAAGGCCTCTTTAATTTTTAACTTTTAATTTGGGGATTTTACTTATTTTAATTTACATTTGATTAGTAGTAGAACACGATTTTCCAAAAGATAATTGGTTTTCAAAACACCACATTTTCGTAATTTATAATAAAAGCTTCTGCATCAAACTTGGTTGTAACGCCCCAAATTTTTGGGCCTAGTAGAATTGGGCCTATTGGGCCTTGGGCACGGGATCATTTAAAATTTTTGAGAACAAAAGAACGGCACTAATGCAAGTTGGACCTATTAGGTGAGTGATTTTGGAAGGGTAGGGGGCTTCCATGAAGTCCCGGGTTCAAACCTGGGCTTTAGGAAAATTTTAGTTTTAGGTGAATAAAACCCTGGGAGTAAGTAAGTAGGCTTTAAGAATAAAATGTGGAAAAAATTACACAAGGAAGCATGTGGTCTAGTGGCAAGGCGTCATTAAGGGTGTAAGGGAGATCTTGGGTTCAAGTATTGGCGCTTGCAATTCATTTTGATTTCCTTTTAAATGAACTTGGACTTTGGCCCATAGACGTATATTTAGTTGCACATATTTTAAGTCACAAAAGGAGCTTGTGTTGTGGTGGCATGTAGCGTCTGGAGCATAGGAGAGGGCAAGGGTTCGAATCTCATTGCAAGCAAAAAGGGATATTTATTTTGCTAAGTTGGGACGACAAGTGGTTGTGTTGGAGTTAAACTCTACTGAAGGAGGGATCCCACATCGGGAAGCTAGCATGAGGGAAGGTGAGAAGCTGGCTTTAAATAGAGCAATCTATGAGAAGAGTAAGGATACCTTGGTTGGCATTTGGGCATAGGAGTGTTCGGAGCACGGATTAGCTTCAGATTCCTATCAGCATTCGTGTTGACTCTAGTTCTGTAAGATCGTGTTCTTGATGAGCAAAGGGGATTCTAGCCATAGGGGGGCGGCAAAGGTACCAGCCAAGACTATGCACAGAGCCTCCACTCCCAAGTTTAAGCGGCGTAGGGTGTCAGCGGTTCGGGACTTTCCGCCTGGATGTGGAAGGGTGTCGGCATCAAACTTTGGTTTAACTAGGCAAATCGCAATTGATCGTTCTAGTGAAGGCAAGTGATAATAAATCTCATGGTTAGATGTTTGGAATAGAGATCTCCCAATTCTTTTGCTAATTGTGTTAATTGTGTGTTATGTTTTGTATAGGTGAAGGCGCTTGTGATTATTTAGTACTCTACGTGATAAGGTGTGTTATCTCACACCCTTGCTTGTTCTGTTATGCGATGTTCTGTGAATCGGCCAAAAGCCGAAATTCCAAAAAGTCGGAGTATCGGCAACTGAGATCGAGCGCTCGTAGAGATAAACCGAGCCACAAGTGATGGCGATAGACTGTTGGGAGTGCCACGAACCCTCTCGTGGCCTTGTTGAGCCGAAGTGGGCTAAGTGGGCCCAATGGGCTAATGGGCCCACAGGGGCGAAATCTGAAGTAAGTGTCGGATAATAATGTGGCTGCGATGTCTGAAAAACCGTGACTGAAAGTGGGCTGAATGGGCCAGACAAGCGTGTGGGCCCATTTTGGCTGAAATTGGACTTTAGGCCCAATTGCATCGTTTTGACTAGAAATGGAATCTATGTCGCTCGAGGTGACCGTAGGCCTCCGGAAAGGTTGTTCGAGGGGTAAATTACGGAAATACCCTTAGTGGGTGAATTACTGAAATACCCTTAGTGGGTAAATTACCGAAATACCCTCGATGGGTAAAATTAACGAAATACCCCCCAAGGGGTGAAATTACCATTTTACCCTAAACGAAAAAATGATCGTGATACCCTTAGTGGTAGTTTAAATGTTGCTTATGTGATTCTTATATATCTGTATATGATCGTAATACACTGTATACGTAACATATTACATTGGGTTGGGTTTGCTGATTGGAGGAAGTACCGTTCTAGTGGCATCGCCACATACTGTAACACCCCAAACCCGGCCTAAACGTTACGACCAGATCTAGTGTGTTACATCAGGTGATGTTTGAAACCACATGGTTGTTTGGAAAACATATTGTTTAAAATCATGTTTATAAGTTCAAAATTTCATTTCTCCTCACTTATGCCCAAGGGGAGATTTACTCATTTTATCATTCCTTCAACATGCGTGTTTTGTCTTGTTTAATAAAACTGAGTTGATTACAAAGAATTTGGTCTTATCATTTGCGAAAACAAGTTATTTAAAAAAAAAAATGTTGTTTATTGTTTTGAAAACTTCGTGTTGGTTAAATTTGCAATATTTAAAGAAAATCCAAAATAAAAGTTAAAATAGTTCCAATGGCCTTATTACAACAAATGTAAAACCCAATAATTAAAGTAAAGAAATCCAAATTTAAAATACTTAATTCACCCTTAAAACGTGCGGAACAAGTGGCCACCTCCGAGTCCCTCACAGCTCTAAATCCTCTACGGTTGGGGATTACCTGTATAGTTAAAGTAAAGGGGTGAGTTACAAGAACTCAGTGTGTAATCCCAGTTATAATCACAGTCTAGGGCCCAAGCCCATGCAGTATCAGTTTGGGCCTACGGCCCCCATAATCATGATGATGCAAACAGAGAAAATGCAGCCCAACCCAATCCAACCATCACACCACCCGTACCAGCCCTACACTCCTGTGGGGACCAAGTCAACCCACCCAGCCCTACACACCAAGAATGCAGTTGAGCTGCCAGTATAATGCAGCAATGCTACCAATAACATTATTTGTGGCTGAGCCACTGAATCAGTATAATGTGGCAGAGCCACCAGTACAGTACTTCCTCCAATATATATAAATTTATATATATTTCATCATCCTAACCCAATGCAAAATGTCGTGACATAATATTTCAGTGTATGCAATAATGTACCATCATAGTAGTCAAACAAATTATACACAATCATTAAGTTTCCCCTAAGGGTATAACAGTAATTTTACCCACCAAGGGTAATTCGGTAATATACCCACCAAGGGTAATTCGGTAATTTACCCACCAAGGGTATTTCAGTAATTTACCCACCAAGGGTAATTCGGTAATTTACCCACCAAGGGCAATTCGATAATTTACCCACCAAGGGCAATTCAGTAATTTACCCACCAAGGGCAATTTGGTAATTTACCCACCAAGGGTAATTCGATAATTTACCCACCAAGGGTAATTCGGCTTTTAACTGATTCTGTAACACCCCAAACCCGGTCAATACACCACGACCGAATCTGGTATGTCACAGGAGAAAACGATTTCTAAGAAAACAAGTTGTAGATTTAATTTTGAAATAAGGGGTCATTATTTAAAAACGAGTCGTTAGATTTAGTAAAAACATTTCCAGAAAACTGTGTGTTGTTTCCAATTTTAAGGAAGCCATTGGTCTTTATTGGAAATCTGAAATAGTTTTAATCTAGTTGCTGAAACTGTTTGCAGTTGAGTTTTTAGGAAAACCAAGTTAACCCATTGATACTACATGTTTGTCGTTACCCGATGGTAAAGTTTTGGAAAACCTAATAAGTTGTGAATTTAGAAAACATTCATTTCTAAAGGTTATTTAGGCATGCCGTTTTGTTTAACTTATACAAAATTTCCGTGATAATTAAAGCAGATAAATAAACTCCAAGGTAAAAGTAAATGGCCTTATTACAACCCGAAAACCAAACTTTAAGTAAATAAATTCATAATAGTACTTTAAAGCAAAACCCGAAAAACAATGATCATGGCCACCCCGAGTCTGCCCCGGCTCCGCATCCGCGATCTACGAATCACCTGGAAAATGCAAAGGAAGGGGTGAGTCACCGAAACTAAGTGTATAAATCCCCAACCCGAAAATATCAATGCTCTTACACAATTTTATAAGCCAACATGCAAGTCATGCAACCCAAACCTAACCATCCATACTCCTGTTTCTACCCCGTGTGGTCAAAACCACTGGTGGTCTAAACCACTGGTGACCGTAGTCACAATAGTATAAATATGGTCAAAACCACTGGTGACCGTAGTCACAATAATATCTATGGGGCCAACCCATAATGTGGTCAAAACCACTGATGACAATCCCGTATCAATATGTGGGGCCAACTCACGGTGGTGCCAGACCACTGGGACGAGTCACAAAATAACAATATGTGGTACCAAACCACTGGTGGTCAAAACCACTGAGACTTAGTCACAAAAATATATAGAAAGTGGGGCCAACCCACCGTGTGGTAAAAACCATTGGTGACAATCTAAATCATGCCTTCCCCCTCCTCTCATCATACCCACATCAGTGAACATACTTTTCATGGCATAGATATCATGCTTAACATACAGTAGTCTCATAGCATGGCATATACAGATTTTAACAGAGGCATTTAATGGTAACCAAAACAGAATGGACTTACCTGGAGTCCTCGCTTATACCCATAAGGGTAGCACATCGTAAACATCAATTTACCATTATTCCGGCTTTTAACAAATCACATAACAAAATCATATTAACCTATGAAGTGTGTAAGAGTTACACACCTGATTACTCGTAATACGACACTATCTACGTCGATACTGTCGTCAACTGACACTACCACGATCTGTCTACTCTCCTGCTCAGATGCTGGTCCACACCCAAGTGGCCAGTCACGAACCGCAGACACTGCTCTCCTTTTGAACTTAGGGGTAGGGGCCTCAGATCCAACCTCTCTTACTGCTTGGCTGACATTAGAGTCCATGAACACCTTTGGTCACTCAATCAGATTAACTCACAGAAAACGACAAACAAGGATTTATTCCGAATAAACAGATCCCTTACCTAAGTCGACAAATCCCGAAGATCAAGATCCAAACCACGAACCAAGCAAATCCCGAGAATCGAAACGCTGGCGTCACTTCTTCCTATAATCGGCCAACACAACACCAAAAACCACATAACCATTCGACTATGGTCATGAAATCTCGAAAAGAATATAACGATCCAAAAAAACTCCACTAACCTTAACGCAAAAGATCCCCTTGGCACTTAAGAGAATTCGGCACTAACACCAAAGATGAGGGAATTCGGCAAGACAAAAGGAGAATATGAGAATACTAGAAAGATTCGGCCAAAACATCATAAGAGAACACAAGGAAAGAAGAAAAAAACAACGAGATCTTACCTTGTTATGAGTTGAGATTTCGGCTTCCACAAAGAGTGAAAAGATGATGAGAGAAATAGAAGAATGTAGTTTCGGCTAACAACAGAATAAAAGTGAAAGAGATAGAAAAGAAGAAGTGATATGTGGTGTTTCAATTCTTATGGTTTTGGCAAGAGAATAAACCGCAACCGTTGTATGGTGAGAAATGTGGATTCAGCTAGGCACTAAAGAAGTAAAAGAAAAAGAAATGAGGATGAGTTTAGGAGAGCATTCGACTAAGGTATTTCGAGAGAAAAGGAAAAGAACAAAAATGCATGATAATGCAATTGTGGGAGTGGTTTCGGCACACTAGAAGATGGAAGAAAACTAAAGCCGAAAAGAAAATGAACACACACCAAAATACCGAAAGTTATACCCCAAAACAACCCAAATTCGACACACCCCCTTACCACTCTCCAAAACCGAATGCACTACCCACACCACTCAAATTCGGCTACGACACCTTCCCAACTCAATCCCCTCATTTTCTCCTTGTTTTTCTCTTGACCACAAATTCAAACGAGTTTGAATACATCAAACTCCACAAATTTCTCTCATCCACACATTCAAACCTGTTGACCTCTTCCATCCTCATCCTTCAGAGTCCATCCTAAGCAGAACTCCTCCCTTATCCTGACGTTAAAAAAAAAAGCAGGAAGGGATTTCTACAGCTCGAACCTAGGCTCTCCCACCTGCTTGTGGCGTCATCTCCCTTGCGCTTAAGTGGCGCCTCCTTGCCACTTTTCCAATTGATTTCTTATGTCAAAACACACCAAATATTTCCCTTAACACCTAACTCACCCAGCTCCCCTTCTTAGAAGCCCAAAACGAAAATTTTTGCTATGGCTCAGGCCTACCCCAAGCTCATGCCAGGACCCCAAAACACTCTAAACTAACACAGCAATCATACTATCACATGCAAACATACAAAAAAAAGCAGAGACCCCGATTTAAGGATGTTACAGTTCTACCCCCCTTAAAAATAATTTCGGCTTCGAAATTACCTGGTCAAAAGAGTTGAGGGTATTGCTGCCGCATCACATCCTCTGGTTCCCACGTGGCCTCCTCAGTTCCATGATTCCGCCAAAGAACCTTCACCAAAGGAACAGACTTCCTACACAAAACCTTGACGTCCCGATCCAGAATCTGCACTGGTTCTTCTTCGAAGGACAAATCTGGACTCACCTCAATCTCCTCCACTGGCACAACATGCGATGGATTTGATCGATAGTGCCTAATCATTGAAACATGAAACACGTCGTGAATCTGACTCAATTCTGCTGGCAACTCGAGCTGATAAGCTACTGGTCCCACATGCTTTAGTACTTTATACGGCCCGATGAACCTAGGGCTCAGCTTGCCCTTCCGACCAAACCTCAGCACCTTCTTCCATGGCGATACCTTAAGAAAGACCTTGTCACCCACTGCAAACTCTATATCTTTCCGCTTGAGATTTGCATACGACTTCTTCCTGTCTTAAGCCTCTTTCAGACGAGCCCGAATTAGCTTATCCTTATCTTCTGTGTCAGTCACTAACTCTGGACCCACCAACTGACGCTCACCCAACTCTGTCCAACACGTAGGAGTGCGACACTTTCGCCCATACAGTGCTTCATATGGTGCCATCTAGATACTTGCCTGATAACTATTGTTGTACGCGAACTCTGCCAACGGTAGATATTCTTCCTCACTACCTCGGAAATCCAAAACACAACCCCTCAGCATATCCTCTAAAATCTGGATTACCCTTTCCGACTGTCCATCTAACTGTGGATGAAATGCTGTGCTGAAATCCAGTCTTGTACCCAAAGCCTGATGCAATGCTTTCCAGAACCTCGACGTGAATCTGGGATCCCTATCCGAGATAATCGATACTAGTACTCCATGTAGTCTCACTATTTCTGCCATATACAACTTAGCCAACCTTTGGAGTGAGTAATCCACTCTAACCGGTATAAAATGAGCCGACTTAGTCAAACGATCCACTATCACCCACACTGAATCCTTCTTGCTAGGCGTAAGGGGTAACCCAGTGACGAAATCCATCGTAATCCTTTCCCATTTCCACTGCGGAATCTTCACCGGCTGCAACAGTCCCGACGGTAACTGGTGCTCAGCTTTGACTTGCTGACACGTCAGACACTTACTGACAAATTTCGTTACCTCACGCTTCAGACTCGGCCACCAAAACTATTCCCTCAAGTCTCGATACATTTTACTACCTCCAGGATGCTTAGCGTATGAACTACTATGAGCTTCTTGAAGAATCTTCTACCTTAACTCAACATCTTTCGGCATACAAACTTTCCCTTGAAAACACAGCACACCCTCACTGTTCAAACTATATCCCTTTAATCCACCATCTCGCACTTGCAAACATCGAGCACTTAGAACTTCATCAACCATCTGCTTCTCCTTAACCTGACTAACCCATGACGGCTTCACTTGCCGATCCGCTAGCAAACTTCCGTCATCGTACAAACTCAAGTGAGCAAACATTGCTCTCAAGTCTGCCACCACCTTGCGACTCAACGCGTCAGCCACTACGTTAGCCTTACTCGGATGATATTCAATCGAGCAATCATAGTCCTTCAACAACTCGATCCACCTCCGCTGCCTCAAATTCAATTCCTTCTAGGTCAACAGATACTTCAAACTCTTGTGGTCCGTGTAGACTATTGACTTCTCCTCATACAGGTAATGCGTCCAAATTTTCAGGGCGAAAACTACTGCAGCCAACTCCAGATCATGCGTCGGGTAATTCACTTCGTGAGGTCTCAACTGCCGAGACGCATACGCCACTACCTTACCCTCTTGCATCAACACACATCCAAGACCAGTATGCGACGCATCACAGTAAACCGTGAACTCCTTCCCTGCCTCAGGCTGAATCAAAACCGGAGCTTCTGTCAGAATCCTTTTCAGCTTGTCAAAACTTTCCTGCTGCTTGTCAGACCATACAAACGGAACTCCTTTCCTCAGCAACTTGGTTAACGGCGCTGCAATCAAAGAAAACCCTTCTACAAATCTTTTGTAATATCCTGCCAAACCCAAGAAACTTCGAATTTCTGCTATCGACCTCAGTGGTTTCCAGCCCAACACCGCCTCAATCTTCCGAGGGTCCACTCTTATCCCCTCGGCTGACACCACATGACCCAAGAAAGTTACCTCCTTAAGCCAGAACTCGCACTTACTAAACTTTGCGAACAATTGCTTCTCTCTCAAAATCTGTAAAACCACACGTAGATGCTCATCATACTCCTCCTCAAATTTCGAGTACACCAATATGTTGTCTATAAATACCACAACGAACCTATCCAAATACGGCTGAAAAACCCGATTCATCATGTCCATGAACGCTGCCGGCGCATTGGTCAACCCAAACGGCATTACCAAGAACTCATAGTGCCCATAACGAGTGCAGAACGTCGTCTTTTGAGTATCCGCCTCCTTTACCTTCAGTTGGTGATACCCCGATCTTAAATCAACCTTTGAGAAGACTGATGCACCCTTAAGTTGATCGAACAGATCGTCTATCCTTGGCAACGGATACTTGTTCTTGATCGTCAACTTGTTCAGCTGTCGGTAGTCTATACACATCCGCATCGTACCATCCTTCTTCTTAACAAAAAGCACAGGCGCTCCCCAAGGTGATACACTCGGCCGGATAAAACCCCGATCCAATAATTCCTGAATCTGTGCTTTCAACTCCACTAATTCCTTCGGCGCCATTCTATATGGAGCAATAGACGCTGGCACGGTTCCCGGTAACAGATCTATCCCAAACTCAACCTCACGATCTGGGGGTAAACCTAGAAGCTCTTCTGGAAATACATCGGTAAACTCCTTCACCGTGCGAACATTCCCTACCGTTGATTCCTCAGCCTCCAAAGCACAAACATGAACCATGTACACCTCACATCCCTTCCTCACCATCTTCTCGGCCTTCAGTGCGGACACAACATTGGATAGACAATCTCTTCTATTACCTATCATCACCACCTCTTCACCCTCAACGGTTCTCAAAACCATACGCTTAGCTGCGCAGTCCAAACTCACTTGGTACTTCACTTGCCAGTCCATCCCTCGGATCAGATCGAACTCCCCGAATGGCAGTTCCATCAGATCAACCAAAAACACTACCCCTTGGAGTTCTAGGGGTACATCCCTATAAAGTTTGTTTACTTCTACAGAGTGACCTAGAGGGCTAATTACTGTCATCTCCCTAGAAGAAATCTCAAAGGCTAAGTTCAGAGTTTCCAGTATGCTACTAGCAACATACGAGTCCGTCGAACCAACATCAATTAAAGCAATATAAGGTAGTCCAAATATTAAGAACGTACCGGTTATGACGTCCGGTGCATCGCCCTCCTCTCGACGCCTCGCTGCATAGACCAACCCAGGCTGTCTTGCATCTGCATTTCCAGCACCTCTACCCGGTGCTCCACGACCTCGCCCATTACCATTACCTCCCCTGACTGAACCTCGTCCTCTCTGCTGCTGCTGTCCCCCGTTTCTAAACTGAGCATGCCCTTGACTCTCAGATTGAATCCTGGCTAACTTACGCAGACAATCTCTAACCCGATGCTCCGTTGACCCACACTCGAAACACCCTCTGTTCCCGGTCTAACATTCTCCTGTATGATACTTCCCGCATCGAGCACACCGTGGCGGCCACTGAGTACTAGCAGCAGGCCTTGCAGCTTGATTCGGCCCACCATATCTAGCCCTTTTTTGTGAGTTCCTGGTAGACCCTGATGACCCAGAACTCCTCTTAGACTAATTCCTATCATGGTTTCGTCTCACCGACTGTTTTACTTCTTCAGCAATCTTGGCCTTCTCCACCAAGACCGCAAATTCTCTCTCCTGCTATGGTGCAATCAACATTCGCAGCTCATCTCTCAACCCGTCCTCAAACCTGACACAACGCTCATGTTCCGTAGCCACAATACCCCGAGCATAGCAACTTAATCGAAGAAACTCTGCCTCATACTCCGATACTGTCTTATTCCCCTGAACCAAATTCAAAAACGTCTTACGTTGTGCATCAATATAACTAGACCCAACATACTTCTTTTGATAAGCTGCCTTAAAAAACTCCCAAGTGAGATCATCAGCTGTCGCGCCATCCCGGACCGTGAGCCACCATTGATAAGATTTATCCCGGAGAAGAGACACTATCCCCTTCAGCTTTTCCTCAGTCGTAAAGTCTAAGTCGTCCATTATATGTTCCATTGCCTCCAGCCAATACTCAGCTGTATTGGGAGCCACCCCAGACACACCCCAGAATACCTCAGCTCCATTAGCCCGGAGTCGTTCAGACACAGATTTCTGGGCCCCCATACCTCCACCTGCTCCAGCTACCCTTTCCAGAACCCGCAGCATCGCCTGTGACACTGCGTCATCACAACCCGTCTAATCTTGAAACTCAGTGCCCCCAGCTGGTGGCGGTGGTACCTCATTTCCCGACCCATGGCCAGACCCAGCTGGCTCAGACAAAGCCATCCTACCTCTACCTCATCCACGCGTGTTACGACCACGTCCTCGAATACTCATGACTAGCGTTTACGAATTAATCTGATTTAAGGAATTTTATGAGTTAGACTTATTCCACTGTTATTACAGCACAGTTTTATGAGTTATTAATGAAGTAGTTGTTTTCGCAAGTTCACACAGCCCTATGGTCTCAGTCTCTAAAGTAATCCGCTATCACTATTAATCATATCATAATCATCACCATCAAGTACACAGTAGTTAGGGGTACTTACCTGGGCGAATCGATGCCGGAGACTCGGTGCCATGCTCTTCCCCAAAATATGCATTTTCCTTAAAAGTTATTTCGTAAACCCCTTTTTTGAAAACGTTTTGGGATTCAGGCCCACAGCCGACTTTCTGAACTTCGCTCTGATACCACAATTGTAACACCCCAAACCTGGTCAACACATCACGACCGAATCTGGTATGTCACAGGAGAAAACAATTTCTAAGAAAACAAGTTGTAGATTTAATTTTGAAATAAGGGGTTATTATTTAAAAACGAGTCGTTAGATTTAGTAAAAACATTTTCGGAAAACTGTATGCTGTTTCCAATTTTAAGGAAGCCATTGGTCTTTATTGGAAATCCGAAATAGTTTTAATCTAGTTGCCAAAACTGTTTGCAGTTGAGTTTTTAGGAAAACCAAGTTAACCCATTGATACTACTTGTTTGTCGTTACCCGATGGTAGAGTTTTGGAAAACCCGATAAGTTGTGAATTTAGAAAACATTCATTTCTAAAGGTTATTTAGGCATGCCATTTTGTTTAACTTATACAAAATTTTCGTGATAATTAAAGCAGATAAATAAACTCCAAGGTAAAATAAATGGCCTTATTACAACCCGAAAACCAAACTTTAAGTAAATAAATTCATAATAGTACTTTAAAGTAAAACTCGAAAAACAATGATCATGGCCACCCCGAGTCTGTCCCGGCTCCGCATCCGCGATCTACGAATCACCTGGAAAATGCAAAGGAAAGGGTGAGTCACCGAGACTCAGTGTATAAATCCCCAACTTGAAAATATCAATGCTCTTACACAATTTCATAAGCCAACATGCAAGTCATGCAACCCAAACCTAACCATCCATACTCCTGTTTCTACCCCGTGTGGTCAAAACCACTGGTGGTCAAAACCACTGGTTACCGTAGTCACAATAGTATAAATGTGGTCAAAACCACTGGTGACCGTAGTCACAATAATATCTATGGGGCCAACCCATAATGTGGTCAAAACCACTGATGACAATCCCGTATTAATATGTGGGGCCAACCCACGGTGGTGCCAGACCACTGGGACGAGTCACAAAATAACAATATGTGGTACCAAACCACTGGTGGTCAAAACCACTGAGACTTAGTCACAAAAATATATAGAAAGTGGGGCCAACCCACCGTGTGGTCAAAACCACTGGTGGCAGTCTAAATCATGCCTTCCCCCTCCTCTCATCATACCCACATCAGTGAACATACTTTTCATGGCATAGATATCATGCTTAACATACAATAGTCTCATAGCATGGCATATACTGATTTTAACAGAGGCATTTAATGGTAACCAAAACAGAATGGACTTACCTGGAGTCCTCGCTTATACCCATGAGGGTAGCACATCGTAAACATCAATTTACCATTATTTCGGCTTTTAACAAATCACATAACAAAATCATATTAACCTACGAAGTGTGTAAGAGTTACACACCTGATTACTGGCAATACGACACTATCTACGTCGATACTGTCGTCAACCAACACTACCACGATCTGTCTACTCTCCTGCTCAGATTCTGGTCCACACCCAAGTGGCCAGTCACGAACTGCAGACACTGCTCTCCTTTTGAACTTAGGGGCTGGGGCCTCAGATCCAACCCCTCTTACTGCTTGGCTGACATTAGAGTCCATGAACACCTTCGGTCACTCAATCAGATTAACTCACAAAAAACGACAAACAAGGATTTATTCCGAATAAATAGATCCCTTACCTAAGTCGACAAATCCCGAAGATCAAGATCCAAACCACGAACCAAGCAAATCCCGAGAATCCAAATGCTGGCGTCACTCCTTCCTATAATCGGCCAACACAACACCAAAAACCACATAACCATTCGACTATGGTCATGAAATCCCGAAAAGAATATAATGATCCAAAAGAACTCCACTAACCTTAACGCAAAAGATCCCCTTGGCACTTAAGAGAATTCGGCACTAGCACCAAAGATGAGGGAATTCGGCAAGATAAAAGGAGAAGATGAGAATACTAGAAAGATTCGGCCAAAAGATCATAAGAGAACACAAGGAAAGAAGAAAAAAACAACGAGATCTTACATTGTTATGAGTTGAGATTTCGACTTCCACAAATAGTGAAAAGATGATGAGAAAAATAGATGAATGTAGTTTCGGCTAACAACAGAATAAAAGTGAAAGAGATAGAAAAGGAGAAGTGATATGTGGGGTTTCGGTTCTTATGGTTTTGGCAAGAGAATAAACCGCAACCGTTGTGTAGTGAGCAATGTGGATTCGGCTAGGCACTAAAGAAGTAAAAGAAAAAGAAATGAGGAGGAGTTTATGAGAGCATTCGACTAAGGTATTTCGAGAGAAAAGGAAAAAAACAAAAATGCATGAAAATGCAATTGTGGGAGTGGTTTCGGCACACTAGAAGATGGAAGAAAACTCAAGACGAAAAGAAAATAAACACACACCAAAATGCCGAAAGTCATACCTCAAAACAACCCAAATTCGGCACACCCCTTTACCACTCTCCAAAACCGAATGCACACTACCCACACCACTCAAATTTGGCTACCACACCTTCCCAACTCAATCCCCTCATTTTCTCCTTATGTTTCTCTTGACCACAAATTCAAACGAGTTTGAATACATCAAACTCCACAAATTTCTCTCATCCATACATTCAAACCTGTTGACCTCTTCCATCCTCATCCTTCAGAGTCCATCCTGAGCAGAACTCTCCCCTGTCCTGAGGTTAAAAAAAAATAAGCAGGAAGGGATTTCTGCAGCTCGAACCCAGGCTCTCCTACCTGCTTGTGGCGTCATCTCCCTTGTACTTAGGTTGCACCTCCTTGCCACTTTTCCAACTGATTTCTTGTGTCAAAATACACCAAATATTTCCCTTAACACCTAACTCACCCAGCTCCCCTTCTTAGAAGCCCAAAACGAAAATTTTTGCTATGGCTCAAGCCTACCCCAAGCTCATGCCAGGACCCCAAAACACCTACACTAACAAAGCAATCATACTATCACATGCAAACATACAAAAAAAGCAGAGACCCCGACTTAAGGATGTTACAGATTCACAGATCATAGTATTTACAGAACAAATAGGAGTGTGAGATTACACACCTTGATTACGAGTGTGCCGCGAACCCCTTAGCACCGATCCTTGTTTCACCCGGTTTTGCTAAGTCCTTTCCAAATACCATTGAAGATATAGAATCCCTGAAATTATACTTTGATACAAAGCACCCTAACAGGAAGAAACGAGATAACGATGTGACTGGGCGTAGAGCCCAATCTCGGCCTGAATGGGCCCACACACTCGTGTGGCCCATTGAGCCCACTTCTAGCCACAGATATGATATTCACATAGACCAGTTAATATCTACTACACAATCATACAATTTATTCATATAGGCCCACAGGACCATTGGGCCCACTTGGCCAAAGGTAGCCTAGACTTATGAGAACACTCATGAGGGCCTCAACTATCGCGTCGAAGCTCCCACACGTGCGCCCGCACGCTCATGTGGCTACCATCATCGTGTGACTGGCTTTTCGACATTTGCCGCTCTACAGCTAGAGTAGGGCGAAATACAAAACTGATAGGAATCTGGAGTTGATCCGCGCTTCGAACACTCCTATGCCCAAACGCCAACCCAGGTATGCCTACTCTCCTCATAGATTGCTCTATTTAAAGCCAACTTCTCACCTTCCCTCTTGCTAGCTTCCCGATGTGGGATCCCTCCTTCAACAAAGCTTAAATCCAACACAAACTCTGGCCGTTCCAACTTAGCAAAATAAATATTCCTTTTTGCTTGCGATAGGATTCGAACTCAGGCCCCCCTGTAACTTAATCCACGCCGCTAGCCACTAGGCCACAAGTTCCTCTTGTGTCTAAAATCATGCGCAACTAAATATAAGTCTATGGGCCAAAGTCTAAGTTCACTTAAAAATAAATCAAAATGAAATGCAAACGCCAAGACTTGAACCTTGGACCCCTTGTTTCCTTGTGTGGCGTCACTTCCTTGTCTCCCATGTGGGGCATTTGCCACTACACCACAACCCCTTTTGTGTCATTTTTCTCCGCATTTTATTCTTAAAGCCTACCTTCTAACTTCCAGGGTTTTATTCACCTAAAACCAAAATTTTTCCTAAAGCCCAGGTTTGATCCCGGGACTTCATGGAAGCCCCCTAACCTTCCAAAATCACTCACCTAATAGGTCCAACTTGCATTAGTGTCCTTCTCTTGTTCTCAAAAATTTTAAACGCTCCCATGCCCAAGGCCCAATGGGCCCAGTTCTACTAGGCCCAAATTTGGAGCGTTACACATATCATTCCAGAGCATCACCACATACCATTCTAGTGGCACCGCCACATACCATTATAGTGGCATCGCCACATATTCTTATTTTAGTGGCTCAGCCACGTATATCGTTATTAGCAGCTAGACTGCATTATTGGAGAGTTTGGGTAGGTGGGTTGACATGGCCCCCACATGGAGAGATTGGTTGGTACGGGTGGAGAGTTTGGATGGTATTGGTTGGGTACATGTTCATTGCATTGATATGATTTTGGGGCTCAGGCCCAAATTGTTACCGAATAGGATTTAGGCCCAGACTGTGACCATATCAAGGGATTACACACTGAGTTCTCGTAACTCACCCCTTTCTTTTAACCGTGCAGGTAATCCCCAGCCTTACAGGATTTGGAGCTGCGGAGAACTCGAAGGTGGCCACACGTCGGATATGGTTTGAAGATTAAACTTAGCGATTTTAGTTTAATTTAGTTATTTTAAATTATTGGGTTAATAATTTTTGTAGTAAGCTATTTGGTTTTTCTTTTTAACTTTTATTTGGTATTTCTTTAGATTACAAACTGCTGGTCTGTTAAACACGGGTTTTTAAAACTATAACCACTGTTTTCAAAATATCACGTATTCACAAATCTTTGAATCAAACTTTCGCAACAAATAAGGTTTTGAAAGTAATAATGTTTTTGCAAGAGAATGACTTTTAATAAACTATGTTTTGAAGATAAGCAAACGAAATCTGAAGTTTTACATGGCAGAAAGTTTTAAATTTTTTAAGAAGGGTTTCTAATGAAAGCATGGTTTTCGAAAAACTCTTTAATGTGACACGCCAGATTTGGGCCTAACTTCTAGGCCGGGTTTGGGGTGTTACATTGGTTTTAAAATATAGTGACAAACTAATATGATCAACATTCTACTAAAATAACTTATGTTTTGAAAGAACAAGAACCCTAAAATTTTGTTAAGATACATAAACGAGGTTTAATAGTAAGCATGGATTTTCTAAAGAAACAATGTTTTCAGAAAACACTTCAATGTGATATCACCAGATTCGACCATAACGTCTGGGTCGGGTTTAGGGTGTTACATAGCATGAATTAGACTTGCTTGAGATTTGGTTGAATGCCTAATTACGTATTGTTATATTCATTTGATTTGTGTAGGTGAATGCAAATTGCGTGAGCAAGATGGCTTGGTAAATAGCTTATTTTTGTCCACACGGGCAGAGACACGGACGTGTGTCTCAGCTATGTGTGACACACCTTAGGTTACACTGACTTTTGTCCCTTGGTGTTTAATTAGAAAACAAGTCAGTATACCGCACACGGCCCAACACATGGGCGTGTGACTTGGCCGTGTGGCATAAGTCAATACATGTGGCCATTTCGAAGGGCAAACGAGCTAGTCACACGGGCGTGTGTTTTGGCTGTGTGACCCAAGTCAAAGAGTTACACAGGGTCAGACACGGGCTGGGACATGACCATGTAATCCCATTTCGAATGTCTATATGACTTGTGACACGGGCGTGTGTCCCTTGTATTTTGAAAAATTTTCTAGGTTTTCCAAAAATTTCTTGAGTTATCGATTTAGTCTCGAACCACTTCTAATGCATGATTTGAGCCTAGTAGGCTCGTATTAGGGACAATGTGATTGATTATGAATGATTATTATTTAGATATGAAAAATGTACGAGAAATGTATGTTTATTTGTGTAATAAGTCCAATAATGCTTCGTAACCTTATTTTGACGATGAATATAGGTTAGGGGTGTTACACACATACTGCTTAGCCATAAATTTCCTTTTAAACGCTTCATGAAAATAATCCCAAGTCAATCGATCAGCTCTTCACTGTATTCCACCAACGGTGAGCTTCTTTGTCCAGTAAGGACACGATACAACCTATCTTCTCTTTGTGAGTACAGGACATTTAATTGAGGATCCTCTTAAAACTTTTGAGCCAATATTCTTCTACCATCAGATCAGCTCCTTTCAGTCCAGTAAACTCTTGACCATCCAACGCTTGCAGATGTTCAAATGGTAGTCCCCGATTGGCAGGTGCAGAGCTGGCAGGTGTAGGAGCAGGGTTGGCACTAGTAATCCTCTGAAATGCCCAAACCATGGCTTCCATCATATTAAACTAGCTTTCATTTCTCATGCACTTACATACAACATTTATGTAAAACAAATCATTCACGATAAATTGGCCACTTGAGAGTATGAAACTTAAGAGTGGGCTCTATCACCACACATCAGATACATGGATCTCCAACACACCAATGACTCAAAGAGTCTAACATATCCCATAAGCGTTGCATCAAGCTATTGCTCTCCAACACACCAACTTATCCTGGTGAATGGTGCTTAGCTCACATTCTTTTATTTCTCCAAATCCTATGGCATGCCATTTATATCCAATGGTTTCAAAAGATCACAGGGCCAAAATATCCACTGTTACACACGTTTTTACTCACCATTTTAATGCACACAACCTCTATTATTGATTATCAAATACACAACATTATCTCTATCACATAACATGCTTATTATACTCACAATTGATGTAATTACAGGTGCAACCACAATTCTTAATGAGCCACAATCTCATTAGATCATGTAACACCAATTCACATATTACATACTGCTTTGCTATATCAATTACCACAACTTACTACACATATTCATCACAGTTCAAAAAAAAAAAAGAAAAAGAAAATGAAGTAGAAAGGCTTACTCTCAAAAATTAGGATAGGGGTTTAGGCTACTCCTAATCTCCCGTTTAACTTTATGAATCATGCCTACAAGCAGTGACTCCAAAACACTCATTGTTCATGCTTTCGCTTGACAGCTGAAAGCTCAAACTAACTTTTCCATGCCTTTCGCCTTGCTCGAAGAGGGTTCTAATGGTTCCAAAACTTCATACATATAACCACACAACATATACAAGTAATTAATAGCCAAACACATCTTAATTCAAATAAAAATGCAGGTCTAAAACTAGCTCTTCTTAAAACTAAAAATTTTGACTAGATTGGCCGAAACTCAAATTTCGCAATCCAAACTTATTCCTATAGCTTAAATTCAGTTCTACAGATCTAATTACTCATTAGAGAATGATTCTCAATTCTAACGATGCCCAAAACTCCTCAGACTTATGGTTTCGAAAATTTCGACATGCATGGCTATTTTTAATGAAATCTCAACATAACCTTCAAATTTTTTAGTGAAAGTTTTAAACGAGTTTAAAAAACTTCTAATCTCATCAAAACAAGTTGAAAAACACTTAAAAACAATGGTTCAATTGAAAATCCCAAATTCCACCATTAAAGATTCCAATTTTGACTAAAACTTAAAATTCTTTTTACAACGAATCAAAACTTGATTTAAGAAGCTAGAATATATCAAAACTTAATAAGAAAATAAAACTTTACCTCGGTTGAGAAGAAGAACGAAAGGTTGATTTTCATAATATTCTCTTTGAAATCGTATGAGGAAATTGATAATGTTTTAGGTGGTTTTCTATAAAATTGAAAGAGATTTCTAAGTTTGGGAGATCAGAAAACCACAAAGGTTAAATCAATTAGAGAAAAAAATAGAGGATTTGGGTTTAAGAGACTTTTATTTTTGAATGACGGTAATGGGGAGGAGAAGACATGAGTGGCTGCAATTTGAAAGCCAATTTACAAAAATTTGGCAATTTTCCCTTTTGGTCTCTCCTAATTTTTCCTTTTTTTTAATTAGGTCTTTAATCAATTTAAACCCTTTTTTTTTTGAAATTAAACCTTTAAATTGAATTTTGTTTTAAGCTAACAAATAAAATAAAAACCTAATTATGCTACTCACATACTTAAATTACTCATCTACGATCTTATTCTCCAAAATTTGACTCAAGATTTAGTGACCCAATTCTACGAACCCAAAACTACTAGGCCGATTTTGGGATGTGACACATTTTTACGTAATTTTTAGCCATGTGATGACCTAACAAGCCAATACAAGCCTAATGATGAATTAATGAGTTAATTGGGTGTGCAGGACGTTATTTTCTGGTTGAAAATATGAAGGACGACAACAGCATCGTGAAACCAGCATGTGTTATCGCAATACCAAACTTCGAAGCCAAAGAATTCACTCTCAAAAGGTGACTGCCTATAAACTAGTTATTGTTTATAATAAAATATGACACCAAAAATGTAAGAATTAAGAATGGCATTGTTCGGAATTGTACGGGTCAAATTGTAATATATTAAACTGTACAATGGAACACTAAGTAGTATTTCGAGGATCGTACCCTAGGGATTGTAGATTCGAGAAACTATCATTAAATCAATTACAATCATAATTACTAATCTAATTGAGTTACAAATTAGTATTGTTAATCCAAATTAACTAACCTAATAGACTTTCCTATACCTAGTGTTGGCAATGCGAGCATCTTGCCTATGATCGATTAAATCCCTAATTAATAAATAGAAGATTAACTAATTTTAAAATTCGAGCTTTAATGTGAATGAGCTATTAATTAACTAGTATTACCTCCAGCCTCTATTAATTAATTAGTCGGTGAATACTTGCTTATCTTCTAACCTCACTTTTCCTTCCAGGATAAACTAAAATTTACTCAGCTCGACCTGTCTCCCGACCTCTTCTCCCAATGATTACTTTCTAGGGTTATCAAGCTTAGGGTTTAGGAACGCGTAATATATACGAACTAATCCTATTATGAACCCTTATTCTTTTGTTAATTAATCGACTTAATGAATTAATCAATTCAATAAATGAATCATGCAATGTAACATCCTAGAATTTGAATTTCGTGTGTTGCATTGTTTTGGTGCTAAGCTAGTTAGATTATTAATTTCGTATGTGGAGGAGGTTCTGAGAAGGCTCGGGATTTATTTGGATATAGTAACTTTTTTTTTGGAATTTAGCACTTCAAGGAGATAGAGTAAGTGACCTTAAAGCATATGGAAATAATTGAACAAATAGCTAGTGTAACATCCTGAAATTGGGCCTAGTAGGATTGGGCTTATTGGACCTTGGGCTTTAGGAAAAATTTGTGTGTCATCTAGTTACTTGTGATAGCTCGGGTAGTATGGTTTGTGTGCTTAGTATATTTGTGTGAAGGCTTGGAAATATTAGGAAGCTAGAATAATTTTTAGTATAATTTATTTAATGAAGTGGATTAAGTGAGCTTGACACTTAAGTTAATTTAAGTGTTCATTTAAAGCATAAGAGGAATAAGTGGCAAGTTGGTTAAGGAGCTTGAAAGGTGGCTTGAGGTTAGAGGTTCAAGTAGCATGTTTAGCATTTTGAAGGTTTATTTTTGAATCCTTGCATTGATGGTCGGTCAAACTATTTATGATAGGCTGGACTATTAATTTTGGTAAGTTGAATATATGTTTAAGGAAAGCATGGAATAGGGGATAAGATTCTTAAGGTTATGGTATGAAGAGGGGACAAAAGGCATGAAGGGTGGTGGATGTTTTGGAAAGTTTTCCTAGGCTCTCGTGCATGTATGTGGACGACATGGGTATCTAGGAGGGTGGCCAAATGTTGTTAGGTGGTTTGGGGGGGATAGTTGGTCAACTTTTCTTTTTGTGCATCTTTTTGCACTTTGTTTTTCCTCTCCAAAAACTCTTTCTTTTGGCCAAATGTAGCTTATGCTTTTAGTGCAAAATTCCTTTTGGTTTTAGCCTTATTTTGTTGGAACCAAATCCTACTTTTTCTTTCTTTTCATTCATCCATTTGAAACCGAAACAACATTTGATTTTTGGGCATTTTGTGCACATTTCTTTTAGGCAAAATAGGTGTTGGCCGAATCTTTTTCTTCTCTCTTTCTCTTTTCTTCTTTTGATATTAGTTCATAATCACATTTTCTTTTATTCTCTCTTGGCCGAATTTCTCTCTTCTCCAAACTCCCTTTTCTTTTTTCCATTGTTGCTAAAATCGAACACTCTCTCTCTCTCTTTCATTCTCTTTTCTACTCACATACTTTCTCACTTTTATACACATATTTTCTTCTCTCATAACCAAATTGCCGAAACTCCCTACTTCCTTTTAGTCTTTGTTTGGGCCGAATATTCAAGGTAGACTCTCTTTGGTTTCTTCAATCGATTTTGGAAAAGAGTAAGTATTCTTGGACGTTTTTCTGTATTTCTTTCTTCTTTCTATATCACTTTCTTGTGGTCATAGGCCGAATCTTTGGGCATTGGTTTGCAAGGTTCTAATCATTCTAGAAATCGATTTCATTTAGGCTTCTCGGGACGTTGGAAGCAATCATCTAAGCCTCGTTTCTTTGTCAATCGATTTGGGTGAGTTTAGGATAAGGATCTAGTGCGATAGATCGGATCTTCGGAAGTTAGTATTTGCGTTGGTGAAAGGTGTGTATCTTACACACTTTATAACTTGGTTTATATATGTATGTTTATGTGTGTTATTACTAATCATATTATGAAAGTGGGAAAAACGATGAGATTTGGATTTGATACCATGATGGTATGAATGAGGATTCGGGTAAGTCCATTTCGATATGTTGATAATACATGTGGATTGAAATCATGATCTACGATTTATGAGATTTTGTTGTATGATTCATATCAAAGTATATTGACATGATTTGTTTATATATTGCATTGGTATGGGCAACATGAGAGGAGGGGGAAGATTGTGACTTCGGTCACCAGTGATTTGGTATCACATTTGTGTCTTCGGACACCAGAGATTTGGTATCTCCAGTGATTTGGTATCACATTCGTGTCTTCGGACACTAGAGGTTTGGCACCTCATAGCGACTTGTCCCTGTGGTTAATTCCACCGTGGGTTGGCCCCACTTTGAGATATGGGATCGTCTGCCAGTAATTTGGTATCACACGTGGGTTGGCCCCACAACTTGATGATTCGTGTCTTCGGACACCAGTGGTTTGGAACCACCAGTGACTTGGTATCACATTGTGACTATGGTCACCAGAGGTTTGGACCTCCAGAGGTTTGGCACCTCATAGCATCTCGTCCCTGTGGCTTAGCACCACCGTGGGTTGGCCCCACTTTGAGATATGGGATTGACGCCAGCGATTTGGTATCACACGATGGGTTGGCCCCATCATTTTATTTGTGACCTCGGTCACCAGTGTTTTGGTAACACAATTGTGTCTTTGGACACCAGTGGTTTGGCACCACCAGTGGTTTGGTACCACACGGGGTAGAAAAGGAGTTATGGATGGCTAGGTTGGGAGCATTATACATATATGTTGCTTTGTTATAATTTGTGTAAGTTTGCGGTATTTACCCGGGAGAGGGAATATGCACTGAGTCTTGGTGACTCACCTTCTCCCTTATCTTTTCAGGTGATTCGTGAGATTGCGGATAAGGAGCCGGATGAACTCAAGGAGGCCATGCAATAAAAGTTGGTTTTTATATGAACTTCCATTTGGGTATTTTATTTTAATTTGGTTTTCATATTTTATGGATTTGTAATAAGGCCTGTTTAATTATGTTTTGGATTATTTATATGTTTTGGAATTGTTTTAAATTGGGCTTACAAATTACATGTTTGATAATAATTTGAGCATAAAGTTTTCTAAACTACAAAATGCGATGGTTTTTAAAACGTTACCATCGGGTAACGTAAAACATTTGATAGTTTTAACAACTTAAGTGTTTTTGATAATTTAAAAGATTTTCAAAAATTAAGTTTCTACAATTAAATGCAAATGGTTTTCAAAGTAATAATTCGAGTTTTCTTAAAATGATATAACCTTTTCTAACTTATGATTTATTTACTTATTTTAAAGTTTTATGTAATTTCAAAGTAAATTTCAGTTTTAACTTATTTTCTACAAATAAAGAATTTCAAAGAGTTTTTCACAAAATTTAATTGTTAATTCGATTCTTTCAAAAATATTTTCCTTAGTGACATACCAAATTCGGTCGTGGCGTATTGACCGGGTTTGGGGTGTTACAGCTAGCATAAATGAGCTATTAGTAAAGAGGCTATGGCGTCACTTGTAGTACCTTGAGGGAAGGAGTTCGAATCACTTTGTGTGCATTTTGACTTTTATTTTTTTCTTTCCTTCCTTAATGTGTCGGTCAAGGAGTTTTTATGGAAAGGGTGGACTTCATTATTTTTGGTAATGTGGCTAAAAGAATAAGGCAAGGTTGAAGTTGGGGAAAGGAATCAAGAGAAATAGGTAACGGGGACAAGGGGCTTATTTTGTGGATGGTGTTTTGAAAAGTTTGGGTGGCCAAACTCTTATCCTAGGGGGAATGAATGTGGACGGCTTGGAGTTGGGATGATAGCAAATTTGTTGTTTGATGTTTTGGTAAAAAAACAAAAGTACCAATACCATCAATTGTATTTTTCTCTCAAAACTCCCTCTCCTAGCCGAATTTGGTCAATTGCAATAGGTAAAATTTTGGTTGTTTTGGCCAATCCTTTATTGACAACTTTGGAATCATTTTTCTTTTCTTCCCAAAATTATTTTCTTCTCCTTGCTGAATCTATGCAACCTTGAAGAGGCATATTCCATTTCTTTTCTTTCTTCTTGCCGAATGCATACAAACTTGGAGACCATTTCTTTGTTCATTCATCATCCTTGAAAACCAAAACTAATCCATCATATTTTCTAGTTCTTTTTCTTCTTTTCTTTTTGCAAAATCTTTCAAACATCACTTCCTCTCTAATATTTTTCACCATAACCGAATATTGAGTCCACTATTTCTCTATAGCCGAATCTTCCATCCTGTTATTGATCTTTCTTTTCATTTGGGTTGTCATTCACCTCTTGAACAATCGGTAAGAACGCTTTCAATTATTTTCATTTTCTTCTCTCTTTTGCCGAATCTATATTTTAGCTTGGGAGGGTACTTTTGACCGAAAGCATCATCTATTTCTCTTTTAAACAAAACCCTTTCTTCTTCGTAGTGATATAGTGAAAGGCCGAACCATCATTCTTTCAAAGTCATCTCGCAATCGCTAGTATTTGGTTCAAAAATCTCTAAGGTAAGAGTTCTTCACGGATTTCATGATCATCCTTTATTAGATAAGATGATTATCAGAATGGAAAAGAGTAACCGATTATAGTATAGGGATTTATTCATGGATCACTTGGATTTTGTGGTAAGCCAACCTTACTCCGAAGATCAAACATTCATAATAACGTAGTATTAGTTTGGACTAACATTTGTTTTCAATGGAGGCAAACAATATCGAATCAAAAGGGGTAGTGATTAGTGATCTAAAAAGGAGTGAATTTACGATCCCTACTTCTAAATGCAAACGAAGGGCTGTTTCGGTGATTAAAGACTTTCCACCGGGTTGTGGACCCTCATCCGGTGAGAATCAACTATTCGAGGTTGTTCGCAATTGTGAGGCATCAGCGATTCGGGACTTTCCACCAGGTTGTGGACCGTCAACCAAGGAAAACCGACAAATCGTTGTTGTTCGCGATCCCGAGGGTAAAATCTTAGATCGTTTGTTTTAGAGTAGATTTATTAAATAGTAAGTAATGTCTAATCGAGCGTTATAATATTTTAGGTGTCGACGACCAGGAAAGCGTAGTGCTTACCGTAATCAGGTGTGTAATCTCACACCGTAGTTCATGGGTTAGATATTTAGAACGTATTAATGGTAAATCGCTTGATTAAAACACATTTTGGTGAAATTGGGTAAAATGGCATAGTTATCACTATTTTGGTAAAGATTATGAAATTGGTATTAAGACTGTGAAAATCACGAAAATGCCCTTAATGGGCCATTTGATGTTTGCTATATGAGCCAAATTGAGATATTTGCCATGTGGGCCAAATTAAGATATTTGCTATATGGGCCAAATTGATAAATTGCTATATGGGCCATAAGATATTTGCTATATGGGCCAAATTAAGATATTTGCTATGTGGGCCAAATTGATAAATTGCTATATGGGCCATAAGATATTTACTATATGGGCCGATTTGTAATAAATTGCAAAATGGGCCAAGATGATATTTTGCTTAATTGGCCAACTTGATAAATTGATATAATGGGCCATGATGTTTGTAAAAAATATCTGAATAAATTGTTGTGAATGGCTATGCATTATATACACGATTTGCATGGGATGGGATAATGATGAAGAGAAGTTCTAGTAGCTCTGCTACATAATTCTGGTGGCTCTGCCATAAATATGAAAACTGGCAATGCCATGTAAATTCTGTTAATCTTGTGGCTTGTCCACAAATTTGATACAAACTGCTTAATGCCTACATTTGGTGTGTTGGCGGGGTGGGTGTGTAACGGATGGAAAATTAGGTTTGGTTTGGGAATTTCATATCACATGCATATTATATATGGTTTTTTTTTTGTAAATGGGCTTTGGCCCAAATAAATGTTTAATTGGATTTTGGCCCAGTGGACAATGGTAAGTGGGTTACACACTGAGTTCTAGTAACTCACCCTGTTTTCCTTATCCTTTTCAGGTAACGATCAGTGATGGTGACTTGGGCTATGGATGACTCGATGGGGGCCATACTACGAATAATGGTTATTTGAAATTTGGATTTCTTTTTAAGTACTTTTAATTTTTTTGGTTAAGTTAAGTTAAGTTGTAATAAAGCCTCTGAATAAATTTTTAATATTGTTTTATGTTTGTTGGATTTTTAGAATTTACTTTAATTACTTCGAAATGAGATGTTTCTAAAAACATAAATAGACGTTTTTCTCAAATGGATATGGAAAAAGGGGGTTCCGTATTAACTTTCATAAATATTTTTAACTCAGAAAATTTTCTCTTTAAAATGTTCATCAATTTTATTATCATCTTTCAAACTCTTTTAAATCCTCTCGAAATATTAATTAATTTTTGTAAAAGTTTCGATTTATAAACTCTTACGTCTCAAATTGTTTGATTTATCAATCAACCTTAGTTTTCAATAAACTCCATGTCAAAGTTTTGAAAATCTATTTTACTTAGAGCTTTAAAGGTCTAAATGTACATTTATTTCATGTGACATGTCAAATCTGGCCTTAACGCATAGACCGAGTTTGGGGTGTTACATTTTATGGTATCAGAGCCCGGTTCAAAACTCGGCTGTGGTTTGGGTTCAAAAACGTTTTCCAAAGTTGTTTTGGATTGTAAAGTTGAAATGCATGTTTCAAAAAGGAAGTATGGCACCACGGGTATCCGGCACCAAGTCAAGTAAGTATGTTATTGTATGATTATGATGAAATGACTATAGGAACACTCTAGAACTTTTAGTTTTAGGTGTTGAAACTATAGAGATTGAGACTGTAATATCCCGGGTTAGGGGCTATTTTGTGGTTGCATGTTTTACATGTGTTCAGTATGCTGTGTTGCTGTTTGTGTAGTTTCGGGGCTTAATTGTAGGCTAGGAGTGTGCCTGAGTAGATAGGAAAATTTTGGTTTTTGGGCTTAGGTGAGAAGAGCTGAAAGAGCTGGGGTTTAAGAATATTATTTGGTGTTTTGTTGCACAAATGAGGAGCTGGCAAAGTGGCAAGGCATGTGCCACTTGGAGCTTGAGGGTGGCGTCATCTACAAGGGGGAGAGATCCTGTGTTCAAGTCGCAGAGTCCCCATTTTGGTTCCCATTTTGGACGGCATGGAGGGAGAGGTAGAAGGCAATTAGAATTCTACTTTGGACTTGGTCTTCCCATTCAAATGGAGGGTGATGAGGGATTTTAGGAGGAAGACTTGGTCAGCATGTTTGAAGGAGTGGTGGTGAGTGAATGGAGGGATATTGGCCGAATTTTTGGGTGTTTGGAGTGGGGGAGTGGACGGCTTAGTGTGGAAGAGGGATGTGCCGAAATGCACTTTCTACCTTGTGCATTTTCGGCCAAAAGGATTTGGTAAGCAAAAGTTCTCTCATTTTGTCAAACAAGCCGATTTTCTCAAAGAGTTTTCTCTCATTCTTTTTGCTTTTGAAAACCGAAATACCACACTCCTAAAACTGGCCGAAATATCTTTGATCTTTGGTGTTCATTTGGTAGCCGAATATCCTCCTCTTCATCTCCTTTTTCCTTGGTTCATTTGTGAAGCCGAATTCTCCATTCATCTTCCATTTCTTTGTGCCGAAACTATTTCTTCTTTTGTTCAATTGTGCAAGCCGAAGCTCTCTCTTCTCAAACATTCTTTTTCTCTTTTTGAAACCTTGGTAGCCGAATCTTATCTTCCAAAACACTTTCTTCACCTATTTGCTTTCAAACCGAAAGTCCCCACTCTCTACTTATCTTTTATTCTTGTCTTTTGTTCAAGCTCAAGCCATTTGTCTCCATTTGTTCCTTCTATTCCTCTTGGCCGAAACTCTCCTCTCTCTTAGTAGTTCCTTGGTGGCCGAATATTAGAAGGGTGGTAATCGTGTTGGGTTCTTGTTTTCTTTCGATTGGAAGGGGGTAAGTGTTTGGCCAAATGGCCATGTCCATCTTCTCTAGTTCTATGTTGAATTCGGTTGGATTAAAAGCTCATGATTGGTTGGGGTTGGAAGGGTATTAACCTTTTGTTAATCATCTTGTGTTAGGGTCTTTGGATATTGAAAAGTAACCAAGAAGAGTTTTCGACTCTTTTAGCCGATTGGTAAGCAGTGGTTGTGGTAAGTGATTGGTATTATCATTAATCGTTCAATCTTTTGGTTTCGATCAAGTCAAGATCATTAAAGTTTAACTGTTCTCTTTTAGGGGTTGGCTGATTGTCAAGGGAATCACTGCTTGATTCGAGATTTGGTGGGAAACCAAATCAAGTTTAAAGGTGAGGGTTTGATATGGATTCTTTTGGGGTTAGATGGTCTTGGCCGAATGTGATAAGTTGTCTAATGCTCTTATTTGGCCGATTATAGGAGCAGATAATCAAGGGGGCTTAGGTCTGTTCGAGGGGTTTAAGGCTGTTGTTTTCCAGGTGTGTAAACTAACACACTTCTGTTTAGTAATATGATTGATAACCTGTGTTGTAATTAATGAAACAGTGATGATTGATGTGATACCCTATTGGGTATGATCTTGGACCCGGGTAAGTCAGTATTATTATGAGCTTACTGATGATCTATATGGTACCATGATTATGGATGTGTGTGATATGGGATAATGATGTTAAATATATTAGCATGATATGTATGACTTGTATGATATGCATGATCACATGAGTATGGCATGATGATGGGTGATATGAGTGGAGGGAGAATGATGATATCCGTGTCTTTGGGACACTGTGTCTTTGGGACACCAGAGGTTTGGCACCTCCAGTGGTTTGGTACCACAGATGATATATTTTGTGACTTTGGGTCACCAGAGGTTTGGCACCTCAGCGTCTCGTCCCAGTGGCTTAGTACCACGGTGGGTTGGCCCCACGATTGATTATACGGGATTGACGCCAGTGATTTGGTATCACACGATGGGCTGGGCCCATCATCGGATTTGTGACTGCGGTCACCAGTGATTTGGTATCACATTGTGTCTTTGGGACACCAGAGGTTTGGTACCTCATTGCGACTCGTCCCTGTGGTTTGACACCACCGTGGGTTGGCCCCACTTGAGAGATATGGGATTGTCGCTAGTGATTTGGTATCACGTGATGGGTTGGCCCCATCATTGGATTATTCGTGACTTTGGGTCACCAGTGGTTTGGCACCACAATTATGGATATCGTGACTTTGGGTCACCAGTGGTTTGGCACCACCAGTGGTTTGGTACCACACGGGGTAGAAAAGGCGATACGGATGGTTAGGATTGGGTTGCATTAATTATGTTGCTATGTATGATGTGTGTTAGCATGTTGTTTTATCGGGAGCGGGATTTATGCACTGAGTCATGCGACTCACCCTCTCCTTTGACATTTCAGGTGACACTTAGATGCGGACATGGAGCCAGGATGGACTCGAGGTGCTCATGCCATGCTTAATAGAGATTTGTCAGACTTTATAGTTTGGGTACTTTAGCTTGCTTTTTACTATTTGGGTTTTGCTTTGGATTGTAAAAAGGCCTTTAAATTATGTTTTCTATGTTTACGTTTAAAGTTGATTTTTAATATGCCTTAACAAAATAATTGGGTTGGAATTTTACTAAAACTTGGAAAGACAAGGTTTTAAAACTATAACGCAATGTGTTTTCAACTATACCATCGGGTATCACACAACGTTTTGATATCAAGTAAACTCAAATGATTTTCAAATCAAACTCGATTTTCTATTAAGTTCAAAAATGTTTTAAGCAACATTAACGAACTGCTTGAAACTTTAAATGAAATCAACTCACTTTTAACTACCCATATTGGTTAAGTTTTCAAAATTTCTGAGTTTCAAATACACCACCCAGTTTTAAACAAACCTACTCAAATTTTCTTCAGATACACTGTAAAGTGAAGTGTTTTCATCCAATTTTTAAACAAAACACCTAACCTCCCAAATACGTTTTTCCCCGTAACATACCAGATTCGGACGTGGTGTCTTGTCCGGGTTTGGGGTGTTACAATTTTGGTATCAGAGCCAAGTTCAAAGGCTCGGCTGTGGGCCCAAGGCCCAAAACATTTTAAAAGTTTGTTTTGATAGTTTTTGTTTTTAAATATATGGTTTGTAAAGCATGGCACCGAGTCTCCGGCACCAGTTCGCCTAGGTAAGTACCCCTTACTATTGCTGGTGATTTGTTGGATGTGATATGATTTGATGATTAGCAATAGTGTGTTACTTTAGAGACTGAAACTGATAGGACTCTGTGAACTCGCGAGAACAAATCTCCTAAAATATTCATAAGACTTGCTTTAAAACAGTGGAATGAATACTGATGCATAAAACTCTTAAATCAGATACGTAGAAAGATTAGTCATGAGTGCTCGAGGTGGACGTGGTCGTGGACGAGGTCGTGGTAGGATGACAGTTTCTGAGCCCGTAGGATCTGGTCAGGGGTCAGAAAATGAGATACCGGTTCCGTCACCAGCTGGAGGTGGTGAGTTTCAAGAGCAGACGGGAGATGACGCAGTGTCACAGGCGATACTGCGAGTGTTGGAAAGAGTAGCTGGTGTAGGTGGAGGTGCAGGAGTTAGGAAATCCGTGCCTGAGCGACTCCGGGCTAACGGGGCTGAATTCTTTCGAGGTGTATCTGGTGTTGCTCCCAGCACTGCTGAATATTGGCTGGAGGCAACTGAACGGATCATGGATGATCTGGATTTGACTGCTGAAGAGAAGCTGAAGGGCATCGTATCGCTTCTTCGGGATGAGTCATACCAATGGTGGCTCACGGTTCGAGACAGTGTCACCGCAGAGGATCTGACATGGGACTATTTCAGGACTGCATATCAAAAGAAGTACATCGGAGCTAGTTATATTGACTCCCAGCGAAAGGCATTTCTGAGGCTGGTTCAGGGGAGTAAGTCTGTTTCCGAGTATGAGGCTGAGTTCTTGAAGCTGAGTAGGTATGCTAGGGGCATTGTGGCTACTAAACATGAGAGGTGTGTTCGTTTCGAGAATGGCCTGCGAGACGAGTTGAGACTGCTGATTGCTCCTTAGCAGGAGCGCGAGTTTGCTGTCTTAGTTGAGAAGGCTAAGGTAGCCGAGGGTGTTAAGGAGTCAGTGAGGCAGGGCATGGACAGAAATAGGCATAAGAGGAGCTTTGGGTCTTCTGGGTCATCGGGTAATCTGCAGAAAAGGGCTAGACCGAGTGGGCCGAATCAGTCTGGGAGGTTTGTTGCTGCTAGGCAGGGACCACCGCAGTGTAATCAGTGTGGGAAATCTCATTGGGGTGGCTGCTGGACTGGAGGAAAAGGTTGCTTCGAGTGTGGTTCTCTGGATCATCGCGTGAGGGACTGTCCGCGTAGGTTGGCTAGGATTCAGTCTGAGAGTCAGGGCCGTAATCAGTTCAGGAGTAATGGACCGCCACCGCAGAGGGGCCGTGGTAATGGCAGAGGTGGTAATGGTTCTGGTCGGGGCCGTGGAGCACCGGGCAGAGGTGCGGGTAGTTCTGAGGCTAGGCAGCCTGGATTAGTGTATGCTGCGAGGCGCCGAGAGGAGGGCGACGCACCGGACGTCATAACCGGTACGTTTTTAATCTTTGGTTCTCCATTTACTGCTTTGATTGATGTGGGTTCAACGCACTCTTATGTTGCCAGTAGTATAATAAAGACCATGGATTTAGACTCTGAGATATCTTCTAGGCAGATGACTGTGATTAGCCCTCTAGGTCACTCTGTAGTAGTAGATAAACTGTTTAGAGAGGTACCCCTAGAACTCCAAGGGGTAGTGTTTGCTGCTGATCTGATGGAACTGCCGTTTGGGGAGTTCGATTTGATTCTTGGGATGGACTGGTTGGTCAAGTACCAGGCGAGGTTGGATTGCGCGGCTAAGCGCATGGTTCTTAAGTCGATTGAGGGTGGTGAAGTGGCTATGATAGGTAATAGGAGAGATTACTTATCTAATGTGGTATCTGCTTTAAAAGCGGAGAAGATGGTCAGGAAGGGCTGTGAAGCATATATGGTTCATGTGTATGCCTTGGAGGCTAAAGAGTCTGCTGTAGAGAAGGTTCGTACCGTTAAGGAATTTGCTGATGTGTTTCCTAAGGAGCTTCCGGGTTTGCCGCCAGATCGTGAGGTAGAGTTCGGGATAGATCTATTACCCGGAACTGCGCCAGTGTCTATTGCTCCGTATAGGATGGCGCCAAAGGAGTTGGTGGAGCTTAAGGCTCAGATCCAGGAGTTATTGGATCGAGGTTTTATCAGGCCAAGTGTTTCGCCGTGGGGTGCGCCGATACTCTTTGTCAAGAAGAAAGATGGTACGATGCGGATGTGCATAGACTACCGCCAGTTGAACAAGCTGACGATTAAAAACAAGTATCCGTTGCCACGGATAGATGATTTGTTTGATCAGCTGAAGGGTGCTGCGGTATTTTCAAAGATCGACTTGAGTTCTGGTTATCATCAGTTAAAGGTTAAGGAGGCTGATATCCATAAAACAGCGTTTCGGACTCGGTATGGGCACTACGAATTTCTGGTAATGCCGTTCGGGTTGACTAACGCACAGGCAGCGTTCATGGACATGATGAATAGGGTGTTTCAGCAGTATCTGGATCAGTTCGTTGTGGTTTTCATAGACGACATCTTGGTGTATTCAAGAACAGAAGAAGAGCATGATGAGCATTTGCGAGTGGTGCTGCAGATTTTGAGGGAAAAGCAGCTTTATGCTAAGTTCAGTAAATGCGAGTTCTGGCTGGGAGAAGTGACTTTCTTGGGTCATGTAGTGTCGGCTGAGGGGATTAGGGTAGATCCTCGTAAGATTGAGGCAGTTTTGGATTGGAAGCCGCCTAGGTCAGTGGCTGAGATTCGGAGTTTTCTGGGTTTGGCCGGATACTACCGAAGGTTTGTTGAGGGTTTCTCGTTGATAGCAGCGCCGATGACCAAGTTGCTGAGGAAAGAAGTTCCGTTTGTATGGACTGAGAAACAGCAGGAAAGCTTCGATAAGTTAAAGAAGATTTTGACTGAGGCTCCGGTTTTAATTCAACCTGAGGCTGGTAAGGAATTCACAGTGTATTGTGACGCATCACATACGGGTTTGGGTTGTGTGCTGATGCAGGAAGGTAAGGTTGTGGCTTACGCTTCTCGACAGCTGAGGCCACATGAGGTCAACTATCCGACGCACGATTTGGAGCTAGCGGCTGTTGTCTTCGCCTTAAAGATTTGGAGGCACTACTTGTACGGAGAGAGATCGATAGTCTACACAGATCACAAAAGTCTGAAGTATCTCCTGACTCAGAAGGATTTGAATTTGAGGCAGCGCAGATGGGTTGAGTTGCTGAAGGATTACGACTGTTCGATTGAGTATCATCCGGGCAAGGCTAACGTGGTGGCAGACGCGTTGAGCCGTAAGGTTGTTTCGGACTTAAGAGCGATGTTTGCCCATTTGAGCTTGTATGACAATGGGAGTATTCTGGCAGAGTTGCAAGTTAAGCCTACTTGGGTTGAGCAAATCAGAGAGAAACAGTTAGAGGATGAGGTTCTGAGTGCGCGAAGGGTACAAGTGCGGGATGGTGGTTTGGAGGGTTACAGCCTGTCTAATGATGAGGTGTTATGTTTCCAAGGTAAGGCTTGTATGCCTAAAGATGTTGAGCTGAGGCAGAAGATTCTTCAGGACGCACATAGCAGTCCTTATGCTATGCATCCTGGAGGTAGCAAGATGTATAGGGATCTCAGGGAGCAGTTTTGGTGGCCTGGCTTGAAGAAAGAGGTGACTGAGTTTGTGAGTAAGTGTCTGACTTGTCAGCAGGTCAAGGCTGAACATCAGTTGCCGTCAGGTTTGCTTCAGCCTGTGAAGATTCCTCAGTGGAAGTGGGAAAGGATAACCATGGATTTCGTCAGTGGATTACCGCTTACGTCAAGCAAGAAAGATTCAGTTTGGGTAGTGGTGGATCGTCTGACTAAATCAGCTCACTTTATTCCGGTGAGGGTTGACTACTCACTTCAGAAGTTGGCGAAGCTGTATGTGTCAGAGATAGTAAGGTTGCATGGTGTGCCAGTTTCGATAATCTCGGATAGGGATCCCATATTTACGTCCAGGTTCTGGAAAGCATTGCATCAAGCTCTGGGTACTCGTTTGGATTTCAGCACGGCTTTTCACCCACAGTCTGACGGGCAGTCGGAAAGGGTTATTCAGATCTTAGAGGACATGCTGAGAGGTTGTGTTCTGGATTTCAGAGGTAGTTGGGAGGAGTTTCTGCCATTAGCTGAGTTTGCCTACAACAACAGTTACCAAGCGAGCATCAAGATGGCACCGTATGAGGTGTTGTATGGTAGGAAGTGTCGCTCACCTACGTGTTGGACGGAGTTGGGTGAACGTCAGTTGTTGGGACCAGAGTTGGTTGCTGAGACCGAAGACAAGGTTAAGTTGATTCAGGCTCGATTGAAGGAAGCTTCGGACCGGCAGAAGTCTTATGCCGATCTTAAGCGAAGAGATATAGAGTTTGCTGTGGGGGATCAAGTTTTTCTGAAGGTCTCGCCGTGGAAGAAGGTGTTGAGGTTCGGGTAGAAAGGCAAGCTAAGCCCGAGGTTCATTGAGCCGTATAAGGTATTGAGACGAGTGGGACCAGTAGCGTATCAGCTGGAGTTGCCAGCAGAGCTTAGTCAGATTCACGACGTTTTTCACGTTTCGATGCTTCGGCGTTACCGTTCAGATCCGTCACATGTGGTAGCAGTGGAAGAGATCGAGGTAAATCCAGACTTGACTATGGATGAGGAACCTGTGCAGATTCTTGATCGGGATGTGAAGGTTCTGCGTAGGAAGTCTGTGCCTTTGGTTAAGGTACTTTGGCGGAATCATGGCGTGGAGGAAGCCACGTGGGAACCCGAGGATATGATGAAACAGCAATACCCGCAACTCTTTTGATCAGGTAATTTCGGGGCCGAAATTATTTTAAGGGGGGTAGAACTGTAATATCCCGGGTTAGGGGCTATTTTGTGGTTGCATGTTTTGCATGTGTTCAGTGTGCTGTGTTGCTGTTTGTGTAGTTTCGGGGCTTAATTGTAGGCTAGGAGTGTGCCTGAGTAGATAGGAAAATTTTGGTTTTTGGGCTTACGTGAGAGGAGCTGAAAGAGCTGGGGTTTAAGAACATTATTTGGTGTTTTGTTGCACAAATGAGGAGCTGGCAAAGTGGCAAGGCATGTGCCACTTGGAGCTTGAGGGTGGCGTCATCTACAAGGGGGAGAGATCCTGTGTTCAAGTCGCAGAGTCCCCATTTTGGTTCCCATTTTGGACGGCATGGAGGGAGAGGTAGAAGGCAATTAGAATTCTACTTTGGACTTGGTCTTCCCATTCAAATGGAGGGTGATGAGGGATTTTAGGAGGAAGACTTGGTCAAGCATGTTTGAAGGAGTGGTGGTGAGTGAATGGAGGGATATTGGCCGAATTTTTGGGTGTTTGGAGTGGGGGAGTGGACGGCTTAGTGTGGAAGAGGGATGTGCCGAAATGCACTTTCTACCTTGTGCATTTTCGGCCAAAAGGATTTGGTAAGCAAAAGTTCTCTCATTTTGTCAAACAAGCCGATTTTCTCAAAGAGTTTTCTCTCATTCTTTTTGCTTTTGAAAACTGAAATACCACACTCCTAAAACTGGCCGAAATATCTTTGATCTTTGGTTTCATTTGGTAGCCGAATATCCTCCTCTTCATCTCCTTTTTCCTTGGTTCATTTGTGAAGCCGAATTCTCCATTCATCTTCCCATTTCTTTGTGCCGAAACTATTTCTTCTTTTGTTCAATTGTGCAAGCCGAAGCTCTCTCTTCTCAAACATTCTTTTTCTCTTCTTGAAACCTTGGTAGCCGAATCTTATCTTCCAAAACACTTTCTTCACCTATTTGCTTTCAAACCGAAAGTCCCCACTCTCTACTTATCTTTTATTCTTGTCTTTTGTTCAAGCTCAAGCCATTTGTCTCCATTTGTTCCTTCTATTCCTCTTGGCCGAAACTCTCCTCTCTCTTAGTAGTTCCTTGGTGGCCGAATATTAGAAGAGTGGTAATCGTGTTGGGTTCTTGTTTTCTTTCGATTGGAAGGGGGTAAGTGTTTGGCCAAATGGCCATGTCCATCTTCTCTAGTTCTATGTTGAATTCGGTTGGATTAAAAGCTCATGATTGGTTGGGGTTGGAAGGGTATTAACCTTTTGTTAATCATCTTGTGTTAGGGTCTTTGGATATTGAAAAGTAACCAAGAAGAGTTTTCGACTCTTTCAGCCGATTGGTAAGCAGTGGTTGTGGTAAGTGATTGGTATTATCATTAATCGTTCAATCTTTTGGTTTCGATCAAGTCAAGATCATTAAAGTTTAACTGTTCTCTTTTAGGGGTTGGCTGATTGTCAAGGGGAATCACTGCTTGATTCGAGATTTGGTGGGAAACCAAATCAAGTTTAAAGGTGAGGGTTTGATATGTATTCTTTTGGGGTTAGATGGTCTTGGCCGAATGTGATACGTTGTCTAATGCTCTTATTTGGCCGATTACAGGAGCAAGATAATCAAGGGGGCTTAGGTCTGTTCGAGGGGTTTAAGGCTGTTGTTTTCCAGGTGTGTAAACTAACACACTTCTGTTTAGTAATATGATTGATAACCTGTGTTGTAATTAATGAAACAGTGATGATTGATGTGATACCCTATTGGGTATGATCTTGGACTCGGGTAAGTCAGTATTATTATGAGCTTACTGATGATCTATATGGTACCATGATTATGGATGTGTGTGATATGGGATAATGATGTTAAATATATTAGCATGATATGTATGACTTGTATGATATGCATGATCACATGAGTATGGCATGATGATGGGTGATATGAGTGGAGGGAGAATGATGATATCCGTGTCTTTGGGACACTGTGTCTTCGGGACACCAGAGGTTTGGCACCTCCAGTGGTTTGGTACCACAGATGATATATTTTGTGACTTTGGGTCACCAGAGGTTTGGCACCTCAGCGTCTTGTCCCAGTGGCTTAGTACCACGGTGGGTTGGCCCCACGGTTGATTCTACGGGATTGACGCCAGTGATTTGGTATCACACGATGGGTTGGCCCCATCATCGGATTTGTGACTGCAGTCACCAGTAATTTGGTATCACATTGTGTCTTTGGGACACCAGAGGTTTGGCACCTCATTGCGACTCGTCCCTGTGGTTTGACACCACCGTGGGTTGGCCCCACTTGAGAGATACGGGATTGTCGCTAGTGATTTGGTATCACGCGATGGGTTGGCCCCATCATTGGATTATTCGTGACTTTGGGTCACCAGTGGTTTGGCACCACAATTATGGATATCGTGACTTTGGGTCACCAGTGGTTTGGCACCACCAGTGGTTTGGTACCACACGGGGTAGAAAGCGATACGGATGGTTAGGATCGGGTTGCATTAATTATGTTGCTATGTATGATGTGTGTTAGCATGTTGTTTTATCGGGAGCGGGATTTATGCACTGAGTCATGCGACTCACCCTCTCCTTTGACATTTCAGGTGACACTTAGATGCGGACATGGAGCCGGGATGGACTCGAGGTGCTCATGCCATGCTTAATAGAGATTTGTCAGACTTTATAGTTTGGGTACTTTAGCTTGCTTTTTATTATTTGGGTTTTGCTTTGGATTGTAAAAAGGCCTTTAAATTATGTTTTCTATGTTTACGTTTAAAGTTGATTTTTAATATGCCTTAACAAAATAATTGGGTTGGAATTTTACTAAAACTTGGAAAGACAAGGTTTTAAAAACTATAACGCAATGTGTTTTCAACTATACCATCGGGTATCACACAACGTTTTGATATCAAGTAAACTCAAATGATTTTCAAATCAAACTCGATTTTCTATTAAGTTCAAAAATGTTTTAAGCAACATTAAGGAACTGCTTGAAACTTTAAATGAAATCAACTCGCTTTTAACTACCCATATTGGTTAAGTTTTCAAAATTTCTGAGTTTCAAATACACCACCCAGTTTCAAACAAACCTACTCAAATTTTTTTCAGATACACTATAAAGTGAAGTGTTTTCATCCAATTTTTAAACAAAACACCTAACCTCCCAAATACGTTTTTTTCCCCGTAACATACCAGATTCGGACGTGGTGTCTTTCCGGGTTTGGGGTGTTACAATTTTGGTATCAGAGCCAAGTTCAAAGGCTCGGCTGTGGGCCCAAGGCCCAAAACGTTTTAAAAGTTTGTTTTGATAGTCTTTGTTTTTAAATATATGGTTTGTAAGGCATGGCACCGAGTCTCCGGCACCAGTTCGCCCAGGTAAGTACCCCTTACTATTGCTGGTGATTTGTTGGATGTGATGTGATTTGATGATTAGCAATAGTGTGTTACTTTAGAGACTGAAACTAATAGGACTTTGTGAACTCGCGAGAACAAATCTCCTAAAATATTCATAAGACTTGCTTTAAAATAGTGGAATGAATACTGATGCATAAAACTCTTAAATCAGATACGTAGAAAGATTAGTCATGAGTGCTCGAGGTGGACGTGGTCGTGGACGAGGTCGTGGTAGGATGACAGTTTCTGAGCCCGTAGGATCTGGTCAGGGGTCAGAAAATGAGATACCGATTCCGCCACCAGCTGGAGGTGGTGAGTTTCAAGAGTAGACGGGAGATGACGCAGTGTCACAGGCGATGCTGCAAGTGTTGGAAAGAGTAGCTGGTGTAGGTGGAGGTGCAGGAGTTATGAAATCCGTGCCTGAGCGACTCCGGGCTAACGGGGCTGAATTCTTTCGAGGTGTATCTGGTGTTGCTCCCAGCACTGCTGAATATTGGCTGAAGGCAACTGAACGGATCATGGATGATCTGGATTTG
The DNA here is from genome assembly GCA_005393395.2 of Gossypium australe. NCBI lineage: Eukaryota > Viridiplantae > Streptophyta > Magnoliopsida > Malvales > Malvaceae > Gossypium > Gossypium australe. The sequence continues at coordinate 57,431,073 of CM016616.1, read as the reverse complement.
ACTGCTGAAGAGAAGCTGAAGGGCATCGTATCGCTTCTTCGGGATGAGTCATACCAATGGTGGCTCACGGTTCGAGACAGTGTGACCGCAGAGGATCTGACATGGGACTATTTCAGGACTGTATATCAAAAGAAGTACATCGGAGCTAGTTATATTGACTCCCAGCGAAAGGCATTTCTGAGGCTGGTTCAGGGGAGTAAGTCTGTTTCCGAGTATGAGGCTGAGTTCTTGAAGCTGAGTAGGTATGCCAGGGGCATTGTGGCTACTGAACATGAGAGGTGTGTTCGTTTCGAGGATGGCCTGCGAGACGAGTTGAGACTGCTGATTGCTCCTCAGCAGGAGCGCGAGTTTGCTGTCTTAGTTGAGAAGGCTAAGGTAGCCGAGGGTGTTAAGGAGTCAGTGAGGCAGGGCATGGACAGAAATAGGCATAAGAGGAGCTTTGGGTCTTCTGGGTCATCGGGTAATCCGCAAAAAAGGGCTAGACCGAGTGGGCCGAATCAGTCTGGGAGGTTTGTTGCTGCTAGGCAGGGACCGCCGCAGTGTAATCAGTGTGGGAAATCTCATTGGGGTGGCTGCTGGACTGGAGGAAAAGGTTGCTTCGAGTGTGGTTCTCTGGATCATCGCGTGAGGGACTGTCCGCGTAGGTTGGCTAGGATTCAGTCTGAGAGTCAGGGCCGTAATCAGTTCAGGAGTAATGGACCGCCACCGCAGAGGGGCCGTGGTAATGGCAGAGGTGGTAATGGTTCTGGTCGGGGCCGTGGAGCACCGGGCAGAGGTGCGGGTAGTTCTGAGGCTAGGCAGCCTGGATTAGTGTATGCTGCGAGGCGCCGAGAGGAGGGCGACGCACCGGACGTCATAACCGGTACGTTTTTAATCTTTGGTTCTCCATTTACTGCTTTGATTGATGTGGGTTCAACGCACTCTTATGTTGCCAGTAGTATAGTAAAGACCATGGATTTAGACTCTGAGATATCTTCTAGGCAGATGACTGTGATTAGCCCTCTAGGTCACTCTGTAGTAGTAGATAAACTGTTTAGAGAGGTACCCCTAGAACTCCAAGGGGTAGTGTTTGCTGCTGATCTGATGGAACTGCCGTTTGGGGAGTTCGATTTGATTCTTGGGATGGACTGGTTGGTCAAGTACCAGGCGAGGTTGGATTGCGCGGCTAAGCGCATGGTTCTTAAGTCGATTGAGGGTGGTGAAGTGGCTATGATAGGTAATAGGAGAGATTACTTATCTAATGTGGTATCTGCTTTAAAAGCGGAGAAGATGGTCAGGAAGGGCTGTGAAGCATATATGGTTCATGTGTATGCCTTGGAGGCTAAAGAGTCTGCTGTAGAGAAGGTTCGTACCGTTAAGGAATTTGCTGATGTGTTTCCTGAGGAGCTTCCGGGTTTGCCGCCAGATCGTGAGGTAGAGTTCGGGATAGATCTATTACCCGGAACTGCGCCAGTGTCTATTGCTCCGTATAGGATGGCGCCAAAGGAGTTGGTGGAGCTTAAGGCTCAGATCCAGGAGTTATTGGATCGAGGTTTTATCAGGCCAAGTTTTTCGCCGTGGGGTGCGCCGGTACTCTTTGTCAAGAAGAAAGATGGTACGATGCGGATGTGCATAGACTACCGCCAGTTGAACAAGCTGACGATTAAAAACAAGTATCCGTTGCCAAGGATAGATGATTTGTTTGATCAGCTGAAGGGTGCTGCGGTATTTTCGAAGATCGACTTGAGTTCTGGTTATCATCAGTTAAAGGTTAAGGAGGCTGATATCCATAAAACAGCGTTTCGGACTCGGTATGGGCACTACGAATTTCTGGTAATGCCGTTCGGGTTGACTAACGCACAGGCAGCGTTCATGGACATGATGAATAGGGTGTTTCAGCAGTATCTGGATCAGTTCGTTGTGGTTTTCATAGACGACATCTTGGTGTATTCAAGAACAGAAGAAGAGCATGATGAGCATTTGCGAGTGGTGCTACAGATTTTGAGGGAAAAGCAGCTTTATGCTAAGTTCAGTAAATGCGAGTTCTGGCTGGGAGAAGTGACTTTCTTGGGTCATGTAGTGTCGGCTGAGGGGATTAGGGTAGATCCTCGTAAGATTGAGGCAGTTTTGGATTGGAAGCCGCCTAGGTCAGTGGCTGAGATTCGGAGTTTTTTGGGTTTGGTCGGATACTACCGAAGGTTTGTTGAGGGTTTCTCGTTGATAGCAGCGCCGATGACCAAGTTGCTGAGGAAAGAAGTTCCATTTGTATGGACTGAGAAACAGTAGGAAAGCTTCGATAAGTTAAAGAAGATTTTGACTGAGGCTCCGGTTTTAATTCAACCTGAGGCTGGTAAGGAATTCACAGTGTATTGTGACGCATCACATACGGGTTTGGGTTGTGTGCTGATGCAGGAAGGTAAGGTTGTGGCTTACGCTTCTCGACAGCTGAGGCCACATGAGGTCAACTATCCGACGCACGATTTGGAGCTAGCGGCTGTTGTCTTCGCCTTAAAGATTTGGAGGCACTACTTGTACAGAGAGAGATCGATAGTCTACACAGATCACAAAAGTCTGAAGTATCTCCTGACTCAGAAGGATTTGAATTTGAGGCAGCGCAGATGGGTTGAGTTGCTGAAGGATTACGACTGTTCGATTGAGTATCATCCGGGCAAGGCTAACGTGGTGGCAGATGGGTTGGCCCCATCATTGGATTATTCGTGACTTTGGGTCACCAGTGGTTTGGCACCACAATTATGGATATCGTGACTTTGGGTCACCAGTGGTTTGGCACCACCAGTGGTTTGGTACCACACGGGGTAGAAAAGGCGATACGGATGGTTAGGATCGGGTTGCATTAATTATGTTGCTATGTATGATGTGTGTTAGCATGTTGTTTTATCGGGAGCGGGATTTATGCACTGAGTCATGCGACTCACCCTCTCCTTTGACATTTCAGGTGACACTTAGATGCGGACATGGAGCCGGGATGGACTCGAGGTGCTCATGCCATGCTTAATAGAGATTTGTCAGACTTTATAGTTTGGGTACTTTAGCTTGCTTTTTATTATTTGGGTTTGCTTTGGATTGTAAAAAGGCCTTTAAATTATGTTTTCTATGTTTACGTTTAAAGTTGATTTTTAATATGCCTTAACAAATAATTGGGTTGGAATTTTACTAAAACTTGGAAAGACAAGGTTTTAAAAACTATAACGCAATGTGTTTTCAACTATACCATCGGGTATCACACAACGTTTTGATATCAAGTAAACTCAAATGATTTTCAAATCAAACTCGATTTTCTATTAAGTTCAAAAATGTTTTAAGCAACATTAAGGAACTGCTTGAAACTTTAAATGAAATCAACTCGCTTTTAACTACCCATATTGGTTAAGTTTTCAAAATTTCTGAATTTCAAATACACCACCCAGTTTCAAACAAACCTACTCAAATTTTCTTCAGATACACTATAAAGTGAACTGTTACAAAACACCTAACCTCCAAAATACGTTTTTCCTCGTAACATACCAGATTCGGACGTGGTGTCTTGTTCAGGTTTGGGGTGTTACAGAGACTATAGGATGCGTTTACGAAAACGACTTTACTTCTTATACCTCATAAGATATTGTTTAATAAATATCGAAATAGTATACTGATTCATAAGACTTTTAATCAGATTAAATCGAATTACTCAATATGAGTGCTAGAGGATGTGGACACGATAGACGAGGCCGTGGTAGAGGCTGAGGTGCTAGAGTTGCATTTGAAGTGTAGGGACATATACCGGAAATGGATGCACCTGCGTCACCCGGGACTGAGACTGGATCACATGACCGTATAAGGGAGGACATTGCTTTGTCCCAAGCAATGTTGCGAGTCTTAGAAAGGGTTGCTAGGGCTAGAACTGGGCCAGCAGCTCGTGGATCAATTTCGAAACGACTTAGATCAAGTGATGCCGAAGTTTTTAGGGGTGTCTCAGGGGTGGCCCCAAATGTAGCGGAGTATTGGCTCGAGGCAGTGGAACGGATTATGGATGATTTAGAGTGCACCACCGAGCAGAAATTGAGAGGAGTTGTGTCCTTGTTGAGAGACGAGGCATATCAATGGTGGCTTACTGTTCGGGAGGGTACTTAGGCCGATCGCGTTAGTTGGGATTTCTTCAAAATTGCATTCCAAGGAAAGTATGTCAGGGCTAGCTATGTGGATGACCGAAGGAAGGAATTCCTTAATCTAGTTCAAGGAAGTAAGACCGTGGCAGCTTACGAAGTGGAATTTCTGCGTCTGAGTCGTTATGCCCGAGGTATTTGTAAGAGTATGCCCAAAGATCAATCATGAGATGGTTGTAATAACATACTTAATTTTCCATGTTTATTAATATAAAGCGTTGTCATTATTATTTCAGTTTTTCTTTCTGTGTGTATAGATAAACTGTTTTATAATAATGTCCTGAGAATAATATGATTATTCTTAAAAGATCCTTAGTCGAGTATTATTGTTGACTAGGACAATAATAATGCATTAAGACTAACATGTAGTTGATTGATGATAAAAAGTTGTCATTGATATGGAGTGTCAAAATCAATGCATGAATATGTGTGTTAGAGAACAACATATTGGATTGACCCGCTATGAGTATGTTTCTTGGATTATTATGTAATTGTCACAACATTACTCATAGTGATTAATATGTATATGATCCTCAGACTTGAGATCATTATTATCCCAGCATCGTGAGTTGTATATTTTGATACAGTCAAACGTACACCGTAACAGGTTGATCTATAAAGGCTGATGTTGGATATACCACAATCTATGTAGAGGGATATGGTTGATCAATAAAGGATAAGTCCCTCCTACATAATAGGAGTAATATCTTAGGCCACTTGATTGAGTGAGACTAGAAATGCATGGCCATGCTCAAATAAGTTGATATGAGATGTCATACTAATTTGTATATCATAGTCTACTCAAGATATCAAGAAACATGGGATGGATTATGCAAGTGTGACTATCCCATGACTTGTATCCGTTCCAGAGATAAAGAACTTAAGGATTAATGCATGAAAGGTTAATCACGAAAGGTTATGTCGAATCATGACTTCTTGTAACTTAGGTAGCAATGATGCATTGCTAGATGCCACTCATTGTCTGTGACAATAGAATCGTTCTAGTATTACTGCTAACGTTGCAAGAACCTACAGGGTCACACCCTATGGTTGAAATGAACGGAATAAAATATAGTTGGTATTGTGCTTGGTTGTCACATAAATTAAATTAATTAAAGAATTAATTTAATTGGGCAATCAAATATTGAACATATTATGTGTACAAGAATGTTGTACACATAATGATAACATAATTTTATTAATATATGAATTTGATTCATATATAAATTTAAATAAATATAGTTTACCGGAATCCTTATTATAATTAATGTAATTATAATTTTCAGATATAATTAATGTAATTATAATTTTCGGTTAAAAACTTTATTGTATTTATTTAATCTTGTAATACATTCAAGAGATACCAATTATAAAAGGCCCAATTAAGAGGATACCTATTATAAAAGGCCCAATGAGAAAGGCACCCATTATAAAAGGTATTAAAAGGAGACAAAACCAAATATGAAAACCCTAAGTGATTGCTTGTTAGGTCTAGCAGCCGTCAAGCAAATAAGCCTCCAAAACAGTTTTGGAGATTTCTTCCGTTCATAGTCAAACCGGGTGGATTACGTGGAGGCCAACATTGGAAAAGGTTGAGGCTTGATTCGACAGTAGATCAAAACTCTTGTTGCCAAGGCGTCGCTGTCTACTCAGATTGAAGTTTTGGTAATTTCGAAACCTTTATTTCACCCCGATTCGTTCCTCACACATGGATCCATGATTTGGATCACCGGATCTAATTTTATTCTGCTGCGCCATGGGGTACCGGCGTTCCAACAGTATTGTCCCAACTGACTACGAACGCTGCGTGCATTTTGAAGACGGGTTGAGTGATGAGTTGCGAGTATTAATAGCCCCACAACAAGAAAGGAATTTTGCCACACTGGTGGAGAAAGCAAAGATAGCCGAAGAGGCTAAGCACTCGGAGCGGCAAAACCGAGAAAGAGATAGAGGCAAAGGCAAGAGGGACTTTAAGTACTCGGGTCCTGCTAAAAGGTTTCAGAAGAGGCCCAGGAATGATGAGACAGCTCAAGCTAGAGCATCTGCTGCTACCAATCAGATACAACCATGTACTGACTGTGGAAGACGACACCCTGGTGAATGCTAGAAGAGAACCAGTGGTTGTTTCAAATGTGGTTCTAAGGACCATCAGCTTAAGAATTGTCCTTGACGGACTGCTCCGACTCAGGAAGCTCGTAACCATGACACACAGCCAACTAGAGGCGCTCAGCAGCCACCGAGGGGCAGTGGACCAGGTCGAGGTGGTAATGGCGCAGGTCGAGGTCAAGGTGCACCAGGTAGAGGCAATGGCTTCAGGGGTAACGCGGAGGCGAGACAGCCAGGGTTAGTTTATGCGGTCAGATGCTGAGAGTATGGCGATGTATCAGATGTGATAACTGGTACGTTATTCATATCTGATGTACCTGTTACTGCTTTGATAGATACCGGAGCCACCCATTCGTATGTTGCTACTGATGTAGCTGGGAATCTGAACATTAGATTTGAGATTACTGCTAGGGAGATGACAGTAATTAGTCCTTTAGGATAATCTGTGATAGTAAATAAATTGTTTAGAAATGTACCCTTAGAAGTTCAAGGAGAAACATTTTTGGCAGATTTGATGGAACTACCTTTCGGCGAGTTCGACCTTATTTTGGGCATGGACTGGTTGGTGAAACACCGTGCGAACTTAGATTGTGCTGCAAAGCGGATGACGATAAGAACTTCGGAAGATAAAGAAGTAGTGATGATAGGTGAAAGGAGAAATTATCTATCAAATGTGGTATCTGCTTTAAAGGTAGAAAAGTTGGTGCGAAAAGGGTGTGGAGCATTCTTAGCCTTCATTAGTGCGTTGGATGTCAAGGAATTGTCGGTGTAAGGTGTTAGAATGGTAAAGGAATCTTCAAACGTCTTTCCCGAAGAACTTCCTGAATTGCCTCCGGACTGGGAGGTAGAGTTTGGCATTGAGCTATTGCCAGGAACGGCTCCAGTGTCTATTGCTCCTTATAGAATGGCGCCGAAAGAGTTAGCAGAGCTTAAAGCTCAAATTTAGGAGTTGCTGGATCGGGGATTCATTCGACTGAGTGTGTCACTGTGGGGAGCACCGGTCTTGTTTGTAAAGAAGAAGGACGGATTGATGCGTATGTCCATCGATTATAGGTAGTTGAATAAGTTGACGATCAAGAATAGGTATCCGTTGTCGAGAATCGATGATCTATTTGACCAGTTGCGAGGAGCTTCGGTTTTCTCCAAGATAGATTTGAGATCGGGTTATCACCAACTTAAGGTCAAGGAGGCAGATATTCATAACACGGCGTTTCGAACTCGTTATGGACATTACGAGTTCTTGGTGATGCTGTTTGGGTTGATCAATGCACCAGCTGCATTTATGGAAATGATGAACCGGGTCTTCCAACCCTATTTAGACCGGTTTGTGGTGGTGTTCATAGATGACATCTTGGTATACTCGAAGAATGAAGAAGAGCATGATTCACATCTGCGTATAGTATTGCAAATATTGAGGGAAAAGCAACTTTATGTCAAGTTCAGTAAGTGTGAATTTTGGCTGAAGGAAGTGACTTTTTTGGGGCATGTTGCGTCGGCCCAAGGAATTAGAGTTGATCCCCGAAAAGTAGAGGCTGTGTTGGATTGGAAACCACCGAAGTTAGTGGCTGAAATTCGGAGTTTTCTAGGGTTGGCTGGTTACTACAGGCGTTTCGTTGAGGGGTTTTCGTTGATTGCTGCACCTCTAACTAAACTGTTGCGCAAGGGAGTACCATTTGTGTGGTCAGATCAGCAGCAAGAGAGTTTTGAGAAATTGAAGAAGATTCTGATGGAAGCGCCGGTATTGATTCAACCTGAGGCTGGAAAAAAGTTTATTGTTTACTGCGGTGCGTCACACACGGGCTTGGGATGTGTGTTAATGCAAGGTGGAAAAGTGGTGGCTTATGCATCTCGTCAGTTAAGGCTGCACGAGGTGAATTATCCCGCTCATGATTTGGAGTTGGCTGCAGTGGTGTTTGCTTTGAAGATTTGGAGGCACTACCTGTACGGTCAAAAGTCGATTATTTATACGGATCATAAGAGTCTAAAGTACCTCCTTACCCAAAAGGAGTTGAATTAAGACAGCGAACGTGGATAGAACTATTGAAGGATTATAACGTCTCAATCAAGTATCACCCCGGAAAGGCTAACATGGTGGCAGACGCGTTCAGTCGTAAGGTGATATCGGATTTGAGAGCAATGTTCGCTCATCTCAGTCTATATGAAGATGGTAGTCTGGTAGCCGAACTTTAGGTGAAGCCTGTGTGGTTAGGTCAGATTAAGGAAAAGCAGTCATCGAATGAAAAGTTGGGTTCATTACTTCAGCAAGTGGAAGGTGGTGTGATAGGGGAATTTGGATTGAATAATGATGGAGTATTGTGTTTTCGCGGAAGAATTTGTATGACCAAAGATTCGGAATTGAGGCAAATGATTCTGCGTGAGGCGCATAGTAGCTCATATACTATGCACCCCGGGGGAAATAAAATGTATCGAGACCTCCGTGAACAGTATTGGTGGCCAGGGTTGAAATGGGAGGTTACTGAATTTGTGAGTAAGTGCTTGACATGTTAGCAAATGAAGGCGGAACATCAATTGCCGTCGGGATTGTTGCAACCGGTAAAGATTCCATTATGGAAATGGGAACGGATAACGATGGACTTCGTTAGTGGGTTACCCTTATTGCCTACTAAGAAAGACTCCGTCTGGGTAATAGTGGATCGTTGACGAAGACTACCCATTTTCTACCTGTTCGTACGGATTACTCATTGCAGAAGTTGGCCAAGTTGTATGTAGCGGAGATCGTGAGGTTACATGGGGTACTAGTGTCTATTATATCAGACAGGGACCCTAGGTTTACATCACAGTTTTGGAAAGCTCTACATGAAGCTTTGGGAACCAAGTTGAATTTCAGCACGACATTTCATCCTCAGTCAGATGGTCAGTCAGAGAAAGTAATTCAGAAAAGACATGCTAAGGGGTTGTGTGATTGATTTCAGGGGTAGTTGGGAAGATTTCCTACCATTGGCAGAGTTTGCGTATAACAATAGCTATCAATCCAGCATCCAGATGGCACCTTACGAGGCGTTGTATGGTCGTAGGTGTCGTACTCCTACGTGTTGGACTGAATTGGGGAAACGACAGTTATTGGGTCCTGAGCTGATTTCAGAGACGGAGGAAAAGGTAAAGATAATTCGGGCACGGTTAAAGGAAGCCTCGGATAGACAAAAATCGTATGCGGATCTGAAGCGTAAGGATATTGAGTTTGCGGTAGGAGATCAAGTCTTTCTAAAGGTCTCACCTTGGAAGAAGATCTTCAGGTTTGGAAGGAAGGGCAAGTTGAGCCCTAGGTTTATCGGACCGTACCGTGTGTTGAAGCGTATAGGACTAGTGGATTATCAGCTTGAGTTACCTCCGGAGTTGAGTCAGATACATAGTGTTTTCCATGTCTCAATGTTAAGGCGTTACCGATCGGATCCGTCTCATATAGTACCGGTAGAGGAAGTTGAGATAAGGTCTGACTTGTCGTTCTAGGAGGAGCCAGTGCAAATTTTAGATCGAGATGTTAAGGTGCTGAGAAGGAAGTCAGTACTGTTAGTCAAAGTTCTATGGCGTAATCACGAAGCAGAGAAAGCTACATGGGAGCCTGAGGACGCGATTTGACAGCAATATCCTCACCTCTTTTAACCAGGTAAATTTCGAGGACGAAATTTTCTTTAAGGGGGGTAGAATTGTAACATCCTAGAATTTGAATTTTGTGTGTTGCATAATTTTGGTGCTAAGCTAGTTAGATTATTAATTTCGTATGTGGAGGAGGTCCTGAGAAGGCTCGGGATTTATTTGGATCTAGTAAATTTTTTTTTGGAATTTAGCACTTCAAGGAGATAGAGTAAGTGACCTTAAAGCATATGGAAATAATTGAATAAATAGCTAGCATAAATGAGCTATTAGTAAAGAGGCTATGGTGTCACTTATACTACCTTGAGGGAAGGAGTTCGAATCACTTTGTGTGCATTTTGACTTTTATTTTTTTCTTTCCTTCCTTAATGTGTCAGTCAAGGAGTATTTATGGCAAGGGTGGACTTCATTATTTTGGTAAAGTGGCTAAAAGAATAAGGCAAGGTTAAAGTTGGGGAAAGGAATCAAGAGAAATAGGTAAGTAAGGGGGACAAGCGGCTTATTTTGTGGATGGTGTTTTGGAAAGTTTGGGTGGCCAAACTCTTATCCTAGGGGGGATGAATGTGGACGGCTTGGAGTTGGGAGGATAGCAAATTTGGTGTTTGATGTTTTGGTAAAAAAATAAAAGTGTTAGTTTTGGGTCAAAATACTAATACCATCAATTGTATTTTTCTCTCAAAACTCCCTCTCCTAGCCGAATTTGGTCAATTGCAATAGGTAAAATTTTGGTTGTTTTGGCCAATCCTTTATTGACAACTTTGGCATCATTTTTCTTTTCTTCCCAAACTTCTTTTCTTCTCCTTGCCGAATCCATGCAACCTTGAAGAGGCATATTCCATTTCTTTTCTTTCTTCTTGCCGAATGCATACAAACTTGGAGACCATTTCTTTGTTCATTCATCATCCTTGAAAACCAAAACTAATCCATCATATTTTCTAGTTCTTCTTCTTCTTTTCTTTTTGCAAAATCTTTCAAACATCACTTCCTCTCTAATATTTTTCACCATAGCCGAATATTGAGTCCACTATTTCTCTATAGTCGAATCTTCCATCCTGTTATTGATCTTTCTTATCATTCGGGTTGTCATTCACCTCTTGAACAATCGGTAAGAACTCTTCCAATTCTTTTCATTTTCTTCTCTCTTTTGCCGAATCTATATTTTAGCTTGGGAGGGTCTTTTTGACCGAAATCATCATCTATTTCTCTTTTAAACAAAACCCTTTCTTCTTCGTAGTGATATAGTGGAAGGCCGAACCATCATTCTTTCGAAGTCATCTCGCAATCGCTAGTATTTGGTTCAAAAATCTCTAAGGTAAGAGTTCTTCACGGATTTCATGATCATCCTTTATTAGTTAAGATGATTATCAGAATGGAAAGGAGTAACCGATTATATTATAGGGATTTATTCATGGATTACTCGGATTTTGTGGTAAGCCAACCTTACTCCTAAGATCAATCGTTCATAATAACGTAGTATTAGTTTGGACTAACATTTGTTTTCAATGGAGGCAAACAATATCGAATCAAAAGGGGTAGTGATTAGTGATCGAAACAGGAGCGGATTTACGATCCCTAGTTCTAAATTCAAACGAAGGGCTGTTTTGACGATTCGAGACTTTCCACCGAGTTGTGGACCCTCATCCGGTGAGAATCAACTCTTCGAGGTTCTTGGCAATTGTGAGGCATCAACGATTCGGGACTTTCCACCGGGTTGTGGACCGTCAACCGAGGAAAACCGAAAAATCGTAGTTGTTCACGATCCCAAGGGTAAAATCTTAGATCGTTTGTTTTAGAGTAGATTTATTAAATAGTGAGTAATGTCTAATTGAGCGTTATAATATTTTAGGTGTCGACGATCAGGAAAGCATAGTGCTTACCGTAATCAGGTGTGTAATCTCACACCGTATTTCATGGGTTAGATATTTAAAACGTATTAATGGTAAATCGCTTGATTAAAACACATTTTGGTGAAATTAGGTAACATGGCATAGTTATCACTATTTTGGTAAAGATTATGAAATCGGTATTAAGACTGTGAAAGTCACGAAAATACCTTTAATGGGCCATTTGATGTTTGCTATATGGGCCAAATTGAGATATTTGCCATGTGGGCCAAATTAAGATATTTGCTATATGGGCCAAATTGATAAATTGCTATATGGGCCATAAGATATTTGCTATATGGGCCAAATTAAGATATTTGCTATGTGGGACAAACTGATAAATTGCTATATGGGCCATAAGATATTTGCTATATAGGCCGATTTGTAATAAATTGTGAAATGGGCCAAGATGATATTTTTCTTAATTGGCCAACTTGATAAATTGTTATAATGGGCCATGATGTTTGTAAGAAATATCTGAATAAATTGTTGTGAATGGCTATGCATTATATACATGATTTGCATGGGATGGGATAATGATGAAGAGAAGTTCTGGTAGCTCTGCTACATAATTCTGGTGGCTCTGCCACAAATATGAAAACTGGCAATGCCATGTAAACTCTGTTAATCTGGTGGCTTGTCCACAAATTTGATATAAACGACTTAATGCCTACGTTTGGTGTGTTGGCGGGGTGGGTGACTAAAGCTCCCCACAGGTGTGCTGGTTGGTACGGGTGGTGTGTAGCAGATGGAAAATTAGGTTTGGTTTGGGAATTTCATATCACATGCATATATATATATGGTTTTTTTTTTTTGTAAATAGGCTTTGGCCCAAATAAATGTTTAATTGGATTTTGGCCCAGTGGACAATGGTAACTGGGTTACACATTGAGTTCTAGTAACTCACCCTGTTTTCCTTATCCTTTTCAGGTAACGATCAGTGATGGTGACTTGGGCTATGGATGACTCGGTGGGGGCCATACTACGAATAATGGTTATTTGAAATTTGAATTTCTTTTTAAGTACTTTTAATTTTTTGGTTAAGTTAAGTTAAGTTGTAATAAGGCCTCTGGATAAATTTTTAATATTGTTTTATGTTTCATGGATTTTTAGAATTTACTTTAATTACTTCAAAGTGAGATTTTTCTAAAAACATAAAGAGACGTTTTTCTCAAATGGATATGGAAAAAGAGGGTTTCGTATTAACTTTCATAAATATTTTTAACTCAGAAAATTTTCTTTTTAAAATGTTCATCAATTTTATTATCATCTTTCAAACTCTTTTAAATCCTCTCGAAATATTAATTAATTTTTTAAAAGTTTCGATTTATAAACTCTTACGTCTCAAATTGTTTGATTTATCAATCAACCTTAGTTTTCAATAAACTCCATGTCAAAGTTTTGAAAATCTGTTTTACTTAGAGCTTTAATGGTCTAGATTTACATTTATTTCATGTGACATGTCAAATCTGGCCTTAACGTATAGACCGGGTTTGGGGTGTTACATGCAAGATATGAATAAAGCATAATAATCTATTCAATTATTCATACAAACATTAATTGGCCAAATTAATGAGAGATAAATAAAAGAAGAGAAAAGAAGAGAAGAGATAACAGAATGCTCATGAATAATTATATTGAAGAGCAGATCTGAAGCAATCTTCGCACACAAAACTTTTCACATCAGAATAGGATATTCCAACTACGAAAGAATAAAAGAAAACTAAAACTAAGACTAATGAACTGAAGAAGTGTTTGACAAATGGATTGATTCTTGATACACTAATTTGTGTATAGAAGCCTCTTATTTATAGGATGAAAGATATGCATTTTATGCCTGATATTCCCCTAATACTTTGGGTGCAAGTAAGAAAAAATATCCGAGAATCTTCCAAAATACGATTGTCGACATTATCCTTGCTTGTAACCCACATTCAGGCTATGGCTCAACACAGGGTGTGTGTTGCAACACAGATATTACGTGTTGTGCCACAGACATTGGGTGTTGTGCCATGTAAGGCATTTTGTGGCTTTGAACGTTTATCTCATTCTTTCACTATTCGGGAAGCTTGTGCATCACTCGCCCCAAGTACCTACGTTAATTGGGTCTAAAATTAAGTCTCTTGCATACTTAAATATCCAAATTAAACCTACCTAATGCTAGTGCCAGCCTAATAGGTCATCAACACTCAAAAATGTGTTAAAAACACTTATTAACTTTTATTCGTAAGTCCTAAATGCTAAAAATGCAAAATTAAATACTAAATTGACTATAAAAAAAGCTCATTAAGTGCGAAATTGACCCGAATTAACTATTACATTTGAAGATAAGTCAAAGGGCAATGTCGTAACACTGGTCCTGTGGTGTTGTGACACCATGCGACGAACTGGGATTTTAGGTCGATGGTGTTTTGGTCTGCATAATGTAGCTTAATCAATTTTGGGGATGTTAATTAACCTAGTTAGGTTAAAACATTTTGGCTATAAATAGATGTGTTTAGCCTCACTTTGGGAGGCTTGTGATATGTTGTAATTCGGTGTAGCAGCTTAAACTAGTTTTCGCACTTGAGGGGCTTGAATACGAGCACTTTTATTATGTTCAGTTGAGTTTTCATAGTTTTATTTACATTCAATAAAAAGTGTATTGAGTCTTTTATTGACCTAAGGGGTTGAATGAGGCCTAAAGGTGACCTAATATACTTAGTAAGTGTGTAAGAGACCTTCAGAAGGCGTCCAAACTCAATATTAGTAGTTGTGTAGCAACACGGGGATTTTGATGTTGCAACATAAGGAGCATAATACAAGAATTCTGAGACTAGCTTTGGTGTCGCGGCATAGCCAAGGGATGTCGCAACACGCTCCTAAAACCACTTTGAGGCTGAGCACACTGCCTTCGATGTGGCGACACAGGCACTAGGGTGTCGCGACATCAGTCCTATATGAGAAACGCCTACGAGCTAGGGGCATTTGGGTCTGCACTATCAAATTTTTAATATAGAAGCATCATCTGACCTATGGTTGAGGACGAAGACAAACCTAAATCTATAAATAGGCTCATTTAACATTTGTTAGAGACGACTTTTAGACTTGAGAATTTTTTTTTGCAACTTCAATTTATAGTTTTTCCCGTTTTCTTAGGTTTTAGGTTCTTTCTAGCTTTTATCTTTGTGTTTGTTTGGAGATCTAATTTGTAGACTCAATCAACTTTTTGTGGATTCTGCACTTCATTCAATACAATTTAGGATTCTCTTAAACCTTTCCTCTTGATTTATTATTCATGTTTATCTTTCACATCAAGTTTATTGTGTTTATGAAATTCATGAGAAACTAATCATCTTATGGGGGATTAACGAGTGGAGGTATGACTAATTAATTGTTGTGTAGCATTTCTAAGAGGATTAGCTATTTGGGAGAGGAAGAACCTAAACCCTAGGCTTGACGACTCTAGGAAGTCATTTAGGTGGGAACTAACCCAAAATTGGTATGACCTATCCGTGAATACCTTAGCCATGAACCGGTCTAGACTTTTAGGTTGAGAGATAAGTAGTTCTTACCAACTCATCAGTTTAGTGGAAGATCGAGAGATCCTACTTGGGTGATGACTAGTTGATTGAATCGAAACCCGAAACTACAGTTGGTTATGATTACCAAAGCAAGCTAATCGCCCATGCCTAGATCTGATTCAGTTTAAATCTCTTTTTTCCCAAAGCCTTCTTCATTTATGATATTTTCTTTATTATTATTAAAACCCCAAAAATCTCTATTTATGTTTAAGCGTAATATAATTATTTAAAGTACTAATTAGATCTATTCATGTTTAGATTAGGATTAATTTAGTTCTCGCCTCCCTTGGGTACGATCCTCGGAGTACTCGTTTACTTCATTGTAACTATATTACAACCTAACCCGTATACTTGCAAATACCACTTATTTCATTTTTTTTTTTTGCAGATTTCTTATTCTAGATGTTGATACGTCTGGAGGCGGTCAGCTTGGTTGCGTGAGTCACTTAGTTTAGTTTTAGGATTTTATTTTAGTTATACTTAGTCCTTTTATGTTACAAACTAGAAATTTTCCCTTTGTTAAACTTGGGTTCGATTTGGATCCATTCTTTTATTTAAGTAGTTTTTATCATTTACTTCTTAGTTTCCAATTACAATCTTGATTTTCTTCACAATTGTCAAAGGAATCTCAGCTTTCGCGTGCAAATCAATATTGAAATGAATCATTTTCTTTACTCTCTTTTTTTCTATTTAATTTTCTGCTTTGCATGATGAATATAAAATTAAGGAAAATTGCATCTAAATCCATGAGTGGCTTATTTCCTTAAGGAGATTAATGATCGAATGTGGTAATAATTAATAGACGAATTAGGGTTTGAATCTAAGTTAGTTGGCTGAAACTATGTGCAATTAAACCTAGGATTGAGGGCCCTAGGAAGTAATTTAGGATAAACGATATCGAAAGAAAATTTTACCGAGTAAATCATAATTTACTCCAATTAAGAAAGTGAGGTCGAAAGATAAGTGAGTATTGGTCAATTAGTAAATTAGCTAGAGGCTGAAAGGTAATAATTGGTTAATTAATAGTTAACTCGAAAAAACGTGAATACTGAAGTTAATTAGGAACACTTAAGTGAGTTAATCTTCTGCTTGCTTAATTGAAATAATTTTGATTTTTATTTTGTTTTCTTTAGTTTTTTTTAAGTTATGTTATTTCACTTAATTTTAATTTTGGTTCTTTGTACTATGGTTTTAAGTTATTACTATTTAGCCCTGTTAGTGTAGAAAATGAGTTTTAATTTAATTCAACCTGTATTGGGTACAATCCCCGAAATACTTCTCAGAGTATTTCATTGTAGCACTTTATTATCTTACAATTTGACTCGTATACTTGCAAACACTGTTGCTTAACTATTTATCTTTTTACTGTATATTTCCAGTCCAGACGTTTGGACATCTGACAGCGGTCAATATCAGTATATATAAAAAATAAATTATTAAGGAATGAAAATTTAATATTAATTTACAATATTTAAAAATATAAAAATGAAATCAAGGCAAAGCAAACGCATAATTTCTTTTCGTAGTGTTTGGTATAATAGATAGTAATCACTTTCCGTAGAATTTAATTTTTTTTAAAGTGATTCCATAATTTGGTATGCCAAAATATATTTACTTTCTTTGGAATCTAACTTTCCCTTGAGAGTTACTTTCTCATAAACATGACAATATGATTCTCATAATAAAAAGTGAGAAAGCTGATTTCCCATGTAGATTGGGAAATTATAAATAAAAATAAGACAAAATATATTAACCTTATTTTATGTTGGTTTAAGGTATTAGTATGTTAAGCATAAAAAAATGGCGTCTCTTCCCTCCTTCCTACTACCAGTTCTCTAGTTTCTTCCATTTTCAACTTCAATTGATATTCTTTGTTACTTTAATCAATTAGTAAGTTCTTTTTTTTTCAATATGCTAATTTAACTATGTTGGAAGTATTCCCAAAAATCAATCATAAGATGATTGTAATCACATACTTGTTCACCTAGCTTATTAATAAAAGTCATTCCCATTATTATTTCAATTTCAATTTATGTGTATTAAGTAAATTGTTTCATAACAAAGTCTTAAGAATAATATAATTATTCTTAAATGTCCTTAGTAAAATATTATTATGGGCTTGGACAACAATTATGCATTGAGATTGATATATAATTGATTAATAATGACAAAGTGTTGTCATTGACATAGGGATGTCAAAGTCAATGCATAAGTACATCTTAAAGAACAATGTATTGGATAGATCCACCATGAGAATGTTTCTTGGATCATTATGTAATAGTCACAACGTTTCTCGTAGTGATAATCATATGCATGATCTTTAACTTGAGATCATCATTATTCCAGCATCATGAGGCGTGTGCTTTGACACAATCAACCAACATCCAGAAAACGTTGTACTATAAACCTTAATGTTGGGTGTGCAACAATTTGTGTAGTGGGATAGAGTGATTAAGATAGGATTTGTCCCTCCTATATAATGTGAGAAATATCTTAGGCCTCTAAATCAAGTAAGACTACAAAATGCATGGCCATGCTTAAATTAGTCAATATGAGATATCACACTATTTGTTTATCATAATCTACTTAGGAATCAAGAAATAAGATATTGGACTATACAAGTGCTACTATTCCATGACTTGTGTTCAATCTAGATATAAAGGAAAAAAGGACATAATACATAATAATGTCATCTTAGAAGAATATGTCGAACCATGGCTTCATGCAACTTGGGTTCTAACCTCCCAAACTTAGCCTAGACATTATGGTCGAATCTTAAAAGTTGCATTAGCCAACAAAATGGCCAAGTAAAAATGTTCGATCTAAAATTTTCTATTTTGATTATTTTATTTTTTGAAAACTTAGCTTAGTTGCTTTAGGTTTAATAAAATCACTGGTTTGTTAGGCCATCTATAATGTAAGTCCAATTTTATTAGAAAGATGTGTCATTTGAAAACAAAATACCTTAGTTGAAATTGTCGGTAAACCTTTAAAAAATGACATTTCACCCTCTTGCAAAAATCCCAAATAAAATCACCCATACCACAATCCAAACTTAATTAAAAATTATAGTGTAAAAATAAACCAATTAAGTAAAGTTTCAAATACTTTTTTGTATGAAAATTTGTGATGAGACCTCTAAATGCCATGTCCAACCCTAGTCTTGAGGGTTATCTTTAAAGAGTAAACTAGGGGTTAAGCTTAAAAAGTTCAGTGTGAGTTTAAACATAGCATGAGTGAATAATCAAATGATTAATCAATGTAGTATTCAGTCATTTTAATAACAATCATGCAGTAAAACATGGCACCGTAGCTGTAACGACCCGAATTTGGGCCTAGTAAAATTGGGCCTATTGGGCCTTGGCCATGGGAGCGTTTAAAATTCTTGAGAACAAGAGAAAGGCACTAATGCAAGTTGGACCTATTGGGCGAGTGATTTTGGAAGGTTAGGGGGCTTCTATAAAGTCACGGGACCAAACCTGGGCTTTAGGAAAAATTTTGGTTTTAGGTGAATAAAACCCTAGGAGTTAGTAAGTAGGCTTTAAGAATAAAATGTGGAGAAAAATGACACAAAAGGAGTTGTGGTCTAGTGGCAAATGGCGCCACATGGGAGAGAAGGGAATGACGCCACACAAGGAAGCAAGGGGTCTAAGGTTCAAGTCTTGGCGCTTGCATTTCATTTTGATTTATTTTTTAAGTGAACTTAGACATTGGCTCATAGACTTATATTTAGTTGCGCATGATTTTAGACACAAGAGGAGCTTGTGGCCTAGTGGCTAGCGGCGTGGATTATGTTACAAGGGAGCCTAAGTTCGAATCCCATCATAAGCAAAAAGGGATATTTATTTTGCTAAGTTGGGACAGCCGGAGTTTGTGTTGGAATTAAACTCAGCTAAAGGAGGGATCCCACATCGGGAAGCTAGCAAGAGGGAAGGTGAGAAGCTGGCTTTAAATAGAGCAATCTATGAAGAGAGTAAGCACAACTTCGTTGGCGTTTGGGCACAGGAGTGGTCGGAGCGCGGATTAACTCCAGATTCCTATCAGGTGTGTATTTCGCACTACTCTAGTTGTAGAGCGGCAAATGTCGAAATGCCGGTCACACGGCGATGATAGCCACACGAGCGAGCGAGCACATGTGTGGGAGCTTCGACGCGATAGTTAAGGCCACCATGAGTATTCTTGTGAGTTGATGTTGTTTGGGCCGAAAGGGGCCAAGTGGGCCCAATGGGCCCGTGGGCCCATATGAATAAATTGTATGATTGTGTAGTAGATAGTGAACTGGTCTATGTGAATCTCATATCTGTGGCTAGATTTGGGCTAAATGGGCCACATGAGCGTGTGGGCCCATTTGAGTCGAGAATGGGCCTATGGCCCCATTCGCATCGTTATCTCTGCTTAGAATACATCGGTTTACAAAATTACTGAAATACTCTTGCTTACAAAATTACTAAAATACCCTTGGTTTACAAAATTACTGAATACCCTTGGTTTGCAAAATTATCGAAATACCCTCAAATTGCAAAATTACCGAAATACCCTTAATTTGTGAAAGTACCGAAATACCCTTAAGTTGCAAAATTACAGAAATACCCTCAGATTGCAAAATTACCGAAATACCCTTGATTTGTGAAATTATCGAAATACCCTCAGATTGTAAAATTACTAAAATACACTTGATTTGTAAAATTACCAAAATACCCTCGGATTGAAAAATTACCGAAATACCCATGATTTGTGAAATTACGAAAATACCCCTGGTTTACAGAATTATCGAAATACCCCAGGTTGCAAAATTACCAAAATACCCTTGGTTTGTAAAATTACTAAAATACCTTCTATGGGTAAAGTTACTGAAATACCCTTTATGGGTAAAGTTACCGAAATACCCTCGACGGGTAAAATTACTGAGATGCCCTTACAAGGCGAAATGACCGTTTTACCCCTAACTGATTAAATGACCGTTGTACCCTCGTGGTAGTACTAGTGTTGTATGTGTTAATTGTATGATTGATTATGTTTGAGATGCACTGCATACATGGATTAGTTATGAGTAGAATTACCAAATTACCCCTACAGGGTAGGATTACCGAAATACCCTTATAGGGTAAAATGACTATTTTGCCCCTGAGGGTAAAAGACTGATTTTGTGCCATGATTTGACTATGATTGTATGATTGTGTTTTAACCTACTTGAATGTGGACGTGTGTCTAATTTGCTGTTAATATGTGTTGAAATGACTGTTACTATGCATGACCATTTTGCATACACGTGTAATGATTGAGCATGACATACACGACATATTGCATTGGGTTGGGTTGCTGATTTGGAGGAAGTACTGTACTGGTGGTTATGCCATGTTATACTGATTCAGTGGCTCTGCCACGATATACTAATTTTAGTGGCTCAGCCAGGTATACTGTTACTGGCAGCTTTGCTGCGTTGATATTGGCAGCTCGGCTGCGTTCTTGGTGTGTAGGGCTAGGTGGGTTGACTTGGTCCCCACATGGAGTGTAGGGCTGGTACGGGTGGTGTGATGGTTGGATTGGGTTGGGCTACATTAATTTGTTTGCATTACTTTGTTTGCGTTACCATGATTTTTGGGCTAGGCCCAATTGATTCTGTTATGGGCTGTGACCCAAATGATATTGTAGTGGGCTTTGACCCAGGTATGCTCTGAATTGGACTGTACTATAACTGTTAAAGGGCTTTGGCCTAGACTGTTAGATTTCTGATTCTGTATACTGACTGTTACTCTAGTAAGGGGATTACACCCTGAGTTCTCGTAACTCACCCCTTTCTTTTAACCATGCAGGTAATCCCCAGCGATAGAGGATTTGGAGCTGCGGGGGACTCGGAGGTGGCCATACGTTGGTTTTGCTTCTTACGAAACTTAGCAAATTCGATTTTAGCTTATTTTATATTAATATTTTTGGGTTAATATTTTGTGTAATAAGGCCGTTGGATTTTTCTTTTTAAACTTTCATTTGGTAATTCTGCTAGTTAATAATTGTTAATTGGTTAAACACGGATTTTTAAAGCGATAACAACCGTTTTCCAAAATATCACGTTTTTGCAATTCTTAAGTTAGATTTCTGCAATAAACAAGTTTTCGAAAAATAATAACATCTTTACAAGAATACACTTTAAGAAAATCTTGTTTTTTTTCTCTTCAAACAATGAAATTCGGAATTTCAAAAAGAATACGAAGTTTTCAACGACCGCGTCGTTTTTAAACACCCTTTTGATGTGACGTGCTAGATCCGGCCATAACGTCTAGGCTGGGTTTGGGTGTTACAGTAGCATTCTATTTTCCAATTTCATATACATGGAATGCTCATGCATCAATGCAAAGTCCTACCCATTCCTTAGCTACAGACCATGAGTTCCCCATAACCCATGTAACACCCCAAAATAGGGCTTAGGAGTTTTACGGGTATTTTAGGAATTTTGGCATAGACGAGCTCAGAATTTCATAAGGCTGGTACTCGACAATGTTTTCGACTATGGCATCGTAGCTGTTAAATTAATTTTTGAAAAATTATTCTAGAAACCTTTAATTTTAGAAGAATGACTAATTTGTAACAAAGTGAAAATAGTGAGTATTTATGTGGTAATTTGACCAGTTTTTAAAATTGAACCAAAAGCCACCTTCCACCTACAGTTTTCACGTTAAACCTTCCTCCCCATCTTTTTTGTGTCGCCTCTTATTCTTTTCCTCACTATTCCATTGATATTTGATTCCTAAATAACAATACATTGATTTCCTATCATTCCTAAGTCATTTACCATCATAAATCTTCAAGAAAAACAGCCAAAACTCCATAGATTTCATATTCATCTTCAAACGTGGGTTTTTCAAAGTTGTGTCAAAACTCATTCATTCTTTCAACAAAAGGTAGTAATTTATGTATCCATTGGTTTTTAATGTTTTTTAAACTCTAAAACCGAATTATTAGCCCTCAAATAGCATGTTTTAAATAAAAGCCAAAATTCGAACCATTAATGGTAGATTTCGGGATTTTAAGTTAAAGATTGGCTTCAAAGTGTTTTTCAACTTGTTTCAGCATGATTAAAAGGTTTTTAAACTTACCTTAAAGTTTTTTAATGATTTTTCATGTTTTAATGCATTATGTGAAAATTGCCTAAAAGATGCCGAAATATGTTGATACCATGAATTGAGTAGATTTGTCTAGTTTAAAGGTTACGAATTAGGCATAGATGATTAATTAGATTAACGAAACTGATTTTAGGAAAAAGGTTGAGTATAGAATGATATATTAGTATTTAAAGTTTGTTATGCTAATAGTTTAAGTTACATGGGAACTTAGCTTAAAGCTAGTGTGTTAGTTGGTTTGAGTGAATTTTTGGTTTTTTTACCATGGTTATTACATGATTTTTATGTGTAAAACTTTAGATTCATTAGAGCTTGCTACGAGCTAGAGAAGCATTAGTTGAGCTTTCAACTTTTCAGCAAAAGCATAAAGAGGTGAGTGTATGGAATTGTTACTCGTAAACACGAGTCATGATTATTTGGGAATTTAGATGTAGCCTAAACCCCTACTCTAAGTATCGAGTGTAAGTTCCCTTGAATCCATAATTATTTTGTGGTTTTGTGGTTATCTGTTGTGCATGAAATATGGTGTGTGAATATAATGACTATTGTGTAAAGTGGAATCATATACATGAGATGGATGTGTAATATATATGCTATATGGCCATGCTAATGTTTTGCAAAAGATGCTAATATCTAGTGGCAGTCCACGGATAATTGGTAAGTAATATGTGTTGTTTTCAGATATTTTGGCCCTGCGATCTTGGAACTATTGGATATGGTTGGAATGTCATAGGATTGTGAGTACTCACTTATGCGTTTAGAGGTTTTGGGCGTTGAGGCCTTGGGACATGTTTGGAGGGATAAAGGAATGAGAGTTAAGCTCCATTCAGTAGGACATGTGAGGGATAATAAGGTGAGTGTTAGCTAAATGCTTCACTTTTGGGATATGTTTGGCTCTACGAGTCTATGTGGTCTAATAGAGATCTGTGTATCCGATGTGTGATGATAGAGCTTACAATATGTTTCATGTAACGCCTCGAATTTGGGCCTAGAAGAATTGGGCCTATTGGGCTTTGGGTCTCAAAAAATTTTTAAGTGAGCAAGAAAATGATAAATGACATGATAGCTTTAAAGGTTTAATGAATTTGGAGTGTCTAGGTGTGTTGGAGAAGCTCTGGGTTCGAGTTTTGTGGTGGGGCATTCTTAATTTAATTAATTAAGGAATCAGGGTTGTGAGTAATGGGCTTTTAAATAAAAATAAGTGAAAAATGGCACAAAGAAGCCTGTGGTGAAGTGGCTAAGTGACGCTACTAAGTTGTAAAGAGGTGGCGACATATGCATGCAGGGAGGTCTGAGGTTCGAGTGCTAGCTTAGCTTTATTTTGGAGTTTAATTTTAGGCTTCTAAAAGGCTGGAAGTGGTGTGTAGAGGGACTCTAAGGAGAAGTGATCAGTAGAAAGAATTTAGGAGAAAGATAAGGGAGATATCATGGAGAAAAATTAGGAGATGAGCAGTGGATGAAGTGGTGCCGGATTGGACTTTAGGGGTGGCTAAGTTTTGGCTATAGGATATATAAATGTGTGTGTGCCGAATCTGGGGTCCTAGGTAATGCCAAATTTTCCATTTTTTTCCTTGCCGAAACCTTATTTTTTCTATAACCGAAAATACCTTGCCTTGTTGTCGAAATCTCCTGTAGCCGAATCCCTTTTTGTCGAATTCTCTCATAGCCAAACTCTTTTATTGTCGAAGTATCATCATCTTCTCTTACCAAAATCCCTATTAGTGCCGAATCTTTGTTGTTTTCCTCCATCACAAATCGATTGTTATCTACTATCAGTCAAGGTTAAAAGCCGAATCGCATTCAGTAGCTATCTAGGCCGTAGGATCAAAAGTGGATTCGGTAAGTATTTAGTTAACCCCTTAGTGTGTTTTGCTAAAAGCTGAAGGGCTATCTAGCTTCTCATTGTCGTTAATCTTGTATTAACAAGGATAAGGTTCAGAGATCGCAAGCGTGGTAAAGATCATTAGCAAAGTGTAAGTGTACTCAACTCGATTATGGTTTAAGTAAATGGCCGAATGTGAGTATGATCTATAGGGGTGACTTGTGTGGATTATGAGTCACTCGAAGTTTGATGGTGTATGTGTGAGTGCAGATCTAGGGGATACTCATGATTAGTAGCTAATGAAGGGCTATTAGAACCCGGTGGCACACGGAAAGGTTATGGTAAGGCTTCGGCTTTTGGAAAATATTTTGATTAAGTAAGGGTGATTGATTGAAGGTTGGTTGGTTGTAGGTTCAAGACCAAGGATAGTATAGCACGTCGCAGTAACCAAGTGTGTACAAACACTACACACACATGATATCGGCTATGTCGAAAAGCCGAAAGTGGCTAAATGGGCCCGGTGGGCCCTAGTCTAAGTTTGATGAAATTGATTGATTTGGTTATATGAATTGAGTTAGTCATGCATGTTACATGATCTGGAATTGTTTTGGGCCTAATAGGCCATATGAATGAGATCTGGGCCTAATGGGCCATAAGGATGTGATTTGGGCTTAATAGGTTATTTGAACGTGAAATGGGCTTGATAGGCTTTATGGGCTTTATGGGGACGTAGACAAGTATGCTAGGGTTTAATGGACTTTAGGCCTAGTTCTGAACAACTCCTAAACCACATAAGACTTAATCTAATAATTAAACATGTCCGTGGACAAGTCGCTGGGTTAGAGTGTGGCAACGGACATATGCATGTCTAGGATTGGATCTAGGGAGAGCTTGGTACTTAAGCGGTCCTAGTGGCCCACCTCCTTTTCTCTGGAATCCTACCTGGTGCATAATGTCTGTCCACTTTAGCCGCAATGACTTGTTAATGGGCCAAAGTTCATAACTAAAACCCGAGAGGGACCAAAATACCATTGGTTTGAAAATTACCAAAATACCCTTAGTCTGAAAATTACCAACATATCCTTAGATTTGCAAAATTACTAAAATACCCCTAAATTGTAAAATTACTAGAATACCCTTGATTTGCAGAATTACCAAAACATCCCTGATTTGCAAAATTTCCAAATTACCCCTATTTTGCATAATTACCTAAATACCCCTATAGGGTAGATTTATGAAAATACCCTTGGGTAGTGAAATGACTAAAATACCCCTAAGTGCTTAATGTGTGAAATTGTGTATGTTGCATTCATGAAATATATGTTGCATTTGGGTGGGTTTGATGATACGGAGGAAGATATGTGAGGATCGCATAGTCGCTTGACGACCGTGGATCCACCAGTGGCTTTAAGCCCATTATATGCTTAGCAGCCTTGCTGCAACGTTGAGTAGTGTCGCTGTTGGTGCTACCATTGGAGTGTAGGGATGGGTGGGTTGATATTTATATCCCCACAGGAGTGTAGGGTTGGAAGGGAAATGGAGTGCAGGGTTGGATTTGGGATGGGTGCATTGCATTCATGTGATACTGATGTGATTTGAGGTCATTGTGGGCTAAGGCCCAAGACCACCGTTTTTGATAGGGCTTAGGCCCAATGTAATAATTGTATGTTGATTAGATTACCAAGGGTCGTACACACTGAATTTTGAAACTCACACCCTTTTTATTAAATGTTTCAGGTGATCCTCAGTAGACGGCTCGACGTGGAAGAGGACTCGGAGGTGGCCACACTGCAAGTAGTTTTTACTTAGTTTGAAAGACTTAATTTTAATTACTTTGTTTCTGTTGGATTGTAATAAGGCCATGTATTCTCCAATTTGACTTTAGATTTTGAGTTTTGTTGTTTTTGTTTCAACTATTTACTTAATTGTTGAACCTGGATAAATTTCTTAAATTTAAACATGGGCTCTTATCATTACTTAGCAAGATTCAAGTATTTTGGGCTTTTAGGCCTTAAAATTTTAACTTAGCAAAATCATTTTTGAATTATCCTTTTGATGTGACATCACCGGATTTGGCCGTAACGTTTGGGCCGAGTCTGGTGGTGTTACATTTCATAACGCAAGTGCCATCTTATCCCAATTTATCTTATTTTATGTAATTATGTGGAATATGTTCTATGCTTGAGTGAGTATGTATGCGTTACAAGAATGACCTTTTTTACGATGCATGGTTTAACACTATGTGATGCTAGACTTAAGAATGAGGTACTTGTGTGTAAATGATTGGTTGTGTTACATGATGATATGTTTGTGTTGTGGAAATTATTTGCATTCACTAAGCTTGTTAAAGCTCACCCACTCATTTCAACATATGCATATTAGTGACGACACAGTGTGGGCGGTGTGGTTTCCAAGGGAGTGATCAAAGGAAGATTAATATGTGCTCGTAGGTGTACTTTCTGTTATTTCGTATTGGGAAATAAGACAATGTGGTAGATTGGTTTAGTGCCATGACATGTTTGGATAATTTACCGACTTTGTTATTTTGTTTTGGAAGTTTGTGAGTTTATATGTTTGCTTAAGTTCATGAGCTTTAGTGATGGCTTGATGTATCTTGATTGGACTCATCTACTTGAAATGTCAAATGTAGCCTGTGGATGATAATTTATTGAAGTAAGTAATGCATGATGCTTAGAATTTGTTTTGGAGTGAGTTCATTGCATATGTCTGTTGCATTCTAATGTTCAAGGGAAGAGGTATTGATATTCGGGATTTAAACTCGATACCTCTGTGTTTTTAAACGTGCAGGAAGTTAGAATAGAAATTTGGTATCGGTACATTATCTCGAGTATTGATACTCGGTGTAACAGCCCATTTTTGGTCAAATAAAAAAAGTGATTTTGGGACCATAAATCCGAGGTCAAAATATTTCTTTTATTATTATTTTAATGTCTACAACATGATTGAGTGATTGTGTAAAAATTTCGTCAAGAAATTTTATCGTTTAAATGCTCAATTTGATAAAAATGACTAAATCGCGTAAAATGCAAAAGTGTTGTTCTATTAGCTAAAGGTGTCTAATAGCTATAGAGCCTTAAATTTAAGGTCCTTAAGTGGTAAATAGACCATTAGTTTGATAGTGGATGATAGTGGCATGACATTTGGTGTAATTATTAAATGTTTTAAAGGTTAAATAAGTAAATTGTTTATTAATGGTTAATTAAATTAAAACAAAGCCAAATTTTCGTCATCTTTTATCATCTTCAACCGATTTTTCAAGTAAAAATAGGGTTAGGGATTCAGAAACTTCAATCTTTGCAATTAGGAATGTATTTTGTCCCGTTTTTAATGATTTATATGTTTTTGTGATCGTTACTTCGTATTCTAGCTATCTCGTACCTTTCATATCGAAGCTGTTAAAGATTTTGAGAATTGCCATTGTTGAACTATGTGTTCTTTAAAGTTTAATGATGAAATATGAAAGTTTGATGATAGTTTTACATGTTTTGTTAAGTGATTTTTGATGAAAATGCATAATAGGGATTAAATTGTGAAAAAATGCAAATTGAGTAGTTGAAATGTGAAATAAATGGAAAATATGTGTTGCTAGAGGTATATTGGTAAGTCGGCATGCATGGGTTTTACTGGAATTATGTGAATTTTGTTTTTTTTTTTTTTTTGTGAAATAATGACTAAATTGTAAAAGTTGTTAAATACTTGGGGAAAAAGTGTAAAAGTGCTTTGAAGTGTGATATGGACTAAATTGAAAGAATATGTGATTGAATAAGTTAATTTTGAATTCATATAGATCAAAAAAGAAAGAATTCAGATTGAGATCGGGGGAAAAGCACGGTTATTGAGTAGTCGACTCGATCCGTCATTTCTGTATACGAGGTAAGTTCGAATAATTGAACTTAATTGGGCAATTATATAATTTATGGATAGAATCGAGATTGTATGTATTCTATTAGTTAAATTTGGAAATATTGAATCTAAATGTACGGTTTAAGCATATGAGTTGCGGAATATGACCATAGCTGGGCTACGGCAAATCAGAAAATAAAATCGTAACCGGGTTATGGCATATAAATGTAATACCATGGAACGGCCTTGGCAATGTACATATAAGATCATAGTTGGACTATGGCATCGGAAAATCAATGAATTTGTATCATAAGTATTTATAAGCCAAAGTGGTTTGATAAGAGAATTGTCGAGAGATAGATAAGTATCAGTATAGGTGTAACACCCCAAACCCGGCCCACGAGCCTTGACCGGATCTGGTATGTCACTGCGGAAAGACGGTTGAAAATATTTTTGACTTAGGATACAAACATGAAAATTTGTTAAGTTTTGAAAACCATGTCCATTTAAAATTATAAGAAAAACCTTGATGATATAGAATGACCGACTTAAAACTTTATTAACTTATATTTTGAATAAATCAGTTGCTAAAATAAAATCATCTTCCCATGGTAATTTAATTAATCAAGTCATAATCATAATAAAATAGTACCAAAAATAATAATAAGGCCCTTATTACAACCAATACTTAAACAGACTACTTAATACTTAATATAAATAGGCTTAAAATGATTAAACATCTTCTTCTGCATGGGCCACCTTGCATCCTCTCCTAACCCGGTCCAATTTTACGCATCACCTGAAATAGTTAAGAAAAAAATAGGGTGAGTCCACGGACTCAGTGCATAATCATTTCACATGTTTCCACACGTATGGGCTTGACCCATATCCATAAAACCCACATAAGTCGTCATGCAAAATGCATCCCAGCCCAATCCTAAAATCCATCCAAACACCTGCCTCGGCAGACTCCCTGCCTAAGGCCGTGGCTAATCCACCACTGATCACATTGTGATCCACATCTCTTACCTTGGCACGCTCGCTGCTCAAGGCCGTGGCTGAGCCACCGATCACGTTAGTGATCCCGGTATAAATCCGTCTACGGTGATGCACACAGCCATCAACCGCCGAGATGGGCACCTAGCCAACACCTCCCTTGATGAAGCACACCGCAAATCATCAAGCGCTAATGTAGCACGAGGCTAACATTAGACCACGTACATAAGTATGTACACCCGTCCTTCCTTGCTCAAATCCAATCCCCATGCATATATGTAAATGCATCATGTTAAATCATCATATAAAATGAGTATACATCACATGCTCATTACCCTATCATACATACACCATAATTCATTTAATAACACAAGTTACTAACCTGTCAATCGATTACCCCACATATAGGTATCCACCACTTTAGCCTTTAATGTCGGCTACCACATATCATACACAAATATATATATACATCAATACACAACCAACAGGGAAACAGTGCGATAATTACGCACTTGATTACTTGGAGTTCTAAACTCTCGATCCCAATACTATCGCTAAGCGAGACTACGGCTATTTGCCTATAGCTTTCTCCTGCTGCTGGCCCACACCCTGGTGGCGAATCCCGAACCGCCGACACAGCTCTTTTCCTAAACTTCAGGATAGGGACTTTCCCTTGCCCTCCTTGACTGGTATTTGCCTCCATCAATACACTTAATCAGATCAAAAGATTAAACCTCCAAGCCTTCGGCTTATCAAATACTAGAAGAGATTGACTATCAGAATAGCTTCTTACCACCACTTACCAACCGATTAACAGAGAAAGGAGGCTACGCTTGCTTGCTTCCAAATCCCGGAGGCCCTCCTCCAACGATTGAAACAGACAAACCCAAGGAGATCAACACTACTCTAATATTTGGCCAAAGTGACACTAATAGGAGAGGGGAGATTTCGGCAACAAGGTTTGAGAAAAGAAAGTAAAAGATGAACAGGGTGCTTTCGGTTTTGAAAGAAAAAGAAAGGGAGAAGGGAGAGTGGAAGATTCAGCCACCTAGCAAGATTGAGAGCAAAAAGGAGAGAAAGTGCTTTGGAGGAAAAAGGTTTCGGCTACCTATGTGGTTGAGAGAAAAACAACTGCAACTCGGCAAAGAGAGAGCAAATGGTGAAAAGGGTGGCCAAAAGGTGAGCACCCCCTACTTATACTACTAGATTTCGGCACCCACCTAACACCCTCCAACAAAGCCGAAAATACCCTCCTCAAGCTCCCCAAAATCGGCCACTAACTCAACTCCTCCCAAATCCCAAGATTTCCTCCTACATTTCCTCCCTGACACTCATTCAAAAAGTTTGAATGAGTCCACCCTTAATCCTACCTTCCTAGCCGAAATTCAAAAAAAAAAAAAAAGACCCATTCAACTCCTTCTTTTAAGTGCCATGGCCGAAACCAACTTCTTCCCTTCTCATGACGCAAAACAAAAGCCAACATGCTGACTTCGCAGCTCGAACACTGGCCCCCCTTACTCCTTGAGGCGTCACCTTCCAAGGCCTCTAAGTGGCGCCTCCCTGCCACTCTTCCAAAGAAATTCTTGTGTCTTAACCTCCCAAATAATTCTCTTAAGACCTCTAAAGCCAAGCTCCCCCTTCTTAACACTAAAAATTCAAAAATTTCCTAAGGCATCTCTTACCTTATAGGGTTCTCCAAACCCCTCAAAACTCATCCAAACACACCATAAGCCTTCCAACACTCAAGTTATGCACTAAATGCATAACCCTTAGAACCCGGATGTTACAATAGGTATGTACAGAAAACTGCTCAAGTAATGTGTTAGAAGATGTTAAGGACCTATAAGTTACGATGTGGTTTAACTATATGTTAACTCGTTGATTAATATTCTAAATGCTAATTATGTTATTCATTTTGAAAATGCTAATAAATATTGAGATTATTTCATATTTACATACAAACTTACTAAGCTTTATAGCTTACTCTATTTAATTCCTTTATGTTTTATAGTTAATCGAAGCTAACTCAAAACCGGGGATCGTCAGGAACTTCATCGCACTATCGGACATCTATTTGGTACTTTGAGTTGTGTAAATATGGTATATGGCATGTATAGGCTTGAGCCATTTTGATATGCTTGATGAATATGTATTTTGGGCCTTTTAAGTTGACTTGTGATGATGATTTGGTTAATGTAGAAAGATGTGTGAATGACTTTGCTTTGAATTAGGTATATTAACCTACAATGAATGAAGAAGGTTGAATTGATAATGCATATTTTGTATGGTTTTATTGAATGATATATGTGAATTATGGTAAGTGAACCATATTGTTGTTGTTGTTTTGGGTTATATTTAAGTAAGTGAAATGGTTTTAATTGTATAGCATGAATTGGGATTGATTTGGCTACATATTTGTGTCTTGAAATGGTAGCATTTGTACTTATGTAGGTTTGTGCAAAATAGGGTGGCATATTGGCCTTGCAAATGGCCTATTTTTGTCCACACGGGGAGAGACACGTGTGTGTGTCTCAGCCGTGTGTGACAGACGGTCATGTTACACGGCCATGTGTCCTTTGGTGTTGAAATTAAATTAAAGTAAGTATGCTCCACATGGTCTCACACACGGGCGTGTGACTGGCCGCGTGGTACAAGTCAGTATACCCCCTAAATGGCACACGGCCTAGCACACGGGCGTGTCACTTGGCAATGTTGCATAAGTCAGTATACCCTACAGTTTTGGCACGGCCTAGCACACGGCTTGGCACACGGGCGTGTGTGGCCACTTCGAAGGGTACACGGGCTAGAACACGGGCTTCTGGCCGGCCGTGTGACCCAAGTCTGTAAAAGTTCAGTTTAGACCTTAGTCAGAATAGTGGTTTCGAGGCCACAAATCCGAGTTAGAATAATATTTTAATATTATTTTCCGTGCTCTTGATATATGATTAAGCATGTGCTAAAGTTCTGTAAGTTAATTTGTCCGTCTGTGAGTTTAATTTGATAAAAGGATTAAATTGCATTAAATACAAAAATTGCATGCTATATGTTAAAGCACCTAAATGATGTGGCTGTTAAAAGTGGAGGCCTTATGAGGCAATTAAACCACTAATTAGTTAATGGATGGACAAAGGACAAATATATCCTTATTATATGTTTGTTTTTAATTATTAGGATAATTTTGTAATTTGATTAATAATATGATACTTAGTAAAAGAAACAATTGAAAGATGATAGTTATCATCTTATTCTAGCCGAAATTAGCAAAGAAAAGAAAGGAATAAGCCAAGCTAGGTTTCAGCACTCTTGTGGTCAAATTTAGGTATGTTTTGACTTTGGTTTTAATGATTTTTATGTTTTTGAGATTGTTGCTTAGTCTACTATCAAGCCCATATTGTAATTAAAAGAATTAATGATGTTTATGAAATGTGCCATTGATGAAATAATGAGCTTTGTGATGGGTTTAGGTGTTTAATGAAAGATATGTGTTAAATGAACATGTTTTGTTCTTGAATTTTTAAAGAATTTAGCTAATTAGGGCTAAATTGAGAAAATGATTATTTGAGGGAATAAATTGTGAATTTGATGAAAAATATGGACTTGTATGGTCCTTAGGAAGTTTCGGCTAAGCATGTATGTGAACAAATTCTGTATATTTGATGTTTTGAGAAAAATGGACTAAATTGATAAAATATGCAAATGTGAGGGCTAAGTTGCAAATAGCCCTAAATGTATGTTTTTGGATTGAATTGAATAAGTTAATGAATGAAAGGGTTAAATTTTAATTTGTATAGATCAAGAACCGAAGAAAATGGGCTTAGATCGCGGGAAGGCCTAATTAGTCGAATAATCGAGTTCGAATGAATATCTGAATCCGAGGTAAGTCTATATACAAATAAATGTATTGTAATGAATTATGAATGTTCATTTGACTATTGATAATGATGAATGCTTATGAGATGTTGTATATATGAAAACCAAGATAAGATCGACACTTTGCTAACATCCAAGAAGTCCCGTACGAACCTAGGAATAGATAGGATTAACTATGTCATGACATAGGTGTCTGTTATGTGATATCATGTAAGACCACGTCTGGGATGTTGCCATTGATTTGAGATTTTATATAAGACCACGTCTGGGACGTTGGCATTGATATGAGATTTACGTGTAAGCCCATGTCCAGGACATTGGCATCGTAACGATTCGTGTAAGACCCTGTCTGGGACAGTGGCATCGATATCTGATTACATGTATGATCACGTCTGGGACGATGGCATTGTATGACTATTTCGAGCACTATGTGTATCCTATTAGATTCTAAATGGTTCAATGGGTAAGTCCAAGAAATGAATGAATATGCGATTAGTACATCTATTCAGGTACATTTGATAAGTACACATTGTGTGTTTATGAAGGTAAGTATTTTCTTAAACTTACCTAGTCGAATTATGTATTTGAATATAAGAATGTAAGTGTGTTATATGAATGGAAAAACTATGAGCTAATAAAGTATGTGGCGATATGTAAGATTGAAAGATGAATGGCTAAGTAAATGTGCCAATGAGAATGATGATTATGAAATTGAGTTAATAGTAAGATCATATTGATTATATGTCTTGATTGCCTATATGTTAAGTTTATTTGTATATGGCTTACTAAGCTTTTGAAAAGCTTACTTTGTGTGTGTGTTTGCTCTGTTTTATAGATCGTCAAAGCTACTGAAGGCTCGGGGATCATCGAGGATCGTCATCGCACTACCCAAACTCATTTTGGTACTTTTGAAATGTGTATATAGCTAAATATGGCATGTATAGGCTAGTTGTTTTGGATTATGGTTGAAAAGTGTATAATTAGCCATGAGATGTGGCTACATAAGTGTTGATAATATGCATGGGTAAATATGAAATATGGAATATGATTTGGTATGGTTTGGTAACTATGAAATGGTCATGTTTATGATAAGTATAAGGATGAAATGTGAGTATGCAAGATTGATCAAAGAAAGGG
The DNA here is from genome assembly GCA_005393395.2 of Gossypium australe. Lineage (NCBI taxonomy): Eukaryota > Viridiplantae > Streptophyta > Magnoliopsida > Malvales > Malvaceae > Gossypium > Gossypium australe. The sequence goes on along the minus strand of CM016616.1, from coordinate 57,396,963 downwards.
ATATATGAAAGGTAAATGTGGATGAATCACGCTTGAATGCATATGTGTTTGGTTGTACAAATTGGCATGTTTGGAATTGTAGTTGTATGTGGAGATTTGATGATTAATTGGATATGCTTTTGGTTGCCAAATGTGCATGAAATGAATTGGTAAAATTGCTTGTAGGGATTGACCTTTGTGTAGGTGGCATTTCGGCCTTGCAAGTGGCCTGTTTTGCCTACACGGCCATGGCACACGGGCGTGTGACCTTGACAGTTTTGAAAAAGTTTTAAAATTTTGAGAATTTCTGTATATGTTCGGTTTAGTCTCGGCCCAACATTAAAGCATGATTAAGGTCTCGTTGACCTATATAAGGGACACTTTGATGGCATTGATGAATGGTTGTATGAAATGTCTGTAAAAGTTTTTAATCTGTTCGGTAACACCTTTAACCCTAATTCCGGCGACAGATACGAGTTAGGGGCATTACAAAGTCATTATGTATGCTCTGTTTTCACACGGCTTGAGACACGAGCGTGTCTACTAGCCGTGTGAGGCACATAGCCTGTTCACACGGGCGTGTGACCTTGGTTTACATGAAAAATTTCTAAGTTTCCAGAAGTTTTGTATGATTTTGATTTTGTCCCGAACCTCTTCTGAAGTATGTTTAAGGCCTCGTAGGCCCTTCTAAGGGACAATGTGATTGTGATTAAATGATATTGAGTTTGAATGCATAAATGTATGAGATATGTATGTTGAATTATATGTATTGATCAGTAATATCTCGTAATCCTATTCTGGTATTGAATAAGGGTAAGGGGTGTTACATTTATTGGTATCAGAGCTACAGCTTAGTCGATTCTAGGACTAGCATAGCATGAGTAAAAGTCTAGCTATATATGCCATATATAACATGTGATAATGTAATGATTCCTGACAGCTTAACTTGTGTTTTCGTATAGTAATGGATCCCGAACGAGCGATAGCTGATGATGTAGAGAGTAATGCGCCCGCTCCCGCTCAAGGGACAACGACTTCCGAATCTAGACTCGTGTCTACTAGTCACGGAGGTGAGGTTAAAGAAGCCGTTTTCCAGATGATGAATGAGTGGTTCACTCAATACGTCTGGACAAATCTGGCTGCTCAACAACCTCCACCCCCTTCTATTCCTCAAACTATACCTATAGCTCCTCACGGAGTCGAGCTTTTAAGATTGAATAATCCTCCACTTAATAAGATTCATAAACACGAGGCTGAAGAGTTCAGGGCTAATGTTGATGATGACCCTGAAAGAGCTGAGTTCTGGCTTGAAAATACTATCCGAGTGTTTAATGAACTTTCGTGTACGGCAGCTAAATGCTTAAAGTGTGCTATTTATCTTCTGAGAGACTCTGCGTATCATTGGTGGGATACTTTAGTGTCGATAGTGTCGAGAGAGCGAGTGACCTGGGAATTATCTTAGACCGAGTTTCAAAAAAATAAATTAGTCAATGGTTCCTCGACCAAAAGCATAAAGAATTTCTAGAATTGAAACAGGGTCGTATGACTGTAACCGAGTATGAGAGAATTTGTACGGCTAGGTAAATATGCCTGAGAGTATGTTTCAACTGAAGATATAATGTGCAAGTAGTTCATTGATGGGCTAAACGAAGGCATTAAACTTCTGATCAGGATATTGGATTTAAAAGAATTTGTTGTGTTAGTCGAACATGCTTGCAAAGCTAAAGAGTTGGGCAAATAAAAGAGAAAGGCTGATTCGGAAGCCAAAGATTCGAGAAAGAGATTGATGAATAAACCCCATCACTCTTCATCAAAGAAATCCTGAGATTCGTATAGTCGATCAAATGCACCAGTGGAGTACTCTAATAGAGATCGTGGGAAGCAATTTACGGGTTCAAAAGCTCTAGCTATGTCAGTGGTAAGTGTGGGTAATGTTAGACCGAGCAAACCTGAATGTTGACGATGTGGAAAACGACATTTTGGAAAGTGTAGACTGAATGATAAAGCTTGTTTTATATGTGGTTCGCACGAACACTTCATCCAAGATTGTCCTAAGTTAGATGAGAAAGATAAATCTCAGAGTGCAAGACAAAGCAACACGACTGCGAGAGGAAGACCATTCCATAATGTTGGAAATGTGAGTGGTGGTAGAGGTGTGACACGAGATACTGCTGTGAGATCTGAGGCCAGAGCACCTGCTAGAGCCTACACTATTTGCGCTCACGAAGAAGCTTCATCTCCAGATGTTATCACCGGTACTTTCACTCTCTATGATACTAATGTGATTGCATTGATATATCCAAGATCAACTCATTCTTATATATGTAGTAAGACTTTTCCTATAGAGTCTACTGAATTTGTGATTAGAGTATGGAACCCCTTAGGCAAATGTGTTTTGGTTGACAAAGTCTGCAAGAATTGTCCATTAATGTACCGGGATTTCTACTTTCCGGCTAATCTGATGTTGTTTCCATTCGATGAATTTGATGTGATTCTAGGTATGGATTGGCTAACAATGCATGATGCTATAGTGAATTGTAAATGAAAGACAGTTGGACTAAAATGTCTGAATAATGAGACTATTAGAATTGAATCTGATGATCTGAATAGTTTGCCAGTTGTGATCTCGTCTATGTTATCTTGCTTATGTACTTGACACAAAAGTGACAGAAACAAAGATTGAATTAGTACCAGTTGCTTTCGAGTATCCAGACGTGTTTCCAGAAGAGTTACCGACTTTGCCACCGATCAGAGAGGTTGAGTTTGGTATTGAATTAGTATCGAGAACAACGCCCATATCGATAACTCCATACAAAATGGCTCCGACAGAGTTGAAAGAATTGAAAGCTCAGTTACAAGAGCTAATGGATAGAGGTTTTGCACGACCTAGTTTTTCTCCCTAGGGTGCACCGGTGTTATTTGTGAAAAAGAAAGGTGGCACGATGAGAATGTATATAGACTACTGACAGCTCAACAAAGTGACGATCAAGAATAAATACCCTCTGCCCTGAATAAATGATTTGTTTGATCAGTTAAAAGGGACAAAAGTGTTTTCAAAAATTGATTTGAGATCGGGTTATTACCAGTTGCGAGTTAAAGACTCAATTGTGCCAAAGACTGTATTTAGAACAAGGTACGGACACTACGAATTTCTTGTTATTCCTTTTGGACTAACAAATGCACCTGCTGTATTTATGGATTTGATGAACCAGATTTTTAGGCTGTACTTAGACCGATTCGTAGTTGTATTTATTGATGACATTTTGATTTATTCTCGTGATGAATCTGAGCATGCCAAGCATTAGAGAATCATGTTACAAACTTTGAGAGATAAACAATTGTTTGCAAATTTTAGCAAATGTGAGTTTTGGCTACGAGAGGTTGGTTTCTGGGACATATAGTTTCAGCCGCGGGTTTCCGAGTTGACCCGAGAAAAATTTCTGCAATTATAGATTGGAAGCCTCTGAGAAATGTATCCGAAGTTCGTAGTTTTCTGGTACTAGCGAGCTATTATAGACGATTTGTGAAAGGCTTCTCGATGATTGTGACACCGATGACATGATTGCTTCAAAAAGATGTTAAATTTGAGTGGTCAAAAAAGTGTCAGTAGAGCTTTGAGCAATTGAAAGCATTATTGACAGAAGCACCAGTGTTGGTTCAGCCTGAGTCGGGTAAATAATTCGTAGTTTTCAATGATGCATCGTTAAATGGCTTGGGCTGTGTCTTGATGCAAGAAGGCAAAGTTATAGCTTATGCCTCGAGACAGTTGAAGCAGCACAAAAAGAATTATCCGATGTATGATCTAGAGTTAGCCACGATAGCGTTCGCATTGAAAATTTGGTGTCATTGTTTGTTTGGTGAGAAATGCCATGTTTATACCGATCACAAAAGTTTGAAATATTTGATGACTCAGAAAGATTTGAATCTGCGACAGCGAAGATGGTTAGAATTGTTAAAAGAATATGAATTAGTGATTAACAATCTTCCGGGGAAAGCTAATGTAGTTGTTGATGCTTTGAGCAGAAAGTCCTTATTTGCTTTACGTGCTTTGAACACACAATTAGCTTTGTCTGACAACAGTCCGATAGTAGTTGAGTTGAAAGCAAGACCGTTATTTCTATAGCAGATTTGTCAGGCTAAAAAATTTGATAATGATTTGTAAACAAAATGAGCTCAGTGTGAATCGACTTCTGATTCAGAGTTTCAAATAGGGCTTGATGACTGCTTGATGTTTTGTGATAGAATATGTGTACCAAGAAATTTTGAGCTCATCCAAAAGATTCTAAACGAAGCACACAATAGTTGTTTATCAGTACATTCTGGAAGCATGAAAATGTATAATGATTTGAAACAACTTTTTTGGTGGCACGGCATGAAACATGATATATCCGAATTTGTTTCAAAATGTTTGATTTATCAGCAAGTCAAAGCTGAGCATCAAGTGCCGTCAGGTTTATTACAGTCTATTATGATTCCTCAGTGGAAGTGGGATAGAGTACCAATGGATTTCGTATCGGGTTTACCCTTATCTTCGAAAAAGAGAGATGCGATTTGGGTTGTTGTTGACATATTGACGAAATCAACTCATTTTGTAATGCCCCAAATTTAAGCCTAGAAGGAAATAGGTCTTGAGCGTGGGAACACATAAAAGTTTATGTGTGCAAGAAAATGACAGAATTGATTGTTTGCTTTGAGGGTTAAGTGATTTAGGAGTGTTTGGGAGTGTTTGAGAAGTCTTGTGTCAAGCCCTGGCTTTTTGCAAAATTTTGGTTTTCTCTTAAGTGAACCTTGGTGTTAGCATGTAGGCTTTAAAAGAAATTATGGCGGAATTATGACACAAGTTGAGCTTGTAATCCAATGGCATTCGCGTGTTTAAGGCTGCAAGGGAGCTCAAGTTCGAGTCTCATGATGCGCAAATGAGTATTTATTTTACATTCTCGCTGTATGAGTAGTAGAGTTTGACTGAAACTCTACAAGATGGAGTTTGAACTGGTCATGGAGAGGTTCAAGGAGGGATTTTAGGAGAGATTTAGGGGAGGAAATAGTGGAATTTGAAGTGTAGTAGAGTTGTGCCGAAATTGCATAGTAGGTACACAGGAATTTTCGGCTGAGTTTGAAATACCCCCATAAGGTAAAATGACCGAAATACCCCCATAAGGTAAAATGATTGTTATGGCCTTATGTTATGTATGACTGATTTGCTCTATGATATGTATGACTATGATTGAGCATGACATTTTGCATACACGTATGATATTATGTCACGACATATTGCATGGGGATGGGTTGTTATATTTGGAGAGAGTGTACTGTACTGATAAGGTCGCACGGGTCGCCCAAGATGACTGTGGACCTACTGATGGCTATATGCCTTTTATTTTGCTGGAAGCTTTGCTGCAATAATGTTTAGTGCCACAACCGGTGCTAATCTTGGTGTGTCTGGCTAGGTGGGTCGATTTTAACCCCACATGGTGTGTTTGGTGGGACGGAGTGGTGTGTAGAGTTTGGATTCGGTAGGATTTCTGACTACATATCTGCACTAATTAATGATATTGTACTGTTACTGCATCGATTAATGATATTACATATTGTTCATGTAACACCCCTAACCCATATCCGACACCGGAATAGGGTTAAGAGGCATTACCAGACAATCGGAAAATAATTCAGATGATTCAAAACTTAATTCCTGGATTCACATCAAAGTGTCCCTTAAGCGTGTCAACGAGACCTTAACCATTCTTTAAAATAGGGCCGAGACTCACATACGAAAATTCTCAAAAATTTAAAAATCTTTCTAAGTTACAGAGGTCACACGCCCATGTGGACAGGCCGTGTGCCTCCCACGGCCTCAGACACGCCAGTGTGTCTAAGCCGTGTCAAAATAGGGTATACATACTGACTTGTCCACACGGCCGTGGACACGCCTGTGTGCCTCACCTGTGGTCGTTACTGACTTGCACCACACGGCCAGTCACACACGGTGTGTCTAGCCCGTGGTCGAACCCGACTTGTTTTGAATTACAACCACGAGGAGCACGGTCGAGCCACACGCCCGTGTGCTCAACCGTGTGGGCAATTATAGGCCTTTTTCAAGGCCAAATTGCCACCCACACAAGGGTCATTCTTTCAAACACAATTAAGCACTAATCCAAGCATCAAAGGCAACCAAAACATGTCAAATGTTAAACATATCATCCCATTCAACATCATTTCTAAACAAGCCAACTTGTATACCATTTTGCACATCTAAATCACATATGGACCAAACATAAATCATCCATACCTTACCATTCATATAACCATTTCATTTATCACACATATGTACTCATATAGCATAGCACCACATACATAGCACAATCACTTATCTAGCCATATCACATGGCTATTTTCACATCTCAAACATGTTCCAAAATGACTAGCCTATACATGCCATATTTAGCTGTATACACATTCAAAACTACCAAAGTTGAGTTTGATAGTGTGGTGATGATCCTCGACGGTCCCCGAGCCTTACGTTGCTTTGACGACCTATAAAACAGAGTAAACACATACAAAGTAAGCTTTCCAAAAGCTTAGTAAGCCATATAAAAATGAACTTAACAAATAATTATTCATAAGCATAGCTATTTGAATTCATTATCATATCTTCATTTCAAGCACTTAGATGATCTCTTTGTCTCACTTGGTTTGCCATTTACTTACCAATTCATCATATCACAAGTATCTCACTTGCTTAAATATCAAAAATACATATACCTCAAATGTTCCTTTGCATCAATGCACATACTTACTCACCTTTCATGCTTATACATAGCATACATATCAACGTACCTGAAACGGATATACAATTCACATAATCATTTATTTCCCGGACTTGCCCATTGAACCGTTCGAATCTAAATAGGATACTAAGAGTGCTCGGAATAGTCGTACAATGCCAACATCCCAGACGTGGTCTTACATGTATCCAGATATCGATGCCACTGTCCCAGACAAGGTCTTACATGAATCAATACGATGCCAATGTCCCAGACATGGTCTTATATGTAAATCTCATATCGATTCCAATGTCCCAGATGTGGTCTTACACGAAATCTCGAATCAATGCCAATGTCCCAGACGTGGTCTTACATGATATCTCATATCAAACACCTATGTCATGACATATACTATCCTATCTACTCCTAGGTTCAAATGGGACTTCTCGGACATTGATACCTTGTCGACACATTCTCGGATTTCATAAACATAACATCTCGAGCATAATTCATAGCAACCTAAATTTCTTAGGTACATAAATAACCCAATTCAACACATTTATTTGTATATCGACTTACTTCGGATTTGGTTATTCGACAACTTTTAACTTTCCACGATCTAAATCTGTTTTCTTCGGTTCTTGATCTATACATATTCAAATTTAACCCTTTTATTCATCAAATTATTCAATTCAATCCAAAAACACACATTTAGGGCAATTTACAAATTAGCCCTCACATTTTCACATTTGGACATTTTAGTCCTTATTTCACAAAGTACACAAAATACACAAAATCACCATATACCCATGCTTAGCCAAATATTCATGTAGCTCATACAAGTCCATACATTTCATTTATTTCACAATTTAGTCCCTCAAAATACTATTTTCTCAATTAAGTCCAAAATACTCAAATTCATCAAAAACTCAAAGACAAACTATGTTAATCAAACTCACATCTTTCATATTTCATCATCAAACATAATAAAGCTCATGAATTCATTCATGGAACATTTCAAAAACATCATTAATTCACAAAATTGAAGCATGGGTTTTAAAGAACACGAAGCAACGATTGCAAAAACGTAAAAATTATAAAAAACCGATTAAAAACATACATTGAATTAAATCAAAAGCTAGTCGAAACCTAGCTTTTTTTTCTTTTCTTCTTCTTTGGTATTTTCGGCCAAATAAGATGATAATATTCATATTTTAATTTGTTTTTTTTATTATAAACATATTAACACACATTTTACTAAAATAACCTTAGTAAAAATAATTAGAAAACCATATATTTTATGTCCAAAACCGTCCATTAGCCATCTATTATCTTAAAAATGGTTTAATTGCCTCATAAGGCCTCCTAATTTAAAAGCCACATCAATTTGGCCATTAATCAAATAGAGAGCTACTTTTACGATTTACGCAATTTAGTCCTCTGCTCAAATTAGGCACACAAACAAACAAATTTTCATACGAGACTTTCACACATGCTTAATCACGTATCATAGGCACGGGAAAATAAAAATAAAATATTTTACTGACTCAGATTTGTGGTCCCAAAACCACTGTTTCAACTAGGGTCTAAATCGAACTGTTAAGATTCTCCCCCCTTAGGGATTTTCGTCCCAGAAAATCTTACCGTTAAATAGATTCGGATATTGCTGTCTCATTGAATCTTCAGGCTCCCACGTATCCTCTTCCCTCCATGTCGATGCCACAACACTTTCACTGATGAAATTATCTTGTTTCTCAATTCTTTCACTTCACGAGCTAAGATACGGATCGGTTCTTCTTCGTAGGTCATATCAGATCGGATTTTAACCTCAGATGGAGTAATCACATGTGATGGATCAGTTTGCATCGATGAAGCATTGACGCGTGAAATACATTATGTATCTTTTCCAGCTCAGAAGGCAACAACAATCTGTATGCAGCAGGTCCAACACGCTCGATGATCTCATACGGTCCGATGAACCTCGGACTCAACTTGCCTTTAAGCCCAAATTGGAGTACTTTCTTCTACGGAGATACTTTTAAGAACACTTTGTCACCAATCTCAAACTCAATATCTTTTCGTTTCAAGTCTGCATAGGACTTTTGATGATCAGACGCTGATTTCAGACTATCACGGATCACTTTCACTTTCTGTTCAGTGTCTTTTACAAATCGACCCCGTGTATCTTATTTTCACTGAGCTCAGTCCAATACAGAGGTGTTCGACATTTGCGTCCGTACAAAGCTTCATAAGGTGCCATTCTGATGCTCGACTGAAAACTATTATTATACGCAAATTCAATCAATGGCAAGTACTGTTCCCACGTACCGTCAAACTCGAGAATGCAACATCTCAACATATCCTCAAGTATTTGAATAATCCACTCCGACTGACCATCCATCTGTGGATGAAATGTTGTACTAAAATGAAATTTAGTACCTAAAGCTTCTTCCAGTTTCTTCTAGAACCGTGAACTAAATCTCGGATCTCTATCTGACACAATAGAAAATGGCACTCCATCCAATCTCACAATATCAGAAATGTAAAGCTCAACTAATCTATCAAGTGAGTAATCAGATCGTATCGGAATAAAATGTGCAAATTTCGTCAATCGATCAACTACGACCCAAATCGTATCTTCCTTTCTTGGAGTCAATGGCAATCCAGAAACAAAGTTCATTGTTACCCTATCCCATTTCCACTCGGGAATCATTATTGGTTGTAATAAACTAGATGGAACCTGATGTTCAGCTTTAACTTGCTAACAAACTAAACATTTCGACACTAAGTCAGAAATGTCTCGTTTCATACCAGACCACCAATAGTGCTGCTTCAAATCATGGTACATCTTTGTACTTCCCGGATGAAGAGATAGGCGACTATTATGAGCTTTATTCAAAATCAACTGTAAGAACTTGGAATTCCATGGAACACAGATTCGATCTCAAAATCTCAAACAACCATCAACATCAACTCGAAATTCAGAATTAGAGTTCAAATCACACTGAGCTCGCTTCGTTAACATTTCATTATCAACTTTTTGAGCATCACATATTTGCTGTAAAAACAACGATTTTGCTTTTAATTCGGCTAACATAGAACCATAATCAGAAAGATCTAAATGAGCATTTATTGCACGTAATGCAAATAGTGATTTCTGGCTCAAAGCATCAGTAACAACATTTGCTTACCCGGATGATAATCTATCACAAGCTCGTAGTCTTTCAATAGTTCTAACCATCTTCGCTGTCGCAGATTCAAGTCTCTCTGAGTCTTTAAGTAATTCAAACTTTTATGATCTGAAAACACATGGCATTTCTCACCAAAGAGATAATGATGCCAAATCTTTAATGCAAAAATAATTGCAGCTAACTCAAGATCATGTGGCGGATAGTTCTTTTCATACGGCTTCAATTGTCTCGAGGCATAAGCTATAACTTTGCCTTCCTACATCAAAACACATCCGAAACCATTCAATGAAGCATCACTGTATATCACAAATTCTTTACCAGATTCTGGCTGTACCAAAACTGGAGCTTCAGTCAACAAAGTTTTCAACTGATCAAAGCTTTTCTAACATTTATAGGACCATTCAAATCTCACATCTTTCTGAAGTAGTCTAGTCAATGGAGTAGCTATCATCGAGAATCCTTTTACAAACCGACGATAATAACCAGCTAATCCCAGAAAACTATGGACTTCAGACACATTCTTCCGAGGTTTCCATTCCAAAATAGTAGAAATCTTACTCGGATCAACTCGACTACCAGATGCTAACACAATATGTCCTAGAAAACCAAGTTCATGCAACCAGAATTCACATTTACTGAACTTTACATACAATTACTTATCTCGCAGAGTTTGCAAAACAATTCTCAGATGCTCAGCATGCTCAATCTCATCACGTGAATAAATCAAAATGTCGTCAATGAAAACAACAACAAATTGCTCTAGGTACGATCTGAAAATTCTGTTCATCAGATCCATAAAAATAGTAGGAGCATTCGTTAATCTGAAAGGCATAACTAAAAACTCATAATGTCCGTACCTCGTTCTGAAAGTAGTTTTCGAAATATCTGAATCTTTTACTCACAATTGATAATACCCTAATCTCATATCTATCTTTGAAAACACGATGGCTCCTTTCTACTGATCAAATAAATCACCGATTCTGGGAAGTGGATATTTGTTATTTATAGTCACTTTGTTCAACCGAAGATAATCAATGCACATTATTATCGTTCCTGTAGCACCCAAAACCCGGCCTAGAAGTTAGGCCCGAATCTGGCGGTTACATGGTAGTGTTTTTCAAAACCATATTTCTTGTTGTTAAAACTTGTTTGAGAATCAAAGCCTCTTTCTTAAAACTCAAAACACTTAAGTAATTTTTATCTACTTGAAAATGTAATTACTTTTAAAACCTTATCTGTTGCAGAAGCATATTTGAAATAAAAAATTTTACAAAAATGGATTAAGTCGCGAAACCATTTCAAAAATATGATGTTTAAAAATTGAGTTGCAGAAGCATTTTGAAAAAGTTGCGAAAACGTAGTGTTTTCAAGACAGTTATCGTTTTAGAAATCGTATTCCACTTTTAGCAGTTAGAAAACATCTTAAATAAATATCAGAAATAATAAGTTAAAAATAGAGAGGCCTTATTACAACCCAAAACAAAACATTTGAAAGTAAATAACCAAAACAGCAAGCACAAGCAGTGTGTGGTCTTCTCCGAATCCCTCGCAACTCTGAATCCTCTAAGGCTGGGGATTACCTGTACAATTAAAAACTGGGCGAGTTTATGAAAACTCAGCGTGTAATCCCCTATTATGGTCTCGGTCTGGGCCAAGCCCATACGGTATCGGTCTGGGCGTCAGCCCTACTCGGTAACAATCTGGGCCTCAGCCCTATTCGGAAACAGTTTGGGCCTAAGCCCTAAAACATATCAATGCAAAGCAAGCATGTACCCCAACACTGTCTAGCCAACTCTCCACCCCTACCAACCATCTATCCATGTGGGGACCAAGTCGACCCACCCAACCAACTATACAATAATGCAGTCTAGCTGCTAATAATGATATACGTGGCTAAGCTAGTAGAATCAGAATATGTGGCGATGCCACTATAACGGTACTTCCTCCAATCAAAAAAACCTAACCCAATGCAATATGTTATGTATGTAGTGTATAACAATCATTGAAAGTTATATAAATATCACATAAACATCATTTACACTACCACTAAGGGTATAACAGTCATTTAGACGGTTAGGGGTAAAATGATCACTTCAACCCTTAAGGGCATCTTAGTAATTTTACCCGTCGAGGGTATTTCGGTAACTTTACCCATTGAGGGTATTTCGGTAATTTACCCACTAAGGGTATTAATGCATAGGAGACGAAGTGCAAGGTTGGTATGGGCATTAATGCATTGCATATGTGGTTTTTAACATTGAGATGGGCTTAGGCCCAGATAAATATGATTTGTGACATTTATGGGTTAAGGCCCAGCTAAGGCTTTTAAGGGCTAAGGCCCAATTGCCACCGTTACTGAAATAGGCTCCGGCCCGAACTGTTGTGATTCATGTTCTTACTGATGAGGGTTGTGCACACTGAGTTTTCGTAAACTCACCCCTCTTTTTAATATTTTTCTCAGGAAATCCACAGTAGGCTGTTCGACGTGCTGGAGGACTCGGAGGTGGCCACACTACGAGCAGTTTTGGACTCTAGTATTTTACTTATTTTTAACTTGGGTTAATATTTTGTAATAATGCCTCTCTTAAATTCTGGTTTTAGTTTTGGATTTTTAGTTTATTACGTTTTAAATCTGCTAAACATTGAATCACGGTTTTCCAAAATAATATCTGCTTTCAAAATACTACGCTTTCGCAAATAGGTCATAAACATCACGTTTTCATAAGTCAGTCATTTTAATTAAGCTTTCGCAACAAACAAAGTTTATTTTTTGAAAGGTAATAACTTTTTAATAAATGTCGATTAATAATAAACAAATGCAAACTAGGACTTTAGTTTTTAATGTCAAGAAAGGTTTTCAATTGGAACCATGGCTTCTCGAAAAGTACCCCAATGTGACACACCAAATTCGGGTCTAACTTCTAGGCCGGGTTTGGGGTGTTACACACTTACCATGGATTCTGCCCCTGTGGGCCCATCAGCCTATTGGGCCCACTCGGCCCATTATGGCCCAACAAGGCCCATTACGGCCTAAGTCCATGAGAAAGTTCGTGGCACTCCCAACGGTCTATCATCAACGTATGTGGCTCGATTTATCACATTGAGCGCTCGCATGCTCGAGTGATCTCGGATGCCGAAGTCTCGACTTATCAATTTTTCAGCTTTTATCGGTATATAGTAGCACGGAAATGAGAACTACAATATTCTGTGTTTGAATAATATGGAAATAGATGTACGATTACACACCGTATCACGTAGAGTACTAAATAATCACAAGCGCCTTCACCTTCACTAGAACGATCAACTGCGATTTGCCTAGTTAAACTAAAGTTTGATGTCGTCACCCTTCCGCATCCAGGCGGAAATTCCCAAGCCGCTGACACCCTACGCCGCTTAAACTTGGGAGTGGAGGCTATGTGCATAGTCTCGGCTGGCACCTTTGCCGCCACCCTATGGCCAGAATCCCCTTTGCTCATCAAGAACATGATCCTGATAGAAATCTGGAGTTAATCCGCGCTCCGACCACTCCTATGCCAAAACACCAACCAAGGTATGCTTACTCTCCTCATAGATTGCTCTATTTAAAGCCAGCTTCTCGCCTACTCTCATGCTAACTTCCTGATGTGGGATCCCTCCTTCAGCAGAGTTTAATTCCATCACAACCACCTGTCTCCCCAACTTAGCAAAATAAATATCCCTTTTTGATTGCAATGGGATTCGAACCCTTGCCCTCCCCTATGCTCCAGACGCTACATGCCACCATAACAGAAGCTCCTTTTATGACTTAAAACATGTGCAACTAAAAATAAGCCTATGGGCCAAAGTCTAAGTTCATTTAAAAAGAAATCGAAATGAAATGCAAGCGCCAAGACTTGAACCTTGGACCCATTGCTTTCTCTATAGCGTCACTCCCTTTTCTCCCATGTGCCGCCATTTGCCACTAGACCACAACTCCATTTGTGTCATTTTTCTCCACATTTTATTCTTAAAACCTACTTACTAATTCCCAGGGTTTTATTCACCTAAAATAATTTTTTTTCCTAAAGCCCAAGTTTGATCCCAGGACTTCATGGAAGCCCCCTAACCTTCCAAAATCACTCACCTAATAGGTCCAACTTGCATACAATTTCTATTTTCAAACATCACATCCAAACAAAACACACTCAGAATAAATATTAAAAATACAGTCTAATATCTAAAGAAACCACTGTATTTCTAACTTACTGTATTTGAATTTCTAAACAGACAAAAGTATTACGGATTTGGCGCCGGAGATTCGGTGTACCACACTTTCAGTAATTACTTTCCAAACCAAAATTTAAACAGATTAGAAAATTTTCAAAACCCATCCCACAGTCGAGTTTTGCAATCGGGCTCTGATACCATAAATGTAACACCCCAAACCTGGCCTAGAAGTTAGGCCCGAATCTGGCGGTTACATGGTAGTGTTTTTCAAAACCATATTTCTTGTTGTTAAAACTTGTTTGAGAATCAAAGCCTCTTTCTTAAAACTCAAAACACTTAAGTAATTTTTATCTACTTGAAAATGTAATTACTTTTAAAACCTTATCTGTTGCAGAAGCATATTTGAAATAAAAAATTTTACAAAAATGGATTAAGTCGCGAAACCATTTCAAAAATATGATGTTTAAAAATTGAGTTGCAGAAGCATTTTGAAAAAGTTGCGGAAACGTTGTGTTTTCAAGACAGTTATCGTTTTAGAAATCGTATTCCACTTTTAGCAGTTAGAAAACATCTTAAATAAATATCAGAAATAATAAGTTAAAAATAGAGAGGCCTTATTACAACCCAAAACAAAACATTTGAAAGTAAATAACCAAAACAGCAAGCACAAGCAGTGTGTGGTCTTCTCCGAATCCCTCGCAACTCTGAATCCTCTAAGGCTGGGGATTACCTGTACAATTAAAAACTGGGCGAGTTTATGAAAACTCAGCGTGTAATCCCCTATTATGGTCTCGGTCTGGGCCAAGCCCATACGGTATCGGTCTGGGTGTCAGCCCTACTCGGTAACAATCTGGGCCTCAGCCCTATTCGGAAACAGTTTGGGCCTATGCCCTAAAACATATCAATGCAAAGAGATAGGCGACTATTATGAGCTTTATTCAAAATCAACTGTAAGAACTTGGAATTCCATGGAACACAGATTCGATCTCAAAATCTCAAACAACCATCAACATCAACTCGAAATTCAGAATTAGAGTTCAAATCACACTGAGCTCGCTTCGTTAACATTTCATTATCAACTTTCTGAGCATCACATATTTGCTGTAAAAACAACGATTTTGCTTTTAATTCAGCTAACATAGAACCATAATCAGAAAGATCTAAATGAGCATTTATTGCACGTAATGCAAATAGTGATTTCTGGCTCAAAGCATCAGTAACAACATTTGCTTACCCGGATGATAATCTATCACAAGCTCGTAGTCTTTCAATAGTTCTAACCATCTTCACTGTCGCAGATTCAAGTCTCTCTGAGTCTTTAAGTAATTCAAACTTTTATGATCTGAAAACACGTGGCATTTCTCACCAAAGAGATAATGATGCCAAATCTTTAATGCAAAAACAATTGCAGCTAACTCAAGATCATGTGGCGGATAGTTCTTTTCATACGGCTTCAATTGTCTCGAGGCATAAGCTATAACTTTGCCTTCCTACATCAAAACACATCCGAAACCATTCAACGAAGCATCACTGTATATCACAAATTCTTTACCAGATTCTGGCTGTACCAAAACTGGAGCTTCAGTCAACAAAGTTTTCAACTGATCAAAGCTTTTCTAACATTTATAGGACCATTCAAATCTCACATCTTTCTGAAGTAGTCTAGTCAATGGAGTAGCTATCATCGAGAATCCTTTTACAAACCGACGATAATAACCAGATAATCCCAGAAAATTATGGACTTCAAACACATTCTTCAGAGGTTTCCATTCCAAAATAGTAGAAATCTTACTCGGATCAACTCGACTACCAGATGCTAACACAATATGTCCTAGAAAACCAAGTTCATGCAACCAGAATTCACATTTACTGAACTTTACATACAATTACTTATCTCGCAGAGTTTGCAAAACAATTCTCAGATGCTCAGCATGCTCAATCTCATCACGTGAATAAATCAAAATGTCGTCAATGAAAACAACAACAAATTGCTCTAGGTACGATCTGAAAATTCTGTTCATCAGATCCATAAAAATAGTAGGAGCATTCGTTAATCTGAAAGGCATAACTAAAAACTCATAATGTCCGTACCTCGTTCTGAAAGCAGTTTTCGAAATATCTGAATCTTTTACTCACAACTGATAATACCCTAATCTCATATCTATCTTTGAAAACACGATGGCTCCTTTCTACTGATCAAATAAATCACCGATTCTGGGAAGTGGATATTTGTTATTTATAGTCACTTTGTTCAACCGAAGATAATCAATGCACATTATTATCGTTCCTGTAGCACCCAAAACCCGGCCTAAAAGTTAGGCCCGAATCTGGCGGTTACATGGTAGTGTTTTTCAAAACCATATTTCTTATTGTTAAAACTTGTTTGAGAATCAAAGCCTCTTTCTTAAAACTCAAAACACTTAAGTAATTTTTATCTACTTGAAAATGTAATTACTTTTAAAACCTTATCTGTTGCAGAAGCATATTTGAAATAAAAAATTTTACAAAAATGGATTAAGTCGCGAAACCATTTCAAAAATATGATGTTTAAAAATTGAGTTGCAGAAGCATTTTGAAAAAGTTGCGGAAACGTAGTGTTTTCAAGACAGTTATCGTTTTAGAAATCGTATTCCACTTTTAGCAGTTAGAAAACATCTTAAATAAATATCAGAAATAATAAGTTAAAAATAGAGAGGCCTTATTACAACCCAAAACAAAACATTTGAAAGTAAATAACCAAAACAGCAAGCACAAGCAGTGTGTGGTCTTCTCCGAATCCCTCGCAACTCTGAATCCTCTAAGGCTGGGGATTACCTGTACAATTAAAAACTGGGCGAGTTTATGAAAACTCAGCGTGTAATCCCCTATTATGGTCTCGGTCTGGGCCAAGCCCATACGGTATCGGTCTGGGTGTCAGCCCTACTCAGTAACAATCTGGGCCTCAGCCCTATTCGGAAACAGTTTGGGCCTAAGCCCTAAAACATATCAATGCAAAGCAAGCATGTACCCCAACACTGTCTAGCCAACTCTCCACCTCTACCAACCATCTATCCATGTGGGGACCAAGTCGACCTACCTAACCAACTATCTAGTAATGCAGTCTAGCTGCTAATAACGATATAAGTGGCTGAGCCACTAGAATTAGAATACATGGCGATGCCACTATAATGGTACTTCCTCCAATCAGAAAAACCCAACCCAATGCAATATGTTATGTATGCAGTGTATCACAATCATTGACAGTTATATAAATATCACATAAACATCATTTAAACTACCACTAAGGGTATAACAGTCATTTCGATGGTTAGGGGTAAAACGATCATTTCACCCCTTAGGGCATCTCAATAATTTTACCCATCGAGGGTATTTCGATAACTTTACCCATTGAGGGTATTTCAGTAATTTACCCACTAAGGGTATTTCGATAGTTTACCCCTCGAACAGCCTTTTCGGAGGCCCACTGTCGCCTCGAGCGACACAGGTTCCATTTCTGGTCAAAACGGTGCAATTGGGCCTAAAGTCCAATTTCGGCCCAAACGGGCCCACACGCTCATGTGGCCCATTCAGCCCATTTTCGGCTATGGTTCTGCGAACCGTCCAACCACATCTATTATCCGTCACTTACCATGGATTCCGTCCCTATGGGTCCATCAGCCTATTGGGCCCACTTGGCCCAACAAGGCCCATTACAGCCTAAGCCCAGGAGAAAGTTCGTGGCACTCCCAACGGTCTATCATCAACGTATGTGGCTCAATTTATCAGATCGAGCGCCCGCACGCTCGAGTGATCTCGGATGCCGAAGTCTCAGCTTATCAGTTTTTTCGGCTTTTATCGGAATACAGCAGCACAGAAGTGAGAACTACAATATTTTGTATTTGAACAGTATGGAAATAGATGTACGATTACACACCTTATCACGTAGAGTTCTAAATAATCACAAACGCCTTCACCTTCACTAGAAGGATCAACTGCGATTTGCCTAGTTAAACCAAAGTTTGATGACGTCACCCTTCCGTATCCAGGCGGAAAGTCCCGAACCGCTGACACCCTACGCCGCTTAAACTTGGGAGCGGAGGCTATGTGCATAGTCTCGGTCGGCACCTTTGCCGCCACCCTATGGCTAGAATCCTATTTGCTCATCAAGAACACGATCCTGATAGGAATCCGGAGTTAATTCGCGCTCCGAACACTCCTATACCCAAACGCCAACCAAGGTATGCTTACTCTCTTCAAAGATTCCTCTATTTTAAGCCAGCTTCTCGCCTACTCTCATGCTAGCTTCCCGATGTGGGATCCCTCCTTCAGCCAAGTTTAATTCCATCAAAAGCACCTGTCGCCCCAACTTAGCAAAATAAATATCCCTTTTTGCTTGCAATGGGATTCGAACCCTTGCCCTCTCCTATGCTCCAGACGCTACATGCCACCACAACATAAGCTCCTTTTGTGACTTAAAACATTCGCAACTAAAGATAAGCCTATGGGCCAAAGCCTAAGTTCATTTCAAAAGAAATAAAAATGAAATGCAAGCGCTAAGACTTGAACCTTGGACCCCTTGCTTCCTCTATGGCGTCACTTCCTTGTCTCCCATGTGGCGTCATTTGCCACTAGACCACAACTCCTTTTGTGTCATTTTTCTCCACATTTTATTCTTAAAACCTACTTACTAACTCCTAGGGTTTTATTCACCGAAAACCAAAATTAATCCTAAAGCCCAGGTTTGATCCCAGGACTTCATAGAAGCCCCCTAACCTTCCAAAATCACTCACCTAATAGGTCCAACTTGTGTTAGTGTCGTTCTCTTATTCTCAAAAATTTTAAACGCTCCCATGCCCAAGGCCCAATAGGCCCAATTCTTCTAGGCCCAAATTCAGGGTGTTACAGTTCCATCTTTCTTTTTCACAAACAGAACAGGAGCACCCCAAGCTGAGAAACTCGGTCTTGCAAATCCTCTATCTGTCAACTCTTACAACTGTGACTTTAACTCTTTCAATTCTGTTGGTGCCATTCTGTACGGAGCTATCGAAATAGGAGTAGTTCCCAAAAATAAATCAATACCAAATTCAACTTCACATATCGAAGGTAATCCCAGTAACTCTTCAGGAAATACATCAAGGAATTCACAGACAACTGGCACTAATTCAACTTTCTTTTCAGATACATTCGAGTCAATTACATAAGCAAAATAAGCTTCATAACTCTTTCTCACATAATTTCGAGCTTTCATTACTGATATCACAGTCGGTAATCCATTCAAATCATTAGACTTGATTTGAACTATTTTATCATTCTGGCATCTCAAATCAATAGTCTTTCTTTGACAATTCACAACCGCATCATGTAATGTCAACCAATCCATACCCAAAATTATATCAAACTCATCAAATGGTAATAGCATCAGATCAGCAGGAAAACAGATATCTCGAAACATTAACAGACAGTTCTTGCATACTTTATCAACCAAGACACTTTTACTTAAGGGGTTCGATACTTTTATAACAAACTCAGTAGACTCTACAGGCAAAGTCTTACTGGATACTAAGTTCATGCATACATACGAATGGGTAGAACATGGGTCTATCAATGCAATCAAAGAAGTATCATATAGAGTAAATGTACCCGTTATAACATCCGGAGATGAAGCTTCCTCACGAGCTCAGATGGCATATGCTCTAGCAGGCGTTCTAACTTCAGATCTCGCAACTGAGTCTTTCGCAACTCTTTGATTACCACTAACATTTCATGCATTCCAAGAAGGTCTACCTCGCGCTGAAACATTCTCAGATCTCGGGTTCTGAACAATCTCTTGCTCAATTGACTCTGGGCAATCACAGGCTCAATCATTGAATCTACAACTACTCGGATGTCTTCTACCATAATGCTTGCATTCAGGTTGCTTAGATCGTTCATTTCCCACACTAGCTATCGATGTAGCTGGAGCTTTAGTATTCGACTGTGATCTAGCTCGATCTCCACTCAATTGTCCCATATTGGCCCTTGAACGGTTGTGCTCATCTCTGAATTTCTTCAAAGCAGACTGAAATGATTTGCTTGGAAATCTCTTTCTCACATCTCTGGCTTCAAACTCAGCTTTTCTTTTATCTTTCCCAAGTACTTCAGCTTTATATGCTCAGTCAACAAGCACAACGAACTCTTTTATCTCCAAAATCCCAACTAGCAAACGAATATCTTCATTAAGGCCGTCTTCGAAACTTTTGCACATTATCGCTTCAGCCGAAATGCATTCCCAAGCATATTAGCTTAATCTCACAAACTCTCGTTCGTATTCAGTGACAAACATGCGGCCCTGCTTCAATTCCAAGAATTTCTTCCGTTTCTGATCAATGAATCTCTGACTGATATATTTCTTTCGAACTTCAGATTGAAAGAAATCCCAAGTAACCCGTTCCTTTGGAACTACAGAAATCAATGTCTTCCACTATTAATAGGCCGCGTCTCGTAACAAAGAAACAACACACTTTATACATTCCTCGAGATTCAGCGACATCTCATCAAATACTCGAATTGTGTTTTCTAGACAAAACTCGGCTTTTTCGGCATCATCATCATTAGCAGCCCTGAACTCTTCAGCCCCATATTTACGAATTTTGTCAACCGGAGGTTTGTTCAACAGATTCATGTCCATAACTGAAGGTACAACTGATGTCTGAGGGGGATTAAGCGGGGGCGGAGGTTGTGAAACAGTCGGATTATTTCTCACAAACTGAGTGAACCACTCACTCATCATTTGGAAGAAAGCTTGTTTAGCTTCTCCCTCTTGACCGCTCGTAGCCAGTCTCAATCAGATGGCTTTGTCCCTTGAGCGGGAGCAGGCGCATTGCTTTCAACATCATCAGCTATGGCTTTTTCGGGATCCATTACTATACGAAAATCACATTTTACACGTCAGGATTCATCACATTATCACAGTTCAAATAATATGGCATGTATATCTAGACTCTTACACGCTACGTTAGTCTGAGAATCGACTAAACCGTAGCTCTGATACCACATCTAACCCATATCCGACGTCAAAATAGGGTTAAGAGGCATTACCAGACAATCGGAAGCTAATTCAGATAATTCAAAACTTAATCCAAGATTCACATCAAAGTGTCCCTTAAGCGGTCAACGAGACCTTAACCATGCTTTAGAATAGGGCCGGAACTAAACCGAACATATACGGAAATTCTTAGAAATTTAAAAATTTTTCTAAATTACAGAGGTCACACGATCGTGTGGCAGGCCGTGTGCCTTCCACGGCCTCAGACACGCCCGTGTGTCCAGCCCGTGGTCGAACCTGACTTGTTTTGAATTACAACCACGAGGAACATAGTCGAGCCACACGCCCGTGTGCTCATCCGTGTGGGTAATTATAGTCCATTTTCATGGCCAAATTGCCACCTACACAAGGGTCATTCTTTCAAACACAATTAAGCACCAATCTAAGCATCAAAGTGTAACACCCCTCACCCGTGTCCAACTCCGGGACAGGGTTCGAGGCGTTACTAGACTTAAACATTCACAATCATACAAAATCGGGTTACCAAATTTCGCCCAAAA
This sequence comes from Gossypium australe, assembly GCA_005393395.2. Taxonomy (NCBI): domain Eukaryota; kingdom Viridiplantae; phylum Streptophyta; class Magnoliopsida; order Malvales; family Malvaceae; genus Gossypium; species Gossypium australe. The sequence continues at coordinate 57,375,284 of CM016616.1, read as the reverse complement.
TTAAAACTTTTCAAACACATGCATATCGTCCCTTATACAGGCCTTCGAAGCCTATAACATACATCGTGGTGGTTCAGGACTAATTTAAGAACTTTGAAAATCTTTGGGCAACTTAACCAATTTTCTTGCTTTGGAGAGTCACACGCCCGTGTAACTCTCTGATTTTGATGTCAACAACCTTTTAAGGGCACACAGCCAAGGCACACGTCCATGGCCAGAGGTCGTGTCCTCCACACGACTGAGATACACGGCTGTGTCTCTACCCGTGTGGTCAAGACTTAGGCTAGCTTCCAAGCCTTTTTGTCAACTTTACATGCACATACATACATTTGACCTTGTCATCTGTTTAATCACTTATACCATATAATATGACATTAACACATACCATGGACAAATAGGCTTGTAAATCATCATAAGCCACATCTCATGGCTATAATCAACAAATCAATATAAGCCAATACATTTGACTAATCACAACAACACCCATCCTAGAAAAATTAAGTCCCTATACATGCCACTCACTTGAAAACATTTAACATACATATGCCAATACTCCAAGGATAATGGCTCGATAGTGTGATGCTGCCTTCGACGATCTCCAACCCTGAGCTGATCTGACAAAACTAAAAGAAATGGAAAGGAGGGAGTAAGCTTTACGCTTAATAAGCTTGCTTGAAAATAATAAGCAATGCGATAACATACTATTTTCATATTCTTTCTATTTATTCAAATTCCAGTTAAGTTGTTTCCTCGAGTCACAGTCATTTAATTATTTATATCTAGAGCTACGGAACTCCAAATTAAGATATGTTAATTTTCCATAAAACTAGACTCACATATCTTCTCACCATAAAATTTCTAGAATTTTTGGTTTAGCTAATCAATACAGTTTATTCATTAACGATTCCCCTATTTCGCTATTTGATAGCTCTAACAACTCTTCATTAAAATTAAAATTTCTCATTATAAAGAGTTTGGATAACCTTCCCATTTGTCTCTCTCGAAAGTAGACTCAGCAAAGATTTTGAAAATATCACACCATAACCATTTTTATACAATTTTTAGTGATTTTCCAAATTTGGAACAGGGGATTTCTGAAACCATTCAGACCCTATCTCACCAAAATTTAAATATCTCATAATAGAAATTTTATTTACTCACACCATTTCTTTTATGTGAAAATAGACTCAATAAGCTTTTCAAAATCACGTAACTGCTGCTGTTTCAATCTATTTTACTAAAAATTTTACTCTCCCATGTTTTCTTTATATTACTTCCATATATGCACACATAACACCAAGCATGTTCAATACTAGCCATACAAATGAATAATCATCACCAATATTTACGAGTACTCATAATGGCACTTACACCATATCATCCTTACCACAATTTCAATCACGTATCACATATCAAACACATTATGCACATACACACATGGTCACATGCACCCTTGCTCACACGTACATTTGCCACATTTCTCAATTGGTCATATTCACACTTGCACTTATTCATAACATGATCGCACCAATCACCATTAGTAAGTTATCTCATTGAACCCCTTCAGAAAATGCCCAATACTTGGTGGTCTGAGCACATAGCTCCACCTACACATAATTCGGCTTTCTTGTACACATGGTGAAGGTCCCTTATCACCCATGTGACCTAGCCATTCCATCTCATAGCTTTCTTGTCTACATGGCGTCCAACACTAGGAACCACTCATGTGACCTAGCTATTCATAACCCGTAACTTTCTTGTACACATGGTATACACACAGTATTACACATGTGACCTACTTACATATGACATTATTATCCCGTAGCATTCTTGCACACACGGTGAAAGTCCCTTATCATCCATGTGGCCTAGCTACATATCAAATTTTGCCATCTCATAGCTTTCTTATGCACACGGTGAAGGTCCCTTATCACTCGTGTAACCTAGATACATATTGTTCGTATCTCTCGATTTTCTGAAGGTTCAATCGAGAATTTCTCATTCCATACATTTTCATATTTTAGTTATCACCCAATGATTTCCATAATATCTAGCAAAATAATTATTGAACAAGTAAAATAAATGCTTTATTTACATATCAACTTTCCATTTCACATAATAACCATAGTCATAGAAAACACCTTTAAACACAACATTTCAACCTATTTTCCATGTCACCTATGTCAGCTTTCATCGTAAACATATTATTAAATCAATTCACCAACATAATATACTAAACATGTAATTCAGAAAAATCAACTTAATACCACAATTTAGGTTTCAAATATACATTACGACATTATTGCATTATTATTAACACACCAACTTACCTCGGATCCAGAAACGACAATTTACCAACTTTCCTGGTTTTTGATTTTCCTCCCATTCTAGGTCCAAATCTCATTTTTCAGGGTCTAAAACATCACATTTCACTTATTTAATTAATGTACTATTCAAAATAGTCCCTAACTCAAACTTTGGCAAAATTATAATTTTGCCCCTAAACTTTTGCATAATTATGATTTTGCCCCTAGGCTCGAAAATTAAACTTCATCTCTTATTCTTATATTTTATAACATGCTAATCATTTTTCCCTTCTATGGCAACATCAAATTTGATCGCGTGTCAGAGTCTTAAAAATTTATATAAAGAATGATCAACCTGGACACTAACTATGACAACGATGTGAGGCAAGCGCACCTATCGAACAGTTGTATAGTTAAGGCAAGACCGGAATGTCAAATCCCAAAGGAACCAAAAGTACTAATACTAACTCTCTTTTTATTATTTAGCCTAAGAATCAAGGGATTTATTTATCTAATCTATTTATCTAATCTAAATTAATTAACTACTAAACTAAAGATGCAAAGACAAAGAGAAAGAGTTTGGGAAAATAACTTGAGGAAAAACCAATTGATTAAGACGACACCCAAGGAAGAATCCGCCTAGACTTCACTTGTTATCTATCTCTGAACCAGGCGATTTATTCACTTGACTTGATCCATAAGATTCCCTAAGTTATATTAATCCCTCTCTCGAGGCGACTAACGTCTAACCTAGGTTGATTAATTGAAATCTCTTTCTAATTAAAACCCCTAGAATTGCATTAACTCGATCAATGGACTCCCATATTAGGTTTCACCCTAATCCAGTAAAATCTTGTCACCCTATCTCTAGGCGCACGATCAACTCCGCTTAATTATGCTAGATCTACTCTTAGGCAGGGACTTTTGCTCCTCCACCTAAGCACATCATACTTGAATTAATATCTCAGAAATATCAACACAAGAATTAAGAACACATAATTAAGAACAAGTCAAATATTTATCATATAGTTCAGCAAACGATAACAAGATTCATCTTAGGTTTCATCCCCTCAGGTATCTAAGGGTTTAGTTCATAACAATAAAAGAAAACACCTTAAAAGAAAAGATAAAACAAAACATAAGAAATCCCTAAAACCCCCTGAAGGAATTGAAGGAGAGATCCTCTGTCTTGAGTATAACTTCGGCTTCTTGAGATGGATCAACTGGCTATCTTTAACTAAATCTCCACAAATCGACCCTCTCTGGCCTAGCTGGACGCCCCCTGACTAAAGCCTTGGGTTCCCCCTTTTTAGGTCACACTTAGGGTGTTTATATAGGCTTCGGAATGTGTTTCTTTGCCCCTAAGTATCCTAATCCGAGTGAAACTTCTCTTTCTGACGGCAGGGACACGCCCATGGCACACGCCCGTGTAAGTCATGGCTAGGCCGTGTTCGAGCCTGTTGAATGGGGCACAGCCGTTTGGCTAGGGCCCAGGCCGTGTGGATTTTGTGATATTGCCGATTTACTTCGTTTTGGGCCTGTTTCCCATTCTTTTCATCATTGGGTGCTCTCTTTAGTATAAAACATGAAAACAAAGGATTAAGAGCACCAAATTATATAATTCAAGGCTTAAATCATCCAAAAGCATGCTAAATGTGGGCTTAAAATATGTTACTTTTACGGTTTATCAAATACCCCCACACTTAAGCTTTTGCTTGCCCTCAAGCAAAATTCTCAACTCATAATTAAAACAAACTTCCTCAATTCATAATATTCATTCATAATGTTTCGTTATAATTCAAAGATAATTCATACATTGATAATTCAACTCAAAGAGTCCTAAAGATTCAAACAATCAAAGTCATACATTTATAGCCTGAAAATGTTAGGTGCTTCCCCTTACCTAATTAATTACCTTTGATTCAAAATTGACAAGGGTTGACATCCTCACTAAAGATTCACTCAAATCACTTTAAGTGTTTAAGGTTCAAAATTAAGCACTCAAAACTCAAATATGAAGAGTTAATCCCATAAGCTTGCATGAAAATCAAATCTCCACCACTATAAAATGAGATGATACACAAATCAAAAGGTTGTTAACAGGGTTGTAATGGGGCTTGGGTTAAAGGTGTAAATAAAGGCTGAATTAAAGGGTTAGAATCGAGATTGACCTAACAAATTACCTAACTAGAAATATGACTACTCCCAAATAATTACATCAATTGAAATGAGCTTTTTCTTCAAGATTTGAAATTTAAATATGTAAGCTCACTTAACTATCGAACTAATAATGAATATACTTCGTTTTCATTTTTTTTAAGAACAAGTCAAATGTAATCGAAATAGATAAAATAGTTAGGCAACTGATCAAATCAAATCTCTACATAAGGGTAGTAAAAAAAAGATGGTGATAACAAATACAAAGGGTTTTAGGTTATTAGTAGGTAAGTTAATAAAAAGGGTTGTTAGGATTAAACGGGGTTCCCTAGGGGTTAATTGTGAAGGTAGGCTGTTTTAGTGGAGTAAGTGGGTTAAAACCTAGGTGCCTTTATCATCTCGGTATATCAAATCATAGGTGTGGTCTCGACATGTATCATCAATGCAAGTTCTAGAATAACAAATCAATGTTGACACACTCATAATCAATAAAGTGAGCACGAAAAAGAATGTATGCTCTAAAAGGCTCAAAATCACATAAAAATTATGGGTTTTTGATATCAGCCTCGTAAATTTCAAACTTCAAGGTAACATTCAGATTCAGGTAGGCAACCTAAAAAAAATTATTCTGAAAAATAGACTTATCATGCTTGATTCTCTAGTATCCTTCAAATTTAATCATCAATGCATAATTATCAAAGACTTAATCTAAAACATATCAATAAAAATCATAAATCAGAGAAATTTCATTCTAATCACAATATGAGAAAGTTACTTTAGAACAAGGCATAATTCAGGGATTTTCAAATAATACTATAGTTAACCCCCCACACTTAAGATGTACATTGCCCTCAATGTACAAAGATAGATAATATCAAGATATTCATAAAATCATAAGATGGGGAGAGAAGTGAAACTTCCTGAATTTTGGATGAAGTCAATGAAAAGAAACCGGATAGGATTGGAGGTGAACATGGGGAAGCGTCTCGAACCATTTGAAATTGAATCCTCGAAGCAGCTGTTCTGATTTTATTGTATCCTAAGCTAAATATAAATGGCATGAAGAATAAGAAGAAGATAATAAAGAAAATAAAAATAAAAAATAAAAGTAAATAATGGAAAATGAAAGAATAAAGATATCGAGAAAAGGAAAGAAAGAAGGGGGTTTAAATAGAGATGCATCCCACGCCCGTGTTCCTTCCTGTGGTGCCCACACAGCCACAGCCACAGCCGTGTGCAAGGCCGTGTGGGTATGGAAACCTACACCTAAATATGAAAAGAAATAAAACAAAACTAATTAGTAGAGTTAGTGCTAAGGTTGCCTCCCGAGAAGCGCTCGTTTAAAGTCTTGAGCTAGACTTACCTGTTATTCACACAATCATGGTGGTTTGAGGAGGTGGAAATCCTTTCTCATGCGATCAATTCGGTTATGGATATAGAGTTTAAGTCGAGTAGTGTTTACCTTAAAGGTGCTATTTTTAGGACTAGTTACCACAACTATTTCATCTGGGGAGATTTTGAGTACCTGATCTCCTATCTTAAGCTAGTTTGTTCCATCATTAAGTTCGTCATGAATTTGCCTTGTTTTTGCTTCGTCTGCTTTTAGTCTCTCCTTGAAGTGTGTCTTCCGTTCGTCTAGTTTATCGATCCAAAGCCTTCGTTCCTCATGATTTTCTTCTGTATCGACACGAGGTCTAGGATCTGGTATCTGCGAAAGAGCTTCAAGAAACGGCAAGTTAATATGAAATTTCTTTAGAAGTTTAGGAGACTTACTGAATTGTTCCTCTGTGTGGTCTTTCTTTATCGCATTGGGGTATGGCCATGAGCTTGGTACTCTGTAGTTACCGGGCTTGGTAAATCCTGGTTTACATCAACCTTTACCTTCACTTACCACAGGCTCTTGCCTTGGGTCAGATTCCACTAACCTTTCACTGTCATGAGCTATTACGGCTTGAATTTGCTCTTTTGGGTTAGTCTCGGTGTTGCTCGGTAGGCTTCCTTATGGTCTTTCAGAGATCTGCTTGGCAAGTTGCCCTAACTGATTCTTGAGCTCCTGTGTCAATATCTCAAGTTTTGTTTCTATATTTTGGAAACGTGTTTCTGAGGCTGCTATGAATTTTGTCAGCATCTCTTCAAGGTTCGACTTCTCTTCCTGTTGGTGAGGTGGTTGTTGAAAATTTGGAGAAAGTTTCGGTCTTTGGCTATTTTGATCATTCCACGAGAAATTGGAATGGTACCTCCAACCTACATTATAAGTGTCACTATAAAAATTATTTTGAGGTCTAGAATAGTTACCCGTGTAGTGAGCTTGCTCATTTCCCATGCCACATCCGTAGGGTGGGTACTCAGGATTCACCACGCCTCCTAGATTCGAATCATGTTGCATTCCTGGGTGTACCTGCGAAGAACCATATAAACCATCAAATTTTTTATGTAACATCTCTACCTAATTTGATAGCGTGGTGACTGCGTCGAGGTTGAAGACACTGGCTGCTTTAGTAGGAATTGTACTCATGACTTGCCACTGATAATTATTCAGTGCCATCTTCTCTATAGAGTAAAATTATCTGCCAAAAGTAAATAAAGGAAAAATTAGCAAAGTAAAATAAAAAATAAATAAAATAAAATAATAAATTGCAATAAAAAAATGGCTAAAGTAATAAAAATTGAGCATTCTTAATATTTCAGTTCCCCGGCAACGGCGCCAAAAACTTGATCGCGTGTCAGAGTCTTAAAAATTTATATAAAGAATAATCAAACCTGGAAACTAACTATGACAACGATGTGAGGCAAGCGCACCTATCGAACAGTAGTATAGGTAAGGCAAGACCGAAATGTCGAATCCCAAAGGAGCCAAAAGTACTAATACTAACTCTCTTTTTATTATTTAGCCTAAGAATAAAAGGATTTATTTATCTAATATAAATTAATTAACTACTAAACTAAAGATGCAAAGACAAAGAGAAAGAGTTTGGGAAAATAACTTGAGGAAAAACCAGTTGATTAAGACGACACCCAAGGAAGAATCCACCTAGACTTCACTTGTTATCTAACTCTGAACCAGATGATTTATTCACTTGACTTGATCCGTAAGATTCCTTAAGTTATATTAATCCCTCTCTCGAGGCGACTAACATCTAACCCCTTGCATCACATTAACTCAATCTATGGACTCTCATATTAGGTTTCACCCTAATTCGGCAAAATCTTGTCACCCTATCTCTAGGCGCGCGATCAGCTCCGCTTAATTATGCTAGATCTACTCTTAGGCAGGGACTTTTGCTCCTCCACCTAATCACATCATACTTGAATTAATATCCCAGAAATATCAACACAAGAATTAAGAACACATAATTAAGAACAAGTCAAATATTTATCATATAGTTCAACAAACGATAACAAGATTCATCTTAGGTTTCATCCCCTCAGGTATCTGAGGGTTTAGTTCATAACAATAAAAGAAAACATCTCAAAAGAAAAGATAAAACAAAACATAAGAAATCCTTAAAACCCCCTGAAGGAATTGAAGGAGAGATCCTCCGTCTTGAGTATAACTCCGGCTTCTTGACATGGATCAACTGGCTATCTTCGAGTAAATCTCCACAAATCGACCCTCTCTAGCCTAGCTGGACGCCCCCTGACTAAAGCCTTGGGTTCCCCCTTTTTAGGTCACACTTAGGGTGTTTATATAGGCTTCAGAATGTGTTTCTTTACCCCTAAGTATCCTAATCCGAGTGAAACTTCTCTTTCTGACGGTAGGGACACGCCCATGGCACACACCCATGTAAGTCGTGGCTAGGCCGTGTTCGAGCCTCTTGAATGGGGCACGGCTGTGTGGCTAAGGCCCAGGCCGTGTGGATTTCGTGATATGGCCCATTTACTCCGTTTTGGGCCTGTTTTCCATTCTTTTCGTCATTGGGTGCTCTCCTGAGTATAAAACATGTAAACAAAGGATTAAGAGCACCAAATTACATAATTCAAGGCTTAAATCATCCAAAAGCATGCTAAATGTGGGCTTAAAATATGTTACTTGTACGGTTTATCAAAATTCTTACTAGATTATGTACATTAGGTATTTTTGCCGATTATGTCATTTTACTCTTTTTCACTTAAAATCGCTTAGTAAAAGTTGTTTAGCATAATTCTAAGCTTTATATTCTGCCATAAAACATCAAAATAAACACATTTCACCTATGGTTATTTTTCCAAATATGAACCCTAGGTTAAATTATTGCTAGAATAAGCTAAATCAAGTTACCAGGACTCTAAAAACGTAAAGAACATGAAAAACGGGGCTAGAATGGACTTACCATGAAGCTTGGAAAGCTTGAAAACCCTATCCATGGCTTCCCACATGTTAAATTCGGCCTAAGCTTGAAGATGGACAAATTTGGCATTTAAATTTTGTTTTTAATTCATTTAATTCACTAAATTACGAAAATGCCCCTTAAAAAAATATTTTCAAACATACCCATCCATGTCCATTTTTGTCCACCAACTTAACCAATGGTCTAATTGTCATTTAAGGACCTCCAATTTAAAATTTCATAATAATTGGACACCTCTAACATGTAGAACTCAACTTTTGCACTTTTTACAATTTAATCCTTTTGACTAAATTGAGTGCCCAAACGTCAAAATTTTCGAATGAGATTTTCACGAAATTATTCCGTGAAATTGTAGACCATAAAAATATAAATAAAATAAATTTCTCAACATTGGATTTGTGGTCCCAAAACCACTGTTTCGACTAAGCCCAAAATCGAGCTGTTACACAAAGGCAACCAAAACATGTCAAATGTTCAACATATCATCCCATTAAACATCATTTCTAAACAAGCCAACTTGTATACCATTTTGCACAACTAAGTCACATATGGACCAAACATAAATTATCCATACCTTACCATTCATATAATCATTTCATTGATCACACATTTGTACTCATATAGCATAGCACCACATACATAACACAATCACTTATCTAGCCATATCACATGGCTATTTACACATCTCAAGCATGTTCCAAAATGACTAGCCTATACATGCCATATTTAGCTATATACACATTCAAAACTACCAAAGTTGAGTTTGATAGTGTGGTGATGATCTTCGACGGTCCTCGAGCCTTACGTAGCTTTGACGACCTATAAAACAAAGTAAACACATACAAAGTAAGCTTTCCAAAAGCTTAGTAAGCCACATACAAATAAACTTAACAAATAATTAATCATAAGCATAGCTATATGAATTCATTATCATGTCTTCATTTCAAGCACATAAATGATTTCTTTGTCTCACTTGGATTGCCATTTACTTACCAATTCATCATATCACAAGTATCTCAGTTGCTCATATCTCAAACACACATATATCTCAAATGTTCCTTTGCATCAATGCACATACTTACTCGCCTTTCATGCTTATACATAGTGTAACATCCTTAAATCGGGGTCTCTGCATTTTTGGTATGTTTGCATGTGTTAGTATGATTGCTGTGCTAGTTTAGGGTGTTTTGGGGTTCTGGCATGAGCTTGGGGTAGGCCTAGGCCATAATAGGAATTTTTGTTTTGAGTGCTTGGAAGGGAAGCTGCTAGAGCTAGGGGGTTAAGTATATTTGGTAGCAGGTTATGACAAAAGGAATCAATTGGAAAAGTGGCAAGGAGGCGCCACTTAAGCACAAGGGAGATGACACCATATGCAGGGGGAGAGCCTGGGTTCGAGCAGTAGAATCCCCCTTTCTGCTAATTCTTTTTTACACCAGAATCAGGGAGAAGGTGTGCTCAGGAGGGACTCTGATGGATGAGTATGGATTGAGTTAACATATTCATAATGGCTGGAGAAGAGAAAATGTAGGAATTTGACTCATTCAAATGGGTTTGAATGAGTGGATGAGAGGAAAATAAGGAGGAAAGGAGGGGATTGAGTGGGGGGAGTTGTTAGCCAAAATTTGAAGGGAGTTTTGGTGGGCATTCCGGTTTTGGAGAATAGTAGGGTGTATGCCAAAATTTTGATGTGTGGGTTCCTTACAATTGCCGAATTCCCTTTACTCCTTTTCTCTCCATTTTGGTTCAGAAACCGAAATCCACATTCTTTTGCCCCATTCGACTTCTTTCTTTTCTTTCAATTTCTCTAGTGCCGAAATTTGTTCTCTCTTCTTTCAATCCCTCTCATTGTGCCGAAAACACCAAGAGCTTCTTTCTTTTTTCTCTCATCTTGTACTAAAGCCGAAACTATTACCCTCCCTCTCTATTAACATCTTTTCTTCTTTTCTTTTGACCATAGCCGAATACCCCTTATCCATATTCTTCTTTTTCACCTCTTCTTTTCTTGTCAGTCGAAACCTGTTAAAGATTCAACCTTTGCCGAAAATTTTTCAAATCTTTTCTCATTTGCGTTGCCTACAAAAGCCGGATCTCGATTCATAGGCAGCGGCAGATTGATATCATCCATCTATTCCCAATCGGTTTTGGTAAGTGTCGAGGTAAGGGGTGATCATCTTCTCACGTTATTTTCTTTCGGAATTTCTTAACCAAAGCTGAATGGCTATTGGATTTATAGTGGTGCGCTTGGCCGATTGTAGGTAGGAGTGTAGCCGCATTCTGTTGATCTCTGGGATTTGTTTAGCTTGTGTTGTAAGCCTAAAGGTTTCAGGAGTGGTCGATTCATGTAAGAGATTTTATTTTGGGATTTAGTTTCTTATGGGTGGTTTCACTGCGTTAACCTGATTTAGTGATAAGGTGATATGGATCCTGTTACCAGCCGAACATTAGGAGGGGTCAGATCTGAGACCCCAGCCCCTAAGTTCAAAAGGAGAGCACTATATGCGGTTCGTGACTGGCCACTTGGGTGTGGACCAGCATCTGAGCAGGAGAGTGGGCAGATCGTGGTGGTGTTGATTGACAACAGCATCAGCGTAGATAGTGTCATATTGCGAGTAATCAGGTGTGTGACTCTTACACACTTCGTAGGGTAATATGATTTTGTTATGTGATTTGTTAAATGCCGGAATAATGGCGTAAAACGATGTTTTACGATGTGCTACCCTTATGGGTATAAGCGAGGACTCCGGGTAAGTCCATTCTGATTTGGTTAATATTAAATGCCTCGGTTAAGTTGCATAAGTTATGATATGATATCCTTGTATGTTTCGCATAATATCTATGCCATGAAAAGTATGTTCATTGATGTGGGTATGATGAGAGGAGGGGGAAGGATGATTTAGATTGTCACCAGTTGTGTTGACCACACAGTGGGTTGGCCTCGCTTTACATATGTTATTGTGACTAAGTCTTGTGGTTTTGACCACTAGTGGTGTTGACCACATCTATTATCTGTGACTTCGGTCACCAGTGGTGTTGACCACATATAACAATTTTGTGACTCGTCCCTGTGGCTTGATACCACCATGGGTTGGCCCCACATAGCGATACGGGATTATCACCAATGGTGTTGACCACAAGGTGGGTTGGCCCCACCATATTATTTGTGACTCCGGTCACCAGTGGTGTTGACCACATGATTATTATTTGTGACTTCGGTCACCAGTGGTGTTGACCACACGTATATGATTTGTGACTCCGGTCACCAGTGGTGTTGACCACATGGGGTAGATACAGGAGTTTCGGATGGATAGGTTTTGGGTTGCATGGCATACATATTGATTTATGAACAGTGTATGGGTTATATTTTTGGGATGGGGATTTATGCACTGAGTCTCGGTGACTCACCCCTTTCCTTTACATATTTCAGGTGACCCGTAGGTCACGGATGCGGAGCCGGGACGGACTCGAGGTGGCCATTGCATTTGTATTCGGGCTTTGTTTTAAATTACTCTTTTGGTTTTACTTACTTTAAATTTGGTTTTTGGTTGTAATAAGGCCATCTAGATTATTACTTCGGGATTACTAACTTTGTTAATACGTTTGAAATTGCGATTAATCATAAAAAAAGACTCGGCTAAAATGGAGAAAACTAATAAAATGAATGTTTTCCAAAACTTTTTGCAGCTTAACAAGACTTTCAAAACCTTACCATCGGGTAAAAGGGCAAGCAAGTAGTAACAAACGAGTTAATTCGATTTTCTTTAAACAAAACTCTGAAATGACTTAACAATCTACCCCAACTTGTCCCTGTTTTCTACAGACAAAACGTTTCTTTTACGATTTAACACAACAATTGGTTTTGCACACTAGAACGATTTTTCCCTGTGACATGCTAGATTTGGTCGTAACGTTTTGACCGGGTTTGGGGTGTTACAATTGTGGTATCAGAGCCAAGCCCAAAAGCTCGACTGTGGGCTCGAGGCTCAAAATGTTTCAATAATTGGTTTACAAAGTGGTCTTAAATAGAAATGCATGATTTTGGGAAGCATGGCACCGAGTCTCCGGCACCGATCCGCCCAGGTAAGTACACCGAACTACTGTGTACTTGATTATGATGATTGTGATATGATTAATAGTAATAGGAGATTACGTTAGAGACTGAGACCATAGGGTTGCGTGAATTTGCGAAAACAACTACTCCATTAAACTATTCATAAAACTGTGTTGTAATAATAGTGGAATAAGTCTAATTCATAAAATTTCTTAAACCAGATTAATTCGTAAACGCTGGTCATGAGTACCCGAGGACGTGGTCATAACACGCGTGGACGAGGTAGAGGTAGAATGGCTCTGTCTGAGCCAGCTAGGTCTGGCCATGGGTCGGGAAATGATGTACCGTCGTCGCCAGCTGTGGGCGTGGAGTTTCAGGATCAGACATGGGGTGATGACGCAGTGTCACAGGCGATGCTGTGGGTTCTGGAAAGAGTAGCTAGAGCAGGTGGAGGTATGAGGGCTCGGAAATCTGTGTCAGAACGACTTCGGGCTAATGGAGCTGAGGTATTCAGGGGTGTATATGGAGTGGCTCCTAATAAGGCTGAGTGTTGGCTGGAGGCGACAGAACGTATCATGGACGACTTGGACTTTACGGCTGAGGAAAAGCTGAAAGGGATAGTGCCTCTTCTCTAGGATGAATCTTATCAATGGTGGCTCACAGTCCGGAATGGCGCGATAGCTGATGACCTCACCTGGGAGTTCTTTAAGGTAGCTTATCAGAAAAAGTATGTTGGGTCTAGTTATATTGATGCACAGCGTAAGGCGTTCTTGAATTTGGTCCAGGGGAATAAGTCGGTATCGGAATATGAGGCGGAGTTCCTTCGGCTGAGTCGTTATGCTCAGGGTATTGTGGCTACGGAACACGAGCGCTGTGTCAGGTTCGAGGATGGCTTGAGAGATGAGCTACGAATGTTGATTGTACCACAGTAGGAGAGGGAATTTGCTGTTTTGGTGGAGAAGGCCAAGATAGCTGAGGGGGTGAAGCAGACGATAAGATAGAATCAGGATAGACGCCGGAATAAGAGGAGTTCTGGGTCGTCAGGGTCTGCTGGGAATCAGCAGAAAAGGGCTAGATTTGACGGCCGAGTCAAGCTGCAAGGCCTGCTGTTACTGCCCAATGGTCGCCGCGGTGTGCTCAATATGGGAAGTCTCATTTTGGAGAGTGCTGGACAGGGAAGAAAGGGTGCTTCGAATGCGGGTCAATGGGGCACCGGATAAGAATCTTCCGCGGAGATTAGCTAGGATCCAGCCTGAGAGTCAAGGGCGTGCTCAGTTCAGAAATGGGGGACAGCAGCAGCAGAGAGGACGAAGTTCAGTCAGAGGTGGTAATGGTAATGGACGAGGTCGCGGAGCACCAGGCAGAGGTGTTGGGAGCTCAGAGGCAAGACAGCCTGGGTTGGTCTATGTAGCGAGGCGTCGAGAGGAGGGCGACGCACAGGACGTCATAACCGATACGTTCTTAATATTTGGACTACCTTATATTGCTTTAATTGATGTTGGTTCGACGCACTCGTATATTGCCAGTAGCATAGTGGAAACTCTGAACTTAGCCTTTGAGATTTCTTCTAGGGAGATGACAGTAATTAGTCCTCTAGGTCACTCTGTTGAAGTAAACAAACTTTATAGGGATGTACCCCTAGAACTCCAAGGGGTACTGTTTTTGGCTGATCTGATGGAACTGCCATTCAGGGAGTTCGATTTGATCCTACGGATGGACTGGTTAGTGAAGTATCAAGCGAGTTTGGACTGCGCAGCTAAGCGTATGGTATTGAGAACCGTCGAGGGTGAAGAGGTGGTGATGATAGGTAATAGAAGAGATTATCTATCCAATGTTGTGTCCGCACTGAAGGCTGAGAAGATGGTGAGGAAGGGATGTGAGGCGTACATGGTTCATGTTTGTGCATTGGGGGCTAAGGAATCAACGGTAGGGAGTGTCCGAACGGTGACGGAGTTTTCTGATGTACTTCCAGAGGAGCTTCTGGGTCTGCCTTCAGATCGTGAGGTCGAATTTGGAATAGACTTATTACCAGGAACCGTGCCAGTGTCTATTGCCCCATATAGGATGGCGCCGAAGGAATTAGTGGAGTTGAAAGCACAGATTCAGGAATTGTTGGACCGGGGTTTTATCCGGCCGAGTGCTTCACCTTGGGGAGCACCTGTGCTTTTTGTTAAGAAGAAAGATGGTACGATGCAGATATGTATAGATTATGTAACACCCCTTACTCGAGACCATCGCCGGAATTAAGTAAGAGGCATTACTAGACTTGACTACAAATTTAAAACATGAAAATCTTAAAGCTGTCAAACTGCATTGTGCCGACTAATTTGGCTATAACTCGAGTTACAAAATTTGAAATTCAGATCCGTAAATTTTCCTTGAAAGTAGACTCATATATATATTCACCATAATTTTTCTAGAATTTTTCATGTGGCCAATTAGTACAGTTTATTCTTCAAAGTTACCCTTATTACACTGCTGGACAGTTCTGACCTGTCCATATAAAAATGCAGTTATCTGATTTCACAATTTTCCAATGGTGTTCTTATTTATACCAATGAAAAATAGACTCATTTAGGATTCTACACATATAAACCATGATTCCTAATTATTTTTGTACAATTTTTGACAATTTTTCCAAAACAGGACAGTGACTCACGAATTCATTCAGAACAGGTTTCGTTCAAACTTAATTATCTCATAAGGTATAAATCATTTTCCTACTCTATTTCTTTTATACAAAAATAGACACACTAAGGTTCAAATTCATAACTTACTCGTCTCCAAATTCAATATACCCTATTTTTGGTGATTTTCCTAACTCGCGTCACTGCTGCTGCTACAAGCTGTTTTATTTCATTCTTAAAAATAACTAGCTCCTACCCGAACCTCCTTACTTCTAAATTACAAGGATTCAATTTATTTTCAAACATTTCCTTAGTAAAACGATTAACTTGTTTAGGAATGCATGGACATTGCCATCATGAACCAACTTACATCAAAACACCCAACGTACTTAACAAAAATTTAGCCATTTTCGCATGGCTATTCTTTTTAGTGTTTACACGTGAACCGTAGAATTTCCTCAAACGAACCAAGCCTATCCTATACATGCCTTCGTTTAAAAACCAACCCAAAATGAAGGAGTACCCAAAATGTAGGTTGATAGTGTGAGCGACTTTCCAACGATCCCGGTGAGCTTGTGGCTTGCTCCTAATCTATAAAACAGAGGAAACATCTCACACGAGTAAGCTTACTAGCTTAGTAAGTCCTAACTCATTTAAATTAGAACATTTAATTATTTATGAAGATAAAGCAGTCCACATATGGCATTCTACATAAACAACTAAGAAAATAGTTTACACAAGGCCAAATATTAATAATTCGAAACCTACTTTCATAGCAGTTATACATGCAAATCAATTGTCCCATAATAGCATGTTCTAAGCTCGTCTTCCGTCAAATTACATTCATCAATGGCAATTTGGCACAAGTAATATTTAACATAACATACCTCACATACTTACCCGAACTATATTCTTGACAATTTAGTTCTAATTGTCTTGACAAGGATTAAACTCCTCTTAGGTAAATTTCATCACCGGCATCAAGCCTGCTAGGCGTAAAAGCCTGAAAAGTAACACCGGCGCAAGGCCTGCTAGGCGTAAAGCCCGATAGGTAACACCGGCACGAGGCCTGCTAGGCATAAAAGCCCGATAGATAACACCGGCACGAGGCCTGCTAGGCATAAAAGCCCGATAGATAACACCGGCACGAGGCCTGCTAGGCATAAAAGCCCGATTGTCAAAATATCTTTACATGCTTTTCACATTTTCACTATACATATCGAATCATATACCTTTATTACCATTGCATTTAATAAATTAGAAATCAATCAAACCCATCACTATCACAATCGACCAACTCATGGTTTTGTACCAAGCTTATACAATTTATATCATTCACTAGATGTGTAAAGAATCTTTAGATATAAGGTAGCTCAAAAACTTACTTATTCACCTTGCATTAGCCAAAATAATTTCCATCACATTCTCAACTTAAAACATCACCGATATGTCAATATACATTCGGCCATGATGTAATTAGACATTAGCATTCATAAATTTGTAATAGTCAAGATAACCATAATTAACTCTTTGACATGATTTAACTAAAGGACTTACCTCAGTTGTCGATAAGCCGTGCAAATCGGCTACTCGATAATCTTTGTTTTTCCTCGATCTTGATCTTTCTCTTTTTGTTCCCGATCTAATTTGGTTCAATTTTAACCAATTAACCACACGTCCATTCAATTCAAGAACAAAATCATAAAATACATAATTTCAAGACATAACAATGTGCATTCGGCATACATCCCCTACTTTGTTCAAGTGCATTCAAATTATTATGGAGCACTTTGGTAGTAATTTCCTTGATGTATTTTAACTTACATCTTATCTTCTCATCTAGCCGTACCTTTACTTTATATAATTACACATATATATAATCAAATACATTAACTCAAATTCATTTTCCCTTATGGCCGAATATACTAGTTCCATACCCATGCATTTTCTTTCAACATACAACCAAGAAACAAGCTAACAACCACATCTAATTCAAGCATTTAACTAATCTAATTTAACCTATTGAACACCACAATAAAATTTCAATCCATTTGGGTCTCTTCTCCATGGCCGAATGGCCCTTAGGTGCCTAAGATTCTCTATAACTCTTCCATCCATCAAATTTACCCCCTTGCACTAGTTTACTTCAAGTAATCAAGTTTTAAACTTAGTTCACCCAATAACTTAACATCACATATAACAATCTTATATGGTAAATTTCATTATAAGAGAATGACCTAACAACAAAGCACATGAAGAAACATTTTCATAAATATTCCTCCCATTATTCGGCCAACTAGTAGGATACCCTCAAGCCAATCAACATAATCTTCTTAAACATGCTCTAGATACTTCTTCTCAAGTTGTCTAAGTTCATTTATACAACAAAGTACAAACTCTCATCCATGGCCGAATTCCTCATGTTTGAGATCAACCATTTTCTACTTGTTTTTCCCTAATGGTCAAAGAAATCAACTCAAATCTAAGGGTAGGCTATCAAGCTAAGATTCAACTCTTACCTTGATTCCCACATGCATGGCCGAACCTCATCTTACCAAACTTAACAAGCTTTGCTTGTTTCCAAAGGGAATAAATCAAGAAATCAAGCCACATCAAGATAAATTATTAAGGTGAAGTTCAAACTCTTACCTATACTAACACATGCAAGGGCCGATTGAAGAAGATGAAAGTTCTTCCCTCTTCTTGATGGTGATTTCGGGTGGATGTTGACTAAGGGAAGAAGAAAGAAATTTTCTTTTTGTTTAAATCAATATTCATCCATTTAGCATGCTTATGACAATATAATACTTTAAAAATATAAAATGCATAGAAAGCATATTATTCTAGCATGCTTGCCGTCCACCTTATTTAATTATGGGGGATTTGACATGCAAATCCCCATGTTTTATAGACAATTCACTTAGCTCCCTTTTTAGTAATGCCCACTACATTGGTCCTTTTTGCAATTTAGACCTTTTTAACAAATTAAACACTCAAATAGCTAAAATTTTCTACGAAATTTTCACACTCACTAAAACACTCATAACAAACACAATACATAATATCATAATATCTTTTAGGCTCGGATTCGTGGTCCCGAAACCACCGTTCCGATTAGGGTCAAAATTGGTCTGTTACAGATTACCGACAGCTGAATAAGTTGACGATCAAGAACAAGTATCTATTGCCGAGGATAGACGATCTGTTCGATCAACTTAAGGGTGCATCAGTCTTCTCTAAGATTGATTTAAGGTCGGGGTATCATCAGCTCAAGGTAAAGGAGGCCGATATTCATAAGACAGCGTTTCGCACTCGTTATGGGCACTACGAATTCTTGGTAATGCCGTTTGGGCTGACCAATGCTCCGGCAGCATTCATGGATATGATGAATCGGGTGTTTCAGCTGTACTTGGACCGGTTTGTAGTAGTATTTATAGACGACATTTTGGTGTACTCGAGGTCGGAGGAGGAACATGATGAGCATCTACGTATGGTTTTACAGATCCTAAGGGAGAAGCAATTATTCACAAAGTTTAGCAAATGGGAGTTCTGGTTGAAGAAGGTAACTTTCTTGGGTCATGTGGTGTCAGCTGAGGGAATTAGAGTGGATCCTCGGAAGATTGAGGCGGTGTTGGATTGGAAACCACCTAGGTCGGTAGCAGAAATTCAGAGTTTTCTAGGTTTGGCAGGATATTACAGAAGATTTGTAGAAGGATTTTCTTTGATTGCAGCGCCGTTGACCAAGTTGCTGAAGAAAGGAGTTCTATTTGTGTGGTCAGACAAGCAGCAAGAAAGTTTTGATAAGTTAAAGAGGATTCTGACAGAAGCTCCGGTTTTGATTCAACCTGAGGCAGGGAAAGAGTTCATGGTTTACTGTGATGCGTCGCATACTGGTCTTGGATGTGTGCTGATGCAAGAGGGTAAGGTAGTGGCGTATGCGTCTCGGCAGTTGAGACCTCACGAAGTGAGTTACCCGACGCATGATCTGGAGTTGGCTGCAGTAGTTTTCACCCTGAAAATTTGGAGACATTACCTGTATGGGGAGAAGTCTATAGTCTACTCGGTCCACAAGAGCTTGAAGTATCTGTTGACACAGAAAGAGTTGAATTTGAGGCAGCGAAGGTGGATTGAGTTGTTGAAGGACTACGACTGCTCGATTGAATGTCACCCGGGTAAGGCTAACGTAGTGGCTGACGCATTGAGCCGCAAGGTGCTAGCGGACTTGAGAGCGATGGTTGCTCACTTGAGTCTGTACGATGACGGAAGTTTGCTAGCAGAGTTGCAAGTGAGACCGTCATGGGTTGGTCAGGTTAAGGAGAAGCAGTTGGATGATGAAGTTTTAAGTGCTCGGTGTTTGCAGGTGCAGAATGGTGGTTTGGAGGGTTATAGCTTGAGCAGTGAGGGTGTGCTGTGTTTTCAAGGGAAAGTTTGTAGGTCGAAAGACGTTGTGTTAAGGCAGAAGATTCTCCAGGAGGCACATAGCAGTCCATATGCTATGCATCCTGGGGGTAGCAAAATGTATCGGGACTTGAGAGAACAGTTTTGGTGGCCGAGTCTGAAACGTGAGGTAACGAAATTTGTGAGTAAGTGTCTGACGTGTCAGCAAGTCAAAGTTGAACATCAGGTACCTTCAGGTCTGTTACAGCCGATTAAGATTCCGCAGTGGAAGTGGGAAAGGATTACGATGGATTTTGCACTGGGCTACCCCTTACGTCTAGCAAGAAGGATTCAGTTTGGGTGATAGTGGATCATCTGACTAAGTCGGCTCATTTTATACCGATTAGAGTGGATTACTCGCTCCAAAGGTTGGCCAAGTTGTATGTGGCAGAAATCGTGAGACTGCATGGAGTGCCAATGTCGATTATCTCGGATAAGGATCCCAGATTCACGTCGAGGTTTTGGAAAGCTTTGCATCAGGCATTGGGTACAAGACTGGATTTCAACACAGCATTTCATTCGCAGTCAGATGGACAGTCGGAAAGGGTAATCCAGATTTTAGAGGATATGTTGAGGGGTTATGTGTTGGATTTCAGGGGCAGTTGGGAAGAATATCTGCCGTTGGCAGAATTCGCGTACAATAACAGTTACCAGGCGAGTATCCAGATGGCACCGTATGAAGCGCTGTATGGGCAGAAGTGTCGCACTCCAACGTGTTGGACAGAGTTGGGGGAGCGTCAGTTGTTGGGTCCAGAGTTAGTGGCTGAGACAGAAGATAAGGTCAAGTTGATTCGGGCTCGTCTGAAGGAGGCTTCGGACATGCAGAAGTCTTATGCCGATCTTAAGCGAAGGGATATAGAGTTTGCAGTGGGTGACAAAGTCTTTCTTAAGGTATCGCCATGGAAGAAGGTGCTGAGGTTTGGTCAGAAGGGCAAGCTGAGCCCTAGGTTCATCGGGCCGTATAAAGTATTGAAGCGTGTGGGACCAGTAGCTTACTAGCTCGAGTTGCCAGCAGAATTGAGTCAAATTCATGACGTGTTTCATGTTTCAATGCTTAGGCGCTATCGATCGGATCCATCGCATGTTGTGCCAGTGGAGGAGATTGAGGTGAGTCCGGATTTGTCCTTCGAGGAAGAACCAGTGCAGATTCTGGATCGGGACATTAAGGTCTTGCGTAGGAAGTCTGTTCCTTTCGTGAAGGTTCTTTGGCGGAATCATGGAGTTGAGGAGGCCACGTGGGAGCCAGAGGATGTGGTGCGGCAACAATACCCTCAACTCTTTTGACCAGGTAATTTCGAGGCCGAAATTATTTTTAAGGGCGGTAGAACTGTAACATCCTTAAATCGAGGTCTCTGCATTTTTTGGTATCTTTGCATGTGTTAGTATGATTGCTGTGCTAGTTTAGGGTGTTTTGGGGTTCTGGCATGAGCTTGGGGTAGGCTTAGGCCATAATAGGAATTTTTGTTTTAAGTGCTTGGAAGGGGAGCTGCTAGAGCTAGGGGGTTAAGTATATTTGGTAGCAGGTTATGACAAAAGGAATCAATTGGAAAAGTGGCAAGGAGGCGCCACTTAAGCACAAGGGAGATGACGCCATATGCAGGGGGGAGAGCCTGGGATCGAGCAGTAGAATCCCCCTTTCTGCTAATTCTTTTTGACGCCAAAATCAGGGAGAAGGTGTGCTCAGGAGGGACTCTGATGGATGATATGGATTGAGTCAACATATTCAAAATGGATGGAGAAGAGAAAATGTAGGAATTTGACTCATTCAAATGGGTTTGAATGAGTGGATGAGAGGAAAATAAGGAGGAAAGGAGGGGATTGAGTGGGGGGAGTTCTTAGCCGAAATTTGAAGGGAGTTTTGGTGGGCATTTCGGTTTTGGAGAGTAGTAGGGTGTGTGTCGAAATTTTGGTGTGTGGGTTCCTCTCAATTGCCGAATTCCCTTTACTCATTTTCTCTCCATTTTGGTTCAGAAACTAAAATCCACATTCTTTTGCCCCATTCGACTTCTTTCTTTTCTTTCAATTTCTCTAGTGCCGAAATTTGTTCTCTCTTCTTTCAATCCCTCTCATTGTGCCGAAAACACCAAGAGCTTCTTTCTTTTTTCTCTCATCTTGTACTAAAGCCGAAACCATCACCCTCCCTCTCTATTAACATCTTTTCTTATTTTCTTTTGACCATAGCCGAATACCCCTTGTCCATATTCTTCTTTTTCACCTCTTCTTTTCTTGTCAGCCGAAACCTGTTAAAGATTCAACCTTTGCCGAAAATTCTTCAAATCTTTTCTCATTTGCGTTGCTTGCAAAAGCTGGATATTTATTCATAGGCAGCGGCAGATCGATATCATCTATCTATTCCTAATCGGTTTTGGTAAGTGTTGAGGTCAGGAGTGATCATCTTCTCACGTTATTTTCTTTCTGGACTTCTTAACCAAAGCCGAATGGCTATTAGATTTATAGTGGTGTGCTTGGCTGATTGTAGGTAGGAGTGTAGCCGCATTCTGTTGATCTCTGGGATTTGTTTGGCTTGTGTTGTAAGCCTGAAGGTTTCAGGAGTCGTCGATTCAGATAAGAGATTTTATTTCGTGATATAGTTTCTTATGGGTGGTTTCACTGCGTTAACCTAATTTAGTGATAAGGTGATATGGATCCTGTTACCAGCCGAACATTAGGAGGGGTCAGATCTGAGACCCCAGCCCCTAAGTTCAAAAGGAGAGCAGTATCAGCGGTTCATGACTGGCCACTTGGGTGTGGACCAGCATCTGAGCAGGAGAGTGGGTAGATCGTAGTGGTGCCGATTGACGACAGCATCAGCGTAGATAGTTTCATATTGTGAGTAATCAGGTGTGTAACTCTTACACACTTCGTAGGGTAATATGATTTTGTTATGTGATTTGTTAAATGCCGAAATAATGGCGTAAAACGATGTTTTACGATGTGCTACCCTTATGGGTATAAGCGAGGACTCCGGGTAAGTCCATTCTGATTTGGTTAATATTAAATGCCTCGGTTAAGTTGCATAAGTTATGATATGATATCCTTGTATGTTTCGCATAATATCTATGCCATGAAAAGTATGTTCATTGATGTGGGTATGATGAGAGGAGGGGGAAGGATGATTTAGACTGTCACCAGTGGTGTTGACCACACAGTGGGTTGGCCCCGCTTTACATATGTTATTGTGACTAAGTCTTGTGGTTTTGACCACCAGTGGTGTTGACCACATC
Organism: Gossypium australe; assembly: GCA_005393395.2. Lineage (NCBI taxonomy): Eukaryota > Viridiplantae > Streptophyta > Magnoliopsida > Malvales > Malvaceae > Gossypium > Gossypium australe. The sequence continues at coordinate 57,352,157 of CM016616.1, read as the reverse complement.
TATTATCTATGACTTCGGTCACCAGTGGTGTTGACCACATATAACTATTTTGTGACTCGTCCCTGTGGCTTGATACCACCGTGGGTTGGCCCCACATAGCGATACGGGATTGTCACCAGTTATGTTGACCACAAGGTGGGTTGGCCCCACCATATTATTTGTGACTCCGGTCACCAGTGGTGTTGACCACATGATTATTATTTGTGACTTCGGTCACCAGTGGTGTTGACCACACGTATATGATTTGTGACTCCGGTCACCAGTGGTGTTGACCACATGGGGTAGATACAGGAGTTTCGGATGGATAGGTTTTGGGTTGCATGGCATACATATTGATTTATGAACTGTGTATGGGTTATATTTTTGGGATGGGGATTTATGCACTGAGTCTCGGTGACTCTCCCCTTTCCTTTACATATTTCAGGTGACCCGTAGGTCGTGGATACGGAGCCAGGGCGGACTCGAGGTGGCCATTGCATTTGTATTCGGGCTTTGTTTTAAATTACTCTTTTGGTTTTACTTACTTTAAATTTGCTTTTTGGTTGTAATAAGGCCATCTAGATTATTACTTCAGGATTATTAACTTTGTTAATTACGTTTGAAATTGCGATTAATCATAAAAAAAAACTCGGCTAAAATGGAGAAAACTAATAAAATGAATGTTTTCCAAAACTTTTTGCACCTTAACGAGACTTTCAAAACTTTATCATCAGGTAAAAGGGCAAGCAAGTAGTAACAAACGAGTTAATTCGATTTTCTTTAAACAAAACTCTGAAATGACTTAACAATCTACCCCAACTTATCCCTGTTTTCTACAGACAAAACGTTTCTTTTACGATTTAACACAACAACTAGTTTTGCACACTAGAACGATTTTTCCCTGTGACATGCCGAATTCGGTCGTAACGTTTTGATCGGGTTTGGGGTGTTACACAGAGCATACATATCAACGTACCTGAAACGAATGTACAATTCACATAATCATTTATTTCTCGGACTTTCCCGTTGAACCGTTCGGAACTAAATAGGATGCTCAGAGTGCTCGGAATAGTCGTACAATGCCAATGCCCAAACATGGTCTTACATGTATCTAGATATCGATGCCACTATCCCAAACAGGGTCTTACAAGAATCAATACGATGCCAATGTCCCGGACATAGTCTTATACGTAAATCTCATATCGTTGCCAATGTCCCAGACGTGGTCTTACACGAAATCTCGAATCAATGCCAACTTCCCAAACGTGGTCTTACATGATATCTCATACCAAACACCTATGTCATGACATATACTATCCTATCTATTCCTAGGTTTAAACGAGACTTCTCGAACATTGATACCTTGTCGACACATTCTCGGATTTCATAGACATAACATCTCAAGCATAATTCATAGCAATATAAATTTCTTAGGTACATAAATAACCCAATTCAACACATTTATTTGTATATCGACTTACCACGGATTCGGATATTTGATCGGATTAAGTTATTCGACAACTTTTGACTTTCCATGATCTAAATTCGTTTTCTTCGATTCTTGATCTATACATATTCAAATTTAACCCTTTTATTCATCAACTCATTCAATTCAATCTAAAAACACACATTTAGGGAAATTTACAAATTAGCCCTCACATTTTCACATTTGGACATTTTAATCCCTATTTCACAAAATACACAAAATACACAAAATCACCATATACCCATCCTTAGCCGAATATTCATGTAGCTCATACAAGTCCATACATTTCATTTATTTCACAATTTAGTCCCTCAAAATACTATTTTCTCAATTAAGTCCAAAATACTCAAGTTTATCAAAAACTCAAAGACAAACTATGTTAATCAAACTCACATCTTTCATATTTCATCATCAAACAAAATAAAGCTCATAAATTCATTCATGCACATTTCAAAAACATCATTAATTCACAAAATTGAAGGATGGGTTTTGAAGAACACGAAGCAACGATTGCAAAAACGTAGAAATTATCCAAAACCGATTAAAAACATACATTGAATTAAATCAAAAGCTAGCCGAAACCTAGCTTCGATTTCTTTTCTTCTTCTTTGGTATTTTCGACCAAATAAGATGATAATATTCATCTTTTAATTTGTTTGTTTTACTATAAATATATTAACACACATTTTACTAAAATAACCTTAGTAAAAATAACCATATATTTTATGTCCAAAACCGTCCATTAGCCATCCATTATCTTAAAAATGGTTTAATTGCCTCATAAGGCCTCCTAATTTAAAAGCCACATCAATTTGGCCATTAATCAAATAGAGAGCTACTTTTACGATTTACGCGATTTAGTCCTTTGCTCAAATTAAGCACACAAACAGACAAAATTTTCATACGAGACTTTCACACATGCTTAATCACGTATCATAGGCACAGAAAAATAATATTAAAATGTTTTACTGACTCGGATTTGTGGTCCCAAAACCACTGTTCCGACTAAGGTCTAAACCGGACTGTTACAGTTCACTGCATGACTGATATCTGTTACTGTTATGGGACAAGGCCCCACTGATTCTAATACTGAAATTGGGCAAAGGCCCTACTGATTACTGGCATTGTGCTGGGCTCAAGCCCAACCATTTACTGTTACAGGAAAGGGCTTAGGCCTACACTGAACTGAACTGTTATTGTAACGGGCTCAAGCCCAAACTGTATTTATCTACTTTTTAATTGATTGTTTTCTTGTTAGGGGATTACACATTGAGTTTTTGTAAACTCACCATTTCTTTTACCTGTACAGGTAATCCCCAGCCTTAGACGATTTGGAGCCGCAAGAGACTCGGAGGTGGCCACACGATCGCTGATGTTCTGCTTTAGACTTATTTGTTTAAATTTCTTATTGGGCTATTTATTCTGTAATAAGGCCTCTTAAACCTAAGTTATGTTATTTTGGCTTTATTTATTTGATACTTAACTGATAGTGATAGAATGCTGGTTTTCAAAAAGATTAACTGTTTTCAAAACATCGCGTTTTCGCAACATTTTTGGATGTTGCTTCCGCAACAAACAATGTTTTTAAAGTAAAGAAGTTTTAAACGGTTAGTAAATGGTTAAGATGATTTGAGTTTTAACAAAGAGATTTCAACTCAGAAATGATTTTCTACCAACAAGTCCAATTTTAGAAAGACACATCAACGTGACGCGCCAGATTTGGCCATAACGTCTACGCTGGGTTTGGGGTGTTACACATTTCATTCCGGTACGTATAGATTTCTCACTTGATAAATTAAATGAGCTATATTTTCTGAAATTGTGAGATTACATGGTGTTCCCCTATTTATTGTTTCTGATGGAGATCCGAGGTTTACATCAAGATTTTGGAAGAAATTACAAGAAGCTTTGGGTACCAAGCTGCATTTTAGCACCACGTTTCACCCACAAACGGATGGTTAATTCGAATGAGTTATTCAAATACTTGAGGATATGTTGGGTTGTTGCATTCTTGAATTTAAAGGTAGCTGGGAGAAATATCTACCATTGATTGAATTTGCTTACAATAATAGCTTCCAATCAAATATAAAAATGGCACCATACGAAGCTCTATATGGTCATAAATGTAGAACACTGTTGTACTGGACTGAGCTTAATGAGAATAAGATTCACGAGGTTGATCTGATCAGAGAAATAGAAGAAAAAGTGAAAGTGATTCGTGATAGTTTGAAAGCAGCTTTGGATCGACAGAAATAGTACGTAGACTTGGAATGGAAAGATATTGAGTTCCAGATTAGGGCTAAAGTGTTTTTGAAAGTATCACCGTGGAAAAAGATATTGCTATTTGGTCAGAAAGAGATATTGAGTCCGCGATTCATCGGACCGTATGAGATTACTGAGCGAGTTGGACCAGTGGCATATCGGCTGCCTTTACCGTCTGAGTTAGAAAATATACATAATGTGTTTCACGTATCGACACTATGAAGATATCGATCAGACCTTTCACACGTTATTTCTCCAACTGAAGTTGAGATATAGTCATATTTATCATACAGTGAAGAACCAATTCGAATTTTAGCTCGCAAGATCAAAGAGATGAGAAATAAGAGAATAGTGTTAGTGAACGTATTGTGGAATCGACACGGACTTGAAGAAGCTACGTGGGAACCCGAGGATGCTATGAGAAAACAATGCCCGAACCTATTCACTGGTAAGATTTTCGGGGACAAAAAATCCCTAAGAGGGGGAGAGTTGTAACAACCCGTTGTTGGTCAAATTGGAACAATGGTTTCAGGACCACAAATTAGAGATCAAAATATTTATTTTATTATTATTTTAACAGCATGATTGAGTGATTGTGTGAAAATTTCGTCAAGAAATTTTATCGTTTAAATGGTCAATTTGATAAAAAAAGAGTACATCGCGTAAAATGAAAAAACTGTCATTCTATTAGCTAAAGGTGTCTAATAGCTATAGAACCTTAAAGTTAAGGTCCTTAAGTGGTAAATAGACCATTACATTGATAGTGGATGATAGTGACATGGTATTTGATGTAATTATTAAATGTTTTAAAGGTTAAATAAGTAAATTATTTATTAATGGTTAATTAAATTAAAACAAAGCCAAATTTTCATCATCTTTTATCATCTTCAACCAATTCTTCAAGTAAAAATTGGGTTAGGGATTCGGAAACTTCAATCTTTGCAATTAGGTATATATTTTGTCCCATTTTTAATGATTTATATGTTTTTTGTAACCATTGCTTCGTATTCTAGCTAGCTCGTACCTTTCATTTTGAAACTGTTAAAGATTTTGAGATTTTATGTGTTCTTTGAAGTTTAATGATGAAATATGAAAGCTTGATGATATTTTTACATGTTTTGTTAAGTGTTTTTTGATGAAAATGCATAATAGGGATTAAATTGTGAAAAAATGCAAATTGAGTGGTTGAAATGTGAAATAAATGGAAAATATGGGCTACTAGGGGTATATTGGTAATTTAGCAAGCACAGGTTTTATTGGAATAGTGTGAATTTTGTGTTTTTTTAAATAAGGACTAAATTGTAAAAGTTATGAAATACTTGGGGCAAAAGTGTAAAAGTGCTTTAAAGTGTGATATGGACTAAATTGAAAGAATATGTGATTGAATATGTTAATTTTGTATTCGTATAGATCAAGAAAGGAAGAATTCAGATCTAGATCGGGGGAAAAGCAATGTTATTGAGTAGTCGACTCGATTCGTCATTTTCGTATACGAGATAAGTTCGTATAATTGAACTTAATTGTGCAATTGTTTAATTGATGGATAGAATTCAGATTGTATGTATTCTATTCGTTAAATTTGGAAATATTGAATCTAAATGTACAGTTTAAGCATATGAGTTGCGGAATAAGACCATTGCTGGGCTATGGCAAATCGGAAAATAAGACCATAACCGGGTTATGGCATATGAATGTAAGACCACGACAGAGCCTTGGCAATGTACGTACAAGACCATAGTTGGACTATGGCATCGAAAAACCAATGAATTTGTATCATAAGTATTTATAATCCAAAGTGGTTTGATAAGAGAATTCTCGAGAGATAGATAAGTATCGGTATAGGTATGTACAGAAAACTACTCAAGTAATGTGTTAGAATATGTTGAAGACCTATGAGTTAGGATGTGGTTTAACTATATGTTAACTCGTTGATTAATGCTGTAAGTGCTAATTATGTTATTTGTTTCGAAAATGCTAATAAATTTTGAGATTATTCCATATTTACATACGAACTTACTAACCTTTATAGCTTACTCTGTTTAATTTCTTTTATGTTTTATAGTTAACTGATAACCCGAAATTGGGGATCGTCAGGAACTTCATTGCACCATCAGACATCTATTTGGTGCTTTGAGTTGTGTAAATATGGTATATGGCATGTATAGGCTTGAGTCATTTTGATATGCTTGATGAATATGTATTTTGGGCCTTTTAAGTTGACTTGAGATGATGATTTGGTTAATGTTTAAAGATGTGTGAATGACTTTGTTTTGAATTAGGTATATTAACCTATAATGGATGAAGAAGGTTGAATTGGTAATGCATATTTGGTATGGTTTTATTGAATGAATCATATATGTGAATTATGGTAAATGAACCATATTGTTGATGTTGTTTTGGGTTATATTTGAGTAAGTGAAATGGTTGTATTTGTATAGCATGAAATGTGCATGAATTGGGATTGATTTGGCTGCATATTTGTGTCTTGAAATGGTACCATTTGTACTTATGTAGGTATGTGCAAAATGGGGTGGCATATTGGCCTAACAAATGACCTATTTTTGTCCACACGGGCAGAGACACGTGCGTGTGTCTTAGCCGTGTGTGACACACGGTCATATTACATGACCGTGTGTCCCCTGGTGTTGAAATTAAATTAAAGTCAGTATACTCCACACGGTCTCACACACGGGCGTGTGACTGGCCGTGTGGTACAAGTCAGTATACCCCCTAAATGGCACACAGTCTAGCACACAGGCGTGTGACTTGGCCGTGTTGCATATGTCAGTATACCCTCCAGTTTTGGCATGGCTTGGCACACGAGTGTGTGTGGCCACTTCAAAGGGTACACAGGGTTGACACACGAGCGTGTGGCTGGTCGTGTGACCAAGTCAAAATGTATGCCCTGTTTTCACATAGCTTGAGACACGGGCGTGTCTACTAGCCGTGTGAGGCGCACGGCCTATTCACACGGGCGTGTGACCCTGTTTACATGAAAAATTTCTAAGTTTCCAGAATTTTTGTATGAATTCAGTTTAGTCCCGAACCTCTTCTAAAGTATGTTTAAGGCCTCGTAGGCCCTTATAAGGGACAATGTGATTGTGATTAGATGATATTGAGTATGAATGCATAAATGTATGAGATATGTATGTTAAATGATATGTATTGATCGATACCTCGTAACCCTATTTCGGCGTTGAATACGGTTGAGGGGTGTTACATTTATTGGTATCAGAGCTACGATTTAGTCAATTCTAGGACTAACATAGCATGAGTGAGAGTCTAGCTATACATGCCATGTAACACCCCTTACCCGCTTCCGAAGCCGGGTCCGGGTTTGAGGCATTACCTAACTTATCTCACTTAACATCTCAAAACGGGCTATAAAATTTCATTTAAGCCTATTACTTATTCAATCTCGGCCTACGAGGCCTTAACCATACCTCCGAGAGGTTTTGGAACTAATCTCAAAACTTTTACTAACTCAAGAAACTTTTCAACAAAACAGGGGCCACACGCCCGTGTTGAATTAGGGACACGCCCGTGTACCCCTAAGGCATGCCCGTGTCTTCCACCCGTGGTCAATACTGACTAAATAAACACGGCCTTGACACGCCTGTGGCCTTGTCCCGTGTGCCAAACCTTGACATTCTGACTTATCCACACGGTCTATACACACGCCCGTGTGCTTCAGCCGTGTGGTGATTAGTAGGCTATCTACCAAGCCCTTTACCATGCTTTCTTGCATACATTCAAACACCATCACATAACATCACATTATAGACCTCAAATTGATAATCCAAGCTATTTCATACTTAAAGCATCTAGGACCTCATATTTTGCAACTTATTTAATTTAGTCCAAAAGTCAAATTGGACAGTTTATGCCTAAAACTTCTTCATGAAATTTTTACACATGCATACGGACATATCATAAACCTCATAACAGTCATAAAATAATTATTTCTACTTCAGATTCGTGGTCTCAAACCACTATTCCGACCGCCCTAATTCGGGATGTTACATGCCATGATAGTGTGATGATTCCTGACAGCTTAAATTGTGTTTTCGTATAGTAATGAATCCCGAATGAGCAATAGCTGATGATGTAGAGAGTAATGCGCCCACTCTTGCTCAAGGGACAGCACCTTCCCAATCTAGACCCGTGTCTAGTAGTCACGGAGGTGAGGCTAAAGAAGCCTTTTTCCAGCTGGTGAATGAGTGGTTCACTCAATACGTCCAGACAAATCTGGCCGCTCAACAGCCTCCACCCTCTTTTATTCCTCAAACTGTACCTGTAGCTCCTCAAGGAGTTGAGCTTTTAAGATTGAATAAGCCTCTAGTTGATAAGATCCGTAAACACGGGGCTGAAGAGTTCATGGCTAATGTTGATGATGACCTTGAGAAAGCTAAATTCTGGCTTGAAAATACTATTCGAGTGTTTGATGAACTTTCATGTACACCAGCTGAATGCTTAAAGTGCAATATTTCCATTCTGAGAGACTCTGCGTATCATTGGTGGAATACTTTAGTGTCGATAGTGCCGAGAGAGTGTGTGACATGGGAATTCTTTCAGACTGAGTTTTGGAAGAAATACATTAGTCAACAGTTCCTCGACCAAAAGCATAAAGAATTTTTAGAACTGAAACAGGGTCGTATGACTGTAACCGAGTACGAGAGAGAATTTGTACGATTAAGTAAATATGCCCGAGAGTATGTTTTGACTGAAGAGATAATGTGCAAGCGGTTTGTTGATGGGCTGAACAAAGACCTTAAACTTCTGGTCGAGATATTGGATTTAAAAAAATTCGTTGTGTTAGTCGAACATGCTTGCAAAGCTAAAGAATTGGGCAAAGAAAAGAGAAAGGCTAATTCAGAAGCTAGAGATTCGACAAAGAGATTGATGAATAAACCCTATCACTCTTCATCAAAGAAATCTCGAGATTCGTATAGTCGATCAAATGCACCAGTGGAGTACTCTAATAGAGATCATGGGAAGAAAATTACGGGTAATGTATCGGGATTTCTGTTTTCTGGCTAATCTGATGTTATTGCCTTTCGATGAATTTGATGTGATTCTGGGTATGGATTGGCTAACAACGCATGATGCTATAGTGAATTGTAGACTGAAGACAATTGAACTGAAATGTCAGAATAATGAGATTATTAGAATTGAATCTGATGATCTGAATAGTTTGCCAGTTGTGATCTAGTCCATGTTAGCTCAGAGAATTGTGAGAAAGGCGTGTGAAGTTTATCTTGCTTATGTACTTGATACAAAAGTGATAGAAACAAAGATTGAATTAGTTCTAGTTGTTTGCGATTATCCAGATGTGTTTCTAGAAGAGTTACCGAGTTTGCCACCGATCAGAGAGGTTGAGTTTGGTATTGAATTAATACCAGGAACAACGTCGATATCGATAGCTCCGTACACAATGGCTTCGACAGAGTTGAAAGAATTGAAAGCTCAGATACAAGAGTTAATGGATAGAGGTTTTGCACGACCTAGTTTTTCTCCCTAGGGTGCACCGATGTTATTTCTGAAAAAAAGATGGCACGATGAGAATGTGTATAGACTATTGACAGCTCAACAAAGTGACGATCAAGAATAAATACCCTCTGTCGTCAATAGATGATTTGTTTGATCAGTTAAAAGGGGCAAAAGTGTTTTCGAAAATTGATTTGAGATTGGGTTATTACCAGTTACGAGTTAAAGACTCAGATGTGCCAAAGACTGCATTTAGAATAAGGTATGGACACTACGAATTTCTTGTTATGCCTTTTGGACTAAAAAATGCACCTGCTATTTTTATGGTCTTGATGAACTGGATTCTCAGGTCGTACTTAAACCGATTCATAGTTGTATTTATTGATGACATTTTGATTTACTCTCGTGATGAATCTAAGCATGCCGAGCGTTAGAGAATCGTGTTACAAACTTTGAAAGATAAACAGTTGTTTGCAAAGTTCAACAAATGTGAGTTTTGGCTACGAGAGGTTGGTTTCCTGGGACATATAGTTTCAGCCGCAGGTATCCGAGTTAACCCGAGCAAAATTTTTGCGATTATAGATTGGAAGCCTCCGAGAAATGTATCCAAAGTCCGTATTTTTCTGGTACTAGCCGGCTATTATAGACGATTTGTGAAAGGCTTCTCAATGATTGTGATACTGATGACACAATTGCTTCAAAAAGATGTTAAATTTGAGTGGTTAGAAAAGTGTTAGCAGAGTTTCGAGCAGTTGATAGCATTATTGACTGAAGCACCAGTGTTGGTTCAGCCTCAGTCGGGTAAAGAATTCGTAGTTTTCAATGATGCATCGTTAAATGTCTTGGGTTGTGTCTTGATGCAGGAAGGCAAAGTTATAGCTTATGCCTCGAGACAGTTGAAGTAGCACGAAAACAATTATCCAACGCATGATCTAAAGTTAGTCGCGATAGTGTTCGCATTGAAAATTTGGCGTCACTATTTGTTTAGTGAGAAATGACATGTTTATACCGATCACGAAATTTTGAAATATCTAATGACTCAGAAAGATTTGAATCTGCGACAGTGAAGATGGTTAGAATTGTTAAAAGACTATGAATTAGTGATTGGCTATCATCAGGGGAAAGCTAATGTAGTTGCTGATGCTTTGAGCAGAAAGTCCTTATTTGCTTTACATGCTTTGAACACACAATTAGCTTTGTCTGACGACTGTTCAATAGTAGCCAAGTTGAAAGCAAGACCGTTATTTCTACAGTAGATTTGTGAGGCTCAAAATTTGATAATGATTTGCAAGCAAAACGAGCTCAGTGTGAATCGACTTCTGATTCAGAGTTTCGAATAGGGCCTGATGACTGCTTGATGCTTCGTGATAGAATATGTGTACCAAGAAATTTTGAGCTCATCTAGAAGATTCTAAACGAAGCACACAGTAGTTGTTTATCAGTACATCTGGGAAGCACGAAAATGTATAATGATTTGAAACAGCTTTATTGGTGGCACGACATGAAACGTGATATAACCTAATTTGTTTCGAAATGTTTTATTTGTCAGCAAGTCAAAGCTGAGCATCAAGTGTCGTCAGGTTTATTACAGTCTATTATGATTCCTGAGTAAAGTGGGATAGAGTAACAATGGATTTCGCTTTTGGTTTGCCCTTATCTCCGAAAAAGAGAGATGCGATCTGGGTTATTGTTGACAGATTGACGAAATCAGCTCATTTCATTCCGGAATGTACAGATTTCTCGCTTCAGAAATTAGCTGAGCTATAGATTTCTGAAATTGTGAGATTACATGGTGTTCCCCTATCTATTGTTTCGGATAGAGATCAGATGTTTACATCGAGATTTTGGAAGAAATTACAAGAAACTTTAGGCACTAAGCTGCATTCTAGCACCACGTTTCACCCACAAACGAATGGTCAATCTGAACGAGTTATTCAAATATTTGAGGATACCGTTGATTGAATTTGCTTACAATAATAGCTTCCAATTGAGTATAAAAATGGCACCATACGAAGCTCTATACGGTCGTAAATGTAGAACACCGTTGAACAGGACTGAGCTTAGTGAGAAAAAGATTCATGGGGTTGATCTGATCAGAGAAATAGAAGAAAAAGTGAAAGTGATTCGTGATAGTTTGAAAGCAGCTTCAAATTGATAGAAATTGTATGCAAACTTGAAACGGAAAGATATTGAGTTCCAGACCGGGGATAAAGTGTTTTTGAAAGTATCACCATGGAAAAAGATATTATGGTTTTGTCGAAAAAGGAAATTGAGTCCGCGATTCATCGGACTGTATGAGATTACTGAGCGAGTTAGACCAGTGGCATATCGATTGCCCATATCGTCTAAGTTAGAAAAGATAAATAATGTGTTTCACGTATTGATGCTACAAAGAAATAGACCAGGCCCTTCACACGTTATTTCTCCAACTGAAGTTGAGATACAGTCAGATTTATCATACAACGAAGAACCGATTCGAATTTTAGCTCACGAGATCAAATAGCTGAGAAATAAGAGAATAGCATTAGTGAAAGTATGGTGGCATCGACACGGAGTTGAAGAAGCTACGTGGGAAACCGAGGATGCTATGAGAAAACAATACCCGAACCTATTCACAGGTAAGATTTTTGGGGACGAAAATCCCTAAGTGGGAGAGTGTAACAGCTCATTTTTGGTCAAATCGAAACAGTGGTTTTGGACTACAAATTCGATGTCAAAATATTTATTTTATTATTATTTTAATGTCTACAGCATGATTGAGTGATTGTGTGAAAATTTCGTTAAGAAATTTTATCATTTAAATGGTCAATTTTATAAAAAGAACTACATCTCGTAAAATGAAAAAGTGTCGTTCTATTAGCTAAAGGTGTCTAATAGCTATAGAACCTTAAATTTAAGGTCCTTAAGTGGTAAATAGACCATTAGTTTGATAGTGGATGATAGTGGCATGGCATTTGGTGTAATTATTAAATGTTTTAAAGGTTAAATAAGTAAATTATCTATTAATGGTTAATTAAATTAAAACAAAGCCAAATTCTCATCATCTTTTATCATCTTCAACTGATTCTTCAAGTAAAAATAGGGTTAGGGATTCAAAAACTTCAATCTTTGCAATTAGGTATGTATTTTGTCCCGTTTTTAATGATTTATATGTTTTTGTGATCATTGCTTCATATTCTAGCTAGCCCATACCTTTAATTTCAAAGCTGTTAAAGATTTTGAGAATTTCCATTGTTGAATCTCTGTGTTCTTTGATGTTTAATGATGAAATATGAAAGTTTGATGATAGTTTTACATGTTTTGTTAAGTGATTTTTGATGAAAATGCATAATAGGGATTAAATTGTGAAAAAAATGCAAATTGAGTGGTTGAAATGTGAAATAAATGGAAAATATGGGTTGCTTGGGGTATATTGGTAATTCGACAAGCACAGGTTTTATTGGAATTATGTGAATTTTGTGTTTTGTGAAATAAGGACTAAATTGTAAAAGTTGTAAAATACTTGGGGAAAAAGGGTAAAAGTGCTTTAAAGTGTGATATGAATTAAATGGAAAGAATATGTGATTGAATAAGTTAATTTTGAATTCATATAGATCAGGAAAGAAAGAATTCAGATTTAGATCGGGGGAAAATCAATGTTATTGAGTAGTCGAATAGATCCGTGATTTCTGTATACGAGGTAAGTTCGTATAATTGAACTTAATTGTGCAATTATTTAATTGATGGATAGAATTGAGATTGTATTTATTCTATTAGTTACATTTGGAAATATTGAAGCTAAATGTACGGTTTAAGCATATGAGTTGCGGAATAAGACCATAGCTGGGCTATGGCAAATCAAAAAATAAGACCATAACCGGGTTATGGCATCTAAATATAAGACCACGACAGGGCCTTGGCAATATACGTATAAGACCATAGTTGGACTATGGCATCGGAAAATCGATAAATTTGTATCATAAGTATTTATAAGCCAAAGTGGTTTGATAAGAGAATTCTCGAGAGATAGATAAGTATCGGTACAGGTATGTACAGAAAACTGCTAAAGTAATGTTGTAGAATATGTTGAGGACCTATGAGTTACGATGTGGTTTAACTATATGTTAACTCGTTGATTAATGCTCTAAATGCTAATTATGTTATTCGTTTTGAAAATGCTAATAAATGTTGAGATTATTTCAGATTTACATACAAACTTACTGAGCTTTATAGCTTACTCTGTTTAATTTCTTTTATGTTTTATAGTTAACCGAAGCTAACTCGGAACCGAGGATCATCAGGAACTTCATCGCACTATCAGACATCTATTTGGTATTTTGAGTTGTGTAAATATGGTATATGGCATGTATAGGCTTGAGTGATTTTGATATGCTTGATGAATATGTATTTTGGGCCTTTTAAGTTGACTTGTGATGATGATTTGGTTAATGTATAAAGATGTGTGAATGACTTTGTTTTGAATTAGGTATATTAACCTATAATGAATGAAGAAGGTTGAGTTGGTAATGCATATTTGGTATGGTTTTATTGGATGAATCATATATGTAAATTATGGTAAATGAACCATATTATTGATGTTGTTTTGGGTTATATTTGAGTAAGTGAAATGGTTGTAATTGTATAGCATGAAATGTGCATGAATTGGGATTGATTTGGCTGCATATTTGTGTCTTGAAATGGTACCATTTGTACTTATGTAGGTATGTGCAAAATGGGGGTGGCATACTGGCCTTGCAAATGACCTATTTTTTTCCACACGAGTAGAGACATGGGCATGTGTCTCAGCCGTGTGTGACACACGGTCATGTTACACGGCCGTGTGTCCCCTGGTGTTGAAATTAAATTGAAGTCAGTATGATCCACACGTTCTCACACATGGGCGTGTGACCCTGGTTTACATGAAAAAATTCTAAGTTTCTAGAGTTTTCGTATGATTTCGGTTTAGTCCCGAACCTCTTCTAAATTATGTTTAAGGCCTCGTAGGCCCTTATAAGGGAAAATGTGATTGTGATTAAATAATATTGAGTATGAATGCATAAATGTATGAGATATGTATGTTAAATGATATGTATTGATCGGTAATACCTCGTAACCCTATTCTTGCGTTGAATACGGGTGAGGGGTGTTACACTCGGGGCTAAAATATTGATAAATTGTGGCAAGTATCGATAATTCTCGTTGAATGAGATTTTGGTCGAGAAATAGAATGCTCAATTGGTATAATTTTTCCAAGTGGTATCGATACCACTTAAAGAAAATATCGATACCTTAATGTCAGAATCAATACCTACGGACATTTTAATGAAGTTTAACTAATTAGCCCTTGTGCATGATTCTGGCTGTATGAATGACTGATTAACGAATGATTTGCTTGTAACAATGTGAATTAACTAATTGGATGACTTAAAACTTATACTGGCGACTAAAGATGATCGTTTTACTTGAATCTAGCTTCCTATTCAATGTACATGAGACGAGAAGTACCAAATTGATAATTGGATAGTGTGATGAAGTCTCCGACAATCCCCAAATTCGAGCTAGCTTTGAACTCTCTATAAAACACAAAAAATTTAAACAAAGTAAGCTTTATAACTTAGTAACCTCGTATGAAATAAACTCAAACTAATCATAAATACACAAACCATCAATTTGAACATATCAACATGTAATTTATGTTAACTAACAAACCTTTCACATGTTTAATCATATGCTTATATGTGCACTTCACAATTTCTTCGATTTAAAGCTTATACGGTTCATGTACATACCTGTACCATCTCGTATCAATCTCATACTCAACCACATCTTTCATTTACCCATTGAACCATTCAGAATACTATCGGATACATGGGTAACTCGCACTCAAAGTGCCACATATATGGCCGAAGCTATCTTAATCACATATCACATATATGCTCACTCTCGAGCTATCAACGAGCCTACTCACACAAGCTGTGGGTCAAGACGTAGCTACACAGTGCTGCTCATACAAGCTGTCAAGTAACCACAACACATGTCGGTATCCTCAGCCACTGATAGGACATATAGGACTAGCACCCGGATCACATAATCACAATAAGTCCTAATAACATGTCATTTGTATCCTAATCTATTCCTAAGGTCCAACCGAGATTTCACACTTTTCGAATATTCATCAAACGTGTCCGTAGAGTCGTATTCACAACTCATACAATATAAAAGCATTAAAAACACAATTATAATAATGCTTATTACATACGAACTTACCTCGAATGTAAAAATGACGACACGTGGCGATTAGTCGAGAACTTTGCTTTTCCCTCGATCTAGATCCAAGTTTCGCTTTTCTTGATCTATATGTAATCAAAATTAACTTATTTAATTATCTCTCTATTCAATTTAGTCCAAATTCACATTAAGTCACTTTTACATATTTGTGCCTAATGTTTTACAACTTTTACAATTTAGTCCTTATTTCATAAAAACACAAATTCATGCAATTCAACCATAACCCATGCTAGCCAAATTTCAATTAGGTACCTAGCAGCCCATATTTTCCATTTATTTCACATTTTAACCACAAATTTTCTATATTTCACAATTTAATCCCTAATTTGCATTTTCACTAAAAATCACTTAACAAAACCTGTACATTTCACAACAAACATTCATAATCTATCATTAATGTAACACCCCAGACCCGACCTAGAAGTTAGGCCCGAATCTAGCGTGTCACATTGAAGTGTTTCTCAAAAACCGTGTTTTCATTTGCATTCGTTTATTTTCAAAACGTGGTTTATAAAAAAACTATTCCCTTTTCAAAATGTTATTAACCACTTAGTAAAATCTTTTCAATTGCGGAAGCTTAATTAAAATAAATGATTTATGGAAATATGATATTTAAAAATTAGGTTACAGAAACGTAGTGTTTGAAAGTAGTTATTGTTTTGGAAAAATCGTGTCCTACTTCTAGCAGATATTAAACATACTTAAGTAAATATCCCAAATAAAAGTTAAAAATAGAGAGGCCTTATTACAACCCAACTCAAAAACTGAAGTGCTTAAATAAGTGAACGAAATAGAAAAACATGTGTGGCTATGTGGTCGCCTCTGAGTCCCTCGCAGCACCGATCCTCCTAATGCTAGGGATTACCTGTACAGTTAAAAACGGGGTTAGTTTGCGAAAACTCAGTGTTTAATCCCCTTACCAGAGTAACAGTCAGTATACAGAAATAGAAACAGAAATAGTCTGGGCCAAAGCCCTTTAACCGTAACAGTACAATCTAGATCAAGGCTTACGTGGGCCAAAGCCCACTATAATATCATTTGGGTCATAGCCCATAACAGAATCAATTGGGCCTAGCCCAAACCAAAAACAGAACAAGTGGGCCTAAGCCCAGTACAGTGGAAGATCTCATAAACAGATATTCAACAGTATGAGGATGCATCCCACCCCGATCCAGCCAACACACCACCCGTACGGTAAATATAACCGGCACACAGCCTTGGGTAAATATGATCGACACAGAGTCATCGATATATATGTTAGGCACATAGCCACGGGTAAATACGATTGGCCCAAAGCCATAATCAAGATGGCACAGAGCCATATTTAGGTTGGCACAGAGCCATAATCAGATTACGCGGCTTTAAGCCGTCTGTCGGTCCATAGTTGTCTCATGCGACCCGTGCGACCTTACAGATCAATACTAGATCCACAGTCGTCTCATGTGACCCGTGCGACCCTATCAGAACTTCTTCCGTATCAATGTCCCAACCCCATGCAATATGCCGTGTATGTCATGCTCAATCATTACACGTGTATGCAAAATGGCCATTTTCAGTAACAGACATTTAGACATATATTAAAAGCATATCAGTCATACAACCACAGTTAAGTCAGTTTAAACACAGTCATACAATCCCAGTCAAATCAGTCATTTTACCCTATAAGGGTATTTCAGTAATCCTACCCTACAGGGGTATTTAGGTAATTTTGTAGATCGGAGGTATTTTGGTAATTTCACAAATTGGGGGTACTTCAATAATTTCACAAATCGGGGGTATTTCGATAATTTCACAAATCGGGGGTATTCCGATAATTTTGTAGATCGGGGGTATTTCGATAATTTCAAAAATTGGGGGTATTTTGATAATTTTACAAATCAGGGGTATTTCGGTAATTTTTTAGTCCTGGGGTATTTCGGTAATTTCACAAATAGGGGGTATTTTGATAATTTTACAAATCAGGGGTATTCCGATAATTTTGCAGACTAAGGTATTTCGGTAATTTCACAAATTGAGGGTATTTCAGTAATTTTCAAATCGAGGACTCAGCGACCCAACAGAAGGTTCGCCGTCGCCTCGAGCGACTTAAGTAACCTAAACAGTCACAACAGTGTAAATGGTCCTAAGGCCCATTATTCGGCCCAAGTAGGCCCACACGCTCGTGTGGCCCAATTAGCCCAGAAATAGCCTCGGTTATAGGAACAGCACAGTTCAAACCAATAGAAACTATATAACATGCATTTTATCCGTGTGGGGCCCACCAGCCCATTGCCCAAAAACGACCCTAGCCATGTGAACTACACTGCTTGATCTAACATTTACCACATTATGCAAATTTACTCCGTGTGGGGCCCATAGGCCCATTGGGCCCACACGGCCCATTTCGGCCCCAACGCGACCCAAAACGACCCAAGCCCATGAGAACACTCATGGTGGCCTCAACCATCTTACGCCCATATTCGTAGGCTCGGTCCACCACACGTGCGATCGCACGCTCGTGTGGCACCAGTCGCCAGTATTTCGGCTTCCTGGCATTTTGTCGATCTACAATCAGAAAGAGTGTGGTTACACACCTTTTTCGGAATAACGCAGAAACCCCTGAATGTCGAACCTATCATTACAGTAACTTCGGTTAAAACCTTAATACATGAATTGAAAGAGCCATTAATCAAAACCCATTCAAAAGATTACCTACCAATGCCTTACTTGAACGAGCGTGGATTGAACCTACTTAGATCCCCGACGAAAGAGGATTACAAACCCCTCAATGAATATTTGCTTAAGCAACGAGTCTCATTAAACAAAACTATTTCTAGAATATGACTTAAAATCCCAATACCAACATCATAAGGCAATCGGCCAACGAACTCAACTTACCCCAACTATACGATCGATTGACAACAGGAAGTTTTGAACGCCTCTGCCCACTTGAGAAACCCCTTACTTGAACTCAACGTCAGAAAAGGAGATTTCGACTGAATGCCAGAGGATAGTTGCTGAATCAATGACAAAAGTAAAGGTGAAAAGAATGCAGTATTTGGCTAGCTTCCCACAGAAAAGGGGTGATAACATATACAGATTGAAACAGACTAAAGAAGGGGAAAGAGAATTTTGGAAAAGAGAAGATGATGGATTCGGCCAAGTAAAGCAAATGAAAAGGAGAGAAGAGAAAAAACAAAGGGAGATTCAGTTATTGAAAGAAGAACCGACAAAATATTGGAGAAAAAGAAGAGGAAGATGTATTTGCCAACGCAGAGAAAAGGGTAGAGAGAAAGATAGAAAAACGATTCAGTATAGAGACAAAGAAGTAAAATTCGGTAAAAAGGGAAAGAAACCTCAATTGCATAAATCTCCCCACAAAAGAAAAATCGAGGTTGAACTAAAAGAATTCAGAAAACTGTACGGCTACACCATACGACACCAACGGCTTACTAGGAAAATTTCTTAATTCTGCCTCTACCAAAACCGAACTCCCCAAAGTCTAGATACCAAATCGGCACACACTTCCCTTCCCACTCAAATTCCTTTTTTCCCTCCATAAATCACTCCTTTAATCTCTCCACAATCTACTCCATGATTCTCTCCACAACAACCTCATCCATCAGAATTCTAATGCAACACAAACTCCAGCCATCCCAACTGCAAAATAAATACCCCATTATGCTGTGCCAACACTCGAACCTTAGGCCTCAAGGTTACTCCTCATGCCACCTTGCCACTAGACCACAAGCTCTTCTGTGACTTAAAACATGCGCAAATACTTATAAAGCCTATATGCTAGTGTCCAGATTCTTTTAAGAGCAAAATTTAAAATTCTACAAGAGCCAAGACTTGAACCCAGGCTCCCTTACAACCTTAATGACACCACAACCACTAGGCCACATGCTTCCTTGTGTCATAAATTCATCCAAAAATATTCTTAAAGCCTACCCACTAACGTCAAGGCTCCTTTAAGAGAAAACATAAATTTTTGCTAAAGCCCAGGTTTTAACCCAGGACTTCTTCAATACTTCTCAAGACCCTTAACCACCAAAGCAGACATACTTTTAGGTTATTCATATGCACAACTAAATTCCAATTCCTCCGGCACGCGAATCCCATTTCTTCTAGGCCCAAAATTCGGGGCGTTACAATTAAACATCAAAATACTCATGTATTCATCAATGGCAACATCTAAAATCTTTAACAATTTTGCAAAATAGTCCCTGGGCTAGCTAGACATAGCTGCAATGTTCTCAAAAACATAGAAATCATAAAAAACAGAACAAAAACGGACTTACAATTGAGTAATGAAATGATCAAACCCTAAATAGCTTCTATGGCTTCTTCTTTCTTTGTATTTTTTGGTGATGGCAAGACAAAATGAAAGCTTTTTCTTTTGTTTTAACTTATTTTATCTTAATTATTAACTAATTTACTATATTAACCTTTTAAGTAATAAACAAAAATCACTTAAACAATGCCCATAATTGTCCACTTACTAATATAATAGGATAATTGCAACATAAATCCATCAACTATTTAATTTCATAGCTAATAAACCCTTTTAGCTTATAGAACTCAAATTTTTCACTTTACATGATTTAGTCCTTTTTATCAAATTAACTAATCAAACGATAAAATTTCTTAACGAAATTTTCTCACAAACATAATTTCATGCTGTAGACATTCAAATAATAATAAAATAAATATTTTGAATTCGGATTTGTGGTCCCAAAACCACTATTCCGATTTGACTAAAAACGGGCTGTTACAGACTCAACTTTCCTTTTCGGCCTAAAGCAGGGCTTTTTTCTACAGAGGAACTTTTAGAAACACTTTATTGCCCATAGAAAAATCAATATCTTGACATTTCAGGTCCGTATATGATTTCTGTCTATCAAAAGCTGCTTTCAACCCATATATGATCACTTTAATTTTATCTTCCTCTTCTTGAATCAATTCCGGCCCAATAACCTTTCTTTCACACAAATTTGTCCAACAAACAAGTGTTCTACACCTTGGATCATATAAAGCTTCATACGGAGCCATCTAAATGCTCAATTGGAAAATGTTATTATACACAAATTAAGCTAACAATAAATAATGTTCCTTGCCTGCTTCAAAGTCAACTACGCAGGCTCAAAGCATATCCTCTAAAATCTGAATAACTCGCTACGATTGTTTGTCCATTTGTGGGTGAAAAACAATGCTAAAATTTAGTTTCGTACCTAAAGAATCAGGTAATTGTATCCAGAATCTAAAGGTGAATCGAGGATCCTGAATAGAAATAATCGACATAGGTATGTCGTGTAATCTAACTATTTCCCAAATATATACCTCGGCTAGCTTCGGAAACGACAATCAGTTCTAATTGCAAGAAAATGGGCTGACTTCATAAATCAATCAGCTATCAACTGCATGACATTTCTTTTGCTCGGAGATAGTGGTAACCTTATCTTGAAATCCATCATTATGCATTCCATTTACACTCAGGAATCGACATAGGTTGAAGAAGTCTAGTGGGAACATGATGTCCCGCCTTAACTCGCAGCCAAGTCAAACATTTAGAAACGAACTTGACTATTTCTCTTTTCATATAGGGCCGCCAATACAATTCCTGTAAGTCACAATACATTTTTGTTCCACCAAGGTGCATGGAAAAAGGATTATCATGGGCTTCGCGAAGTATTAACTCTTTTTCTAATAGCTCATTTTTAATGATGGCAAAAATAGTAGTTTTGGAACCACAATTTTGACATGTGAGTTAGTAATATTATTTATTTAATATTTACGAGGTTATTGGAGTGTTGTATTAGAGTTTGGTCCAGTAATTTTGATGTTTTGCTAGTCAATTAAGGAAAAAGGACTAAATCGCAAAAACTACAAAACTTAATCAATATTTATTTTATTAGCTTGAATGCTTAAATTATAAATTTTTAAGGCCTTAAAGAGTAATTAGACCATAATATATTATTATGGACAATGATTAGGTAGGACTTTGATTAGATTATATAGTGTGAAAAATAATTATAATAGAACCTTTTGAAATCATCTTCTTCCTTATACTTTCCACCCGAAACCACCATTAACAACACTTAAGAAGTTTGACCAAGCTTATACCTTGCATGCAAGTCAATTTTGATCTCGTTTTTTGTAATTTTTATGTTTTTGAGATCGTTGTAGCTTAATCTAGCTAACCCAAGACTATTTTGTAAAAGTGTTAAAATTTCATAAATTGTGGGCTGTAAGAGAGTAAAATAGGAGTAAAAGAGAATTTAGTTAAAATTTTTAGGCTTAATTTAGGGACTAAATTGAATAAAAGGTAAAAGTTTGGAGAAATAATGTAAAAGTTATTAAAGGGTCAAAGGTATGTGTTTAGATATTTTAAGGTATTTGAAATGGTTAATTGAATTAAATTATTATATAAATCTAGAAACAGCTCAACTGGTCGATAATCACGGAAAAGGGAAAATTGTTGAGTAGTTCTCGGTGTGGTGTTTGTTTCTATTTCATTTAGGTAAGTTTGTAATAGGTTTATTTTGATTCATATTTACTTATCTTTGTATTATGTATATATATGTATGTATGTGTATGCATGGTTGATATAAAGTAAATGTTGAAAGTGGGATTGAAGGATTGAATTGTAAATTATGATATTTATATGTGATTGGAATGAATTGAGATATGATATAAGATGAAAACTGGTACATGTTGTTATATGAGATTATGTTAAATGATGGGAAGATTATGAAAATTCAATTATGGTCCGCATGAGCTTAGTGAATGACTAGGATACAAATCACATGTCATTATGGTTTATCAGGCACTGTATTTCATTGATTATATTTACCAGGTACTTTGTATCGGTGTTCATGTTGTATCAGGCACTATATGTCGGTGGCGGATACCATACCGATGGTTGGGATCTAGCATTTGTTGCGGATTCTCGACAACTTGTGTGAGCAGCATCGAGCAATGGTTAATGTCCTGATTTATAGTTTGAATGAGCGAAGTTATCTCAAGTATCCAAAGTTAATTTACTAGATAAGAAAATGAATGAAAATAGAATCTTATAGCATGAAATGTTATTCATTGAATGGATGTAAATGACATGTGTATTATGCTATCTATATGGCTTGATGTTTGTTATATGCTCATGATTAACCATTTTGGTATGGTAGGGAATATGTAACATGGCAAGGAATACTAAGTTTATATGTGCAAGAATTTAAATGTCAGGTATGTTGTGTTTCAATTATTTGAACTTACTAAGCTTTAAGTAAGCTTACCGTGTTTCTTTCCTTACCGTGTTTCTTTCCTTCCTTTTAGATTGTCGAAATCGTGTTGTCGATTGGATTGTCTTCAAAGCTCACACTATCCATCAATCATTTTTGGTAGACTTTTACCCATTTTGGCCTGATTATAAGTAGCATGTAAATAGGTTAATGGCAATGTATGTATATAAGCAACTGCATTATGTATTGTGTCATTTTGAATGTGAATTATGTGTTTGGATGTAAACCTTAATGCTTGTTTTGGTTGATTGTGGTACTTGATGGTATAATCATGCTTTGGTATCTAGAATGTATTTTTCTTGATGAATTTGGAAATTTGGAATTGATGATGTTTTGGTGAATAAATAGGTATGAAACTTTGGTATGTTTATACATGAATGGTTATTGATGAGTGGTTGAATTGAGGTGCCAATTGTGGCATATTGGTTAGGCACTTAGGATGGATGATATATGTATGTTTTTGGTAGGTTTATGATGTATTTGAATAGGCTTTAAGGCTGGCATATTGCATTGCTTGTGGCATAAATGACCATATGCTGTTATAACTTATTTTAGAAGGCATTTTTGTTACACACGGTCGAGTGACAATTATTTTTTAGGAGGTTATTGTTGTACACAACCTAAAAGAGTTACACAGTCTAGATTCTTGACCATGTGACTCCAGCTTATAAGACCTCAA
Source organism: Gossypium australe (assembly GCA_005393395.2). NCBI lineage: Eukaryota > Viridiplantae > Streptophyta > Magnoliopsida > Malvales > Malvaceae > Gossypium > Gossypium australe. The sequence goes on along the minus strand of CM016616.1, from coordinate 57,328,720 downwards.
CCTATTACATGGTCTAGGACATGGTCATGTGACTTATATTAGGAATTTTGCATTTAGGTCCACGGGGCTTTAGTCTGTTACATGACCTAGTGACACGGCCGTGTGACCCTTTATACATAGCATCAGTTTGTTGCATGAGTTAGGCACAAGGTGTCACAGCCCATGTAATACCCCTTACCCGTGCTCAAAGCTGGAACCGGGCTTGAGGAATTACCAAACTTATCTCACTTGAACATAACATGATGGGCTATAAAATTTCATATAAACCCATACTCTTACTTAATATTGGCCTAAGAGGCCCTAAACATACCTCTGAGAGGTTTCAAAATCAATCCAGGAACTTTTACGAGCTTGGAAAACTTTTCTTCAAAACAGGGGCCACACACTCGTGTTGGTCTAGGGACACGCCCGTGTGCCCCTAAGACATGCCTGTGTCTTCCACCAGTGGTCGATCCTGAACAATTTCACACTGCTGGACACACGCCCGTGTCCCTCACACGGCCTTGACACTCCCATGTCTTAGCCCGTGTGCCAAAACCTTGGCATTCTGACTATGACATCATCAACTCACTATGGCCACACGGCCAAGACACATGCCCGTTTCCTTAGCCCGTGTGTCGAATTAAATTCCATAATTAATGTGCAGACTTCACACGGCCTGGGCACACGCCCATATCCTAGGCCGTGCCACCCACACGGTTGAGACACACGGCCGTGTCTTTGCCCGTGTGTGTACTACAAGGCATACTGACTTGCAATTCTAGCTTGTAAGGGGACACACGGTCAATCCACACACTCATAGGGTTGACCGTGTGTCACACATGGCCTAGACACATGCCCATGTGTCTACCGTGTGGAAGATTAGATGGCTATCTACCAAGCCCTTTGCCACCCTACATTGCACACATATATACTCCAATTCAAATCAACACAACTCATGACTTAAAGGCACATCCAAGAACTCAATTCAAAACATTCCAATTTAAAAGATGACCTATTGGTATCTCTAGGAACTCAAAGAATCAAGACATACACAAGGGCATACACTTCATGAAAATCATCTTCATTAAGTAGTAGAATTTGCCAAGTATTGGCCCTACTTACAAGACCACTTACAAAATGACTTTAGTAACATACATAGCCAACACTTTGGCTAACAATTACAACATAACAAAATACTCGAGTCCTATACATGTCATACTCAAAATAAGTCTAAATTGTTATACCAAAGTGATGTCGATAGTGTGATTCCCAAACTCCTACGTCCACGTTCCCTGAGTTATCTTGGCAATGCTACAAGGAGAAAGGGCAATCAAAGGGGTAACCATAAAGCTTAGTAAGTTTGCATGGAAATAAATAGCAACAATAAGCTCATAATATAATCTGTCCATGGCATTAACTAACCATACACAAGTCATAGGCTTGTTGCCATACTTACTTACAATTGCCCTTATTTAGCACATATCATGCTACACATTGTAATCATTTCTTCGTGACTCATTCACGAGTACCTGTATTCACTCATTCACATGAATTTAGTACAATTATCATTTCTACTTCTAAACTCATCTACTTATCCCATTAATCACTAGGGATAGTCAAAGATACATATTCATCGTCATTCATGTAGGTACGAAGCCAATGCCACATCCCCGAGGTGGTCTTATATAGAGTCACTTCTAAATGCCAATGCCATATCCTGGATAAGGTCTTATATGGACTTTCACATCAAGTATCGATGCCATGTCCCGGATATGGTCTTATACGATTCTCATATTCATCACCAAAGCCATATCCCAGATATGGTCTTATACGGGATCTTAATTCGGTACCGAGGCCATGTCCCGGACATGGTCTTATACGAGATCTCAATTCGGTGCCGAGGCCATGTCCCAGACATGGTCTATACGGGATCTCAATCCGGTGCATAGGCCATGTCTCGGACATGGTCTTATACGGGACCTTGTCTATTTCATATCTCAATGATAGCATTTTCATGTTCAATATGGTCCACTAAGGCTTCAACATCTCATTCAACATTAACTATTAAGTTTAGTAGAGCATCATACATAAATAAAATGCCAAGCATTCTCAAACATGCTAACATGAATGTTGAATATATCACATACAAACTTACCTCGATTTCAAAATGAGCTAACTCGTCGGTTTAGTCCAAGACTTTGTTCTTTTCTCGATCAAGGTGGATTCTCAGTTCTTCTTACTTTATAATAGCAATTTAGCTCATTTTAATCCTCACATTAATGAAAGCATTTCAATAATCATGCTTAGGCAAAATTACTATTTTGCCCCTAGGCTTTGGCAAAATGACCATTTTGCCCCTAGGCTCGGAAATTAATTCTAATCACATTTCTGCCTTCAACAAGCCTTGGTGAACATTTAATACTCTTATAGCTATCATCAAAACTCAACATTTCACATAATTACTACAAATTTGTAACCTTTTCATCAAGGTCCAATTAGGGGTTTTCAAGACAACACCTTTCACAAAAGTTGTTCATCTAACAACTAAGACTCAATTTCTTCCATAAAAATGCAGCAAATAACAATTAAATCTCTCATGGAAAAACTCTAAACTTTTCACCATATTGCACAATAGTCCCCTCATTTGAAAGCTTAAGCTTTAGGGATCTCAAAAGTACAACTTTTATCAAGAAATGATCCCTAGAACACTTACTTGTGAAGAGAAGAGCGTGCTGAAAGTTTTGAAGCTTTCAACCCCTATTTGGCTACCAATTTTCAGTGGAAAAGATGAGCAAGAAAGATGGACATCATCTTTTCTTTATTCTAATATTAAATTATCAATTTAGTCCACTTACTCACCAACTTTGACCAACTTGGTCAATCCTTGTCCCCTATGGTCGGCCACTAATGTTTTGGGGGTCTAATTTCCTTTTAAAGACCTCCGATCATCAATCTATGGCCATTTGGCACCCTTAGCATATAAAATGGAACTTTCGCACTTCATACGATTTAGTCCATTTTCGCAATTAAACATGAAATCGCTAAAATTAAAGTACCAAAATTCTCATGTACATATAAAATCATATACTAACTCATGAAATGACATGAAAATAATTTTCTCTAGCCTCGGATTAGTGATCCTGAGATCACTGTTCCGACTAGCCCCTAAATCGGGCTGTTATATCCCAAAAATTTGAGGGTTAGTAGAACCGGGTTTTTGAATCAAGGGACAGAGGTCATGCCTAAAATTTTGAGATTATCGATTCATTTTTAGGGAAAAAATGAGTTACTTGTCTTGTAACAGTCCGGTTTATACCTTAGTCGGAACTGGTTTCGAGACCACAAATCCGAGACCGTATTAATATTTTAATATTACTTTCTGTGTCGTTGATATGTGATTAATCATGTGGTGAATTTCCGTAAGTAAATTTGTCTGTTCGTGTGTTTAATTTGAGCAAAAGGATGAAATTGTATTAAATGTGAAACTTGTATGCCATTTGTTCAAACACCTATCGGTTGTGGCTTTGTAAAAGTGAGGGCCTTATGTGGCAATTTGGCCAAAATCATTGATAGTGGACGACAATATGCAAATATATTATGTTTATATATGTTTATTTATATGTTATGTTAAATACGCATGTATTTTATATTTTATATTAATATGTTATAATAAAAGAAACAAAAGTGGTAGTGGATATTCATTCATCCATTTTACCACCGAAAAACACCAAAAGAAAAAGAAAGAAAACTTTGGCTAAGCATTCGGCTATTACAAGCTTAAATTCAAGGTTAGTTTTTGATCCGTTTTCGATAATTTCTACGTTTTTGTAATCGTTGCTTTGAGAGCTATCAAACCCATGTCTCAATTTGATGAATTGATAATGTTTGTGTGAGATTCCATTGATGATATGTTAAGCTTTTTGATGATTTTGGTGTTAAATGAAAGATATGAGTTAGATGAACATACTTTGTTCTTGAATTTTTGATGAATTTAGCTAAATAGGGCTAAATTGAGAAAATGGTAAATTGAGGGACTAAATTGCAAATCTGATGAAAAATGTGGGCTTGTATGTGATGTATATGTATTCAGCTAAGCATGTGTATGTGTGGATTTTATGAATTTGATGTTTTGAGAAAAATGGACTAAATTGATAAAATATGGAAATGTGAGGGCTAAATTCCAAATTGCCCTAAATGTGTATATTTGGATTAAATTGATTGAATTAGTGAATAAAAGGATTAATTCTGAATATGTTTAGATCAAGAACTGAGGAAAACAGATTTAGATCACGGGAAAGCGAAAGTAATCAAGTAGCCGTTTTCATTCTGATATACCGAATCCGAGGTAAGTCATTATGCAAATAAACGTACTTGTATGATATTATAATTGTTCATATGACTAACGTTGATTATGGATACTTATGAGAAGTTATGAATATGAATTCTGAGATAAGTACGATATAGCGACTAAGCCGGAGAAGTCCCGTACGAACCTAGGAATAGATAGGATTAGTTATGTCATGACATTGGTATCTGTTCAGTTTTATCATATAAGACCACGTCTGGGACGTTGGTATTGATCTGAGACTCATGTAAGACCACGTCTGGGACGTTGGCATCGATATGAGTTTTACGTGTAAGACCACGTCTGGGACATTGGCATTGTTATGATCCTTATGTGTAAGACCATGTCTGGGACATCGGCATCATATTGATTCGTATAAGACCCTATCTAGGACAGTGGCATCGATATTCGAGTGCATGTAAGACCTCGTCTGGGACATTGGCATTGTACGACTATTCTGAGCTTTCTGAGTATCCTACTAGATTCCTATTGGTTCAACGGGCAAGTCTGTGATACGAATAACAAATTCGAGCTATGAACAATTATGTGGTTATAAATCCGGTTCAGGTACGTTGATTATACACTAATTGTGTATAAAAGGTAAGCATCTAAGCAATCTTACTATGATGATATGTATATGGAATTTATGATATGATAAGAAATGTTTTGGCTAGATGAGCTATGTGTTTATAAGACTCTTGAATTGTGAAAATGGCTAATGTGGTCAAAAGTGTATGAACTAAAGCAAATAAGTGAAAGTTTGCTAGGTGATTGATATGTGCCAATGTATTTATTTCCATATATGCCTTGCATACCAAGTTTATTTGTATATGACTTACTAAGCTTTTGGAAAGCTTACTCTGTGTGTGTTTTCTCTATTTTATAGGTCGTCAAAGCTACTGAAGGCTCGGGACTGTCACGGATCGTCACCACACTACTAAAATCATTTTGGTACACTTTGAATATGTATATGGCTAGATATGACATGTATAGGCTATTCCTTGATATGAGATGCAAAATGAACTTAGCCATGTGATTTGGCTATTTATGTTTTGGTAATATGCTTAAAGGAATGTGATATGTGAAGTTATTTTGGTATGATTAGTTGATATATGAAATGGTTATGAGATGGTAAGTATATAGATGAATGGTGCTTGAGCATAATTGAGATTTGGTCATGCAAATTGGTATGTTTGGAATTGGTATTGAATGTATTGTTGTGATTACCTTAGTTATCAAATGTGCATGATTTGGGTGGCTATTTGGTATATTTTGGTGGTTATATGTGAATGAAATGAGATGATATATGTTGTTTGTAGGTTTCCCCCAAGTGGGTGACATTTTGGCCTTGTAAATGGCCTATAATGTCACACGGCCATGGCACACGGGCGTGCTCAATGGCCGTGGTGGTGAAGTCAGTATGTGGCCTAAGAGTGCATAGCCTCAGTGCACGGGCGTGCTCAGTGGCCGTGGAGGGTAAGTCAGTATATGAACACGGGGAAGACACACGAGGGTGTCTATCATCCGTGGAGGGCACACGGTCTCCTCCCACGGGCGTGTATCCCTTGCATATTAGACAAGTTTTTAATTTTCATGAAATTTTGTATGTGTTTCGATTTAGTCCCGACCCGATTTATAAGCATGCTATTGGTCTCAAGGACTCATTTAAGGGACATTATGTTTGAGAATGGTGATTGAATGTATGAATTTTCTGTAAATGTTTTCTGAATTGTCTGGTAACGCTCCTAACCCTAATCCGGCAACGGACACGGGATAGGGGTGTTACATGTCTGTTGGTTAAGTGTTGCTGAAATTGTCCTTGAAACCCAAGTTCAAATTCCTTCCTTCGCACCATTTTTGTTATTTTGTAATTTTTTGTTCAAACCTATAACATCCCAAATTTTTGGTTTAAAGTTGGTAAAATTATTTTAATAATGATTAATTGACCTAGTGGTTAAGAGAAAACAAGGAGATAGTGCAATTCATTTAGAAACCCGAGTTATATTCCCTTCCCTATCAAAATAGCTTAATTTTGCTAATTTTTCTCCTTCCCCCTATTTTTGTGCCACCTATGCCTTTTAACCTAGGTATAAATATCACTTTTTCACTTATTTTTCAGCCTTAAGTCAATTTTTCTCTTACCCTAGCCGTTCTCCTCTCCTCTCTTATTCTTTCCATCAAAGTTTCTTCCTTTCTTTAGAACTTCATCACAGTTATGCCGCCCAATTGTTAGCATTTTTATTTTTCTTTTTCATTCACCCTATTGAACGTATAAACCTCTTAAAACAACCCTATTTTCTACCTTAAACTTTCCTTTTTGCCGCTCCTAACAGCCACCTTTACTATCCATTGCCGCCCCCTCTCCCTTGTTTTATCAGTGGTGGTAAGTCATATTTTTCTTTCTCTTTTGTTGTGCTCTGACTGCCAATTTTCGGCTGCTGCTTTTACAACCAATAAATCATCATTCTAGCCCTTAAAATTTTATTTTTGGCTTTCCAAAGGTCCCTCCTTGTGCCGCCCTAGATCTACCTTTTCTGTCGCCTCAAGTAGTGTTGCCACACCCTTAGAACACTATTGTTTTGAGAATGTCATTTCTCTTCAATTGCCACCCCTATTATTGTAATTTTTTTGGATTTTCCCTCTATTTTGATCTGATTTAGACGTTCTTAATTGAGTAATTAACTAAGACATTCATCCGACAACTCAGATATCGGTAATAGGTAGTGCAAAGTACAAAATTGTGTGAGATCTTGCACTGTTTCGCTTTGCTAATAATTTTTACTTTGATCGATTGCTTTAAAGTCTAAATGGGGGATTTTGGTTACTAATTTTTGGGGATTAATTATGTTTAGGTACTGATTTAAACATCCTGGATCAGCAGTGACTACAGATCTTGTTTACTCATATGTTTTGCATCAAGTCAATGTGAGTAGCCTAGTCAATTTGGATCTAAAATCTATTATGGTCACATTGATTTGATTGAACCTTTAAGAGCGTGTTTTAAGGTTGATTTAGCAGCATTTTAACTCGATAAGTATTTTATTTTAATTTTGGTTCAGTTTAAGTCTAAATGAGGAATCGTGGGTTTCGAATGTAGTGCTACGGTTGTGTGAAAATAAGGTGTGGGTTCTAACCTATAAAATTTAAATGTTGAAAAATATTTTAATACTTGAAATGATGGCTAAGCTTGCTGGTCAGACCTAGTTAAATGGCTAAGTAAGTGGTTTTAAGATGGCAAAATCAGGTACGTTTCGAGCCCTAGTTAAATGACATGTTTGCAAGGTTGCATGAGTGATTGAATGTTTGAATGTTTGGTATTGGTATGAATTAATATGAATTTTTTTATGATATAATGTATGCTGGTTGAATGAGTAGCATGTATTAGAATGAAAATGAAATGTATGTTTGGGTAAAATGCTGTGAAATATACTGAATGAGAGACTATTACACATTCATTGGAAAATTGCTTATGAATGATAATGAAACTATGACATGTTGGAATGTCACCATATTGATGGTGAAATTAAATGATTGATAAGTGTTATTATCGAGTGGAAGTGAATGCTATTATGAGAGCATGTAAAACATGCTATTGAAATGAGAATGGGATGGAAACATGATTTTGATTGAAAGTTGTATGAGATATCGCATGTGCATGGGGTGGGATTATGTGGATGACAGAGAAGTTCTATGGAGTAATGATGGCATATTAAAGCCGCACATATGTTGTCAATGTAGTACCCCAAGAGTAATGAGGAGAACGCTTATTATATCGCATTTATTTTAAATAGCAATATATATACATTACGTATAATAGTGGTATAACCACATCGAGCTCAGCTTATAATGTACTGAGTTTGGCAGATGAGTTCTGGGGAACTCGTGGTGTGTAGTGGATGGTTGGGGTAAGAATTCATTATGCATTATTTTATGTCCATGACACTTTCGAATGGTAATGTTTATGCTATGTTTGTATTTCAATATTCTCAATGGTGAATGATATTTGAATGAATATTTGAATGTTCTTATTGTTTAGACTCACACTGAGCTAGTTAGCTCACCCCATAGTTTCAACCATCTCAGGTAATGCTTGAGACTAGGATCAGGCATGGCATGCAGACATACAATGGACTTCAAAATTTTAAATTATTCTGCTTACATTTTTCTGAAATTTATTTTGTTTTTAAATTGTAAAGTTTTTTGGTCTGTGGTTTGGGTTATTCTCTTTGTTTTGGGGTTTTTATGCATGCATACTCATCTCATTAATTAGATCTAGATACTTATTTTCAAACTGGACAATGAATGTTCCTCTACTTAGATTAAAGTCATCGTATTTTTCCATTACAAAATCTGTACTTGAATTTCTGAAATGTAAATTATAAGTCAAATATCTTTCCAAAATTAATAAAAACTTTTGTTTAATTGGATCTTATTTTAAACTTGGTAACATTAACATTTTTCGAAAATAAAAGCCACTAAGGTTTTCTAAAAATTAGCAAACAGCTCAAAAATAAATTTCTAAAGGTTTGATCTTCTCTACTTGGCCATTTCGGTGGTCAATGTGACATTCAAAATCCAGTCATAATGTCTAGGCCATGTTTGGGGTGTTTCATTTAATGGTAACAGATCCAAGGTCCAAAACCTTAGATTGAATTCTGTTCTTTTCAAAAACAAGTCTGCATGCATATGCATTCATGAAAAGGGGGAAATTTTGGGAAAAACAAACCATAACATTTTAATATATATATTTCTTTCAAGAAATGACGAAGTTCGAAGGTTCAATGTCGTGCCCATAGAAACAATACTAAAAATCTAGAAAGACACTAGGAATTATTGCACAAAAATTTAAAAAAAAAACTTAGTTAAAGTGTGATAAAAGACTGAACAAAATACTAAAGACATTCTTACCTCTAAATTGTAGATTTCATAAGACATTAAAATGAATACTCGTGGAATGATAACTCATGGTAGGAGGGGCTGTAGAGGGTGACCTATGATGGCTCCAGCTGAGTCGTCTATGTCTCAAGAGCCCGTACAAAATAATGAAACTAATGGGGCCGTTAGTGAGCCCACTACTTAGGGTGGGAATATGGATAATTGAAATTATGATAATAAGCATGACGGGGATGGTCCGATAACACATGCTTTGTTAATGGCCTTACAAAGGGTCGCTGGGCCCCCTAATGGTGGTAGTAGTCGTGGGACAATTATTGAGAGGCTCCGCTCAAGTGGGGTAGAGTTGTTTAGGGGTATTGCTGGAACTACCCCTACAGTGGCCGAATATTGGATAGAGACCACAGAACACATATTAGATGATCTGGACTGTTCTACCAAGTAGAAACTTAAGGGTGTTGTATCCCTGTTGAGGGATGTGGCATACAAGTGGTCGCAATTCATGGTTAGAGGAACACCACCACAGCGTATTGACTGGGCCTACTTTTAGGATGCAATTCAGGGTAAGTTTGTGGGTCCTCGTTATATTGAGGCTCAATGTTTGGAGTTTACAAAGCTAAAATAGGGCGACATGTCAAATTCTAAATATAAGGTGAAATTTTTGAGGTTGAGCCACTATGCACCTAGTATGGTGGCGTTAGAACAAGAAAAGAGTTTTTGTTTCCAAGAGGATCTGAGGTATGACCTTAAGGTTCAGGTAGCTCCACATTAGGAGTGTATATTTGAGGCTCTGGTCAAGAAGACTAAAATTATTAAGGAGATTAAGAGCGTGGAGCACGAGAAAAGGGGGAAACATAAATATCAGTCTAGGAGAGAGATTCTAACATCCCGGTTTAGGGCCTAGTCAGAATAGTGGTGCGAGACCATAAATCCAAGGTCTATGTATGAGTTTTTGAGGTTTATGCTATGTTTGCATGTTAGTGTGAAAGTTTCATGAAGCAATTTTATGAGATTTCGGTTGAATTGTCCAAAAGGACTAAATTGTAAAAGTTGCAAAATGTGAGATTGTAGAAGCTATTTGTGTGAAATAGCTTTAGAATATTAATTAGAGGTCCTTAAATAGCAATTTACCCAAATTCTAATTTTTGGACAAAATTGGGCATGGATGAGTTAAAATAGAAAGTTTATCAAATAGGGCATTTTGGTCATTTAACAATTAAATGATTAAAAAGGAGGAAAAGATGACAAAATTCATTCATCTTCTTCTCCATGGCTACCGAAATTTTCAATAGCCATTGTTAGGGTTCTTCAAATTTTTCAAGCTTGCTAGTAAGTGCATCCAAGCCCCGTTTTTGATATTCTTCGTATTTTTGAAGTCCTAGTAGCATGAATAAGCTATTTTTAGCTATTTGATGAGCTATATTGAATGTTAAAAAATGTGTCCATGTATGACATGCATGTATGTTGATGTTTTATGGAATATTATGAAAGCTTGGTAGTACAAACATATTTTGTTAAGTGATTTTCCATGAAAATGCATGTAGGGACTAGTTTGTGAAAGTTTTAAGCTTGGTCATACATGTGTGATTTAATGAGAATTGGTGAATGCTTTAGTTGAGTAAGTGATTCAGCTCAGCATGAAAGGCTATAAAGTTGAATAAAAATCACTTTACGAGCCTTGGGGCAAAAGTGTAATTATGAGAAAGATTAGGGGCAAAATAGTAATTTTGCCAAAGTCTGAGATAAGTGTCAATTTAGTCAATGTGTGTATTGAATAAGCTGATTTATTCATTATAGATCAAGAAAGACGAAGCCTGGATCAAAACCGAGGCAAGAGCAAGGTGGTGGACTAGATTGCATATTTCTATACTTTTGAGTATCGAGGTAAGTCTATGCTTAAACAATGCATTCATACTTACAATTTGTTAATGCTAGCTAGTATGTAGCATGATTGAGAACCTATGTGGGATGAATGTGGTAGAATTTGTGAATGGATGTATAGTTAAATAAATAGATATGTGAATGTGTGGTGAGAATGCTAAGTGGTGGGCTAAGTGCGAACCATCTTAATGCATATTGACGATAAGCTGGCTATGTACGATGCTATCGTTAGGTATATTGTCTAGTGGGCTATGTACGAAACCACTATGAATACCTTTGTGGTAGGCTAAGTGCGATACTACCTCATTAATTGATTGTGGTGGGCTAAGTGCGAAACCACCGAGAAATTAGCTGTGTGGGTTAGATATGTGGATTAGTTGTGTGGTTGTATTATTGAGTTAATTAGCTGTGTGGATGAATTATCAAGAAATGATGTTGTGTTGTATATTGTGTAAATGTGTTAGTGAATGCAGGGGTGCATTTCAATGGTTCTGAGTATGTGACTCATGATGTGTTGGGAATGTGGTAAGAGATGGAAAGAGTAAGCATAGTTGTACATTATGTTAGTATGATGCTAATTGTTGTTTAGCTTATACTATGATGCTTAATTGTTTATGTGTAAACTTACTAAGCTCAAAGCTTACTCCCTTCCTTTTCCCTTATCTTATAGAGTAAAAGTGTTTAATCGAGATACGAGGACCAATTGAAAGATCGTCCACATTATCAGCACACTCTGGTAAATGAGACTCCATGATTTGTATATGGCATGTATAGAGGCTAGACAAGTTAGTGAATTTTGTTGTAAATGGTTAAGATGTGTTGGCCTTTAGATGGATAGTCTATTTTGTATAATGCCATAGTGGTTGGCTACCTTATTTTGTGAAAAGGTTGTAGTTATCTATGTGAGATTGCACTTCAATTTGAGTTGTTTATGGATGTGTTGAATGAATGCATATTGTGTATGCTAGAAGGGTGAAAGGAACTTGGCATAAAGCTTCATTTTTGTCTATGTGGATAGACACACGGGCGTCTGTCTAGACCATGAGTGACACACGGTCAACCCACGGGCGTGTGACTTGGCCGTGCGTCCCCTGCATGTTAATATTTTAAGTTAGAATAGACCACGGGCTAGCCACACGAGCGCGTGCATAAGCCGTGTGAGTTTAGTCAGTGTTGGCCACGGGCTAGCCACACGGGCGTGTGACTAGGCTATGAGGCCGTGTGTATGTAGTCAGTATTCACCATGGTTGAGGAGCATGGGCGTGTGGGTCTATGCACGGGCGTGTCTCTTCTTGCATGGACGTGTTAGCCCTATACAAAAGAGAAAATTTTTAAGATTGGAAAAGTTCCGATTTAGTCTCGGGAGCCCTCGTGTGTATGAGTGAGGCCTCGTAAGTTGAGAATGAGGTTGTTGAGATGACTTAAGAGAGTAGTCACGATGAGCCTAAGTGGCGATCAAGTGGTTTTATTACGGTAACGCCCCGAGCCCAATTCTGGCGTAGAACCCGGGTAAGGGGTGTTACCGGGATGGGCTCTGTTGGTCCAAATCCACATCCTGTTAAGCGGGCCAGAGAAGTTAGGCCACCACAAAATATGGAAGCAGTGGGCCCTAGAGATGGATAGATTTAGGTATGGCAGTATTGTGAGGTGCGCCATTCGGGCGAGTGTTGGAGAAGAATAGATGCCTATTTGATTTCTGCCTCAATAGAGCACAGAATTAAAGATTGTTCTAGCTGGGATGACTAGATACAAGGTTCGATTCAGAACCAGTGTCCGATTAGGGGTTAAAACCATATGGGTAATTAGTTAGCTCAAACTGCTTCTAGTGTGGAGTCGAACCAATTGAATCAAAATACAGAACTAGAAAAATTTTTCTTTGGGGTGAAAATGAAAATTCTCTCTTCCTTAAGAGAAACTGGTAAAATTTTTATTCTGAAAAATATATTTATAAGTTGAGAATAAATTCTCTCTATTTTTCGGTTGAACAACAACCTTTAAAAAGTTGTGTAAATAGCTCTAACATGCTATCTATTTATAGGAAGAGAAGGTAGAATCTTTGTAGCGTTTTAGAGGTTTATTTTAAATAGAAAAATAACATCCTACTTGGAGTAGGAGAGGGGTGAACGACTCACCCTTATTTTTCTACTAGGGTTGCCACCCCTTTCATGTTATATGAGGGGTTTTGGGCCTATCTCACATTGCGTCCAATTAAGAGTACTTCCTGAGCCTTTTTGACCCAGTACTTTGTAATGTGATCCAACCCGATTTAGTTTTTCTATTTCCCAAAATAAACTTCAATTTTTTCATATTAAATAATTTTCTCATCTCAATTTTACTCCAGTAAAATTTTGATAATTTTACCCCCTGGTAAAATTTTGGTAATTTTACCCCCAGTAAAATTTCGAGAAAATTCGTTCAAAATATCACAACTCAACATGTTCACTATAACCGAATGGTTTATCTTTATTTTTAGGCTTCAAAACAATCCAAAAACATAAACTCATCCTTCCATAATTTTTTAAGTAATCTTATATAGGATTGCAAATTTTCATTTTAATTTTCATTTTTGGAAACCTACATTCATTTCCAAATGATTTCATTTCTCCATTTTGGAGAAAACCATAATCATTCCTAAATGTTTTCCATTTCTCTTTTTCTATTCATTCAATACATTTTTATTCAAACACGCAATTCGTTTTTGGTTTCAACGAGCTAGCGGAGGGACTGATTGGACATATGTAGTTGAGGCTTAAATGATTTATACTTAAGTTCCGGCTTTTTTTCTATTAATTATAAACTCATTTAGTCACGAATTCATTCTACTATAGTATCGTGACTGAGCTCTCCTCAACGACATACCATTACGAAAGTTGTAACACCCCACACCCAGCCTAAACATTATGGCCAAATCTTGAGGTATTACGCTTTCGTTTGAAAACCTGAGTTAAATCTAGCTTTGGAAATCGTATGATCTTAACATATTATTTTTGGCAATACACTTACATGTTTTTAGGTAACCATGTGTAGTACTTATTCATTTTATAGAAAAATGCTTAAATCTAGCTTTGTAGCAGAAATTTCCGGAGTTGATAATTTGAAAATCGTGATTTCAATAAGTGAAAATGTATAATTTAGTCGATTGAACATATTCTGAAACTTTCATTAAACTCATTTACAATTTGCAGTGGAAAATATTTAGCTTGTTTAATTTTGAAAATCAAGCATTTATTTTAATTGATAGATATCATGCAGAAACATTTAACTAAATAGCAAAAACCCGGAACCGAAATTAATCTGAAAATTAGTCCAAAACCCAAAACTACAAAAAATTTAATTATTAATAATTCAAACGATTTATGCGAGAAAACCAATCCAAGTTCCCAAACGCTGCCCTTTCCTAATTTTGTCGATTACTTGAAATGGTGAAATCAAAGGGTGAGCTATAAAGTTCAGTGTGTAACTTAACTCAAACAGAAACACGAATAACATAATAAACTTATAAAACATCACAAAGAATTTCATCAAATTCAAATGGCAGAACTGTACATGTATGGTTATGTTAATGCAATATTTTTGGAAAACGTAATGCAAATTTTTAGAAAACTTGCTACCCAACTCCAATACACACTAAATTAGAGTTCCTCAGAACTCGTCCATCCAAAAACACACCAACAGATAATTGTAGACAATGCCACCATAGTTGCAGTTAAACTGCTAGATCAAATATATGTGGTCAAGCCATTATATTGCAGTCAAGCTACCAGAACAGATATGAGGTTAAATCACCAGATAGTGCAGACCATTAAACTACCAGAACTTCCTCCCTACCATATTATCCCAACCATATGCAATGTGACATGACATGCAAATACAAAATCAAAATTGTAAGCATGTTGAGCATGCATTCATATTTTTAACAGAGACCAGTAAGCATGCGATTTTATGCTTTGCAGAACAGATATATCATATTTCAATAATTACAAATCTATTTAATCAGAATAGCCACAATGTTACATGCTATGAAAGCTGAACAAGAAGTAACTTATCAATAATCATACATACTTAACTAATCAGAATCATGCCAATGATGCTTGCTATTTTACATATCAAAATCACTTTGTATAAGGCAACATAACTCCAGAATTTATCCAATCATATCTGTAACATCCCGAATTAGGGCAAAGTCGAAACAGTGGTTTCGGGACCACAAATTTGATGTAAGAAAATTTATTTTTATTATATTTTTATGGTCTACAATTTCACGAAACAATTTCGTGAAAATTTCGTTCGAACATTTTGACGTTTGGTCACTCAATTTAGTCAAAAGGACTAAATTGTAAAAAGTGCAAAACTTGAGTTCTAGAAGTTAGACGTGTCAAATTGCTATGAAATTTTAAAGTAGAGGTTCTTAAATGGTAATCATCCCATTGGTTAAATTGTTGGACAAAAATGGATATGGTATATGTTAGATAAGATATTTTTTTTGTAAGGGCATTTTAGTCCTTTTGTAAATTAAATGAATTAAAAACAAAATTAAAATGCCAATTTTCTCCATCTTCTTCATATGGACGAAATTTACCAAGGGAAGACATGGCTAGGGTTTTCTTAACTTTCCAAGCTCATGGTAAGTCCGTTCTAGCCCCATTTTTCAAGTTATTTACGGTTTTGGAGTCCCGATAGCTCGATTTAGCTTATACTACCAATAATTCATGCTAGGGTTCATTTTTGGAAAATTACCCATAGGTGAAAAGTGTGTATTTTGATGTTTTATGGTAGAATATGAAGCTTGAAATTATGTTAAACAACTTTTACTAAGCGATTTTAAGTGAAAAAGAGTAAAACGACATAATCGGTAAAAGTACCTAATGTCCATAAGTGTATGTTAGAGTAAGAATTTGATGTTTCTATAAAGGGGAAAAATGATAAGCAAGTTATAAAACATAAGAATGAGGGCTAAAGTTTAATTTTCGAGTATTAGGGCAAAAGTGTAAATATGTAAAAATTTAGGGGCAAAATTAAAATTTTGCAAAAGTTTGAGTTAGGGACTGTTTTGAGTAGTACATTAATTAAATAAGGGAAATGTGATGTTTTAGACCCCGAAAAATGAGATTTGGACCTATAGCGGGAGAAAATTGAAAATCGAGAAAGTTGGTAAATTGCCGTTTCTGGATCCGAGGTAAGTTGGTGTGTAAATAATAATACAATAATGTCGTAATGTATGTTTGAAACCTAAATTGTGGTATTAAATTGATTTTGCTGAATTACATGTTTTGTATATTGTGTTGGTGAATTGATTTAATAATACTGTTTATGATAAAATGTGACATAGGTGACATGGAAAATGAGTCGAAATGTTGTGCTTAAAGGTGTTTTATATGACTGGTTATTATGTGAAATGGAAAGTTGATATGTAAATAATGCATTTATTTTACTTGTTCAATAATTATTTTGCTATATATTATGGAAATCATTGGGTGATAACTATATTATGAAAATGTATGGAATGTGAAATTCTCGATTGAACCTTCGGAAAATCGAGAGATACGGACAATATGTAGCTAGGTCACACGAGTGATAAGGGACCTTCACCATGTGCACAAGAAAGCTACGAGATGGCAAAATTTGATATGTAGCTAGGCCACATGGATGATAAGGGACTTTCACCATGTGTGCAAGAAAGCTACGGGATAATAATTTCATATGTAACTAGGTCACATGTGTAATACTGTGTGTATACCATGTGTAGAAGAAAGTTATGGGTTATGAGTAGCTAGGTCACATGAGTGGTTCCTAGTGTTGGACACCATGTAGACAAGAAAGCTACGAGATGGAATGGCTAAGTCACATGGGTGATAAGAGACCTTCACCATGTGTACAAGAAAGCCGAGTTATGTGTAGGTGGAGCTATGTGCTGAGACCATCGAGTATCTGGTGTTTTCCGAAGGGGTTCAACGAGATAAATTACTAAAGTTGATTGGTGCTATCATATTATGAATAAATGCAAGAGTGAATGTGATCAATTGAGAAATGTGGCAAATGTACGTGTGAGCAAGGGTGTATGTGACTATGTGTATATGTGCATAATGTGTTTGATATGTGATACGTGATTGAAATTGTGGTAAGGCTGATATGGTGTGAGCGCCATTATGAGTACTCAAAAATATTGGTGATGATTATTCATTTGTATGGCTAGTATTGAACATGCTTGGTGTTATGTCTGCATATATGGAAGTAATATAAAGAAAACATGGGAGAGTAAAATTTTCAGTAAAATAGATTGAAATAGCAGCAGTTACGTGATTTTGAAAAATCACCATAAATAGTAGAAATTGAATTATATGTCGGATGAGATATTGATTTAAATCGTGTTGAATCTATTTTCATATAAAAGAAATATAGAAAGCAAAGAATTTGTATATTTTGAGATATTTAGATTTTTGTGAGACTGGTTCAGAGTGATTTCGAGATCCCCTATTCTGACTTGGAAAAATCATTGAAAATTGTAAAAAAAATAATTTTGTAACATAATTTATATGGTTAGATTCCTTATTGAGTCTATTTTTATAAGAAACAAACTATAACATAATTTGAATTCTTTACAAAAAGATAATTAAATTTAAGAGAAGAATGGTCAGAACTGTTGGACAGCAGAACAGGGGAGATTTTGAAGAATAAACTGTACTAATTGGCTAAACCAAAAATTCTGAAAATTATATGGTAATAAGATATTTGAGTCTAGTTTCAGGGAAAATTGTTGGATCTTAATTTGGAGTTCTGTAGCTCAAGATATAAATAATTTAGTGACTGTGACTCGAGTAAACAGCTTGAGATGAACATGAATAAAAAGTGGAACTATGTGCAATTATGATTGTATTATCTTGAGAACATATTGTGAAGATTTATAAAAGCCTGTTAATAAATCGCTTATTATGTACATACTTACTTACTAAGCTTTGTAGCTTACTTCCCTTCATTTCCCATATCTTATAGGGTTGTATGCTAACTCGAGTTGGAGATCGCCGGAGATGTAATCACACTATCAAGCTATCATCTGGGGTAAAAGTGAATACAAACCTCTTAAGTTTATGGCATGTATAGGGGACTTAGTCATTTGTATATGTCATAATTGGTTTGGCTTAAAATGTTGGCCTTTAATATTTAGCAGTTCATTTTGTATAATTTGGATGAAATTTTATGACTCAGTTTAATACGTTTACAAGTGTATGTGTTTTGGTAATGCCTCGTACCCTATTTCGGCGTTGAATACGGGTAAGGGGTGTTACAATATCAGAAAAATAGTTTTCTTTTAACAAACATCATACATATCACTTATAAAACCTACAGAATCATTGAGCTTGAAATGCACTTCAAAACACGACCCTAACTTAAATTTACAGAAAATAGGCCCACACCGCTGGCACACAACCATGTGGCGTCGACAATGAGTTTTTCGGCTTTCCTCCATTTGTTGTTTTTATGAGATCTAGTTACACACTCGATCATTTTTCGAGGTCGTCACAACAACAATAATTCCAAAACCCTAAAATGACATCCAAAATGACTAATTAACAACCACACCAAGTACAAAATAATTACTTGGCCCTTACTCGATTATAGTATTCAGCCAAAAATGTAGGACAATCAGCATAAACATACCAAAATAGTCCCTAAAGTACATAGTCCCTTACCCTTGATGGAGTGTCAACAACAACCTTAATTCGCTGAAGGGGTGTTTCCTGTTTCACATCTAGACAGAAACACAAAATAACAAACTTGACATGAAACTTACTAAACGACCAACACTAATCACAACCTCCCATTCGCATGCTATCCGAATGGAACACTAATTCCTAAAGGAGAAGGAACTGAAACACTTACGCACAGATGTGACCACAATACCAAACACTTCCGAGTACTCACAAATTACACACGAAGAACCTGATATCGACGCTCGAACAATGAAAGGAGCAACAAGAAGAATCGCAAACATGTAATATGGTAATTGGCAAAAGAAAATGTGAGTACAGGCAAAAAAAAAATGAGAAAAGGAAAGAAACTAGAGAAATCAAAAGATGGAGAGAAAATGGGGAGAAGAGGATGGTAAGAGAGAGAGAGTGGAAGAGTGTAATGATTGAGTGGAAAGCAAGAGAGATTTTTTTGGGATATTAGTTTTTATCCTATCATATCTCAAAGTGTTTGAAAATTGACCCACTTCCTGAGCCATGGACAACACAACAGAGGGGAAACAAAAAGAATTCACTATTTCACAGAACAGGATTCGAACACAAGACCCTTAGGTAAGCTGAAGCCATACCACTGAACCAATAGGCTCTTTCTTGTCAACAACTAACAAGAATAAAATATAACCTACTTGTGACCAGTCAAGCGTGGGAATAAAAACAATAAAAACTCAAGACAATGGATTTGAACACATGACCTCACACACACAAGCACAACACTTAACCACTAAAAAAGACCAATTCACTTGACACAACTCTCACAACGCTTATCTAAAAACAGGATGTGACCACTCTCGACCCACTAACTCAATTTCTACTAACCTGAATGTTGGGATGTGACAAAAGCAACTACTCACTGCTCGTCCAATGACTTTGTCATAAATGTGTTACCCTCATAGGATATCCTTGACCTTTCTAGGATAATATTCATTCTCCCAATATGATCCTATTTTATCTCATGGTAACCATTACATCTTCCTTAATGTAAATTCAACCACTATTAAACAATGATAAAGTCATCCATCACAAAGACGGATGACCCGTGGCCACGTTTACTTTTCATCAACCATCTAATGCCAATGAGAAGATATCATTTACCTATGTTTTGGGCTATGAATTCTACTATTGTGAATGACGCTACATACTATAGAAGTTGTACACCCAACGCACTAGCCTTCAGTTCTTTATCTATTTGAACTCAGGCTTTTACTTACATCAAAGTGTACGAGTCACACATACATAGTTCGCCATCCACTCAGGAGTTATGTATGCCACACTATGAACACCACCAGTGAATAAATCCATAAAAAAATTTAGGATCTATTCTGCTTGGGTCCTATCCAATGTACTGTCAGTCTAGTCAGTCACATTTATGTCTCTATCTTCTCAGAGTCATATGCTTCGATGCCTAAGACAAGGCATTTCTCCAATTGGACTTGATAGACGACATATTAGTATTTCAATCTATTTTCTCATTTTTATTATATTAAAGACTTGTTTTGGTTTATCTACTAAAACAAGCTGTCTTTCTGTATTACGATCCAACCACGTAATACTGCTTAGTATTAGTTAAACATTAGACAACTAGTAAGCAACATTTGCTTCTATTTTCCTTTGCATGCAAAAACCATGTAAGGACAATATACAAATTATTAATGTAATTCATGAATAATTTTATGAACCAATCTGTTCGAAAAATTACAACTGTACTTAGACAAAAGTAGTACACTTAGGGCACCAGATCTAACATATGGTATATCATGTATGCATATAAATTGTGACAAATATTAGCTTGTGAATGATCATGCGAACTAGTTCATACGAGTCCAGAGGGTCGATATGAATAAGAAATAAATCACTGGATTCAATATGTCAATAAGAAAAAGAAAGGAAATTTGTGACATGTTTGTGTATAACGCCCCAAACCCGGCCTAGAAGTTAGGCCTGAATCCGGCATTTCACATTGAAGTGTTTTTGCGAAAACCTTATTTTCATTGAAAACCCTTCTAAAGAAAAGTTAAGTAAAATCCAGTTTGCTTTCAAAACGAGGTGTATCCAAAAAAAAAAAATCATTTCCTTGTTACTAAAAAAAATATTTCCTTTGACAGTGGAAGCTCGTTCCTAAAACACAATTATTTTCAAAAAAAAAAACTTAAAATATACTTAAAAGAAATAAATCCACGTTCCGTTTCAAAATTACAATGCATAGTGGAAGTAGTGGAATAATAACTAGAGGGAAAACCTTATTACAATCCGAAAAGTAAATAACTTAAAGTAAATAACTTAAAATCTAGAATTTAGATATTAAGAAAAACAGATCTAATCGTCTTGCTAGTTGGCCACCTCTGAGTCCCTCCATCCGTCGAACCGCCTACTGAGGATCACCTGAGAAAAATAAAAGAGGGAGTGAGTTTTCGAAAACTCAGTGTGTACGACCCTCGTCAAACAAATAGCATACATATCATATTATTAACATAATAACATCATACATGCAATGCAATGTAAACCCTCCCCAAATAATCCATCCGGTACACATCGTCTCCGTCCAACCGAAACACTTCTGTGGGGATTTCTAAATTGACCCACCCATCCGATACACATCAAGGGTAGCTCAGTTGTGGTACTACCTATTGTTGCAGCAAAGCTACTAATCATATAATGGGCTTAAAAAGCCATCGGTGGATCTACAATTTTCAAGCAACCATGCGATCCTCATATACTTCCTCCGTTCCATAATTTCCACCCCATATGCAACCTAAACAGAATATCATATGAATGCAGCAAATGTACATGTAACATCCATAACTCTTACATTCAACACATAGGGGTATTTTAGTCATTTCACAAATCAAGGGTATTTCGATAAATCTACCCTACAGGGGTATTTCAGTAATTCTTAATAGTATGGGTCTTAATTATGAACCTTGGCCCGTCAACAAGTTCTCGTGACTAAAGTGAACAGACATTACACACCAGGTAGGATTCCAGAGAAGAGGAGGTGGGTCACTAGGACCACTTAAGTACCAAGCTCTCCCTAGATCCAATCCTAGACATCCATATGTCCATTGCCACACTCTACCCTAGCGACTTGTCCACAGACATGTTTGATTATTAAATTAAGTTTTATGTTGTTTAAGAATTCATCAGAACTAAGCCTAGAGTCCATTAAAACCCTAGCATGTTTCTAAAATCCTATAAGGCCCACTAAGCCCAATCATGTCCATGTAGCCCATTAAGCCCAATCATGTATATGTAGCCCATTAGGCCCGGTCATAATCAAATCATAAAACCATCCATATCAATCCATCATTCAATTTCACATATCAAATCTTGCCAATTTGGGCCCACGAGCTCGTCAGGCCCATTTAGCCCCTTCTGGCCCGATTGGCCAAATAGTGGCCCGAGACCATGAGATGGCTCTCTTGGTCCCGGTAGTCGTATCGGTGTTCCCACACAAATGATCGCATGCTCGTGCAGTTGCCGGTGCCAACCTTTCGGCTTTTCGGCATTCTGATTTTCGGTATTTCAACTTTTATCGATTTGTTGTGTGTGAAATGTATGTACACACCTGGTAAATGAGACGTGTTACACTATCCTCAGCCTTGAACCTACAACCAATACCAACCTCCAATCAATCACACACTTAACCACAATATTTACCAAAAACCGAAGCCTTACCATAACCTTACCGTGTGCCACCAGTCCTAATAGCCCTTTCTTAGCTACTACTCACGAATATCCCCTAGATCTGCATCAATCTTAATCGTTAAAGACAAAATAATAGGTGACTTGTATCCACTTAAGTCACCCTTTCCCTTACTATAGGCTATTCGGCCAACTTATCCCAAAATCAAGAACACTTACCCAAAAACCGAAACGTATGGATAGCTTTTCGGCAGAGACTTGTAGATCCAAGCTTGATTCTGATTTTTCCAAGATCCGATCCACCAAAAATCAAAGGTATGATGACAGCATAATAAATATTTGGTCATTAGAGTATTCGGCACAAGGTTTGGGGTGATGAAGAAACCGGCTCTAAGAGCAAAGGTTTTCGGCTTTTGAAGTCGCGAATATTCCATCCCGAACAATTGAAATGAAGGTGGGACGGCACAAGCAATGGAGAATGTAACACCCTGAATTTTTGGGCCTATACATTTAATGAGTGGATATGTTTAATGTGTTAATCTAAGTGTTAGGGGTCCAAATTGGGCTCAGGCTTAGGTAGAGGCCTTGATTAAAATTATCTGTTTGGGCATTATAGGGTTTAAAAGGTAGTATCTGTGTTTAAAATACCAAAGTGGGCTTGTGGCCCAATATTAGGAGGTGACGCCACACAAGGGAGTAAGGGGCCCAAATTTAAGTTTCATGGAGCCCAATTATTTTAATTTAAATTAGCTACTTTTCGGCATTTGGGTTAGGTGGAGCGGATGGCAACAAGGCTCAAAAATAGGAGGATTTATATGAATAGGATAATGTAGATATTATAGTTGATAATATGGAAGATAAAAGGAGAAAAGATAGGAGCTATCTGCAAGGCTAGGTGTTGGCCCAAATTCCATCACCTAGAGGAGTAAAGAATTCGGCTACTTCATGGAAAAGGGGTGCCGAATTTTCCCTTTTTATTAGCCTGATTTTTAGTTATCAGGAAGGGTACTTTCGGGTTTTTGATAGGAGTACCAAAATTTCTATAAATAGGGGGGATATCTCATTGCTTCTGGCATTTAAACCCTAATTTCCTCTTCATTCCTTGTGCCGAAATTCTTAGTCTCTCCCTCTACAATTTCTTTTCTTTAATTTCTTCAAAAGCCGAAACCTCTCCCTTCACTCTCTTTTCCATTCTTTTCCTCTTGTGTCGATTTCTCTTAAAAGCCGAAATCTCCATAGTTTTTCTCTATTCATCCCTTTTGTGAGTTAGTTCTATTCTTTTGGCATTTAAATCTTTTTCTTTGGCATTGCCGAATCTTCTCTCTAGTGCTAGCCGAATCCCCTGTGTTAAGGTAAGTGTAGACTTCTGTTAGTTTCTCACGTTTTATTTCGATTTTTGAAAGGCAAAAGCCAAAAAGCTAATAGTTTAATGGTTCTATGTTGGGCGACATTCCGGGATTTGAAGGAAACTTGGTCGTCTAGATCTAAAAGCCGAAAATCGTTAGTCTCCAATTTCGAGATTTTAAGGTAAGGAGATTTTCCCTAGATTTTTACTAGATTCGTTCATTGTATACAAGATCTTAACTTTATGATGAGGATTAGCGATCATATATTGTGATAGTAGTTCTGACAAGGACTTGTGATGGAATTAAATATGGATCAGGCAAAGGAGAGAATCCCTAAGTTTAAGAAACGAGCGGTATCTGTCGTTCGAGATTGGCCACTTGGTTGTGGACCGGCTTCTGAACAACACCTTAGGCAGATAGTAGTGGTGTTGGCTACGGATAGCTTCAACTTAGAGGGTCTCGTTCTAACGGTAATCAGGTGTGTAGATCCTTATCACATAAGTTTTATTTTGTATTATACCTGTTAGGGGCTAAAAAGCCAGAAAATGAGGCTGTATGAACAGTCGTGTGTAGATCTCTAGCACACTAATAATCTGTATGAATATATATATGTTTATGTTATGGGCTAAAAGCCGAAAAATGGGCTGTGTAAACAGTCGTGATACCCAGAAAGGGTAGGCAAAGGATGCCAGGTATGTAACCATAGAAACTTCTCTATGTGTATCGATGTATGTGAAAGACTGTAATCTCTTAGGTAGTATATTGTCTGATTTTGCATGAATGTATGCATGGGATGGGTTTGATATGAAAAGAGGAAGAGCATGATTGGTCACATGGTGACCGGTGGTAGAAAACCCACGTAATGAAATGATTGGTCACATGGTGATCGGTGGTAGAAAACCCACGTAATGAAATGTTAAGGTCACATAGTGATCGGTGGTAGAAAACCCACGTAATGAAATGTTAGGTCACTTGGTGATCAGTGGTAGAAAACCACGTTAAAATTCCTGATTCATAGGAATAGGCAATACGGCTGTCGTTTTGGTGTGTAGCGGATGGAGGGTTGATTGTAGAAATCCCCAAGGTGTGATGGTTGGTACGGGTTGGTGTGTAGAGGATGGAATTCTAGGATGGGTTGGGCTTTGCATCATTTATTATGTCATGTGATTATGATTGTTGCCATTGTGTATGGGCCAGGGCTCGTAATGTGTTTGTGGGCCCAAGCCTTTTATGACTCACCCTATTATTTTTCCCTAACTTTTCAAATAAGCAGTAGATCGTGGACATGGGAGCCGAGACGGACTCGAGGGGCCATCAAGTTTTTATTTCTATAGATTATTTTTGGTTTTTCCTTTAAGTTTTATTTTGGGAATATTTAGGTAATAAGGCCCCATAGTTTATATTCGCCTAAGTAGTTTTTTTTTAATATTTGCAACTTATGAATTTATGTCAGGGGTTTATTTATACCTAATAATAATAATATAAGGTTTCTTTTCAAATGTCACTTATTTATTCAAATATTTTCTAATTAACTTACGATTTCCAAAACCAACTTAGCAAAAGATTTTAACGTTCAACCCGTAGCATAAGAGATCTGGTCGAAACGTACGGGCCGGGTTTGGGGTGTTACAGAGAAAGAAGAGAATGATATTCGATTTAAGGCTTTAGGAGAGAAGAAAAGAAAACACATAAGGAAGAGGCGAGGTTTAGGATAGAAAAGTGAAGGAGAACTCGGCAGAGCACTATAGTTGCCAAAATAGCACAAAGGGAATTCCAATTGCCGAAATAGCACAAAGGGAATTCGACACCCCCTATTTATACACAAAATCGAAACTCTGCCTACCCCCCAAAGTCCCAATCAGCTCCAACTCTTCCCTATCTCATCTCCTCGTTTTTCTCCCTGATAACTCCCCAATTCTTTTCCTAAATTTTCTCTTCTGATCACTCTCCTTAGAGTCCATCATCGCACCACTTCCAACCTTCTAGAAGGCCAAAATTAAACTCCTAAAAAATCCTAAGCTAGGATTCGAACCTAGGATATCCTTCTAGCCCATAATGCCACCTTCCTATACCCTAAGTGGCGTCACTTAGCAACTCCACCACAAGGCTCTTTGATGCCATTTTTCCCTAATTTTATTTAAAAGCCCAACTACTCACCGCCCTGGTTCCTTTAATAATTAATTAAAAATTCCTTCTCCTCAAAGTTCGAACCCAGCACTTCTCTAACACCCCTAGACACTCCAAATTTATTAAACCCTTAAAGCCAACATGTCATTTGTCATTTTCTTGCTAAAAAAAATTTATGAGACCCAAAGCCTAAAGCCCAATTTATCTAGGCCCAAAATTCGGGACGTTACATTGTGTCATATATGAGAATGTGAATTGATGATAGAAAGTATAAGATGGTATATAAATGTATTTGAATGTGATATTTTAAATGTAGTTTGGCAAGAATATGATACATGAGAAATGTATGGCAATTTGAATTGTTGAGAATTATTTATATTTTGATTGCTTCCTTATTATGCAATGTTTATCGTATTATTGACTTGAATCATGAAAATACCACTGAGCTTTCTCGCTTAGCATACTGTTCGTTTATTCCATACACATGTATTAGTAGATCTCGAAGTTCTGAGAAGTGAAGTAGTATCCAAATCGCAACTCTCGACTCAACAATGTTTTTATAGTTCCTTTATGTTCTAACATATGGCATGTACGTAAGGTTGAGTCATTTTATAATGTAAATGGTCATTTTGGGACTTTGAATTAGTAGATTTCACTTTGAATTTTAGCATATAAATTGTTAAAGTATTTATGTAAATAGTATAAGGTTTAAATGGTTGAGTTATGACCACGCCCCAGCTTGCGTGCACCAGGGTTTATAATAATGCAATTAAATATAGAATGAAGTGCGATGTTTGTAAGAAAACAAGTCAAATCGTAATATAGTTTAACGAAATACCGAAATTATTTTGAGGATTGTACCCAAGGGATTGCTAAGTTGGTGAAAACTATTACTAAGTCAGTTATCCAAAAGCAAGTACTAGTCTAGTCGAGTTATGAATTAGTAATACAAATACAAGATTAAAATTGCAATAAAACTAATTAAATTAAAACTAAACCTCGGGTTAAAACTATTGAAACTTACTATTCGTTGTTTAAATGATGCGAGTTACTTAGCCTAAAGTTAATTAAATAACAAATTATCAATTAAGCCAATATTTACTTTAATTGAGTTATTTACCACTCTTAACTAAGAATGCCCTCTCAGCCTCATCATTGCTAAGAGTTACTACCTAAGATACCCTTTCGATCTCCCTCAAGCATATGGATGCCCTTTCAGTCTCATCGCTCAGAACAAGTTTACTAAAGGCTTACACAACAAAATACCTTTTCAGTCTCATTTGTCTAATTATTCTGCTAGGATCGTCAATCCTAGTATACCAAGATATTTATAAAACTCAAATAAACACTCAATGGCTAATAAATAAGAACTCAATTAAATAATCAATTAATTGATCAATCATGCAAGACATTGATAATAGGAAATATTTTATTCTCGTATTCATGCAAACATTCAATTAATCAATTAATGAAAGAGATATAAATTTAGAAAATAAAAAAGAGAATGCTCATTGATAAATCAAGATGAAAGCACTCGTTTGGAACATTCTCTGCTCGCAACAAATAAACTTCAGAATAGAAATCTCCAATTAAGAAAACATCATAGTCAAAAACCCAATCTAATGAAAGTTAAAATGAAAACTGTGTAAAAGCCTGAAAACTCCCTTAATTCTGATTACAGATTTAATTATATAGGTAAGAATTCAAAGATTAAAATGCCCCCTCATTTAACACGTCAATTAGGGATTTAAATTAGAAAAGACCTTGAATTGCCCTTGAAATCATAGTTTTCATGCACGAAGAAACATTGCGACACGGAGTACCTTCCTCGTCCCGACAAGGAACCAATGTTGTGATTTTCAGGTCTCAATGTTGCAACATTCGTGACAGTTGCTTCCCAATAGTTTGTTCTTGAGCCTGTCTTCAATGTCGTGACTTCCATAGCCTAATGTTGCGACATCAATAGTAGTTGCATTAAGAAGTTGCATTTTTAGCTCTAGATACATCCTACATAACCACATAACCTTGTTTAAACATCAAATACTATAAAACTACTAAAAATCATAATTTCACTACTTAATTGTTGTAATAAGGCCATTTTGCCCGGCCTGTGAAAACCAGCATAAAAAATAATAATAAACTAAATACCAAAAATGTCCCTTTTACAGTCCTTTTACAAAGCCCAATAAATTAAACAAGCCCAAAACCCACTTACACCCTAAACCAAATACCACCAGTAACCCAAACTAAACCCGTGGCCTGTTACACCCTCACCCAACACTCAGACCCTAACCCAAAATCTATGCGGCCCAAAAAACTTAAACAAGCTTCAGTAAGCCTAGGGTTTTCTGAAACCCTAGGCGCCGCAAGAGCCAGCGCCCCAGCCTCGCACCGCAATCATCTCCTCGCACCCATGCCAAGCCTTCGATTGCGCCACGATCTGCGCCCGAATCACACCATCGTCGCCAGATTCTCCGTCACTCTACCTGTAAAAAGGAAAGAATTGCCAGCAGCAAACAAGGAAACAAAGCAGAAAACATGTATTTCCTTTTTTTATTTTGGGGTTATAAAAACCCCAAATAAATCTATAAAATAGACACAAGAAATACACAGAGAAAAACAGAGACAAAAATATTCAAAGAAATAAAATACATAAGTTTTATCGCAAGAGGTGATTTGTTTTCTCATTCTATTTTTTTTTTTCATCTTCTATACATTTACACATACAAATACTATTTTTAAAAAATAAAAGGAGTGGGATTACCTTTCAAGAGTACTGAAAAATCGAGGTTTGGCCTCCGGCCACCATTCGCGGTGGCGCGTATAGCGCGTGGCCTGTGAAGTTCGATGGCCATTCCGGACAAATGCGAGAAGAATTTGAGGCATTTGCAAAAATTTTTTTTGAAACGATGTTAAAATAATTTTTTTTTTGGCCGAAATTTGATTTATATAGGCTATGGGAACGATGTCGTTTTGGGGGTTACCTTTAAAGGCCAAAACGACGTCGTTTTATAAAGCTGAGACCCGCGCATTGACCCGACCCGGGGAGGATCCGCGTGTTTTTGTTTAAAGGTCTAATTGCCTTACAGGCCCTTCCGCATTTTGAAAATTTACAATTAAGTCCGAATAGTTTTTTTTATTTTTTAATTTAAGCCCTGAAAGACTGTTTTTATTTCAATTGAGTCTTCGAGCTATTAAAAGGTTAAAATCAGAACGGCACCGTTTTGGAAAGGAGGCACAATTGCCATATTAGTCCCTGTGGTTTAACGCGCGTTTTGATTTAGTCCTTGTTATTTATTTTTAATTACTATTTAATTCCTATTTTTTTTAAAAACCTTTTATTTCATCTCATTTTTAAATTATTTTAACATTGTATTTAATTATTTTATCATATTAAAATATTATATTATTCTTGATTTTTTGTATATTGATTTATTAACAGTATAAAACTAGTATATATATATTTATTATGTATTATCCTTATATATCTTAAACTATTATTATCTATTGTTTTATTTAGTTTAATTATTATATATTATTTTAGGATTTATATATTAGTTATTATATTATATATTTTAAAACTTTGTATATTATAGTATTATATTATATATTATTTTTAAAGTTTTATTTTATCTAAAATTTATATATTGTATAATATATTATTCTTAAAAATGTAGTTTTATATATTAAATTATTATAAATATGTTTTTATTTAAATTTATAATTTATTTATTTATTTCAAAGTGTATTTTATTTATTTTCTCAACACATAATTTTTATTTATTAATTATTTGTTATATGTCATTGCATGAAGGGTTTAATTTTATATTAAAAGTGCTCATATTTATTTTATAGTTTTTTATTATTTTACTATTTATTGTTCATTATATTTGTTCATATTTTTCATTTATTTACAATTGCTTTATTGTAGTTATTTTTATTAGCTGTTATTTTATATTTTTATTGTCTATATTAATAAGAAATGTTAATATTTCATGATTGCTTTTAATATTTATGTTTGATAATGTATTCATATGATATTTTCATAGATCATCGTTTTAAAATAAAATGCATTTGGCAAAATTTCTATATTTTATCTAAAGGTTTTAAAATAAGGCAATATTTTGTCTCTAGAAATTCGGGAAATAGTGCCCTAACGTGCTGGGTTTCGATTTTCCGTTTGACTAAATAACTAAATATCCTTTTAATAAAATTTTGTAAATATTGAGATGATTTTAGTTACGAAGGTTTAAAAATATCATGTCCTAACGTGCTAGATGTGATGTTTGTATTCTTTCGGAACAAAGAAATCTCAAATTTTAACTCAGATTGTTCAGATTTTTTAAGAAATCATATTTTAAATTTTTATTAAATTTTCAACACTAGGACATGATTTTATCGATTAGGTACCAATTTTTTGGCGTTATGAGGGTGCTAACCCTTCCTCATACGTAACCGACTCCCGAACCCATTTTCTTGTTTTCAGTGGACCAAAAATCAAATGTTTTAAAATAAAATGTTTTACAAGGTGATCCAATCACACCTAAGTAAAAAGGGATTGGTGGCGACTCCATTTCTATTTTTTTGAAGTCGATCCTTGTTTTTTCCAAAAATTTTAAAATGGTTTCGACTACTGTGAAAACATAACTTATTACTAAATTGAATTAATTTTGCTATTAAACAAGCTAAAATTATATGAAAACAGATACAAATAACATGATCGACCATGGAAGATCATACCCCCACACTTCACTTTTTGCTTGTCCTCAAGCAAACCAATCTAAACACATAACATGCAGAAGACATCCCTTGGATTATATTAATTACTAAGAAACATGGTAGACAAATATTAAATTTGTATCAATTTTATCTCACATGCAACTTAATCTTGATAATTCGATAACTTGAAATTTTTTAAAGTAAATTTGTCTAGTTCACTAAGTTAAATAACTAACAAACATAGAAGTAATCTAAATAAACAAATGTTCAATCATATTATCATCAATCTAAGTCATACAGATACATAGTAGATACAATCATGTGAATAAAAAACATTCACCAACTTTAATTATTAGCAATTCTGAAAAATTATGCAAAGGGAATGCTTAAGTCACATGGATCTTTTAGGCTTGTAA
The DNA here is from genome assembly GCA_005393395.2 of Gossypium australe. Taxonomy (NCBI): domain Eukaryota; kingdom Viridiplantae; phylum Streptophyta; class Magnoliopsida; order Malvales; family Malvaceae; genus Gossypium; species Gossypium australe. Next base: position 57,297,627 of record CM016616.1, on the reverse strand, counting down.
CGTTTTGAGGCTTAGAATTGTATGAGTTCAAATGAAATATGACTCAAAATGGTTCAAACACTAGAAATAATTAGGCACATGAAATTATTCCCTTTCACCCCCTTTTTTATCTTTAAGGCTCACCTCCTTATTTCTCCTTCTCTCACCTTCCTTATCTCTCCAAAAGATGTAGATGATTTAATTCAATATTAGTGAGTATAAAAAGCTAGGATGTTTTGGTGCATTGAGGAATTGAAAAGTTCTCTTTTAAGCTTGTAAATTATTTTTTTTTTGGTTAAGCTCATTCTAAATATTTCACTTTTTTTTTTCACTCCCAATGCTTTTAACCATATCCATGATTTTATCCACTCGTTTTGCTTTTAACCCTCACAATGCTTTTGTTCACTCAAATATTTTCCATTACGCACATTTTTGCAAGAGTCCTATACTCACCATATTGTCCTATCTCTTCACTTTTCTATCTCAAACTTATTTTGAAACCACCTATAGGTCCCTACCTAACCCTCAATATCCATAGTTTGACGTATATTTCATAATGCGATAAAGGATCAAAAACAAGGAAAGGTTCAAATTTTAATTCAATTTTGGCTGAAGGTTTCAATATTACATAAAGGTTCATAAGGAAGAGTAAATACGCTCAAACATGGGAACTAGGGATGCATAGCATAAAGGTTGGCCATTTCAATGTTGGCTATTCAAATAATTCCTTAGGTTATCTCAAAGCATTCCACGAAACACAATTTGTTTCATGCTTTTAATGATCTACCACAATTCATTGTGACAAATTAGAGTCTTTTCAATGCTTAATGAGCTTGTGTTCGAACCATTTTATTAGTATTACGATTAATTTTCCAATTTAGTGGTCTAGACGCAATTTAGTAAAATAATCGTTTTTACGCATATTTTAGTATTGTAATGACCCATTAGGCCAATATGGGCCTAGGGTAGGACTGATGAACCAATTTAATGTGTAGGGCACCATTTTCAGGCCAAGGAACACTTAGGATGACGTTAATGTCGCGACACCATCATGTAGTGTCACAACACCACATTTCGAACCAAGAAAAGTTCTATTCGAAGTTAGGACCGATGTCGCGACATTGCTGTGACTGAGGCCAAAATAATGCTAAGGGTGTTTTCGTTTGCACGATGTATTTTATTCAATTTAATGGCCTGTACTTGACCTAATTAGGGTAGATACAACTACCTATATATAGTAATGTTTACGCTTAACTGAGAAGGCTATTTTTAGATTAGATTTTAGATTATTAATTTTAGTTCAATTTATTTCTAGTTTCCCTATTAGAATTATTATTCTTATTTTTTAGACTTGGATTCGATTTAATTAAGCTTTTGTTTCTTTAGTTTTTCATAAATTTTCTTTGGTCTTCATTTGCAATCGATGTTATCTCAACGATTGTTAAAGGGTTTTTGGCTTTCGAGTGCATTCAACATTAAAATAGATCAATTTCTCTTTTCCCTTTTTTTTAGATTAATATTTTTTTTGCATGTTTAAATTAAAGTTAGGGAATTTTTCATTTAGATCCATGAGTGGCTAAACCCATAGGGAGATTAACGATCGAAGGTGGGATTAATTAACTAAAGAATTAGGGTTTGCCTAAAAATTAGTTGGCATGAATTTTGTATGCTTAAACCCTAGAATTGACAACACTAGGAAGTAATCTAGGTAAATGAGGTCAAGAGAATTATTTACCGAGCAACTCTTAGTTCAACCCAGTTTAAACTATGAGGTCGAGAGATAAGTTGTTTTTTTCGATTAGTTAATTAGTTAAAGGTTGAGATGTAATAACTAGTTAATTATTAGCTAATTCATTAAAACCTGAATTTTAAAGGAAATTATTGACACTGAGTGAGTTAATCTTCTATTTGTCAATTGAGTGAATTTTGACTATTAGCCTTATTTAATTATTTTTTGTTATTTTTCTTGCTTAATTATTTATCTGGTTATTCGTATTATAATTTTGATTATTACTATTTAGCCCTGTTAGTGTAGAAAGTAGTTTTTGGTTTGATTCAAAGCCCCTTGTATACAATCCTTGGAATACTTCTCGAAGTATTTTGTTGTAAATTTATTATATTACAATTTCATCCATACTTTTGGACACCGCTGTTCTATTTTCTATCTTTTTGTTGCAGTATTTCCATCTTAGATGTTTTCACGTCTAGCGGAAGTTAAATTGTTGGTGTCGTTGCCAGGGAGGTTTTGACATTAAACTAAATTTGAATTTCTTCATTTAATAGTATAAATAGGAAAATTGTCAATTATAGATACGATTTTATTCTTGTTATTTTTAATTTGGTTTTGGTTAATAATATGATATTTGTTTCTCTTATTTCAGTGTATGACTCGAAGCAAAACCATTCCAATCGAGCTAAGTCTTGAGCCAAAGAGAATTTTGAGATAAAACTGATAGCAAATGACCTCGAGAAAACCTGTTGTTTGACAATCCAGTTGAATCACCAGCTCATATAAGGAGAGAGCCAGTGATGGCTTAATAGGAGAGAACATTAGATGCGGTGCAAGGTAGTATCAACAGGCCGATTATTAATGCCAATAATTTCAAAATCAAGTAGGGCACCATCTAGACATTTCAAAACACTCTGCAATTCTGAGTTAATATGACTGAAGATCCAAACCAACACTTAAAGTGGTTTCTCCAACTTTGCAATACCTTTAAATATAATGGGGTCACCGATGATGCTATTTGTCATCAGTTTTCCTCCTTTCATTATGTGATAACACGATTGATTGGCTTGACTTACAGGCTCCATCTTCTATTACTACGTGGGATGAGCTCCCTGAAAGCTTCTTACACAAGTTCTTCCCCAGTATAACCATCCAATTAAGAAGTGATATAGCCAACTTCAACCAGATTGAGGGTGAAAACCTATACGAGGCATGGTAATTCTTTAAATTGCTATTAGGGAAGTGTCCCCATCATGGGATGCAATAGTGTCTTCATTTGCAAATCTTTTATAATGGTTTGGACAAGAATTTGAAGTCTGGGTTAGATGGTGCATCTGGAGGGGCGTTCATGAACAATTCATACGAGCAAGCTTGTCAGCTAATTGATGTCATGGCCATGAACTCATACATGTGGCCGAATGAAAGATTTTCCTACAACCTAAAACCATCAACTATGAAACTAGTCCAAGACGAGGATAAATATAAACAAATATTGGAAAAGTTCCACCGATTGGAATCCTTCGTCAAACCATCCATGAATGACTTAGCTCAAAGTTATGAGTACTATTATAAGAGCCTGCTGGAAGAGGTAAAGTATTTGGGTAATAGGGGTAGAAACCCCTATTCGAATACCTACAATCTTGGTTCCCAATCTAAAGTGGAGAGGTACATTTTGATACTCTCAGGATTAAGTGAAAAAGGTCCCTGAGGATCTTCTCTTAGAAACTCTCTCCTCAAATCATTCTCAACTGGTACAAATATTCTTCCCGTGAATCTCAACTTACCATCTTTACCCAGACTGAAATTTGTTGCTTTTCCAGATATCATTTGCTTTTTAAACAAATCACACTGAACATCTTTCATATGCTCTTCTAGTATTCGAGAAAGAAAGGTTAATTTGAGAAAGAAAGGTTGACTTCAGAATTAATCTGACAATAATGATCCATTATCAGACATACTTACTTTTGCTCAGGGAGATAATAATGTTACCACAATCTTTTTACACAAAGCATCTACTACCATATTTGCTTTCCCTGGATGGTACTCAATGGTCAAGTCATAATCTTTCAACAGTTCTAACCATCTTATTTGGCACAAATTCATATCCCTTTGAGTTATAAAATACTTCAAACTTTTACAATCAAAGAACACATGACACTTCTCTCCATATCAATAATGTCTCTATATCTTTAATGCTAAAACTATTGCTGCTAATTCCAGACCATAAGTGGGATAGTTCTTCCCATGAGGTTTAAGTTGATGAGATGCATAAGCTATAGCCTTACCCCTTATGCATAAGCACACATCCAAGCCCATTCAAAGATGTGTCAGTAAAAATTGTATACTATACATCAGACTTTGGTTGTACTAAAACTGGAGTTTTAGTCAAAACTGCTTTTAACTGTTCATAACTTTGCTGACACTCTTCATTCCACTCAAACTTTTCTTTGTTTTTCAATAATCGAGTAAGAGGTGTTGCTATTATTGAAAATCCTTTCACAAATCTTCCGTAATACCATGCTAATCCTAGAAAATTGCAAAATTCATATACATTCTTGGGCAAATTCCATTCAAGTACTGTTTTTACCTTAACAAGATCTACTTTAATACCATCAACAGATATAACATCACCCAGAAAATGTACTTCTCTTAGCCAAAACTTGCATTTACTAAACCTAGCATTTAATTGATTATCACGAAAAGTTTTCAGCACAATTCTCAAATGTTCTTCATGATCAACTTCATTCTTAGAATAAACCAATATATCATCAATAAAGACCACTACCAATTGGTATAGATATGGCTAAAATACTTTGTTCATCAAATCCATAAATATTGCAGGCACATTAGTCAAACCAGAGGGCATTACAAAAAATTCATAGTGACCATACCTCAATTAAAAGGCTATTTTAGGCACATCATCACTCTTAATCTTTACCTGATAGTATCCAAACCTCATATCAATTTTAGAGTAAATCGTAGCCCCACATAACTGATCAAAAAAATCTTTAATCCTGGGCAGAGGATACTTATTCTTTGTTGTTACCTTGTTCAATTAACGGTAATCTGTACACAAGCACATTGTTCCATCTTTCTTTCTCACAAATAGAATTAGTGCACTCCACGGTGATACACTTGGTCTTATAAAACCCTTATCTAACATATCTTGCAACTGGTCTTTTAGTTCTTTAAGTTCTAACGGTTCCATTTTGTAGGGAGTATAGGAGATTGGTGTTGTTCCAAGCTCCAACTCAATCGTAAACTCTACTTCTCTCTTAGTTAGCACTCTAGAAAGTTCCCCTGGAAACACATCTAGAAATTCTCGTACCACAAGAACTTGACTAATTTCCTTTCTTGATTCAAATGAATCCATGATATAATCCAAATAAGCATTTGCACCCTTAAGAATCATCTTTCTGGCAAACACAGTAGAGATTATCTTGTTTGCCAAACCAGTCTGTATACCAAGCATCAATACCTCCTTACCCTCAACATTTATCAACGTACACCTCTTGCACGGCAGTCAACCATAGCATTATGTCTTGTCAACCAATCCAACCCTAAAATAGCATCAAATTCATGAAAGTTCAGTAATAACAAGTCTGTCAAAAATGTATACCCACCAAATACCAATGGACAATTCTTTATCAGCTTATTCACCACAATAGTCTGACCCAAATGATTGGTTACTAACACATTGGTTTCAGAATATACTAATTCAAGACATAGACCCTCTACAACCTTAGTACAAATATATGAATTCAAAGACCCTGGATCTATCAAAGCATAAATACTATTTCCGAGAAAAGAAAATTTACACGTTATGACCTCAGGTAATCAGCATCTTCCTTTGCTTTCATCACATAAGCTCGAGCTGACACTCTAGAACTTGGCTTACTAAATTTTTTCCTCAGTTCTCCATGTACTGAATTAGACTTTGTTGCCATTCCAAATCTAGTCTCTTGCTAAAACTTTTGAGGTCCTCGAACAGACTGCTCTATGCTTGCTTCAATCTTAGATTGACAATCCTTAACTAAATGGTCTTTGGATCCAGATCCACAACATGCCCCTAATCGCTTCCTGCATTCTCCACCATGATTTTTACCACAATATTTACAAAAATTTCTCACCATTCTAGAACCACCAGAGCTTGCCATCAAAGTAGTTGGTCTACTGAATCCTTCACGCTTGAAACTTGTATGTTGCAAATCCCTTCTCAAAGCTGAAATAATTTGTTCGTAGGCTTTTTAAAACCCGTTGAAAGTGGAGGCTTGACCTTCCCCTCTTCATCTTTTTCCTTTCAAAATTCTTACCTCTATCTTTGATGATCATTTCTATCTTATGGGCCTTAATTGTTATTGCTGCAAGAGTTTTACTTTCAAAAACTGCAACTAATGCATGAATTTCATCCCTTAGTCCCCACTCAAATTTATCACACATTTCATTCTTTGTCTGAAACATGTTATTTGCATAGTGACTAAGTCTGAAGAATTCTTGCTCATACTCAATAACAATCATCCTACTTTGTCTTAGATACGAAAATTCCTTCTTCAGTTGTACAACATACATCTAGTTCACATATCTTTCCCTGAACTTTTCCAGAAAGAAGTCATAGTCAGTTTTCTTCAGGAGTTACACTAACCAAGGTTTCCCACCATTGAGAGGCTTCCCCTTCTAACAATGACATAGCACACAGAAGACTACCCACAATAGTACATTTCAATTCTTTTTATCACTCTACATAAATAAGATAACCACTACTCAACCACAGTGGGATCATCACCTTTATCACCAAGAAACTCTTTGGCACCTCTTTTTCTAATCTCCCTTACATGATCAATTTTAGATGAAGTCAAAACAAGTACCTATGGAGCAGGTTGTGTTGGGCGAACCACTTCAGGTTGTGGTTGTTAAGGTTGTTGTGGTTGAGGTTCTTGAGTGTTTCCCATAAATTGATCAAACAGTTCTGTCATCATAGTGAAAAACACATTCTTAAAGGCATTCCTTGCATTACCCATATTATTAGCAGGGGCTTGTTCTTGTGTAAGCACATGACTCAATTTCTTATTCGGTAGCTTCTCTAGATTCGTCATACATTTTCTTATATCACTACAAAAGAAATTTTAACTTAATTCAAACATCAAGGACTAAGCCAAAGGCATACTATGCATGATGGGGTGTGACACAACCTTCAATTTTTCGAGAATCGGCTAAACCTCAGCTCTAATACCAACTTGTAACACACCAAACTCGATCCTTTAAAAGGACACAAGTATGACATGTCATTACTTAGAAATCACCTATCTTTAAAATAGTTTCTAGCGTAAACTTTGTAAAGTTGTAGTGTTTGAATTAAACTTTTAATAAAATACTGAAATAAAGTATGAGCCAAATGGCGTATAAACTTCAATAAGATATTTACATCATTCAAAATACAAGACTGCAAAACCATTCCATAAACTTTAATGAATCTTCATTAAAACATAGTTTATCAAACATAAGTTTCAAATACAAATCCTACTCAAAATACAACTAGTCATGACCCCCATATGTCATGCATGGTACAAATAAACAAATGTCTCACAACAGCAGATGACCTCTAACGTAGTCTTTCAAATAGTTTTCCTTCACACAACAAGTTTGAAAAGGAAAATTTAACAGGGTAAGTTCATAAGATCTTAGTGATTTCCATAGAGACCTTAAGTAAGAATACTAATAGTATAATTCAATCCTTCAAAGAACTTTCTCATAGTATCATAGAGTACGCCCAACGACGTATACAAGGCTCAAACAAACTCAGCATGTAACATCCTGCCCGATGAAACCCTAGTGTTCACATACTATTTATAGAAGTAAGGCATATAGAGTAAGTTTTGAGTAGGTAGGTATTAAATTTGACTAAGTATATGACTATAGATGCGCCTCTAGGTGAAGTCTGCATTAGGCAAGCTTGGTGGTTTGATGGACTCTTCTGAAGAGTATATGCCACCCCAGTTGTTAGACGAAATGATTAAGCCCTTAGTGTTAAAACCTTAATTTGAAAGAACCATATGCTTTATTATTATTTTATTATCCTGGTTGAACAATCTGGTTAGACGAACGAGAATTTGGTTAGTATAAGATTAAGTTTCTTTAACCTATCAGACCCATATTTATGAAAAGGTAGAAGTGCTTATTCACAAGGAACGAGGGGTTTGAAGGGAAATCAAACTTATCCACTAAGTTTTTCCTTCTATGTATATTTGTATAAAGCAAGCTTTAGCTTCTTGAGCAAGTTTAATGCTTTCTTTGACAACCACATTTTCTTTTCAAGCTTTCACTACAATTTTTTTCTGTCGAAAAACTCTAGACTTGCTTGATGATTTGGGTTCACTGTATCAGCCAAATCCATCGTCGTTTGGTGTCTGGTAAATATCGATGAAATTCAAGTTATTTTCATGGTTATTTATGAGGCCCTAGGGTTTTATGCTTTAGGGTCAATTTGAGGTGTAAAGGAGGAAACTTCTAGATTTTGGGTTTCCTGTTAATGTTCATATTAAACGTGCTTAGTTTTTCTTGTAAAATGATCTCACAAGTTAACTTTTTATATTATAGCACAAGAAACTCCTGAAAACTTTCGTGATAAGGACAAGAATCCTGTTATCTGATCTTGCTGCATTTTTTGGTGAGTTCATTCTTGCTTCCATGTGTGTGTATATTATGTTCTCATTTATGTTTGATTGAGGTAAGCACTTTTATCCTATAAGACAACATGCTTGTGTATGAGTAATAAAGGTTCGTGGTCTTAAGTCTAAGTTAGTTGTCTGTGTAAATGAAGTAACAGTCTTTCCTCATGTTTAAGCCACCACCCATTGTTCTAGAATGAACAATATGAATTGAGTTATGAAAATTAAATCATGGTGATACCTTTAATGAAATAAGCATTGAATTGGCAGATCGCGATACATGAAAAGGGATCATGTAGCCTCTGGTAGGGCAAGAGTTATTGCAAACCAGATTGGCAAATCATGATAGAACAAATGAAATGAATGCTAAGGCTTGATCATGGACTTGGGTGTGGCTAGCACAAAGAAGGTTGTCCGCATGGCTGTATGGGCGTAGTGTATGCTCCAAAGGAATAGTGTTTGTAGTGAAGTCTATTTGTGAATGGTATTCTCCAATAGGTGAATTGTATGACTTGCTGAGTTGGAAAGGTTTATTGGTATTATATATATATAACTATTGAAATGTTTGCTCTGGAACTTATTAAGTTCTTTGAACTTATTTAGTTACCTTTCCTTCTCAAAATCCCTAACGAAGTAAAGGACTTCGCAAAGACAACACCAGAGGACATCTATTCTGTGAGATTTCTAAGTATTTTGTATGATGAATGGCATGAGGGTAGTGTCAAGATGGTGTCATTTAAAGACTGGATTTTATATTTTAAAACTATTCTTTTAAAACCATTATTTCAATGAAACCTCAGTAAAGTGATTATGCTTTTGGCGAAGTACCGAATTATTTACCTTGAATGATTAATGTTTTTCTAATTATATGTATATGTATATGACGTTATACTTAAATATAGGTTACGCAAAATATGATTTTAAGAGCTTCCAATGGAGCGTCTATGTTTTCCATTTTCCTTGGAAATGTATAACCTTATTTATCTTTAATTTTGCAACGGATTTACAAGTCATATTTATTTGAACTATAATTTTATGAAGTCCATGCCTGTTTAAAGGAAAAGATTTTAAGGCAATAACGCGTCAATCCTGGGTCCTCCTTAAGGATTGGGTTTGGGGCGTTACATAGTATACCGATGGTGTATCACATGGGCAAATACTATATGCCAACACAACATAACTGTAACATCCCATACCCGGGTCTGATGTTAGGACTGGATATGAGATGTTACCATGCTTGAACTCACTTAGACATACTCTTATGGGCTGTAAAATTTCGTTCTGACTTAAAAACTTCTCTTTCTTAGTCTAATCATACATTTCCTGGGCCTACAAGGCCTTAAGCACTTATCCGATAACTTTAGGAACTTAATTGAAAACTCTTCTTTGAAGCAGGGTTCACACGCCCATGTGACTTGGAACACGCCCGTGTACCCTTAGACACGCCCATGTCTACAAACCGTGGGGAGTTACTGACTATATTCACACGGCCTTGACACGCCCGTGAGCTTAGACCGTGTGTTTTTCCTTGATATACTGACTTGAACACACGGTCTGGGGCACACGCCCATGTTCTATCCGTGTGTCACACACGGCTTATACCAACGGCCGTAGGATATGATCGTGGCCTATCCTGACTTAAAACATTAAGGTGCAGGGTTCACACGGCCTAGACACACGCCCGTGCGTCCAATCGTGTGGGCACTTAAAAGCTATTTACCAAGCCATTTGCCACCCTGAAGTCAAGATCAACTCAATGCATCTCATAGACAATACTACATGCTTCATTGATTTCAATAAACATACATACATAGACAATTTTGGCCAATCACTTAGCCAAATACAAAAGAATAATAAAAGAGGCATGCACTTCATTAATTTCATCTTCATTGAAAATAAAGAGTTTGCCAAACATTTGTCTAACTCAATAGACCATTTACAAAAGGACTTACAACCAACACTTTAACGAACAATTACAACTTGACAAAATACCCAAGTCCTATACATGCCATATTCAAAACAAGTCTAAAATTGTTATATCAAAGTGTTGTTGATAGTGTGATTCCCGAACCCCTGCGTCTACGATCCTCGAGTTATCTTGGGAATACTATAAGAAAGATGAGCAATGAAAAAAAAAAGTAAGCATTAAGCTTAGTAAGTTGCATAGAAATAAATAGCAATCATAATACTCATAAAAGAATAATTCATCCATGGCATTAGCTAACTGTGCACAAGTCAAGACTTCTTGACAATACTTACTTACAATAGTCCTTATCTAACATTTACGTAACATATATAGAGCCAATTTCTCATGAATCATTCATTAGCACTTGTATTCATTCATATCTCTACTTTTAAATTCATCTGCTTATCCCGCCATACACTGAAAATAATCAAATACATGTTTTTATAATCACTACAATGAGTATAAAACTAATGTCCCATTCTCTAGGTGGTCTTACATGAAGTTTCCTCTAGGTACCGATGCCATGTCCCGGACATGGTCTTATAGGGAATTATCTCTATATGCTAATGCCATACCCCGGATATGGTCTTACGCCAGCTCTTGTCTCAATGCTGATGCCATGTTCCAAACATGGTCTTATACTAGCACTCATAATGTGGCCGATGCCATGTCCTAGACATGGTCTTACACTGAGCCTCATCATACGGCTGATGCCATGTCCCAGACATGGTCTTACACTGACCCTCATAATACGGCCGATGCCATGTCCCAGACATGGTCTTACACTGACCCTCATAATTCGGCCGATGCCATGTCCTAGACATGGTCTTACACTGACCCTCATAATTCGGCCGATGCCATGTCCTAGACATGGTCTTACACTTACACTGGCCCTCATAATTCGGCCGATGCCATGTCCCAAACATGGTCTTACACTGACCCTCATAATTCGGCCGATGCCATGTCCCAGACATGGTCTTACACTGACCCTCATAATACGGACGATGCCATTTTTCGTATACATCATGGTCCATTAGGACTTCAATATCACATTCACATAAACTTTTCAATTTATTGAAGTATCATGGATCAATAAGACATCAAGCATTCTCAATTATGCTAATATAATATTGCATTAAAATCACATACAACTTACCTCGTTTTCAAAATGAGCTAGTTCTTCGGTTTAGTCCACGACTTTATCCTTTCCCCGATTGAGGTGAATTCTTGCCTCCTCTTACTCTATAATAGCAAATTAGCTCATTTTAATCATTACATTAACAGAAGCATCTCGATAATCCTACTTAGGCAAAATTCCCATTTTACCCCTAGTTTTTGGGTAAAATGACTATTTTGCCCCTAGGCTCGGGAATTAATTCTAATCACATTTTTATCCTCAACAAGCCTAGGAAAACATTTAATACTCTTAAAGCTATCATCAAAAATCAATATTTCACATACTTACTACAAAATTTATAACTTTTTCATTAAGATCTTATTTGGTATTTTCATGCTAACCCCCTTTTTAAAAGTTGTTCATCTAACAACCAACACTCAAGTTCTTCCATAAAAATGCAGCAAATAACTAAGGTATCTCTCATGGTATAACTCTAAACCTTTCACAATATTGCACAATAGCCCCTCATTTGGAAGCTTAAGCATTAGGAGTCTCAAAAGTACAATTATTTTCAAGAATAGTTCACTAGAACACTTACTTGAGTAGATGCGAGCTTGCTGAAATTTTTGAAGGTTTCTACCCCTTATGTGCTGCTAATTTTAGGTGGAAGATGATAGGAGAAAAGATGATAACTTTTCTCTACTTATTTTATTATTACAAGTCAAATTAATTAGTCCACCTACTACTACTAACTTTGACTAAAATTGACAATCTTGTCTCCCATACTCTCCTATGGCCAGCCAAGCCTCTTTCAAAGGCTAAATTGCCTTTTAAAGACCCCCAATTAACAATCCATGGCCATTTGGTACACTTAGCATATAGAATGGAATTTTAGCACTTTATGCGATTTAGTCCTTTTTTCGCGATTAAACATGATATCGCTAAAATTAAAGTACCAAAATTTTCATGCTCATATGCTATCATGTTCTAACTCATACTATATCATGAAAATTATTTCTCAAATCTCAGATTAGTGATCTCGAGACCACTATTCCGACTAGCCCCTAAATCGAGCCGTTACAATAACTCAGACATTCCATTTTCATGCCAGCCACATACTCAGAATTCAGAGTCATAAACATATCATATGTTTTCGTTTCATTCATATACATTCTCCCCTTACAGCTCTCCATACGAGAATCATTCAGTAGCATGTTTTATCTTGATCTGTCAATCCGGTTTGCAATATATCTGCCCTACTAGAGGCTACACAAACATTTATATTCAACTTCATATCCGTATATCAAATCATATCATATCATTCATATCAGAAGTATATGGTAGGGGCTTAACATGAAAATGACACATACTCTTTATCCCAAACATATTGGACTCGGACTAATGACTCTAGACAACCATTATTCTACACATATTTTTGTTATTTTTTATAGGGTAAAAATACTTACCTTACAAAACTATAAAGTAAAGAATACCACACTCATGGAAGTAAGAAGGAACTCACTAGAAGTATAGCAAATTCTATATAGAAGGTCCTTTGCCTTTGTCACTTGGACCTTTAGTAGCTTCTTAAGCTAAAAATAGGGATAATTCAACATATCAAATCACTACTCTATCGAATCTAAACATGCATGCAAGAAACATCAACATTAAACCCAAAATCAGGAAGTTTCCTTCCTTACACACCAATCTAAAACTTATGCATGGAGAACCAAAAATACGTAAATAACTTTGAAAATAACCTAGGGTTCATCAGAAATTACCAGTGAGCTAAAACAAATGTGCAAGTTAGCTGACTATAGCGAACCCAACTTCGAAGAGGTTTTCTGGACTTAAGTTTTCAAAAAGTACAAAGAAAATCAAGAAGGAAGATGAATACAAAGAAAACGTAAAGATTCTCGATGAAAGCATTGCTATCATTATATACTTAAGCACAGAAACAATGTTTAGTGGAAAAATTAGATAATTTCACTAACACTTGATTCCCGTGATTAAGTACGTTTAACATGACTTAAGTCATTTCACCTATAGTATCTTAGTTCTATTATAACTAAGTCTCAACTTAACTAACTAAATTTCCTTACTAAAATAATAAACAAATCTATTCAACTGCAAACCAAATGAGTTTGCCAAAGTATTTGGGTGGCGTACACTTAACAGAAGAGTCCGCTAAACCACAGATCTACGCCAAAGCTAAGAGTTCGTCAAGTGGCGCATACAAAGAATCATATACTTAGACAAAATAAACACTTTACTTACTCATATGTACACTTATTTTACCAAGACACCAAACAGTAATTAGATACCAAGACTTCGCCAGGCAGGCTGTTACATGCTAGATCTCGGTATAACCTATAATGATCTCCATACAACCACATATCTTGTACAAGCGCGCATACGACCCTATTGGCATACTAATTGTATCCTAATATTTTACTAAGTTCACATTGGCATCAATTACACATATATAAACATTTCCATACCTGTAGTCATCTTACTCGCATATTCATATCTTGTATTCATTCTAATATGCATTTTTTCTTAATCAATTATTTTTCAATTTAGTACATATATTTTTTCTTAATCAAATTCCCTATCACAGCCCCATTTCATAATCAAAAACTCATATTGCATATTATAAAATATATTTAAATATAATTTTCATATCACAAATCATAATTTAAGTATTAAATATCATTTTCCATTTTATTCATTTTAGTCTTCTACCATAATATTCCTTATCAAATTCAATCAAAACATTTCATATTATCATAATACTCACCTCAATGATTCAACAATCAATAAACATGCATATAAAATCAAACATTTCTATCTTGAATTAGAAAAGTACAAACCGAGGTTTCGCGTGTCACTCGTCGAAACTTTTCACTTTTCCTTTCCCTTTCGGTTGTTCGGTGTTTTCGTTTGCTAAAAATAATCATAAAACATATCACATTATCAATTTCCAACCAAATCAGAACCAATACCAAATTTCACACATTTTACAAATTATTCAATTTAGTCTTAAAACTGGGACAAGCATAACTTTCAATTCAGGGTCTCGGATTAAAATCTGATTTCATCAAAACTCATTAGATACCTTTTATTTTCTATCTCGACCAACAATTCTTGACAATTTTTCATTTTATTCAATTTGGTCCCTAATGTATAAAATTAATAATTAAGCTTTACAATTTAGTCATCTTCACATACTAAGCTTAATTTCTAACAATTTGAAACATAAATCATTCAATTTTCAACCATGAAAACTTTCAGAAACTTTAACAAATTTACAAATTAGTACATGGGCTAGCTAAATCAAGCTCCCATGATTCAATTTCCATAAAAATCAAATTAAAATGGCTAAATACTTACTTGAAATTACATCAAAAAAACTTGAAAACCCTTCAATGGCTTTCTCCCCTCTTGGTTCGAAATTTTGGATGGTTGGAGAAGATGAAATTTATGTCTCCTTCCACTATTTCATATATATAGTTTATTATAAGATAATTAGTTTAATTTAGTTATGTTTTAGTTTATTTAAACCTTAATTACTTAAAATAATTAACATACATCGTGTCGTCCACTAACATATATTTAAAATTGGTCTATTTGCTATTTTGGTTCTTTGGTTAATTATTATTTAAGTCCTCAAGCCTTAATCTAATTAAAAATCTATAATGATTAAACTTTTACAATTTAGTCCCTGAGCCATACTTACTCACAAATTTGGTTAAATCACTTAACCAAATTTCAATTCATCAATATGATAATCCCATAAATATCTCTACTAAACATTTACGGACTCGGTTTACGAAAACAGGGTCCTATCGCCTTTTTCGACACCATTGGAAACAGAATCATTACACTATACCTTATAAATTGGTTTAAAATCAAATTTGATTTTATCATAATTTTTATAAGTGGTAGGATTTGAACAATTCTGTCAAAGTAACTAAATAATTTTTTTTATAGATGAGTGTCAATCTATTTAAAAAAAAAGGGTTAATGACATTTGAGATTCTTTTGCGGTGAAGAGAGAAATCATCACAATGACTAAAGGCTGAAACCTATTGTAAATATGAGATTTTCATTCTTTTTTTTTATTTACTAATTCCACATTAAATTTTAGGTTAATAGCTGAAACGACGTTGCTTTAGCCACATCAATTAAAAATTGGCATATTGTAATGCTATGTCAACATCGTTACTTTTTCCATTATAAATAAACTAATTTGACTTGACTTTGAAACGTTGAAAGCAAAAGGGTTAAATATAATATTAGTTCCTGAACTTGTCCACTTCTCCCAGGTTGGCACCTATGGTTTTTTTTTTGTCCTAGATTTGTAACTGAACTTTTGTTTCTTCCACTAGTTTGGTACATGAGATTAACGTCGTTAATTTTTTGTTGATATGGCAACATTGACCAATCGCACACCGCCATGTGACATCTTCTTGTTCTTCCTTTTTCTTTTCTTTTTTTTTTTTTATTTTCCCACCTCTTCCTTTTTTCTTTTTCTTTTGTTGGACATGCTTCTACACTTCATCTTTTTTCCGTAAAAAACTCTCAAAATTTTCTCTCACTTTCTCACCATCCAATCACCACCAAAATCCAATTACACAAGTTTCAAAATTTTCCTCTACATAATCCATGGAAGTCTCTTTGAGTTATTTTCCTTTTCAACCTTTTTTGAGTTATTTTCCTTTGCACTTCGGGTTTTTTATCGCTCTTGAAGTTTTTACTTGATCAAGAATGAAAGATTGAAATTTTTTATGTTTGAAAAACACTTTTATGGAAAATCTTGAACCCCTAGACAGAATCAAGGATTAACATAAAATCTTTGAAAAACTTTTTCGAACATTACAAAAACTTGCATAATACCAATTGGCTACACAATTTCAAAAACAATCTGAGAAAAAAAATAAAAGCTTGAAAAACCAAAAAATAAAAACTATCAGAACATCAATCAGCTACACAATCTCAGAACAAAAAAACTTGCATGCATGTTAAGCTTTTGGGGTTTGGGGGATTTTAGGCTCAATTTTTTATTGACAAAGGGGAGGCTCCGATGATAGCGGCCTCACCTAGGTTTAACCCTTAAGCCGTGAGGAGGTCACCATCTCCACAGATTTGTTGAGCCTTAAAAGAAGAGAAAATTTTGGCTATTTAGGTTTCCAAATTTTTCTTAAAAGAGAACAAAAGAAAGATTTTTTTAGGAGAAAAGAGAACAAAAAGCAAAGGACGGAGGAGAAAGAAAAGAGGAGCAGTATTTGTTGCTACTGTTGTTATCTTCATTGTTGGTCTGAATATTGGGGAAATTAGGGGGGGTTGAGGAGGAAAGAAGAAAGAAAGAAGTGTAGAAGGCACGCCCAAAAAAATGAAGATAAAATAAGAAAAGAAAAGAAAAATGAGAATGAGGGAAAATTAAAAAAAAAACAAAAAAGAAGGCCAAATAGGATGCCATGTGGCGGCATACGATTGGTCAGTGCTACCACGTAGCAAAAAATTAACGCCATTAGTCTCAGGTACCAAACTAGTAGAGGGAAAAAAAGTTCAGATATCAATCTGAAGAAAAAAAAAAAAGCCATAAGTACTACTCTGAGAGATATACAAGTTCGAGTACTAATCTTATATTTAACCCAAAGCAAATTTATTCCAAAAAAAAAAAATAATGGTAAGTTTGCCATAGATAAATGTTAAGGGTTTTTTTTTTTTTTTTGCCATTATGTTTTTATTTAAAAAAATATATGATTTATTAAAAGGTAAATTGATCATTTCATCATTTTAAAATTTTTATTAAAAAATCTATAAAAGGATATATTAATCATTTGATCATTTTTCTTACTCATTATCCTAAATTGAACATAAGAATATCATTTACTGACTCATTCTATTTCATCCATAGTTATACTTTCAATTACAACTCTATTTTATTTGCACAGAATAACTATTTTTGTATGGTTCCTTTCTATTCTTGCGAATAAAGGTGTATGCAAGAGAAAAATGAAAGAAAAAGAATTAAGTGTTTTAGTAGAAATTTAATGCGAAGTGACCATAAAAATAAAATTTTAAACATTGGTAAATAAATTGAGAAATTTTTCCCATGAGAAAAACCAAAATTTGAAGGCTATGAGAGACGATGGTTAAAGGAGGCTAAGATTTGAGGGCTTATTTTGCGTTTGAGCCGAAATCTGTTAGATCAAATGGGGTTTTATCTCTTCGTAGTAATAGTATGGATGGAGTTGAGGCCCAACACAGAAAGCAAATTATTCAACATTAAAAGAAAAAGCAGACTAGACTATTAAATAATAATAGGATTAGCTTATTTTACTCAGAAAAGGGGCGAGTGAAAGCGAGAACAGAGTCTGAGATCCCCAAATTGGCGAGTGAGAGAGAAAAGCGAGTGGAAGGAAAGCAGGAAACCCTAAATCTCCCAACCCCCCCTCAACTCTCTACGCGCCCTTAACCCCACTCGCCTTCGGTTTTCGCAGAGTCATCACTCATTCTATTTCACCTCCACTTCAGGTGTTCCTTTATTTTAATCCCCCCCCCCTTCAACTATTTAGCTTTCCAATTTTGCCTTTTGAATTTTCGCAATTTCCCTGTTCTTTTTCTTTTAAATTTTCGATTTCGATCCCATCATACCCCAAATTTATTTTCGTTTTCTTTTTTCTTCTGTTTTAATATTAAATTCATTATATGATTGAAACCTTCCCGATTTTATTGAATTCTGTAATTGTGATTGATTTTCAGGGTTCATCTCTTTCGAAATTATTTGGTCCCATGAATCTTGGTTTGCTGATATTATATTATTAGTTGCTTGCCTAATCTTGTTAGCTAATTTATGGCTAAAATCCTTAAAAGTTGATAAAATTGTAGCCTTTTTGTTCGTTTGGAATGTTGGTATTAGGGAAAAGGTCTTCATGTATCAACTTATAGCTAAGGAAATTTGAAATACCCATCATATATGTAGCTTTGGGATTTGCTTCCTTTATAGATACATGTATATCCAGGATAGTCCAAGAGCTAAAGAGGACTTCAATTAGTTTGTCTATCTTTTATAATTATAGTAGGATATTGTGAATTGCTTTTTGTCATGGGTTCTTTATGCTGACATGATGGCGTCATTCTACATTTTAATTTTTTCAGGTTGAGTCAGGAAAACTGTTAGTTGAAGTAAACAAGTTTCAATCATGGACATAGATCTTAGGTTACCTTCTGGTGAACAGTGTAAGGAAGATGAAGATGCAAATGGAATTGATAATATGCTAGATGGTGACGAATCACTGCATAATGGAATGGTTCAAGTTGTAGGAGAGGATATGCGTGCTGAAGATGGTGGGGAAATGCATTCTTCTGCTGTGGATATGGTGACCTTCAAGGAGGATACGAATCTTGAGCCACTTTCTGGTATGGAGTTTGAATCACATGGAGAAGCATATTCATTTTATCAAGAATATGCTCGGTCTATGGGATTCAACACAGCTATACAAAATAGCCGCCGTTCGAAGACTTCAAGAGAATTTATTGATGCAAAGTTTGCCTGTTCTAGATATGGGACCAAAAGGGAATATGACAAATCCTTTAACCGGCCACGAGCTAGACAAAGCAAGCAAGACCCTGAAAATGCAACTGGTCGGCGATCATGTTCGAAGACGGATTGTAAAGCAAGTATGCATGTGAAGAGAAGGCCTGATGGAAAATGGGTTATACATAGTTTTGTGAAAGAACATAACCATGAACTCTTGCCAGCCCAAGCTGTCAGTGAACAGACCAGAAGGATGTATGCTGCAATGGCTAGACAATTTGCTGAATATAAAAATGTTGTTGGTCTGAAGAATGATCCCAAAAATCCATTTGATAAAGGTCGAAATTTGGCATTAGAAGCTGCTGATGTTAAGGTTTTACTTGAATTTTTCACACACATGCAGAGCATAAATTCAAACTTCTTTTATGCAGTAGACCTGGGTGAAGATCAGCGTCTGAAGAGTTTGTTTTGGGTTGATTCAAAGAGTAGGCATGATTACAGTTATTTCTGTGATGCTGTGTCTTTTGATACCACTTATGTCACAAACAAATATAAGATGCCTCTTGCACTATTTATTGGAGTGAACCACCATTACCAGTGCATTCCGCTTGGATGTGCATTGGTGTCAGATGAGAGTGCTGCAACATTTTCTTGGCTAATGCAGACATGGCTGAAAGCAATGGGTGGACAATCTCCTAGAGTCCTAATAACCGACCAAGACCGAACTCTGAAATCTGTTGTTGCAGAAATCTTTCCAAATACACTTCATTGCTTCTTCCTGTGGCACGTATTAGGAAAGGTTTCTGAGACCCTTGGTCATGTAATCAAACAGCACGGAAACTTGATGGAAAAGTTTGAGAAATGCATCTACAGGTCATGGACAGATGAAGAGTTCGGCAAAAGGTGGTGGAAAATTCTTGATAGATTTGAACTCAAGGATGATGAATGGATGAAATCGTTGTATGAAGACCGCAAAAAGTGGGTTCCAACCTATATAATGAATGTTTTGTTGGCTGGGATGTCTACGGTTCAGAGAGCCGAGAGTGTGAACTCATTCTTTGACAAGTACGTACATAAGAAGACCACGGTGCAAGATTTTTTGAAACATTATGAAGCAATTTTACAAGAGAGGTATGAAGAGGAAGCGAAAGCAAATTCTGATTCATGGAGCAAAGTGCCAGCATTAAAATCTCCATCACCTTTTGAGAAGAGTGTTGCGGGGGTATACACACACACATTATTCAAGAAGTTTCAAATCGAGGTTGTGGGTGCAATTGCTTGTCATCCAAAGCCAGAAAATCACGATTCAACATGCAGCATTTTTAGAGTTCAAGATCTTGAAAAGAATCAGGATTTTATTGTTACTTTGAATGAGATGAAGGCAGAAGTTTCTTGTATATGCCGCTTATATGAATACAAAGGATATCTCTGCAGGCACGCTATGGTAGTTCTCCAAATAAATGGCAACTCAGCCATCCCTTCTCAATATATTTTGAAACGATGGACAAAAGAGGCAAAGAGCAGGCATTTCATGGGTGAAGAATCTGAACAGGTTCAATCTAGGGCGCAGAGGTACAATGATTTATTTCAACGAGGGATGAAGTTGATTGAGGAGGGTTCATTGTCTCAAGAGAGCTACTATATTGCATTCCGAAGCCTGGAAGAAGCTTTTGGGAACTGTTTGAGTGCAAACACTTCTAATAAGAGCCTTGCAGAAGCTGTGGCATCTCCCACCCAGGGTATGATCTGTATTGAAGAAGACAATCAAAGCAGAAGCACAAGCAAGACGAATAAGAAAAAGAACCCAACCAAAAAGAGAAAGGTTAGTTGTAAATAGTGTTTGCCTTGTGGATATATTTTTAGCAGATTCTGTTACCGGTCGGTCCATACTTAGGCTTCTTTTTCTGTCTAGGGAAACTCAGAGCAGGAGGTAATGGGTGTTGCACCGACGGATGGCTTGCAACAAATGGTTAGTTCTGTTCTATATATTAGCAGACTAGTTAAAGATGTTTTGATGATTTATGGCACCTGCATCAAGTAATAGCATAACGATAAGATTATTGTAGCTTTTGCAATCAAGAAATGTTCTCAAGCTTTTGGAATAAAATTGATCAAAATATGATCACATCACTTGTTAATTTTTTATTTTGTAGGATAAATTAAGCTCAAGATCAGTAGCCCTAGATAGTTACTTTGGTGCACAACCAAGCGTCCAAGGAATGGTAAGATTGTTACAGCTGACTTCATTTAACTTTTTTATGTTAGTTATATTCCGTTTCATGTTTTATACTTTTTGCAGGTTCAGCTTAATTTAATGGCACCGCGCGATAATTATTATGGGAATCAACAGACAATTCAGGGGCTGGTATTATCATGTTTTATAACCATAATGAGTTAATTATATAGCTTTATTTATCCAATATAGTGCTGCACTAGGAGAGTAAATCTCAATTTGGGGTTTTGCATTCATAGGGACAGTTAAACACCATAGCAACGAGCCATGATGGTTACTATGGCACTCAGCAAGCCATGCCTGGAATGGTAATCTCTCTGTGCAGTCAGTTTCTTTATATTTTTTGAGTTAAAATGGTAACTTTGTTTATGTTCTGTTTTGTTCAACAGGGACCCATGGATTTCTTTCGATCTCCTAGTTTCTACATTCGGGTGAGTATTCCGCATATGACTAACAAAACCTGGTCAAATCAATTCCGTTTTGTTTCAGTCCTTTCTTTACATCTATTTGGTGTCCCCCCAACAGGATGACCCCAACGTGAGAGTGGCACAGTTACATGATGATGCATCGAGACACACATGATGGTACTTTCTCTCACCAGTGGAGGTTGTGCTTTTGTGTTTTTATTTCCCCTAGTTGATGATTTATAGGTTAAAGAAGAATGTGTGGGTTTGTAGGTTTGAGGATGAAAGAAGATGAATGGAAATAATGGAGGGAAGCGGAGTTGGATGTGAAGAAAGGAAATGGCATGATTATTATTATTAGAAACAATAACGTTGTTTCTCTTCATTTGGTGTCTGTAAGATATAAGATAGAATTGAGAGTCATGATGTAAAGTTTGTTTGTATTATTATCTGACTTTTACTGTCTAAATAGGGTGAATTGGATCCCAGTTACGACTTTGTTATTTTTATATTCAATATATATATATATATATTTATGCGAGTTTACATCAAATATTCATTGTTTGGAAACTGTGATATGGATTCATATTTATGATTATATTGTTGTTATTGAAACGAAATTAGTTTGTAGTTTTAAAGTTTAGTATGTAGATTTGGAATATTTTGATAATGCACAACTATATTTTACCATCTCTTTTTAGCTTATTTTCAATTTAATTAATTTTTGATATAAAGTAATTATCTTTGATCAACATAAAAGATAAACTCATATATACTATTTGAAGTGTATATATATAATTCTGATCATAATTGCATACCCATTCATCATATATTACTTAAAAATAAAATAAATATTAGTACAGAATAATTTTATTTAAATTTCATTAGAAATTGAGCTGCAAAATTATAATGAAATAAATTTATTTTAGAAGATTTTAAAATGTCATTACAAAAACATTAATTTAACAAGTGAAAAACAAAACTAGTTATTAATAACCTTGTAAAATACAATATTAGAATAAA
This sequence comes from Gossypium australe, assembly GCA_005393395.2. Classification (NCBI taxonomy): domain Eukaryota; kingdom Viridiplantae; phylum Streptophyta; class Magnoliopsida; order Malvales; family Malvaceae; genus Gossypium; species Gossypium australe. The sequence goes on along the minus strand of CM016616.1, from coordinate 57,274,965 downwards.
AAATTGTGAAGAAAATTTGAACTCAAAATCAGCGTCACGCTCGTTTTGGTCCTAATATTGCAGATTGCACCCATCTTGAGATCAGTTTTGACCAACTTTTTAACTAAAGTGTATTAATTTTTATTTCTCGTATCACTACTCTAAACATCATTTTACTTGTTGGAAAACTTTGATTTAAAAATTAATTTTTTATTATAGCGAAAAATTTAAATTTTAAAAATTGAATCAATTTATAATATTTATATTAATAAATTTTTCTGAAAAGTACTCGTATTTTGTACGAGATGGATCTTTGATGTTTTCGACTTTTAACCAAACGACCTCCACAATTCTTGTACCACGAATTGCTTCGAGTGTGGGCTCGAACAATCATGAATCAAATACGAAATCATAAATAATTTCTTACTTTCAATAGGAAAGTAATTATCTACGATTGTTATTTCAAAAAATAAGATTTATACATAGAAAATAAATTCTTTCTATTTTTTGGCAGAATAACAGGATCTTAAAGTTCTATGTTTTTAGCTCTATCAGTGTCATCTATATTTATTTATAAGAAGAGAGAAAAGAATCCTAGTTGAATTAGTAGAACACAAAAAATAATTATTTGATAAAAAAAAAAACTAGCCTCCTAATTTAACTAGGAGAGGGGGGCAACACACCCTAGTTAAATACACTAGGGTTGCCGAAGGCTTGTTCTTGACATTTTTGGGGCGTTAGGTAAAACAATAAGATGGGGTTTTATGTTCCTTAAAAGTTGGAGAAAATTTTTTTTAGGTCCTTTAAAAGTTGGTAAAAGAATTTTTTGAGCCCTTAAAAGCTAAAAACAATTTTTTTGGGGCCCCTTCAAAGTTGATAAAAAAAAATTTTGACCTTTAAAAGTTAAATTTTTTTTGGGCCCCTTAAAATTTGAAAAACAATATTTTGGATCCATTCAACCTTGGGCCCTTGGCGGCTGCACCTCCAAATGACCCCCAAGCCCGGGCTTGGGTTGTTGCCCCTTATATGTATCTTTAATGTATTATGAGGGATTATTGGGTCTCTCTTGTATTGGGTCAAATTATATGTAATTCCTGAACTTTTAACTCAGCTCTTTATAATTTAATCCAATCTAATACATATTTTTCTTTTTTTTTTCAAAATAAATATTATTTACTAATAGATAAATTATTTTTCAATTAAATAATTTTCTCAACTCAATTCTAATTTCGTTAAAGTTATGATAACTTTACCATAAAAGAATATATGAAAATTATATTTAATCTACATATTCAATGGATTCACAATGACCAATTAATTTAATTCTATTTTCAAACTTCAATTTTTTGATTAAATAATAAGTCGAAAAATTTAAATTAATTCTCAATTCATTTACATACTTAGTAAGAAAACACATTTATTTCCAGATATAACATGTTTCTCTAATTTTATCATTTCCATCCATTTCTATTCATTTGATTATTAATGCATCATTTATGGTTTCAATAAGCTAGCAAAAATATCGATTGGACATATATAATTAGGGCTCAAATTATTTACAATTAAGTTCCAGCTTTTTCGCCTATTAATTATAAATTCAATTAAGTCGTGAAGTCATTTCACTATAATATCGTGATTGAGCTCTCCCTAATTACATACCATTACGAGAACTACTTGATCGGTGTTCATCCAATGATATTGTAATAAACGTGTTACCCTCATAGGGTATCCTTAATCTCTTTGAGATAAATTCGTTCTCCCAATATGATCCTATTTTATCTTATGGTAATCATTACATTTTCCTTCATAAAAAGTCAATTACTATCAAATAGTAATTAAGTCATTTATCTCAAAGATAAACAACCCGTGATCACATTTACATTTCATCTATCATATAATGTCATTGAGAAGATATTATTTACCCATTTCTTGGGCTATGAATTCCACTATTGTGAATGATGTTACATGTTGCAGAAGTCGTATACCTAATGCACCAACTTTCGGTTCATTATCTATTTGAACTAAAGCTTTTACTTATATCAAAGTATACAAGTGCATACATAGTCTATCATCTACTTGGGATTAAGGTATGTCACACTATGAACGTCACAAGTGAATAAATCCATAAACGGATTAAGGGTCTATTCTACTTGGGTTTTGTCCGATTTACTACCAGTCCAGTCAGCCACATCTATGTCTCTATATTTTAGGAGTCATCCATTTCGATACTCAAGATAAAGTATCTCCCCAATTAAACGTGATAGAAAACATATTAGTCTTTCAATCAGTTTGCTCATTTTTTTTATTAGACTAAGGGTATGTTTAAGTTCATCTACTAATACAAGTTGTCTTTCTATATTACGATTTTACCACGTAATACCGCTTAGTAGTAGTTAAATATATTAGTAAGTCAATATTTGTTTTTATTTTGCTTTGTGTGCAAAAACTTTAAAGACAAAATATAAAAGAGTATTAATATAATTAATGGATTTTTATTAAATCATTTATTCGAAAATATTATATTTACTGCACCTAATTCAACAGTAAAACTGTTTTTTAGATATCACTTGAAAGTAATTTTTTATAATATAAGTTGAAGGGAATCTCCTAAAATAATGTGATTATTGGGTTATCTTATTCACAACAATAATGTGTTCCATAATATAATCCATTTGATAGTTTAATAAGGAATAACTTAATAAATTTGAATTTCTAATTCACTTAAAACACTGTACGTTTTAGCCATATCGATTGTAACAATGTTTCCCAAGGTAAATAATGATAAAATATTATAAACAAATTTGAACGTATAATTAAAGACAAGAAAGTGATTTTAAACTTTAAAAATGATTTAAACACGATTTTAATTTTTAATAAATGTTTTAAATACGTATATTTCAAAAGAAATTTAAAATTTTCATCTTTTAAAAATTATTTTATTAAATAGTATTCAAAAATTGAAATTATTAACAAACTTTAAAATATTTTTAATTTTTTTAGATTTAATTAATTGATATTTATCAAATTTTATGTATCATTGATATTTAATATATTTACAAGTGAAACAATAAGTTAGTATTTAAAAAATAATTTAATAAAAACTTAAGTATGTTTTGTAAGATTTTTTAACCCAATTTTTAATAAAAAATTGAAATATGTTTCCTTATACAACTTTGTTTTTAAACATTCTTTTAAATTACTATACAATGTATTTCAAATAATTATAATCTAAACATTATTTCAACCATTCAATTTCAATTTTTTCATATTTTATTTTAAGTTTGAAATTAATTAGTTTAATAATAAGTTTTTTTTCATAATAATAAGTTTGAAACAATCAATATCTAACCCAATTTACATTCTATTCAACATCAAAGAGATCCAAAATCGAGAATTATATAATTCTTCTACCTAAAATATTTTCTCTTTAGAGAGCAACACAAGAGTTGAGAGAAGCATCTCAGAAGTTCTTTGAGCAGTAAAAATTTAGCATTTTGAAGGTAATTGTGCGAAAGATCAGAAGGAAGGAGGAAAAGAATACAAGCTGAGCTACGGAGAAACACCGGATTTGTCTTCTAGTTTCTTTTCTTTTTAACTTTATATTTTTGTTCTGAATTGGTGAACATGATTGCTAAATAGTTTTTTTTCTTTTAATTTAATCAAAATGACTTAATTCTTTTATTGTTAGATTATTGCATTCTTTTAGCTTAGATTATTAAAATTCTGTTAGTGATGTTATGTGCCTTGGTTGCTTATTCATTCAGATAAAATCATGATCATGCTATTCATGCATTATAAATGTAGGGATGCAATTGAATTAAATATCTAATCAAAACTAGATTGTAATTAATTAACACAATATTTGAATGATGCATGTTTGATCTGTTTATGGTAAATTAGGTCAAATTAGTAATAATATCGAAAGAAATTTATTACCTTGCATAACCTAGGATTAATGTGATTAAATTGTTTCAATATAGAAATATCATTGTTACCTCACTTAACATGATGTCTGTTGATGAAATTACTAAATTGATTGAACATAGACATATGCTAGAAAAGCTTAATAATTAAATAAGTGTGACTTCATGGGTTAATAAATAACCTAGTTGCCATGGATTTTCTCCATAACATCATTAACATTGTTTTAATAATCCTAAGTTAAAAACAATTAATCTAACTCTTTCATGTCATAGTAACTAAATTAGTGAATTGTTATTTATTGCTCTATGTTTAAATCTTTCATTCATTTTTAGTATACTTGGTTAATTTTTAGCTAAGTTAATTAGTTAATTCAATTTACCCTAATTATTTCCATCACCAAATTGCTAAGTCTTTATTTTCACAATTTTTACCTTGCATATATAGTCCCTGTGGAGAAGATAACTCTATACTTACTACTTTATTACTTGTTGACGACTATGTACACTTGCACATCATTCAATATTTCACAACAAGGAGCAAAATTCAACAATGTTAGGAGACGACCATTCCACCATGAAACTTGTAACAACTCGTTTTAATTGAAATTAGAATAGTGGTTTTGGGACCACAATTCTGACGAGTAAATTATTATTTTAATGTTTACGGGATTTTATTAAGGTCTTATTAAAATTTCATTAAGAAATTTTGATATTTGCATGGTTAATTAGGTAAAAAGGACTAAATAAGGTGTAAAAGTTGAGTTCTATTAGTTAAAAGGGTCAAATGGCTATGAAACCTTAAAGGAATTGAATGGTAAATAAACCATTTAATGAGTTAGTGGATGATGATGGATAAGTTTTATGGTAGTTTAAATGGTTATTTAAGGTTAATTTAGTAAATTAGTAATAAAAAAGAAAAACTAAGAAAAAAAATTAAAAAAAGATGTTGTCTTCATCATTTTAAGTTCCAAACCCTAAAATTTGCCGTTGGAGAAGAAGAACATTCAGTCAAGCTTACCTGGTTTGCATGGTATGGTTTTGAGCCCCGTTTTTAATGATTTTTATGTTTTTGTAATTGTTTTAGCTTAATCTAGCTAGCCCGGGGGTCAATTTGTAAAATTGTCAAAGGTTGAGGGTTATGCCATGAATGTTCTTGAATGTTTTTTGATGTTAATTGATAGAATATGAATCTTTGTTGAGAAATAAACAAGTTTTGGTAAAGTGATTTTTGATAAAATTTGCATTTAGGGATTGATTTGTAAAAATAGTAAAAATTCATGTTAAATTTATGAAATGATGGTTTGTTTGGGTTGGTATAAGTCCATAAAGAATTTGGTTAGCCTATAAGAGGGATTAAAATGATTAGATTTCAAATTACGAGCTTAAGGACTAAATTGTGAAAAGCTAAAATGTTAGGGGCAAAATGATAATTTTATATAAATATGAAATGTGGATTAAATTGAATACTAGAAGTATTAAATTGATTGAAATTTTCTATTTAGATAAAGATAAACCACTTACGGACCTAGATCGAGGCAAAGTAAAAGCTTCGGATTAATTCGACCTAATTTCTACACCTCTAGCCATTGAGGTAAGTTCGTATAAACGATTATCGTATTAATGTCATTTAGATTGAATGTTATTATGTTATTTAGAATGTGAACGGATTGATATATAAACATATCAATGTTATGACGGATATCGAGTCCTGGTTGAACCTTAGGAATTCTTAGGATACGAATGACATGTCATTAGGGATTTCATGTTCTGGGTGCTGGCCTTGAATGTCCTTGTAACACACCTAACCCGTATTCGTTGCCAGAGTAGGGTTACGAGGTATTATCGATCAATTCACAACATATAGCATACATTTATCAAACATAAAGCATTCATTCTCATAAATCATTCAACATAATTATATTGTCCCTTATAAGGGCCTACGAGACCGTAAACATGCTTTAGAAGTGGTTCGAGACTAAACCGATAACATAAAAAAAATTTTAGAAACTTAGAAAAATTTCAACCATACAGGGGTCACACGCCCGTGTCTCAAGCCGTGTGAAAATAGGGCATACATACTGACTTGGGTCACACGACCAACCACACCCCGTGTGTCTAGCCAGTGTGCCCTTCGAAGTAGCCACACACGCCCAAGTGCTAGGCCGTGTGCTAGGCTGTGTCAAACCTGTAAGGTATACTGACTTATAAAACACGGCCAAGTCACACGTTTGTGTGCTAGGCCGTGTGTCTGTAACAACCTGATTTTGGGGCTAGCCGGAATAGTGGTTTCTGAACCAGTAATCTGAGGCCGAAGAAATTATATTTGATATTATTTTATGTGTTATAGCGTGATTATATGAGTACAGGAAAATTTTGGTGAATTAATTTTAGTGATTGTATGCTTAATTTTTTTGAAAAAAGGACTAAATCGCATAAAGTGTGAAAGTTTTGTTCTACAAGCTAAAGGTGTCAAATAGCTATAGAACCTTAAATTGAAGGTCCATGATGTGCAATTAGGCCCTTAGGAGAGTGTTGGCCGGCCATAGGGGACAAAGAAATGAAAATTGGTCAAAGTTGGTGGAATTAGGTGACTAAATTGATGAAATAAAATAAAATAAAGAAAAGCTATCATCTTTTCCCATTTTCTTCTTCTTCCACCGAAAATATTAGCAAAATAGAGGTTTTGAGAGCTCAAAATTTCAGCCAAGCTTTTCTCTTGCAAGTAAGTCATTTTGATGGTCATTTTTGTTGTACTTTTGGGACCCTTGTAGCATAATTAGCTAATGAAGGGACTATTTTTGCAAAATGGTTGAGAGTCTAGAGTTTTTCCATGAGAGAATTAATGTTTTTTGCTGAATTTTTATGGAAGAAAATGAATCTTGGTTGTTAAATAAACATCTTTTGTGAAAGGGGTTTCCATGAAAACACGTAAAATGGACCTTTTTGTAAAGGTTGTAAAATAGGTAGTAAATGTGTGAAATAATTGGAATTGGGAGTTGCTATAAACTTAAGATAGATTCGGCTAGGCTTGGTTAATAAGGAAATTTGATGAAAATCATTTTACGAGCCTAGGGGCAAAATCATAATTATGTGAAAGTCTAGGGGCAAAACAGTAATTTTGCCAAAGTAAAAATTTTGAAATGTCTTGATTAATGTGGTGATTAAAGGAGTGAATTTTATCATTATAGATCAAGAAAAATGGAGTCCGGACTTAAACAGGGGGAAATCCAAGCTAGTAGACTAATTCAATCTAGACGTTCACTTTTGTATACCGAGGTAAGTTGTATGTACATAATTCAACGTTATTGTATTTATGCATTAAACAATTGATATTGCATAAAATGTTTGATTATTTATATGATTATGCAAGAAGAATGTAACACTCCTAACCCGTATTTGTCGCCGAATTAGGGTTACGAGGCATTACTAAACTAACCATAAATCCGCACACTCATATAAATCCTTTTATTTAAAGTAATATATAAACAATCCATGCTATCAAGTTCAAACATATACTTATCATTTATTTAATAAATGTTGAAATTTACTAACATGCATCAATGCTGTAATACATCCATTTAGTAAACATAATGATAGACACAAACAAACATTCCATGCATGTTAAAACAAATATATTTCAATTCCTAAATCTAACACATAATTTACGATATTCATTTATATGACATTAGCAAACATAATCAATTTAACTTAGTAATCCAGTATTTAAAAGGTCAAAACCAAACATAACATGAATAAAGATATACTTCATTGTTTACTTAAACATTGACGAACATATCAAATCTATATCAACAATTTCATATAAAAGCAATTTGGATCAAATAACCAAAAATTAATATTCATTTGGGCAATAAGATATAATGGTCGAATATGCACATTGCCTATAAACATTTTACTAACAAAGTATCAAACTTTTCAATCCAAATATACATATATGTCAAAACCTGACTTAACCAAATCTAGGATATGCCAAATACAATACCAATGACCGAAAGCATTCAACCACATTATTGATCAATCTCTTATAATTAACTTAACCAAATTATCCAAACCTAAACATATCTTATACATGACCTAAAACATTTAAAGTCAAACCTCATACATAAGCATACACATATCATGACCTAATATGCACACTTAAGGACAAACCCCATAATACCATCCATATCTTTCATGTAAGTATATTTACTAAATCACACGAATCACCAAGACCAAATGTTCACAACGATAATTTAATTCAATTCCTTTAATCCTCTTAACTAAATACCACACATAAACGCATCAAGATTATACTCCAAATTAAATTAATACCAAGGCCGAATCTATTTAAAGCCATAATACCACAAATTACCCATTTTCGCATGGCAAATTTACATATACATACCATTCAAAATCAACTCAAAAGTAACATAGCTAATACATGCCATAGTTTCAAAAGAAATACAGCTTATGAAATACCCAAAAATCTGTTGATAGTGTGATAGACTGGACGATGATCCCCGAGCACGAACCTTGACTCCAAAATCTAATAAACAACACAACAACCACTTAAAGTAAGCTATCATAGCTTAGTAAGATATAAGCAATTTCAAAACAATATATAATAAAACATTATAATAGAAAAATTTCACATATCATAATTCTTGATACCAAATGTCCCAACTTTTGATAATAACATTCATCTAAATCTATAATTCTCTTCTCACCTCAAAACTAATATAATTGTACGTATACTATTAAAGCTCATACTCATATTTAAATCCATACAAATCACATATTAATATGTATAATACTGAATTTCATTTCAACAACTAAGCTTACTTATCAACCCAAAAGATGAAATATCAATGCATACCTAGTCTTTTTATTTGTTTAGTACATTCGATAGTTGTTACAATTAAAAGATCATCCAACCTGCACAGTCCATGCAATAATCTATTTACGTAACACATGATTAATATCGACATACTAAACACCTTGCACACTTAGTGCCAAGTTCTGGTAACGTATCGCACACTTAGTGCTGTTATATTTAATTTCCCGCACACTTAGTGTTAAGCAACCGATTTCGCACACATAGTGCTCGGTATTTAATCTCGCACACTTAGTGCTTGTCGACCGATTTCGCACAATTAGTTCTTGGTATTTAATTTCATACCCTCTTGCATTTTCCAATCTCACTTCTCATTTATACATACATAAAACTCACATCTCAAATTGCATAAGTACAAATTCACTTATCTCATTTCTAGTATCAGCAGCACATTCAAAATTTATCATTGCCGAACATATGCATCACTTATGATCATGTTCATTCCTCATTTCAGTACCACATACGGATATACCATTGACATATATATTTTTCCCTCATTCGATTATAACATATATATATATATATATATATATATATATCAAATCGACTCATTTAACTCATAATTTCTTATCACATTCGGCAATGTTCATTATATATATATATATATATATTTACATTTGATTTACTTACATCATTATAAATAACTTTCAATTCAATCCAATTGCTTAAAAACTTACCTCGAGTATCGACGAAATTAGTTTTCCGACTATTCGATTAACTTCGCCTTCCCCCGATCCACTCCCGATCCTTTTTGTTCTTGGTCTAGACAAATTTCAAATTAAGCTCATTCAACATATTTTCATTCAATTTAGTCCAAAAACACATAATCGGGCAATTTACAATTTTACCCCTAACATTTTACACTTTTTACAATTTAGTCCCTATTGCATAAAACACAGAATACACAAAATTTGCATATGCTATGCCTAGGCTGAATGTTCACTATCTCCATACAAGTCCACATATTTCATTTATTTTACATTTTAGTCCCTCAAAAATTTATTTTTGCAATTTAATCCAAATTACTCAATTTCATCAAAAATTCAAAGACAAAACTTGTTAATCTAACATATATATATATATATATATATATATATATATATATATATCATATTTCATCATCAAACTACATAAGCAACAAGCTATCATCAATGGCTCAACTCAAAATATTCATCAAAAATCAAAATTGAAACATGGGTGTCGAAACCATTTTTTTTGTCGAGTTTTGAAAAACGGGGATCGACTTTAAAAATATGGAAATGGAGTCACCACCAATCTTTTTTGTTTAGGTGTGATCGGATCACCTATGAAAATATTTTGGTTCGTGAAGTTCGAGAAAATAGGTTCGGGAGTCGGTTACGTACGAGGAAGGATTAGCACCCCCGTAGCGCCCAAAATTGGTACCGAATTGATTAATTAATGTCTTGATGTCGAAAATTTGAAAAGATTTTAAAATTACGATCCTTTTACCTGAGATATAGTAGGACAGAATCATATTGGATGCCAAAGTTTTTTATTTCGAAGAAATAAAATGCCGTACTCAGTAAGTTAGGGCACAACATCTTATATTCCGGAAGTTAGAATTTATCCTTCGACATTCAATACTTATATATAAAAAAAATGAGAAGGATATTCTCTTATTTGGGTCAAATGAAAAATAGCAACCCAGTAAGTTAGGGCACTATTTATCAAAATTCTCGAATACGGAATATTGCCTTTGTTCTTTTAAAAATCTTATCTCGAAATACTAAAGTATCACACTCAGTAAGTTAGGGCGCAATATCTCCAAGAATCCCAAGAATAAGTTTCCATTTGAAATATTGTGCATTTTGATTTGAAAGAGAAAGGGTACTCGGTCGCTAGGTTTTAAATGAGGAAAATCGGAACTCAGTAAGTTAGAGCACGATTTTCCCGAAACCTATAACACGAGCATGGCCTTATTTTTAATTTTGAGTAAAACGATTTTAAAACTCAAATGGTGTTTAAATAAAATGCGATGGCATAATGACATGCGATATGGAGCAATTATCTACGAATGAAATGTCATGCTATTGAATCTCGAGCAATAAATAAATATAAAACGAGAATTAAAACATACACGATAGCAATAATTATCAAACAATAGGTTAATGATAAGGAAAATCAATTAGCATACATGCAATTATAACATGGGTAAGGTGCATTCTAAATAAATAAAAGCAATTTTAAATGAATTACGACAACAAGATAAGAACTTATATACATAATAATGCATGCAAAACGTTTAGAATCTATACAAAATTAAAAAAACAAATAATTTATATGTAGTAAAATATTAATGATTTAAAGAATAAAAATAACTTTATAATATACGAAAGAATGCATAAGAGTATATAAAGAAGGTTTAAAGTATATCACAAATATATATATATATATATATCCATAATAGATTGGTTTTAATATATATAGTAATATGCATAAGTAATAATATATGTAAGAGGACTTGAAACACACTATAATAAAATATGATTTTTTTTAAGAAATAAATTAAGTATAATAACTTTAAAAAATATATAAATAAAGAGGAAAAAAACAAAAAGACAAACTATATATATAATCTTAAAAAGCATAATCACATTTATAAAAAAAAGCTAACAGTATATATGCGCATGAGATAATACATTAATAAGGGTCAAATTGAAATAGGACTAAAATTATGAGGCTATTTTTAAAAATAAAATAAATTTCAAGCCAATTTAAGGGCTGAACTGCTATATGCGTAAACAGTCAGGGACCAGAACAACAATATTTGCAAAACCTAAAACGCAGTATTCAATTTGGACCAAATTGAAAAACGCGCCTAAATTGCAGAGGCTAATTAAATAAAAATACAGGAGGTCTAATCAAGCAACAATGCAACAAATAGGGATCAATCGTGCAAATAAGCCAGTCATACGAAAACGCGTGGGTCAATGGGTTTCTAAGTCGGGTCGGATCTGGGTATTGGACACGACACCGTTTTAGGTGTTACTTAAAAACTAAAATGAAACCCTGCAATTCGGACATTCCTTCATTTTTAAAACTAAATATTCATTTCCTCTGTTTTTCTTTTCAGCCGCAGGAGGGGAACCAGGAATCCGGCCACTTCAAACGCCATTGCAATCGGCGATTAGTGACCGATTCGAGCCTGAACATCGTCCCTTTCAGACCTGACCCGAACGTTTCATCATCTTCGACCTCAACGGTCGCCTTTGCTTCGATTTCGACGAAAGAGGCGGTCCGTCGGTTCGTTTACGAGGGTAAAAACCTTTCTTTTCCGCTTTGATCTTCACACCTGTCAACAAACGACGCAACAATAGTTTTTAAAAGCAACAAAGGCGAAACAAAAAGGTATAGAAAGCCGAAAATCACCTTGTATTTCGATTTCTTTTTGGATTTCTTTGTATTCAATCTGTGTAATAAAATACACGCCTCTCAAAAAAAAAAGCTTTACAGAGTTTATTTCTTTTCTTTTATAGCCGAAAGATAAAAATCTTTTTTTCTTTCTTTTTTATTTGCTGGATTTTGCTGTTTCTCTACTATTGGTTCTTCTATTTTGTAGGTACGAACGATGCGGACGTGGCGTACGGATGCGCGTGGATGCAGTGAGGCGCGCGTGGGATCTATTCGTGGGCATTTGAAACGGCGCGCGTGCAGGGCACGCGGGAAGTCGAAGGGGCGCGCGTGGGAGTGGTTGCTGAGAAGGCACCAGAAGCTTCTGGAGTTCTGCTCTGCTTGGGCTGTTTGGCTGGCCTAGAGTTGGGTTATGTATTGGGCCCATTTTGTATTTGGGTTTGGGTTTGATGTAAAAGGACATTTAATGGACTGCTATTATTTTTTATTATTGGTTATCTGTGGGCCCGGGCAGATTTGGGCATCTACAGCTACCCCTCTTTGCTCATTGTCGTGTAACGGGAATGGAGCAAAGACTTTAAAAAGGGCCAAATTTGCCTGGTCTCACCGAGTTCAGGCTTCTTTCGGTGCTTTTCTTCTTCGTGTAGCTTCATTCCATCCCACTGCCTCTTCAGGGGCCTGAGAACTGGCGCTTCGATCTACTCCAATGTAATTTCAGGGAGAAGAGATTTGTAGCTTCAATCTTCTTTGCTGAAACTTCAAAGAAACATGAACTGATCCTCGTTGTCAACTCAGGGAGGAGGGATTTGTAAATTCAACCTACTCCACTAGAATTTCGAGGGGATAGAAGCTCAGGGAGAAGAGATTCGTAACCTCAATCTTCTCTGCTGAAAATTCAAAGAGATACTGACTGATCCTCATTATAAACTCAGGGAGGAGGGATTTGTAACTTCAACCTACTCCACTGGAACTTCGAGGGGATAGAAGTTCAGGGAGAAGAGATTCGTAACTTCAATCTTCTCTACTGAAACTTCAAAGGAACAAGAATTGATCCTCGTTGTCAACTCAGGGAGGAGGGATTTGTAACTTCAACCTACTCCACTGGAACTTCGAGGGGATAGAAATTGTCTGGCTTCGATTTGTTCCTGCAGCTTCAGGATTGCCAGATCTACTGTCTTCGATCTGTTTCGCTGAGGAAGGCAGGATCTTCGAGTTTATTGATGCTGCGGCAACGTCCTCTAGGGGACCTGTGCTGTCAAATCAGTTTCATGTTTATGCTTATGCAAAATGGTTAGGATGCAATGATTGGAATGAACCTAATGCTCTTAACTAAATGTAGTACTGACGACATATGCATGAATGCAGAATGTCATGAAGATGATCCTTTTAGGATGCAATGATCAGATTGAATCAAATGCCCCTAAATAGATGTGTCTGGTCATGAATACAGAATTTCGTGAGAATGATCCTTTTCAAATGTTTTAAGGGCACCCTTGCTCGCATCATGTTGTCCTTATCCAACTGGTGATTTGACCCCAAAACCCAAAGGAATCACTACTCTACTCCACTGATTTGCCTTTGTTGTAGCTTCAATGTCAGTTCCCTCATATCCCAGAGGTGCGAGGTTTGTATTTTTGCATAATCCCCTGCCGTGTCTTCAGTATGTAGAACCCAAAATAGTTTGCTACTCATTCTCACAGCATTTCTTCTTTGAGAACGGTCTCTCATTGTTTGTTAAAGCCTCTCCTTTGCCGTGGTACTTAAAAAAGAAACCATCATTTATATAGATACCATATTTTCTGATATTATCACCCCCTTAAACCTAGAGAGTTTTACACAACAGTCCTGTTTTTGGGTTCTTATTTTATTAGAAACCTCTAGAGTAATGCGCAGAACTTCTTTTATAAAAGCATTACTAGTTCAACCATCATTATTTCAATGCAACATGCTTGCATGGAGGTAATATGAGAATAAAATTAGTGTGAAGCAAAGCTTATGATTAACAAAAGAAACTAATCAAAAGGTACATCATGAAAAGAACACAGTATTCAAAGATAGTACATTTAATGTGAATAGAAATGACTACTATGCAACCTCTAGATATTGCCGCTTGAGCTTCTCTGCCCCAATGTCTGGAAGACTATTTTAAGTGTGACATGTGTTTAGAAGATCTTGAGTATTTCGTCGAAGCACCAAGACGCAACATACCCTTTTCTTGTTAATTCTAGTATGACAAGATCACTATATACCCCATTATAATCTGATCACAATTTGAGCTGCCCTTTTCGGGTTTTTGACTCAAAATCCCTTTGGTCTCAAGGTGCCCTTTGCGGGTTTTCACCTTGACCTCTCCACTTTTTTTTTAGAAAGTCTTAAAGCTCCCTTTGCGGGTTTTCACTTTGGCTTCTTTTCTTTTCAAGCATAGTACTTCTTGACAGAATCTGAATTTACGGAATTGGGTAAGTTTTTCCCATCCATCTCGGCCAGGATCAATGCTCCTCCAGAGAAAGCCTTTTTCACCACATAAGGTCCTTCCCAATTTGGCATCCACTTTCCTCTGAAATCTTTTTGCATGGGGAGGATCTTTTTCAGAAACAAGTCTCCTTCATAATATTCTCTTGGGCAAACCTTTTTGTCATAAGCCCGCATCATCCTCTTTTGGTATATCTGACCATGGCGAATGGCCTTTAGCCTTTTTCCTTTAATCAAGTTCAACTGATCATATCGAGACTGGATCCACTCGGCTTCATCTAATTTTAGCTCTGTCAAGACTCGAAGGGAAGGAATTTCAACCTCGACGGGTAGCACTGCCTCCATTCCGTAAACTAGTGAGAAAGAAGTTGCCCCGATAGAGGTTCTGACTGATGTTCGGTACGCATAGAGAGCGAATGGTAACTTCTTATGCCAATCTTTATAGGTTTCAGCCATTTTCCCCACAATCTTCTTAATGTTCTTATTGGCTGCTTCTACTGCACCATTCATTTTTTGACGATGTGGTGATGAATTGTGGTGTCTGATTTTAAATTGACCACAGACCTCCGCAATCGTGCAGTTGTTCAGCTTTTTCAGGAACCTGCTGACTGCTGACTTGGTAACATTGGCGTATGAAGCAGCCTCTACCCATTTGGTAAAGTAGTCGATAACCACGAAGATGAACCGATGCCCGTTTGAAGCTTTCAGAGAGATCGGCCCGATAACGTCCATGCCCCACATGGAGAAAGGCCATGGGGAAGTCATAACATGCAAAGGTGAAGGAGGCACGTGAATTTTGTCCCCGTATATCTGGCATTTGTGACATGTTTTAGCATACTTGATGCAGTCTCCTTCCATAGAAGACCAATAGTATCCGAATCTTATGATTTGTCTAACCATTGTGAAACCGTTAGCGTGCGTTCCGCAAACACCCTCATGGACTTCCTCCAAAATCTTCTTAGCTTCAGCAGCGTCGACACATCTCAATAGTACCTGATCTTTTCTTCTTTTGTATAGGACTTCCCCGTCTAAGACATAATCACACGCTAGCCTTCTCAATGTCCTCTTTTCATTCTCGGTCGCTTGTTCAAGATATTCGTGATTCCTTACGTATCGCAATATATCTTGGTACCAGGGGTGATCATCCCTTTCTTCCTCATCCATATTGCAACAATAAGCTGGGGCTTCGTAAATACTCATCCGGATGGGCTTCATATTTTCCTGGTCATTTATTCTGATCATGGAGGCTAATGTGGCTAGTGCGTCAGCCATCTAATTTTCATCACGCGGGAGGTAAAAGAATGCGATATCATCAAACTTCTCAATTAACTCCAAGATTAATTTTCGGTAACTGATCAATCTGGGATCCCTTGTCTCCCATTGTCCTTTGAGCTGATAGATCACCAATGCGGAATCCCCATATACTTCTAGTACCTTGACTTTGCGGTCAATGGCTGCTTGAATTCCTAGGATACAAGCTTCGTATTCTGCCATATTATTTGTGCAATCGAAATCCAACTTGCAAGTGAATGGGTAATGATCTCCATTTGGGGAAATTAGGATTGCCCCAATTCCATTACCAACAGCATTTGATGCTCCGTCGAAGTTCAACTTCCAGGGACAGTCTTCTAGGGTATCTTCCTCAGTAGTTGCTACGCACATCAGATCCTCATTGGGAAAATCGAAGTTCAAGGATTTGTAATCGTTTATTGCTCTGCTGGCTAGAAAGTCTGCTATTGCACTTCCCTTCACAGCTTTTTGGCTCACATATACTATGTCAAACTCAGAGAGCAAAATTTTCCATCGAGCAATTTGCCCGTTTAAAGCAGTTGATTCCATCATATATTTAAGAGGATCTAGTTTCGAGATTAACCAGGTTGTGTGGTACAACATGTACTGCCTCAACCTCTGAGTTGTCCAGATCAAGGCACAACACAACTTTTCAATTGGCGAACATCTCATTTCACACTCAGTAAATTTCTTACAGAGGTAATATATCGCCTTTTCTCTTCTCCCTGAGTCGTCATGCTGCCCCAGCACATACCCCATGGAGTGATCAAACACTGTTAAATACAGGATGAGCGGCTTATCTGGGCAAGGTGGTGATAAAGACTGGACGTTTTGACAAGTACTGTTTGACCCCATCGAAAGCTTTCTGGCATTGATCATCCCATACACCTGGGTTATGTTTCTTCAAAAGGTGAAATATGGGATCACACTTTTCGGTTAACTGTGAAATAAACCGAGCAATGTAATTTAACCTTCCAAGGAAACCTCGAACTTCTTTTTGAGTGCACGGTGGAGGCAATTCTTGTATAGCCCTGACCTTATTTGAGTCAATCTCAATTCCCCTTTCGCTGACTATGAAACCCAGCAATTTACCTGATCTAGCTCCAAAAGTGCATTTTGCAGGATTGAGCTTTAACTGGAATTTCCTCAGTCTCAAGAATAACTTTCTCAAAACTCGAATATGTTCTTTTTCCGTTCTAGACTTCGCAATCATGTCGTCCACATAAACCTCAATTTCTTTATGCATCATATCATGGAATAAAGTCACCATAGTTCTTTGATATGTAGCTCCCGCGTTTTTCAACCCAAACGGCATTACTTTATAACAAAATGTACCCCACAATGTTATGAAGGTAGTCTTTCCCATATCCTCAGGATGCATTTTTATCTGATTGTACCCGAAGAAGCCATCCATGAAAGAAAACAGTGAAAAGCCTGCTGTATTGTCTACTAGAGTATCAATATGAGGTAGAGGAAAATTGTCTTTTGGGCTTGCCTTATTTAGGTCCCTATAATCCACACACATTCGTACCTTCCCATCTTTTTTAGGGACAGGCACAATGTTGGCTACCCATTTCGAATATTTAATCTCTTACAAGAATCTGGCATCAAACTGCTTTTTAACCTCCTCCTTTATTTTTAACACAATATCCGGTCTCATCCTTCGGAGCTTCTGCTGAACTGGTTTGCAATCTTCTTTTATGGGTAGGCGGTGTACTACCATGTCGGTGCTTAAACCGGGCATATCCTTGTATGACCATGCGAAAACATCTTTGAATTCTTGTAGTAGTTCGACAAGATCTCGTCTTGTTTCCTCAGTTATGCGCGTTCCAATCTTTACTACTTTCCCCTCCTCTAATGTCACAATCTCTACCGTTTCCTCATGAGGTAGAATTTGTTTCTCCTCCTGCTCTAGCATTCTTAACAAGTCAGGGGATAAATCACTATCTATATCATCTTCAAAATCCTGTGATCCTTCTAAACACATGTCCTGCTCAAAAGGATATTCCGAGTTTATGGCAGCGTTGCTCACGTCATTGATATCTGAAAACCTGTTATAGTTCAAAAGAATATGGAAAGAATAAATGAATTCATGAATGGTCATTTGTATGTATAATGGTTATGAAGGAAGGATTTAAGAGAATCTCAAAATGAAGAAAGGAGTAAGAAAATGTTTGCTTCAAATGATAGCAAAAATGTACTTCATTAATATAATAATGTTTGAACAAGAGCCTATTTCATAAAAGAAATCTTATCACTTCTAGGCTTAAAGTAATAAGTGCATTCTGAACATTACTCTGAATAAGTTTTAAATACTACAGGAATCTCCTCTGCATTCCAGTTGTCCAAAATGCTTCCCGGTTCGTAGGGTCGAATATCCGATAGGGTCCCTTCTTCGACTGTCTCCTCGGATATGGCATTGATGCAGACATTTCCCAATATTACTACGATGTCCTCTCCCTTTGGCCCCATCTGCTCAGCATGAATTATCCCTCCTGACACAAAGATTTTGGATATATGTGGAATTATCATAGGTTCCCACTTGGCCTCTTCGCTATTCAAACGAGCACGTCTTCCTTCTTGTTTCTTTTCTAGTTCTTTCTTTTTTTGTTTTGCATCTGGCCTAAATCCTAAGCCAAAGTGATCTTGTTTTTCTCTTAGTGTTGGGGCCACAACTCTCCCCTGAAGATACTTTCCAAGTCCTCTTCCCAACAAAGCTCCTTTTCCCATAGTCATTTTCAGTCCCATTCTTGTAGTCTTGGAGATTCTTGGTACCAAGATTCTATTTCCTTCCGTGACGAAAGTTGCATTCACGAACTCGAGAGAGCGGAAAGAACATTCGGCTGTCTCGTCGTTTATCTCCAAGTACGACATCTCACTAGTCACAGCTGCAATAATGTCCTCCTCAGCCTTTATCTTTATTAGCCAACCATCAGCTATCAACTTCACTTTCTGATGTAATGATGAGGGTACTACCCCTGACAAATGTATCCATGGCCTCCCTAATAAGCAGTTATAGGAAGGCTTGATGTCCATTACCAGAAAATCCACTTCGTAAGTAGTCGGGCCAATCAATAAAGGTATCTCGATTCTTCCCAACACTTTCCTTTGCGTGCCATCAAATGCCTTCACTATGCTCTGGCAATCTTTCATGTGCGAGCTGTCTATCGATAATCTGTTTAGAGTGGACAAGGGCAATACGTTCAATGTCGACCCATTATCTATTAAGACCCCTGGTAGCGTGTACCCTTTGCATCTAGTGGTAATATGCAAAGCCTTGGTGGATCCCCTACCACATGGTGGTATCTCATCGTCACTGAAATGGATGAAGTTGTCAGCACTTATGTTACCTACCAATCGATCCAATTTATCAACCGAGATATCATTGGCGACGTAAGTCTCATTTAAAACTTTCATTAATGCGTTCCTGTGTACTTCCAAATTCTGAAGCAAAGCCAATACAGATATGCACGCTAGTTGCTTATGCAGTTGTTCTACCACACAATATTCACTGTGTTTTAGAAAGTTTAGGAACTCTTTGGCTTCTTCCTCTTTCACTGGTTCCTTGATAGGTGATTTGGACTCTACTAATTTTTCTCCCTATTGCTCTACCATTGGAGCTTTCCCTTTTGCCAAATCATAGCGTCTCCCGTTACGAGTATGAGAACCTGTATCCAACTCTTCTTTTGAAGCACTAGCCAATTTCTCCTTCCCTAGTATTGTCACACTACATTCATAGTTCCAGGAGACCCTCTTGCTATCCTCATAAGCAGAGGCTACAGGTCTTTGTATTATAACTTTCGGTGTTGTCTGCATTCTAGGTCCGCTATGCTTGGGTTTCGCGGGTCTATGTATTATCACTTTCGGTGCTGTTTGCACTCCAGCTTCATTGTTCTTGGGTGCCGATATGACGATCAGAAGAAATTTGACTTTTTGGCTCCTCGTTGTCGACTCTGAGGTGCATATACTCTTTTCTTCTGCGCCCTCTTCACAAAACTCAATTTCTTTATTGTTCATCAAATTTTATACCACAGTTCTGAACTCCTCATAGTCCTGAATCTCATGTCCTGATTCCCGATGGTACTCACAATAATTTATCAACTTTCTCTGACTCTCTTTTGCAATGATTAGCCCTTGTTTGACCATTTCTTTCCAGACCAATCTTAAGGGAGTCTTAAACTCCGCAACGCTTGTTTTAACCCTTCTCTCTGAACTTTCACTGACTGCATTGACCCCATTATGATCGGGTAATGGATTCTCTGCCTTTGGCAAATCTGCCAACTCTATAGCCCCCATATTAACAAGCTTTTCTACCAATTTCTTGAAGGCTAGGCAATTCTTTATTGAATGCCCTGTGATTCCCCCATGATATTCAGATTCCGCATTTGGGTCGTACCACTTGGGGTACGGGGGCTACATTGGTGTTAAATAATGAGGAGACACTATATGCGCGTTGAATAGGTTTTTATACATTGCTTTGTATGTTATCGGGATCGGTGTAAATTGAAGCTTCTCATTGTTCTATCTAGCGGTGCCAGATTCCTTCCTAGACGAACCCTGATGCCCTGTAGCCACCGCCTTAGGCTGGTTAACAGTGACCGACTTTGAGTATCCTATGTTCGCGTTGTTCACCTCGCTTTCTTTCCTTCTCGTAATCATTCTTTTGTTATTCTCACCCGCCTCAATCTTTTCACTTTTTATGGCATTCTCGATCATCTCTCCAGTCATTACGATGTCCGAGAAACTCTTGGTTGCGCTCCCTAACATGTGAGTAAGGAATGGGGCCTTCAACGTATTGATAAAAAGCATTGTTGGTGGCTGGACCTGGATGGCAACCTCCCTCCACCTTTGTGCGTATTGCTGGAAACCTTCGTTTGGTTTCTTTTCCATGTTTTGCATAACAATTCTGTCAGGGGTCATATTAGTTACATGGCTATATTGTCTCATAAATGCCTGTGCCAGATCTCTCTAAGAACTAATTTCGGTACGGCTCAACTGATTATACCATTTGGCTGCTGCTCCGACCAGGCTATCCTGGAAGCAATGTATCAGTAGTTGGTCATTATTAATATACCCAGTCATTCTTCGGTAGAACATAGTTATGTGAGCTTCGGGGGAAGTAATCCCTTTGTATTTTTCAAACTCTGGCATCTTAAATTTGTGGGGAAGTATTAGATCTGGCACCAAACTTAGATCTTTAGCGTCAACTCCGCGTTGCCTATCAGCGTCTTTCATAGCCCTAAATTTGTCTTCTAACCATTTGTAACGCTCCTCTAACTGTCTTGGCAATTCAGACTTTGCCTTTTCCTTTTCCGCTGCCTCATCAAGGTCGGGAATAACAGCATTGATCGGATGGTCTAGCAAATTAGAACCTGATCTAGCCTGAAGATTTGGTGGTACCAAAACTTCTTCTTGAAATTGTCAAAGTTTAATTATGACGGATGTCTTTCGTGGATGCACTTCAAGATGAGTCGGGGTGAGACCCGGGAGGGATAGTCGCTCCTCACTATCTTCAGCAGTGTTAACCATAAGGGCTTTCCCTTTGTCTGCCAGTAATTGAGTTAATTGGGACATCAAGGTTTTTTGCGATTCCATCATCTAATCCATCATATCATGCTGGATCTTAGCAAGCTGTTCCTGCATTTGCAGCTAAAGTTTTTCCTGCATCTCCTTTTGGAGTTGTTTAAGTTTCTCTATTTTCTAATCCATATTTTTTGTTTTCTTTCTCGTGCCGTAGGGATGTGCCTCTGGTAGAGTTTTGTTGGTTTCCAGGTTGCTGAAATGATTTTTACTTCAATTAGAATCTTTTAATGACTTTTAATGCATATGAAATGAATGACAAATGCGAATGCATGAAATGTGAAAGAAGTCGGTTCTGATTCGATTCTATTTAGGAAACTTTATTTGAAAAAAAAGCTCTTTACATAAAGTGGATTACAAATACGACCTTGCTCTATCACCTAAGGCTTTAATTTTTGCAAGTAGAGAAGCTAATTCTCGTCTACAATCTGACCGTGTCTCAAATTGCATGCTCAATACATCGGCTTGTACAGCCAAAGCCTGTAAATATTCGGCTATCTCTCGCATCTGGGTTATAGCTTCCCCCATGAGGTAATCTCTATCTTTGACTTGATTCCAGGAATGGTGAAGTTCCTCTTCCTTTCGTTCTTCATTCGCCTCTAGACACTTGATATGGTTCTGACAATTTAGCAAGGCCATTTCTAATTCTTCGATCTTCTTCTTCATTTCCTCTATTTGGTTCAAACTTGCTCTTAATTCTTTCACCGAGTTACGGCTCCGATGATAATGAAGGGATCTCTCGAGTTCCACGACTCTAGCCTTTAACTCGTTTTGTTCACCTTGGCTTTCTAAAAGGCTCTTTTCCTTGAGTTCATTTCGTGCTTGCGCCTCTCTGAACTTCTCCTCCTATTGGCTAGCTTTGACCCTTTCACCTTGAATTTCCTGACGCCATTGATCTGGAGTTTTTCCTAAGCCTGTAGTTCTCATTGATAGCCGCATCCTCTTATAATCGGTCTTTAAGCTGTTGAGATCTTCTTCAACTTGTTCTTTTCCTTTTCTGAGTCTCTTTGCCTCTACCTTTTGAACATTAGCATCTAGCCCTAAATGCATTTTCTCTTCCTCTAATTGCTCTATTTTCTTTTCCAGCTCTCGATTCCATTTTTCAATATCTTACTTTATTATCTCCAATTCAGACGGGACAACTTGTAGGCATTCTTCTATCGATCGGGCACCTTCCAAACTTGGTCCGGATATATTATCGTTAATCCTCTGGCTGAACCAACTATTATACTTCGGTGTCGTCATAGGACCTACTGATAATCTCTTCATACGTCGAGTCTGGTTCCAAGCAACAGAGATTTCCTTGATTTTCCTCTTGTAATCATCCCCTTTAAACGAGAACTTGCATTGTGCTAAGCCATAAGTTGCCGATACAAACTGCCTTGACCCATATTGTCTTAGTACCAGTAAGAGAGCGTAAGCCGTGGCTCCCCAAACCCCGAGCAAAGGAACCCAATTGAAACTCCCACACCAGAACAAAATGTCACTGGACCCCAACCAAGGAGTTCTCCATTGAATATGCTCTTCTCGAAGACTTTGTAGCAGTGTAGTCCAATTTTCTTCTAACACGTCATTTCTTCTTGGCGCAGCAGCTATTTCTTTTAATGGAGAATAATTATCGCTGAAAACACGGCAAGAGATCCTATCCACTTTCCAGAAATGGCTGTGAAACCAAACTAATAACAACTACGCACATCCTATGAACCTGCCCTCTCCGGATCTTCTATAGGCGTTTAATGACCTAAAAGTCTCAGCCAAGATCGTGGGAACTGGCGTGGTCCCTTTACTGAGTCAGTCGAATAAATCTGTGACTGCTTCGTCTACATGTCCCAGAGCCTTAGGAAATAGCACCAACCCGTAGATGCTAAATGCAAAGATATCGATTCTCTTTTTCGCATCAAGATGAACTAGAACCAAATCCCTCAAATTCCTTCATGGAATGCACTTATATTCACCCTTTTGCGTTATTCTAGCTGTTATCCATTCCTCACTCGTTCCCGTAACATTCATTAGCTTCTTCCAAAAGGCTAGTACATAAGCAGCTTTCGAGTAAATTCTATCTACTTGGGCTATTGAGCAATGCAGCAGAGTGGTATATTCCTCCACGGTTGGTACCAAGTCCACCTTTCCAAAGGTAAAACAACTATATGCGGCGTTCCAATACTGAGTAATGGCTCGAAACAAATGTTCATCTACTTTGATATCCAGTAAGTACGGAAAATCTCCATAACTCTGAAAAAACAATCTCCTGGCCTCGTCGTCCCATTGATCCCATATTGCTTTCAACTCTTGGAGACTATTCTGCGTAGCATTAATGCGAGTGTAGTCCCTTAACTCTGATTCATGTCCTGCAGCTAAGCTATCCCCTTGTCCTAACTGTGTCATTTCGGACCAAATTCGGATCGTCGCGTTGTCTTCCACCTTATCAAGAAAGTCGTTTTCCATGTCGAGCTCCCTAATTTAGCAACCAAACCCGAATCTACACCTTTCTCTAATGTGAAAATGCATGCAAAGTAACAAATAGTTAGTACGGTATAAATGAAATTTAAAGCATAAAAAAACATTCAAGCGCCTATTGGGTAACCACTAGGGTTCATCACAACTCCTTCTCGGGCAGGCTCTTAGGGTCTTCTATATGTGGTTTGAGTTCTAAAGTGGAGGGTACTCGAACCAGCAGATTCCTCGATCCTTACCCATTATAGGTTCATACGGACCGAGTTCAGTTCAGGGGGACACATTTCCCTATGGCTGCACGGAGATGAAAATCTCACGAAGACATAGGTATGGATGTATCTCGAAAGCGATTCACTATCCTGCACGGAGGTGAAAACCTCACGAAGGAGTAGCTTCTCACTCCCACTTAGGGGTGTGACCCAGCGGTCATGCGATATGATGCAAAAATATTTTACAAGATTTACAGTAATCACAACAATATGAATGCAATAATAGGATTGTACTTTTTCAAATCAAATTTTCAGCTTTCGACGAAAGGACAAAAATTAATCAATTCTACGGCTTGACAATCTTTTAGGTTCCGCAGTGGAGTCACCAAGCTGTCGAAACCATTTTTTTTTTGTCGAGTTTTGAAAAACGGGGATCGACTTTAAAAATATGGAAATGGAGTGCCCACCAATCTTTTTTGTTTAGGTGTGATTGGATCACCTATGAAAATATTTTGGTCTGCAAAGTTCGAAAAAATAGGTTCGGGAGTTGGTTACGTACGAGGAAGGATTAGCACCCCCGTAACGCCCAAAATTGGTACCGAACTGATTAATTAATGTCTTGATGTCGGAAACTTGAAAAGATTTTAAAATTACGATCCTTTTACCTGAGATATAGTGGGACAGAATCATATTGGATGCCAAAGTTTCTTATTTCGAAGAAATAAATTGCCGTACTCAGTAAGTTAGGGCACAACATCTTATATTTCGGAAGTTAGAATTTATCCTTCGACATTCAATACTTATATATAGAAAAAATGAGAAGGATATTCTCTTATTTGGGTCAAATGAAAAATAACAACCCAGTAAGTTAGGGCACTATTTATCAAAATTCCCGAATACGGAATATTGCCTTTGTTCTTTTAAAAATCTTATCTCAAAATACTAAAGTATCACACTCAGTAAGTTAGGGCGCAATATCTCCAAGAATCCCAAAAATAAGTTTTCATTTGAAATATTATGCATTTTGATTTGAAAGAGAAAGGGTACTCGGTCGCTAGGTTTTAAATGAGGAAAATCGGAACTCAGTAAGTTAGAGCACGATTTTCCCGAAACCTATAACACGAGCATGGCCTTATTTTTAATTTTGAGTAAAACGATTTTAAAACTCAAATGGTGTTTAAATAAAATGCGATGGCATATTGACATGCGATATGGAGCAATTATCTACGAATGAAATGTCATGCTATTGAATCTCGAGCAATAAACAAATATAAAACGAGAACTAAAACGTACACGATAGCAGTAATTATCAAACAATAGGTTAATGATAAGGAAAATCAATTAGCATACATGCAATTATAACATGGGTAAGGTGCATTCTAAATAAATAAAAGCAATTTTAAATGAATTACGACAACAAGATAAGAACTTATATACATAATAATGCATGCAAAACGTTTAGAATCTATACAAAATTAAAAAAACAAATAATTTATATGTAGTAAAATATTAATGATTTAAAGAATAAAAATAACTTTATAATATATGAAAGAATGCATAAGAGTATATAAAGAAGGTTTAAAGTATATCACAAATATATATATATCCATAATAGATTGGTTTTAATATATATAGTAATATGCATAAGTAATAATATATGTAAGAGGACTTGAAACACACTATAATAAAATATGATTTTTTTAAGAAATAAATTAAGTATAATAACTTTAAAAAATATATAAATAAAGAGGAAAAAAAAACAAAAAGACAAACTATATATAATCTTAAAAAGCATAATCACATTTATAAAAAAAGCTAACAGTATATATGCGCATGAGATAATACATTAATAAGGGTCAAATTGAAATAGGACTAAAATTATGAGGCTATTTTTAAAAATAAAATAAATTTCAAGCCAATTTAAGGGCTGAACTGCTATATGCGTAAACAGTCAGGGACCAGAACAACAATATTTGCAAAACTTGAAACGCAGCATTCAATTCGGACCAAATTGAAAAACGCGCCTAAATTGCAGAGGCTAATTAAATAAAAATACAGGAGGTCTAATCAAGCAACAATGCAATAAATAGGGATCAATCGTGCTGATCGATGTAAAACCAGAGTTGTAACACCCCAAACCCGGTCAATACGCCATGACCGAATCTAGCATGCCACAGAGGAAAACGTTTTGAAGAGAATTGTGTTACCGATTAAATTATAGTGAAAAACTCTTTGCTGCTCTATGTTTGAAGAAATCAGGTGTATAATAAGTTATAAACTGATAATTTACTTTGAAATTCCATAAATAAAACTTTAAAACTTAGTTGTCAATCCATAGGTTAGAAAACATTTATGCCATTTTAAGAAAAACCCGAATTATTACTTTGAAAACCGTTTGCATTTTAGTGTAGAAACTTCAATTTGGAAATCATTTAAGTTGTCGAAAACACTTAAGTTGTAATTTTACTATCAAACAATTTATTATACCCGATGGTAACGTTTTGAAAACCATTTCGTTTTGTAGTTTAGAAAACTTTGTGCTCAAATTAATATATATATCAACCATGTAATTTATAAGCCATATTTAAAACAAGTCCAAAACATATAAATGATCCAAACATAATTAAAGAGGCCTTATTACAAATCCAAATAAAGATAAAAACTAAATTAAGATAAAATAAAATACCCAAATCGAAGTTCTTATAAAACTGAGTTTTTATTGCATGGCCTCCTCGAGTTCATCCGGCTCCTCATCCGCGATTTTACGAATCACCTGAAAAGATAAGGGAGAAGGTGAGTCACCAAGACTCAGTGCATAAATCCTTCCCCCGGTTGATGCAACATTCTTACACAATTCATAATCAAGCAATATATATATATAATGCACCCAACCTAGTCATCCATAACTCCTTTTCTACCCCGTGTGGTACCAAACCACTGGTGGTGCCAAACCACTGGTGACCCAAAGTCACGATATTCAATAATATGGTGCCAAACCACTGGTGACCCAAAGTCACGAATAATCAAGTTGTGGGGCCAACCCACATGTGATACCAAATCACTGGCGACGATCCCATAATATCAAATGTGGGGCCAACCCACTGTGGTACTAAGCCACTGGGACGAGTCGCTATGAGGTGCCAAACCTCTGGTGTCCCAAAGACACGAAATAATATTGTGGTACCAAACCACTGGAGGTGCCAAACCTCTGGTGTCCCAAAGACACGGATATCAAATCCTTCCCCCTCCTCTCATATCACCCATACCAATGCAACATTTAAACAAATCATGCCATTATACTTTATTAGGAATCACTTAGCAAATATATCATAAATCGTATCATCATGCATCATATTGCAAAAGTCATATCAAAACGGACTTACCCGATTCCTTGATCATACCCTTACGGTATCATATTGAGAATCTCATAGTTTTCGGCTTTAACAACATGATTAGAATATTTATATATTTATATTACCGAATTATGAAGTGTGTAAGATACACACCTATCACTAACGCAAGCACTAAATCCCGAAGACCCGATCTACAGCACTTGATCTCCTTGTCCTACATTCGGCCAAACCACAAAACTATAAACAAGGCCATTCGGCCACACCAACACATCCCGAAGGGTTATCGTACGAAATACTAAATCTTACCTATTAGCTTACCCAAAACGATTGTCAGAGAATTAAGGCTTGAGTCGATTACTTCCAAAATCCCGAGGAATCTAGAAGAAAAATTAGTTCCTTCGAATAGTTAGAACCTTACAACAAATACCCAAAAATTTGGCATTTGCCCTCAAGAAAAACGACATAGAAAAGAGAAAAGAAACAAAGGAAATACGACCATGAATACTTACCCCCTTCCAAAACCGATTGAAGAAAACCAAATGAAGACCTACCCTTGTTGATATTAGGCCAAGACAAATCAAAAAGAGAATGGGAAGTTTCGGTAATATGGTTAAATGGTGAAGGGAATTTCGGCTATGGTTGATTTGTAATAACAAAAAGGATTCGGCTAGAGTGGAGAAAGAGAAAGGAAAAGGAATAAAAAGAAAGAAATTGCAATGGGAGAGGGATGTTTTCAATTTTGAGCAAAAGTGGAAGAAAGAAAAAGAGAAATGGAGAAGGAAGATTCGGCCAACCACTAAAGATGAAGAAAGAGATGAAGGGGAAAAGGGTTGGTTTTAGGCTACAACGAAAATAAAATATGAGAGAGACTCAAATGAATATTCGGCCAAATGCCTAAGAGAAAAATTCGGCAAACCACAATGGTCTTTTCGGCTTTGACACAAAACAAGAAAACAATGCCAAAACTAAAACAAAATTGTACCTAATGCCCAAGACACAATCGGCTAAGGAGGAAGATTTTGGTGAGGAAAAGAAAAAAATGCAAAAGATGCACAAAATGCAAGAATTGACCAATTAAAACCCCCCAAATTCCTATCAACATTCGGCCAACCCCCCTAGACACCCATACCGTCCACATACATGGACTAATGACCATAGAAGAGTTTCCAAAACAACTCTCCAACATTCAAGCCTTTTGTCCCCCCCCATCCTTCCTTAATTCTTAAGATTCTTATCCCAAAATACAAGCTTTCCTAAACTATTATTCAACTTACCATAAAACTTAAAGTCCAACCTACCATATGAATAGTTTGACCAACACTTAATGTAAGGTGCATAAAAATAAAGTCTTCCCAATGCAATCCATGCTACTCGAACCACTTCCCTCAAGCAACCCTTCAAGCGCCATAACCACCTTGTCACTAACTCCTCATGTGCTAGAATTTAACACTTAAATTAACTTAAGTGTCAGGTTCACCTAATCCACTTCACTAAATTTTCAATACTAAGAATTATTCTAGCTTCATAAATAAAATCAAGCCTTCACAAGACTATGCTAAACACACAAAATTCATATCCAAGCCAACACAAATAATAAGATAATATTCTAATTTTTAGGATGTTACAAGAGTTTTAAATATTTATAAAAGAATGATCAAACCTGGAGACTAACTCTGACAACGATATTAAGGCAAGTGTACCTATCGAACAGTAGTATAGCTTAGGCAAGACCGGTTATCGAACCCAAAGGAACTAAAAGTATTAATACTCACCTTCTTTTTATTATTTAGTCTTAAAGTTAGAGTAAATATTACTTTTTAAACTAAATCATCGGTAGCTAGACTAAGGACACAAAGACAAGAAGACGAATTGGGAAATAACTTTGAGGGAAAACTCAGTTGATTACGACGATACCCTCAGGAAGAATCCACCTAGACTTCACTTATTAATTAACCCTAAATTATATGATTTCTTTTACTTAGCTTGATCCGTAAGACTCCCTAACCTATATTAAACCCTCTCTCGAGGCGAATAACGTCTAACCCTAGGTTAATTAGTGGAACTCTCGTTCGCTTATAATAACCCCCTAGGATATCAGTAAATCGATCAATGGATTCCCATATTAGGTTTCACCCTAATCCGGCAAAATCTCGTAACCCTATCTCTAGGCGCCCGATCAACTCCGCTTAATTATGTTAGATCTTCTCTTAGGCAGGGTCTATTCCTCCTCTACCTAAGCACATTAGATTTGGATTAAGCAACATAATTAAGAACAAACTAAGTAATTCATCATATAATTTAAAAAACAAATAATAAAATCCATCTAGGTTTCATCCCCTTCGGGTATCTGAAGGGTTTAGTTCATAATGAATAAACAAAACATAGAAAGAGAAAAGATAAAACAAAACATAGGAAACAACCTAAAACCCCTTGAAGGAATCGAAGGAGAATTCCGCCGTCTTTGAGTATAACTCCGGCTATTTGGGATGGATCAACTGGCTATCCTCGCGTTATTCCCTAACTCTGACCTTCTCGGCTTGGCTCATTGGCCTCGCTTTCGCTCCCTTCAATAGGTGATACTTGGGGGATATATAAAGGCTCTTGGAATGCGATTCTTTCTCCCTAAGTATCCTTTTTCGACTAAAATTGCTCTTTCCAGCGTCAGAGGCACGACCATGTCACATGCCCGTGTGAATCGAGACCTGACCGTGTTCGGATTTCTCTTGAGGCACGACCGTGTGTGACGGGGTTGAGGCCGTGCTCTAGGTGTTCGTCGAGGCACGACCGTGTGTACTTTGGGCCAGGCCGTGTCAATTTCGTGTTAAGGCCCATTTACTCTGTTTTAGGCCCGTTTTCTGTTCTTTTCATCCTTGGGTGCTTTCCTGGGTATAAGACATGAAAAGAAAGGATTAAAAGCACCTTTTTGTATAAAACAAGGGATAAATCATCCAAAAGCATACTAAATGTGGGTATCTGAAGGGTTTAGTTCATAATGAATAAACAAAACATCGCAAGAGAAAAAATAAAACAAAACATAGGAAAAATCCTAAAACTCCCTGAAGGAATCGAAGGAGAATTCTGCCGTCTTTGAGTATAACTCCGGCTTCTTGGGATGGATCAACTGGCTATCCTCGCGTTATTCCCTAACTCTGACCTTCTCGGCTTGGCTCCTTGGCCTCGCTTTCGCTCCCTTCAATAGGTGATACTTGGGGGATATATATAGGCTCTTGGAACGCGATTCTTTCTCCCTAAGTATCCTTTTTCGACTAGAATTGCTCTTTCCAGCGTCAAAGGCACAGCTATGTCACACGCCCGTGTGAATCGAGACCTAACCGTGTTCGGATTTCTCTTGAGGCACGGCCGTGTGTGACGGGGTTGAGGCTGTGCTCTAGGTGTTCATCGAGGGACGGCCGTGTGTACTTCGGGCCAGGCCATGTCAATTTCGTGTTAAGGCCCATTTACTCCGTTTTAGGCCCGTTTTGTGTTCTTTTCATCCTTGGGTGCTTTCCTGGGTATAAGACATGGAAAGAAAGGATTAAAAGCACCTTTTTATATAAAACAAGGGATAAATCTTCAAAAAGCATACTAAATTTGGGATAAAGATATGTTACTTTTATGGTTTATCAAATACCCCCACACTTAAGCTTTTGCTTGTCCTCAAGCAAAATTCTCAACTTACAATTAAAACGAACTTTCCATGATCTACAATTCTTATCAACAATGTCTTATCCTAATTCATAGAGAATTCATACATGGATAGTTTGATTCAAAGCGTCCTAAAAATTCAAACGAGATAAGTCATAATTTTGTACCTTGAAAACATAGGTGTCTCCCCTCTTTTAAATAACTACCTTTCAAATTCAGAACTGACAAGGATTGACATCCTCACAAAAGATTCACTCCAATCACTCAAAAAGTGTTTAAGGGTCAACATTAAGCACTCATAAGTCGAACATGAAAAGTTAATCCCATAGGCTTGCCTGAAAATCAAATCTCCACCACTGTAATATAAGATGACAAACAGATCAAAAGGTCTTTGACAGGGTTGTAACGGGGCTAGGTTTAAAGGTATGGATAAAGGCTAAATTAGAAGGTTAGAATCGAGATTGTCTTGATAAATTTCCTAACTAGAAAAAAATGAACTTAATCTTTCATTAATTAAAAACTAATAAAACGAGCTTTTTCCTTGAGAATTGGAATTTGAACATGCAAGCTCACTTAATCATAGAACTTTTACAACTGAAATATAGAACATAGTTAGGAAGCTTGTTCAAAATCAAATCTCGACAAAAAGGGTAATTAAAAAAATTGGTGATAACAAATACAAAGGGTTTTTTTTTGTCACAATTAGTAGATGAGTTAATAAAAAGGGTTGTTAGGCTCAACGGGGTTCACTAGGGGTTAATTATGAAGGTAGGCTTTTAAGTGGAGTAAGTGGGTTAAAACCTAGGTGCTTTTATCTTCTCGGTATATCAAATCATAACTGTGGTCTTGACATGTATAATCAAGGCAAGTTCTAGAATAACAGTTCATAGGTGACACACTCATAATCAAAAAATGAGCATGAAAAAGAATGTATGCTCTATAAGGTTCAAATACTCACAAAAATTATGGGTGTTTTGACATCATCCTTATAAAATTCAAATTTCAAGGTGATATTCAAAATTGGATCAACAACCTAGCAAAAAATTTTAATTCCTGAAAAATAGACTTATCATGCTTGATTCTATATTATTCTTTAAATTTAATCATCAATGTACAATTAACTATGACTTATTCTAAAACATGTTAATAGTCATCAAGTCATCAAAAATTTCATCCTAATTAGTAATATGAGAACTTTGCATAAAAACAAGACTAAATCAGGGATTTGAGAATAATGTAGAAAGTTAGGCATTTTCTAAAAAATAACTATTCACCCCCACACCTAAGATGTACATTGCCCTCAATGTACAAACATAGATAATAACATGTAATGGATAAATCAAAAGAGAAGGGGAAAGAATAACTCCCTAAATTGTGGATGTTTTCCCTGATGAGTGTCTTTGGTGGCGGTGATGGTCAGTCGAGATAACGAACCTGCGCTAGATGAAGAAATTGGGTAGCACCTTGAGAAGTAGCCAGGCTTTATTAAGACCTAATAAAAATGGATTTAATATAAAATAATAGAATAACAAACTAAAGGGAAGGAAACTAAGAAGAAAACTAAAATGAAAAGAAAATATTAATGGACTGTGAAGTCCTTATTGAAGGATGGTTCGCAAGGTGGGTGTGACTTGTAACACCCCAAACCCGGTCAACACACCACGACCGAATCTAGCATGTTCCAGGAAGATATCTTGAAGAAGACAAGCTAGCAAATCAAGTTTTGAGTAAAAATTTCCTCGTTGTTTTTATTTTTGTAAAAAGCAGGTGCATGATGAGTTAAAACTGTTCTTGTTGTTTTTGAAAACCCGAGATTAGATCTTTAAAACCTAGTTTGTCAAATCCATAAGTAAAACAATTCTATATTACTTGAAAATGCGAATAGTTTCGTTTTAATTGCTTAAAACATTTAAATTGAGTGTGTAAAACTTTAAGTTTGAAAAAAACCATTTGAGTTGTAGTTCTCTTCAATTTAAAGTGATACCCGATGGTAAAGTTTAAAACATGCCGCTTTGTAGTTTTAGCAAACCTTATTTTTTCCAAATTTTATCAGATGTTAACCAATAGTTTGTTAAGTCATACTTGAAATCAAATCCAACCACATAAATAATCAAAATATAATTTAAAAGGCCTTTTTACAATCCCAACAAAACCAAATCGAGGTAAATGAAATAAAGTACCAAATCCAAATCCATGAAAGACCGTATTTATTCATAGCATGGCCACCTCGAGTCCACCCGGCTCCTCATCCGCGATCTAGGTGTCACCTGAAATGATAAGAGAGAAGGTGAGTCACCAAGACTCAGTGCATAAACCCTCCTCTCGATTAATGCAACATGTTTACACACATATCACCAAGCAATATAATTAATGCACCCCAACCCTAGCCATCCATACTCCTTATCTACCCCGTGTGGTACCAAACCACTGGTGGTGCCAAACCACTGGTGACCCAAAGTCACGATATCCAGTATTGTGGTGCCAAACCACTGGTGACCCAAAGTCACGAATAATCCATCTGTGGGGCCAACCCACGTGTGATACCAAATCACTGGCGACGATCCCGTAATATCAACTGTGGGGCCAACCCACTGTGGTGCTAAGCCACTGGGACAAGTCGCTATGAGGTGCCAAACCTCTGGTGACCCAAAGTCACAAAATATCAATATCCAAGTGTGGGGCCAACCCACGTGTGATACCAAATCACTGGCGACGATCCCGATATGTCAACTGTGGGGCCAACCCACCGTGGTACTAAGCCACTGGGACAAGTCGCTATGAGGTGCCAAACCTCTGGTGACCCAAAGTCACTAAATCAATCTGTGGTACCAAACCACTGGAGGTGCCAAACCTCTGGTGTCCCAAAGACACGGATATCATCTTCCCCCTCCTCTCATATCACCCATCATCATGCCATACTCATGTAAATCATGCAACCCATGCAAATCATGTCAACATATTTTGGTACACATCTCATAACACATAAATGTCATAAAATCATTATATCATATAATGAATAACAGAACTCATATCGAAACGGACTTACCCGAATACGTGCACGTACCCATAGGGTACCATATCGACATCCATACTGTTTCAGCTTTCATTATTATCAGGTTATTAAAATATATTACTAAGTAATAGAGTGTGTAAGTTACACACCTGTTATAACGCAAGCCCTAAATCTGAAGAGTCGATCTACAACGCTAGGTCCTTGATCCTACATTCGGCCATAACTAAGGTTAGCCACATAGGCCATTCGGCCAAACCAAATAAACCCAAAGGGTTAACGATTGAAACCCGAGACCTTACCTAAACGCCCCTTGAATACTAGCCACCACACGCTTTGTGAATCTGCTTCACTCCCCTACAATCGGCAATCCAAAAACACCTACATCAATAGCCTTCAGCTTGAATACTTAAAAGAATAGATGATCTTACAAATGGATCCTTACCACCACTTACCAAAACCGATTGCCAAAAAATAGAGGTTGGATCGATCTTCCAAAATCCCGGAGACCCTACAACAAAACGGTTCCCAAAAAGGGTAATTAACACCCTTGCTATCAAATGCCGAAATCGGCTCCTACCTTTAAAGAAGTCGACAGAGAAAAAGAGAGAAGAAGAAATAGGCATTCGGCCTTGAGCACTTACCTTCCTCTAAAAAACCGATTGGAGAAAACTAGGAGAGATCACCCTTGCTTGTGACTTTCCAAAACTAAACAAAAAGGGAGAAGAGAATTCGGCTATGGTTATTTGAAACAAGCAGTTAAGTTTCGGTTTGAGTGGAAGAAGAGGAAGAAAAGAAGTGAAAAGAAGATAGGGGTTTCGGCAAAAGAGTTCGAAAAAAGCCAAGAAAATGAAAGTAAAAGAGGAAGAAAATGAGTACTTTCGGCTTAGCACAAATGGAAAAAAGAAAAGAGAGAAATGAGAGGGTAAGTGTTTCGGCTAAGGATCAATAAGAAGAAAAGAAAGCAAAAATGAAAATAAAAGTTTTTGAACTCAAGAGAGCATTCGGCCACAATAAAATCAAGAGAGAACAAGTTCAAATTTCGGCAAGGGTATGTGTTGCCTAAGGTTTTCGGTTTCAAAGAAGAAAAAGGTAAAAATGCTCACCTGAAGGTTCGGCTAGCTACTGAAACAAAAAGAAAGAATCTCGGCTATTGATACACTAAACAAAGGCTGGCCGAAATGCACTCTAAACACTCTAGGAGGTTTCGGCATCCCCCCTACACACCTTACCAAAACCGGCCACTCCCCCCAAGAGGAGTTCAAAATTCGGCCAACACCCAAAGTCTCTCCTAGCCACTAATTCAAACAGATTTGAATTAGTCAAACACCTAAATTTTCTCTCTGCCAACCATTCAAACAAATTTGACTTGGTCCATCCTTACTAGGCAGAGTTTGAACTGCACACAACTTCTCCCCCTCATTGACGTCAAAATAGAAGGCAAAAGGTGGGATTTCTGCAGCTCGAACCTGAGACCTCCTTCCCCTGCAAGTGGCATCAATCACAGGCTCTAAGTGGCGCCTCCTTGCCACCTTGCCAAGCCTCTTTCATGTGCTAAAATCCTACTTGAAATACTTATAACCCTTAGCTCCTTCAGCTCCTTTTACCTTAAACCTAAAAACTAAAATTTTTCCTACTACTCAGGCCTACACTAAACTTACAACTAAGTCTCAAAACATCATAAATAACAACACCGCAATCCAAACACAAGCAAACAATGCAGTTACAAAATAACCCTTATTTCAGGATATTACATGACTTCTAAGGCTGGGGCGGTGCTGGCGGTGGATGAAGTGAAGAGGTTATCGTGGTGGTCGGCGTGATTCCCTAGCAGCCTGGCGAACCTGACACTACGATACTAAATTAAGTTAAACTAAATTAAACATAAGATTATTAAAGAAAAGTAGAATGAAAGGAAAGAGAAATGAAAAATAAAAACTAATTGGTCTCAAAGATCCTTGGCTTGGTGTTGAGGCAAAGCTGCCGGCATGAAATCATGTTGATCGTTCTTTGTTAAGGAGCCTATGCTTAGCTTCCTCCGCTTCTTTGGCATGGTGTTGATATGCTCAAGGATCTAGAGTTTTGAAGAGTCTGAGTTGAAAGAAAGAAAATAAAGAAGAAATTAGATGGAGGGAAGGGGAAGGGGTGAGGGGTTTAAATAGAAGTTCAAATTTTGTGCTCCCCCACGGCCGTGGTCACAGGTTGTGTCGATTTACACGGCCACCTTTCACAGCCGTGTTATAGAGGGTGTTGTCACCCTATGCTCGTACTTGATTCTCCCATGCCCGTGTTTGTGAAGTCTTTCTTTTGGCACGATCGTGCTACACGGGTGTATCTCTTCCGTGTTCGATAAGTTAGTGGCTTCACACGGTTTCCAGCACGGGCGTGTTTTGTCTGTGGTATGCAAGTCAGTAGCTTGGCACGATTTGTAGGCACGGGCGTGGTGTGCCCGTGGTGTGGAAGTCAGTAGCTTCACACGGTTGAGGGGCACAGACGTGCCTTTCTGTCGGTGCCCGTGGGGAGGGTGGTTGGATCCGTGACGTTGGGGGTGGTTGGACTGACTTGCACGGCCTCCGCTCTGTCAGTATGCCAGTTCCGGTGGTCCACATGGCCACGAACACGGCCGTGTGTAAGGCCGTGTGACCTGGAAAACCTGCGTTTTTGGTTAGTTTAAAAAGAAGAAAAGGAAAAATAAAGTTAAATGCAAATAAATTTAAAAAGAAATAGGGTTAGTGCTCGGGTTGCCTCCCGAGAAGCGCTCGTTTATAGTCTTAAGCTAGACTTTCCTCCTATTTGAAAATTTTAAGGAGGTTTAAAAGTTTGAATATCTTCCCTTATGTCCACAATTTTAGTTTTATGACAAAGTTGAAGTCGAGAAACGTTTACCTTGAAAGTGCTGAATATTGGATTGCTTACCTCGACTATTCCCTGTGGGAAGATATCATGTACCTTGAGAAGGATTTCTCCCTTTGCCTTCAGATCTGTGGTAGTGGTTTGGGGATCGGTTTTGTCTAATATTACTTGGTCTCCTATTTTGAAGTGATTCGATGTCCCCATGAGCTCTTCTTGTGGTTCCTCGGGTTTTATTTCTAGCTCTACTCTGATTTCTGTCTTCTGATTGTTTAAATTGTCTTCATCGACTGTTGTCCTGGCCGAGTCGAGAGCTTGAAGATTAATTGATTCATCTCCTACACGAAGTATGAGCTCACCTGTAGCAACATCAATTTTAGTTCTGGCAGTTGCTAGAAAAGGTCTGCCTAAAATTAAAGGGATTGAATTATCCTCATCCATGTCTAAGACAACAAAGTCTACTGGGAAAACGAATTTATCGATTTTTACAAGAACATCTTCGATAATGCCCCTAGGAATTCTAATAGTTTTATCAGCTAATTGAATACTCATCTTAGTTTGTTTGGGTTTCCCTAGACCTAGTCGTTTAAACAGTGAGTAAGGCATGACGTTTATGCTTGCCCCTAGATCAGCTAACGCATTGTCAATATGTAGGCTACCAATTAAACATGGAATTGTAAAACTCCCTGGGTCTTTTAGTTTCTGTGGTAGTCTATTTTGTAACATTGCTGAGCATGTTGCGTTTAGTTCCACGTGGTGCTCTTCATCTATTCTGCGTTTATTGGTCAAGAGTTGTCTTAAAAATTTTCTCGAATCTGGCATCTGAAAAAGAGCTTCAAGAAGAGGTAAGTTGATATGTAATTTCTTTAAAAGTTTAAGGAACTTACCGAACTGTTATTCTGAATCATCTCTTTTTACCGCTTCGGGATAAGGTATGCGAGGTTTGTACTCCTTAATTACCGGTTTCAGTTTTTCTTGTGCTACCTCTGTTGTACCTTCTTCTACCTTACTTTCTTGAATTGGTTTGGGTTTATCTAACTCCTCGCTGTACTGAACTGTGATAGCTTGAATTTGCTCCTTAGGGTTAATCTCTGTATTACTTGGTAGACGTCCTTGCGGTCGTTCTGACATTAACTTGTGAGTTGTTCAACTGCATTACTAACTTCCTTGACTGACTTAGCAATTTCATCAATTCGGCTCTTGTTGATTTTGATTGTTCTATCAGCTTCTTGGATACATTCCTCGAGGGTTCGTTTCTTTTCTTGTGGATAGGGTTGATTTCAGAAGTTTTGAGAAGGTTGTTGCCTTTGATTTCCTTGATTGCCTTGACCTCCCCATGAAAAATTTGGGTGGTTCCTCCAACCTGGATTGTAAGTATTACTATAAGGATTATTATAGATCGAAAATTATTACCTATATAGTTCATCTGTTCGTTTTCTATTTCCAGTTGGTAGGGTGGGTACTCAGGATTCTCCACAGTTCCACTTGCGTCGCACTGCATGACTGGATGTGCCTGTGAAGAACACAAACTATCAAGCTTTTTATTCATCATCTTTAGCTGCGTTGATAGTATGGTCATGGTATCGACGTTGAAAACTCCTGCTGATTTTGTCGGTTTGGTCCTTGAAGCTTGCCACTGGTAATTGTTTAATGACATCTCCTCAATGAACTCATAAGCTGCTTCTGGAGTTTTGTTGTTCAGCATTCCACTGGCGGCTGAATCTATAAGTTGCCTCGTAGAGGGTTTTACACCGTTGTAGAATGTTTGGACTTGTAGCCACAAGGGTAAGCCATGGTGTGGACACCTCCTGAAGAGATATTTGAATCTCTCCCATGCATCATATAGTGTTTCTAAATCCATCTGCACAAAAGAAGAGATATCATTCCTCAATTTGGCCGTTTTGGCCGGTGGAAAATATTTCATTAAAAACTTTTCGGTCATCTGATCCCATGTAGTGATTGACCCTTGTTGTAACGAGTTTAACCACTGTTTGGCTTTATTCCTTAATGAAAAAGGGAATAACCGAAGACGTATGGCATCATCAGAAACGCCATTTATTTTAAAGGTATCACAGAACTCTAAAAAGTTAGCTATGTGCGTGTTTGGATCTTCGTCCTGTAAACCATCAAATTGGACAAACTGTTGAATCATTTGTATTGTGTTAGGCTTTAATTCAAAATTGTTAGCAGATATAGCAGGCCTAACAATACTAGATTCTGCTCCTGTTAAATGCGGTTTCGCATAATCGAACATTATGTGTGGAGCATTGTTGTCACCCATACCGCGTGGTGGTGGGTTGGTTTCGTCCATCCCTTCAGTAGGATTGGATCTATCTTCTTCCTCTCTGTTCGTGTAATCTAGGGATCACCTGGTTTCCCAACGATTCCTACGAGCGGTAGCTTCGATTTCATTGTCGAATACCAAAGGTCCCCTCGGGTTCCTTCTAGTCATAAACTAGAGGTACTTGTTGGAAAAGAAAGAGAGAAAAATTTCAGCAAAAAGAAAAACAAAAGAAAAATAGAAATGAAAAGAAAAATAAAGTGCTAAAAATAATAATTAGGACTAAAGTAATAAAAATAGAGTTTTCTTAATATTTTAGTTCCCTGGCAACAGCGCCAAAAACTTGATCGATGTAAAACCAGAGTTTTAAATATTTATAAAAGAATGATCAAACCTGGAGACTAACTCTGACAATGATATTAAGGCAAGTGTACCTATCGAACAGTAGTATAGCTTAGGCAAGACCGGTTATCGAACCCAAAGGAACTAAAAGTATTAATACTCACCTTCTTATTATTATTTAGTCTTAGAGTAAAGATTACTTTTTAAACTAAATCGGCGGTAGCTAGACTAAGGACACAAAGACAAGAAGATGAATTGGGAAATAACTTTGAGGGAAAACTCAGTTGATTACGACGATACCCTCAGGAAGAATCCACCTAGACTTCACTTATTAATTAACCCTAAATTATATGATTTCTTTTACTTAGCTTGATCCGTAAGACTCCCTAACCTATATTAAACCCTCTCTCGAGGCGAATAACGTCTAACCTTAGGTTAATTAGTGGAACTCTCGTTCGCTTATAATAACCCCCTAGGATAGTAATAAATCGATCAATGGATTCCCATATTAGGTTTCACCCTAATCCGGCAAAATCTCGTAACCCTATCTCTAGGCGCCCGATCAACTCCGCTTAATTATGTTAGATCTTCTCTTAGGCAGGGTCTATTCCTCCTCTACCTAAGCACATTAGATTTGGATTAAGCAACATAATTAAGAACAAACTAAGTAATTCATCATATAATTTAAAAAACAAATAATAAAATCCATCTAGGTTTCATCCCCTTCGGGTATCTGAAGGGTTTAGTTCATAATGAATAAACAAAACATAGCAAGAGAAAAGATAAAACAAAACATAGGAAACATCCTAAAACCCCCTGAAGGAATCGAAGGAGAATTCCGCCGTCTTTGAGTATAACTCCGGCTATTTGGGATGGATCAACTGGCTATCCTCGCGTTATTCCCTAACTCTAACCTTCTCGGCTTGGCTCCTTGGCCTCGCTTTCGCTCCCTTCAACGGGTGATACTTGGGGGATATATATAGCCTCTTGGAACGCGATTCTTTCTCCCTAAGTATCCTTTTTCGACAAAAATTGCTCTTTCCAGCGTCAGAGGAACGACCATGTCACATGCCTGTGTGAATCGAGACCTGACCGTGTTCGGATTTCTCTTGAGGCACGACCGTGTGTAACGGGGTTGAGGCCGTGCTCTAGGTGTTCGTCGAGGCACGACCGTGTGTACTTTGGGCCAGGCCGAGTCGATTTCGTGTTAAGGCCCATTTACTCTATTTTAGGCCTGTTTTGTGTTCTTTTCATCCTTGGGTGCTTTCCTGGGTATAAGACATGAAAAGAAAGGATTAAAAGCACCTTTTTGTATAAAACAAGGGATAAATCATCCAAAAGCATACTAAATGTGGGATAAAAATATGTTACTTTTATGGTTTATCACGTGCAAATAAGCCAATCATACGAAAACGCGCGGGTCAATGGATTTCTAGGTCGGGTCAGATCAGGGGCATTGGACACGACACCGTTTTAGGTGTTACTTGAAAACTAAAATGAAACCCGCAATCCGGACATTCCTTCATTTTTAAAACTAA
Organism: Gossypium australe; assembly: GCA_005393395.2. Classification (NCBI taxonomy): domain Eukaryota; kingdom Viridiplantae; phylum Streptophyta; class Magnoliopsida; order Malvales; family Malvaceae; genus Gossypium; species Gossypium australe. The sequence continues at coordinate 57,233,776 of CM016616.1, read as the reverse complement.
ATAAAAAATGAGGAACCCTAATATTCTTTTCCTCTGTTTTTCTTTTCAGCCGCAGGAGGGGAACCAGGAATCCGGCCACTTCAAACGCCATTGCAATCTGCGGTTAGTGACTGATTCGTGCCCGAACATCGTCCCTTTCAGACCTGACCCAAATGTTTCATCATCTTCGACCTCAATGGCCGCCTTTGCTTCGATTTCGACGAAGGAGGCGGTCCGTCGGTTCGTTTACGAGGGTAAAAACCTTTCTTTTCCGCTTTGATCTTCACACCAGTCAACAAACGACGCAACAATAGTTTTTAAAAGCAACAAAGGCGAAACAAAAAGGTATAGAAAGCCGAAAATCACCTTGTATTTCGATTTCTTTTTGGATTTCTTTGTATTCAATCTGTGTAATACAATACACGCCTCTAAAAAAAAAGAAGCTTTACAGAGTTTATTTCTTTTCTTTTATAGCCGAAAGATAAAAATCTTTTTTCTTTCTTTTTTATTTGCTGGATTTTGCTGTTTCTCTGCTATTGGTTCTTCTGTTTTGCAGGTACGAACGATGCGAACGTGGCGTACAGAGGCGTGTGGATGCAATGAGGCGTGCGTGGGATCTGTTCATGGGCACTTGAAACGGCGCGCGTGCAGGGCATGCGGGAAGTCGAAGGGGCGCGCGTGGGAGTGGTTGCTGAGAAGGCACCAGAAGCTTCTGGAGTTTTGCTCTGCATGGGCTGTTTGGCTGGCCTAGAGTTGGGTTATGTATTGGGCCCATTTTGTATTGGGTTTTGGGTTTGATGTAAAAGGACATTTAATGGACTGCTATTATTTTTTATTATTGGTTATCTCTGGGCCTGGGCAGATTTGGGCATTTACAATGGGCTTTGTGCATCACATAGCAACTATCTCAAAAACGTAAAAATTATCAAAAACCGAGCTAAAACTCACCTTGAATCAAGCTAATTCCATGAACCTAGCTTAGGTTTTCTTGTTTTTGTTCTCTCTAATTTCGGCACTAAGAAGATGAGAAATGGCCACATTCTTTTATGTTTTGTTTCATTATAATATCATTATAATATGTTTATTTCATTATTATTCTTTTATAAACAATATAATATACTATATAAATTAACATAATGCTGTCCACTACTTTACATAATGGGCTAATTGCAACATAAAACCTCCTAATTATAAAGACAACCACAATTAGGCACTTTCTTATTTAACCATCAAATTTTCATTTTTCACGATTAAGCCCTTTCTTCAAAATTAAGCATTAAGATGATCAAATTTTAATACAAAAAATTTCACACACACTAATTCACACATAAAAAACATAGAAAATAATATTTAATTATTTTTCTGACTCGGATTCGTGGTCCCGAAACCACCATTCCGATTTGGGCCAAAATCGTATTGTTACAACGAAAGTTGATGTGGTATACTCTCGGTTGAACCTTAGGAATAGATTGGATACCCAAGCCATGACATTTGAGTGATATGTGCGCTAGTGTAAGACCATGTCTGGGACATGGCATCGGCGATGATATGTGTGCTAGTGTAAGACCATGTTTGGGACATGGCGTCGGCCACAATACGAGAGCCAATGTAAGACCATGTCTGGGACATGTCATCGGCATTGAGATGAAAGCTAGCGTAAGACCATGTCTGGGACATGGTATCGACCTCAATATGTGAGCTAATGTAAGACCATGTCTAGGACGTGGCGTCGGTATTTTACCCCATTATGTGAGGCTTGTCAGGTACCCTTTGGTATTCCAACTGGTTCAACGAGAAATTTAGAGCTTGTGCTAAAAGTGTGAAAGGTTACGACTCTGTTGTAAGTGATACTGGAGTTACATGAAAATTCATGAGAAATGAGCTTGAATTATGTTGTATGATTAGTAAGAGTGAAAATGAGTAAGTTATGTTTTTAATCATTCGAGAAATTTTGCAAGTTATGATATGTTATGAGTATGTTAATGCATGGTAATTGTTGTTAATTGTTTACATGCGACTTACGAAGCTTTATGCTTACTCTCTCTCTTTTCTATTTTTTTATTGTACCGCCAAGTTAGCTCGGTAATCAACAAATGTCGGAGGCATCGATCACACTATCAATCTGAACATTTGGTATAGTTAGATTTATTATTTTGGGTATGGCATGTATAGGGACTTAATATTTTGTTAAGTGTAATATTGTTTTGGTCAAATGTGTTGGCTTGTCTTGAATATGAATTCGGTTTGTATAAGGCCATGGATGATGGCTAATACCTATTATTGATATATAAAAATGATGATGTTTTCATGCATGTGTAAATTGCATGAATGAGTAGGTTATTTAATGCGGCTTATTATGGTTCAAGTAGGGTGGCAAAAAGGGCTTGGTAAATAGCCTTGTTATTGTCCACACAGGTAGACACACGGGCATGTGTCTAGGCCGTGTGTGACACACGGGTGCCCCATGGGCGTGTAGTTTAGCCGTGTGTCCCCTTGCACCCTAAGTTGGCAAAACAGAATGCCCAGTAGTAACCACACGGGCTGAGGCATGACCGTGTGTCTTAACCGTGTGGAAGACACGACCATAGGACATGGGCATATGCCTAGGCCGTGCGAAGTTTGCATATGAATTTAGGAATTTAATTCACCATACGGTCTAAGGACACAGGCGTGTGCCTTGGCCGTCTGACCATATGATGTTGCTGACGTCAAAAATAGAATGTCAAGGTTTTTGCACACGGGCCAAGACACGGGCGTGTCATAGCCGTGTAAGGGAACACGGGCCATGGACACGGGCGTGTGCCAGTCCGTGTAAAAACCCATGTAGGTCCAAATTGAGAAATAAATCTACTAGGCTCGAGACACAAGCGTGTCCCTATATGCTTAGGCCGTGTGAGCTACACGGTTCTTCAACATGGCCATGTTATCAGGTCGCACGGGTGTGTCGCCCTTCCACACGGGCGTGTGCCACTGTTTTTAGTGACATTTTCTAAAGTTTTCTAAAGAACTTGGTTTAGTCCTGAACCATTTCTAAAGGGTATTTTAGGCCTTGTAGGCTCATATTAAGTATTTTAAGACGAAGTTTGAAAAGTTTTAAATTTGAACGAAGTTTTATGACTTGGAAATGTATGCTAGTTTGAAATGTTTTAAATTTGAATGAACTTTTATGACTTGGAAATGTATGGTAGTATGTGTTTTAGTAAGGTAACGCCTCGTACCTTCTACCGGTGTCGGTTACGGGTAAGAGATGTTGCATTTAGCGGTATCAGAGCAATGGTTTAGTCAATTCTTGAATTAACCTAGCGTGTGTATGAGTCTAGCTATACATGCCATATATGAATTATGATAGTGTGATGACTCCTGACAATTTAAAATGTGTTTTCATATAGCAAATGGATCTCGACGGAGCAGTGGTGGATGATGTAGAAAGTAATATGTCGGCTCCCGCAGAAGGGACCGCACCAGTCGAAAGTGGGCCCGTGACACTGAGTCAGGGCGGAAGGGCTAGAAAAGCCTTCCTCCATATGATGAATGTGGTATTCAGAGTTTATTCGTTCAAACCCGAATGCTTCACCTCCTCCATCCCCTCCAATTCCCCAGCCTGCTTCTACAGCTCCCCAAGTAGTGGAAACGATTAGAAGAGAAAAACCTCCAGTAGATAGAATTCGAAAGGAAGGGGCCGAGGAATTTAAAGTGAATATAAATGATGACCCAGAGAGGGTAGAGTTCTGGCTAGAAATTACCATTAGGGTATTCGACGAATTGTCTTGCACACCTAAGTAGTTCATGAAGTGTGTTATGTCACTCCTGCGAGACTCAGCCTACCAATGGTGGAACATCCTTTTTGGTTGTACCAAGGGAAGGATAACTTGGGAATTCTTCCAAGAAGAGTTCCGTTAACCAGAGGTTTATAGACCAGAAAAGGAAGGAATTTCTAGAATTGAAGCAAGGTCGAATGATAGTAACCGATGTGTCTAAAACTAACTATGATCACAATAAAGGCAAGCGCACCTATCATTTATAGTATAGTTATGGTAAGACCGGTAATATCGTATCCACAAGGACCAAGAGTACTAATAATTACTATCTTTCTATTATCTAGCCTAAGAATTGGAGTGATTTTGTTTTAAACTAAAACTAATTAATTAAAACAAGACAAAGAAAGAATTAGAAAAATACTTTTTAGACAACTTATATGAGATAGGCAATACCTAAGGAAGAATCCACCTAGACTTCACTTATTACTTTTGATTCATATGATTTATTCACTTGACTTAATCCGTAGAAATCCCTGATTTATGTTAATATCTCTTTCAAGACTAAAAACAACTGACTCTAGGTTGATTAATTGAAATCTCTTTCTAATTAAAACCCCTATTGTCGCATTAACTCGATCTATGGATCCCCTTATTAGATTTGACTCTAATCCGACAGATTTTCGTCGCCCTATTTATAGGGTTGCAATCAACTCTGCTTAATTGTGTTGATCTTCTCTTAAATAGGGCCTTTTGCTCCACTGAATAAGCACATTCGACTTTGAATTATAACCTGAATTATCAAAACAAGAATAAGAACTCACAATTAAGAATAAGAACAAGTGTTTATCTTATAAATCAAATAATAATAAGATCCGTCTTAGGTTTCATCCCCTAAGATATTTAAGGGATTTAGTTCATACTGATAGAGGGAAACATCATAAAATAGGGAAAACAACAAAACATAAGAAAACCCAAAAACTTCTAAAGAACTTGATGGGAGATCTTCAGTCTTGATGGAGATCCTTCTCCTAAGCTGTTCCCGACGGCTGCCTTGGAGTATTTTCTGCCTTCTACTCGGCGTCCCCTTTTTAGGTTGCCCCCTAGGGTGTTTATATAGGCTTTGGGATGCCTTTCTTAGCCCACAAGTAACCTTTTCCAAATAGGATTAAACCAGAGGTCGGCAGGGACACGCCCGTGTTGGACTCCTTCGATTCTGCTCGTCACACATGGCCGTGTGATCTACCCGTGTGTGACATTCCAGGCCGTGTTTGATCCTGCTCGTAACACACGGTCGTGTTTAATTGGTCTAGGCTATGTTGATTTCCTAGGTAGGCCCATTTTGCCCCATTTTGGCCCGTTTCTTGATCTTTTCAACTCCCTAAGCTCTCCTGAGTATAAAACATGAAATTAAGGGATTAGGAGTATCGAATTCATCAAATCTAATGGAAATTCATCCAAAAATTAAGCCAAGCATGGGGTTAAAATATGTGTAAATTATGGTTTACTAGTAACAAAATATGAGCGTGAGTTCATGAGACTCAGAAAATACGCTAGGGAGTGCGTATCTACCGAAGCCATCATGTGTAAGAGATTTGAGGATGGATTGAATGAAGAAATCTGATTATTAGTTGGCATCTTAGAATTAATGGAGTTTGTAGTGCTTGTTGAAAGATCTTGTAAGGCCGAGAAATTGGCCAAAGAGAAAAGGAAACCTGATATTGAGTCTCGTAACTCAAAGAAAAGATAGTTGGAAAAATCATTTCAGTCATCATCTAAGAAAACAATAGAGTTCCCTACTCGATCCAATGCTTTAGTTGGATTCTCAAATAGAAATAAGAGTAAGCAGTACTTGGTTTCTAAGGCTCAAACCACCTCTATTGCAAGTGTTGGTAGTGCTCAACCAAATAAGCCGGAGTGTTCGCAGTGTGGTAGATGACATTTCGGTGAGTGTCGAGGAAATGAAAGAGGTTGTTTCAAGTGCGGTTCACTAGATACTTCATTTGAAACTGTCCTGAGATGGATGAGAAAGAAAGAAAGCAAGATGTGTGAGCGAGTAATGCTCCTTCTAGGGGTAGACCACAAAAGAACCCAGGAAGTGGGGCTAGCAGTAGAAGCATGCATAGAGATTCCGTCGTGAGGTCCGAGGGCCGAGCGCCTGCAAGGACTTATGCCATTCGTGCTCGTGAAGAGGCATCGTCACCAGATGTGATTACGGGTACTTTTTCTTTTCATGATATCTCTGTTGTTGCTTTGATTGATCCGGGGTCTACCCATTCCTATATTTGTATGTAATTGGTGTCTAGCATGAATATGCTTGTTGAGTCTACATAATTTGTGATAAAAGTGTCAAACCCGTTAGGCAAGCATATGTTAGTTGACCAAAAATGTAGAAATTGTCCTTTGACAATTAGAGGTAATTGTTTTCCGGCTAATCTCATGTTGTTGCTGTTAGATGAATTTGACGTGATTCTTGGTATGGATTGGTTAACTGCTCATGATGTGATAGTAAACTATGGAAGAAAACTTATTGAACTGAAAAGTGAAAATGGGGATATTAATCGGGTTGAATCAGGTGAACCGAATAGCTTACCTGTACTGATTTCTTCTATGACTGCTGAGAAATACATGAGAAAAGGGTATGAGTCCTATCTTGCATTTGTGTTGAATACCAAAGAGTCGAAAGTAAAGATTGAGTCAGTCGTTGTAGTAGGTGAGTATCCAAATGTGTTTCCAGAAGAGTTGCCCTGATTGCCTCCAGCTAGAGAAGTTGAGTTTAGATTGAGTTGGTCTCGGGTATGGCACCTATTTCGGTTGCCCTTTATAGGATGGCACCGTTGGAGTTAAAAGAGTTGATGGTTCAGCTGCAAGAGTTAACGAATAAGTGTTTTACGAGACCGAGCTATTCTCCGTGGGGTGCTCTGGTACTTTTTGTGAAAAAGAAAGACGGGTTAATGAGGTTATGTATAGACTATAGACAGCTCAACAAGGTGACTGTGAAAAACAAGTATCCTTTGTCAAGGATCGACGATTTGTTTAATCAATTGAAGGGAGCCACAGTGTTTTCTAAGATAGACTTGAGGTCCGGTTATTATCAGCTCAGAGTTAAGGAACAAGATGTACTGAAAACTGCATTTCGGATGAGGTATGGCCATTATGAGTTTCTCGTCATGCCCTTTGGCTTAACAAATGCTTCTGCCGTGTTTATGGATTTAATGAATCGTATTTTCAGACCGTAGTTGGATAAGTTTCTTTTTGTTTTTATCGATGATATATTAATTTAATCTCATGATGAGAGTGAACATGTCGAGCATTTGAGAACGGTTTTGCAAACTTTGAGTGATAAATAGTTGTATGCTAAGTTTAGTAAAAGTGAATTTTGGCTTCGAGAAGTCAGATTCTTGGGCCACATCATGTCGGGTGATGGAATTAGAGTTGACCAGAGTAAGATATCTGCTATTGTTGACCGCCGAGTAATGTGTCAGAGATTATAAGCTTTTTGGGCTTAGCGGGATACTACAGACGATTTGTTAAAGGATTTTCCATGATTTCTACTCCTATGATGAGGTTGCTACAGAAAGATGTCAAGTTCAAATGGACAAAGAAGTGCCAACATAGTTTTGAGAAACTAAAAGCATTATTGATTGAAGCCCCAATTTTAATGCAACCGGAACCAGGAAAGGAATTTGTGGTGTATAGCGATGCATCCTTAAATGGATTGGGGTGTGTACTTATGCAAGAAGGTAAGGTAATAGCTTATGCTTCAAGACAGCTGAAGTCACATGAGAAAATCTATCTGACTCACGATTTAGAGCTGGTCGCCATAGTGTTTGCACTAAAGATTTGGAGACACCATTTGTATGATGAGAAATGCCGAGTATTCATCGACCATAAAAGTCTTACGTATTTGATGACTCAAAAGGAGTTAAACCTACGATAGCGTAGATGGTTAGAGCTGATAAAGGACTATGAGTTGATGATTGACTATTACCCTGGAAAGGCGAATGTGGTCACTGATGTTTTGAGTAGGAAGCCATTGTTTGCGTTGAAGGCTATGAATACCCAGTTGTTTTTGACTGGTGATGGTTCAGTCATAGCTGAGTTAAGAGCTAGACCGATGTTTTTGCAAGAGATTTGCGAAGCTCAGAAAGGTGATAAAGAATTGCAAGCTAAAATAACTCAGTGCGAGATGAGTATAGAATCAGACTTTCGGATTGGTTCAGATGGCTGTTTAATGTTTCGAGACAGAATTTGTGTACCCAAAGACGATGAGCTTATTCGGAAGATTTTACATGAGGCACATAGCAGTTGTATGTCTATCCATCTGGGTAGTGTGAAAAATGTATAATAACTTCAAGAAAATGTATTGGTGGTCGGGAATGAAAAGAGACATCTCAGAGTTTGTCTGTAAGTGTTTAATTTGTCAGCACGTGAAAGCCGAACACCAAATACCTTTGGGTTTACTTCAGCCCTTGATGGTTCCCGAGTGGAAATGGGACCGTATTACCATGGATTTTGTGTCTGGATTGCTGTTGACGCCAAAGAAGAAAGATGCTATATTGGTTGTGATTGATAGACTAACTAAATCGACTCATTTTATACCGGTGCGTATCGATTATCCACTTGAGAAATTGGCCGATTTGTATGTTTCTAAAATTGTGAGACTTCACGGGTACCTTTATCGATCATCTCAGATGGAGATGCGAGGTTCACATCTCAATTTTGGAAAAGTTTGCAATAAGCGTTGGAGACGAAACTGAATTTTAGTACTGCTTTCCACCCGTAAACCGCCTGTCGGTTGGAAAGAGTAATTCAGATTCTTGAAGATATGTTGAGGTGTTATGTTCTCAAGTTTGAAGGCAGTTGGGAAAGGTACTTACCGTTGGTAGAGTTTGCCTACAACAATAGTTATCAGTCGAGTTTGAAAATGATGCCTTATGAGGCTTTGTATGTGCGTAAGTGCTGGATGTCCTTGTATTGGACCTAATTCAGAGAAAATCAGATACATGGGGTTGACTTAGTCAGAGAAACAGAAGAAAAAGTAAAAGTGATTCATGGTTGTTTGAAGGCCGCTTCGGATAGATAAAAATCCTATACGGACTTGAAATGAAAAGAGATTGAGTTTCAAGTCGGTGATAAGGTAATTTTTAAAGTATCTCCGTGGAAAAAAGTCCTCAAGTTCAGTAGGAAAGGCAAATTAAGTCCACGTTTTATTGGACCTTATAAGGTGACTGAGAGAATTGGACCAGTAGCTTATCGATTAACCTTGCCATCCGAGTTAAAAAAGATGCACAATTTATTCCAAGTGTCTATGTTGTGTTGTTATAGTTCTGACCCATCACATGTGATTTCACCAACAGAGGTTGAGATTTGTTCAGACATGACCAATGGTGAAGAGCTGGTTAAGTTTTTAGATCGAGTGGTCAAGAAATTGAGGAATAAAAGTGTAGCACTTGTGAAAGTATTATGGCATAGACATGGGGTTGAAGAGGCCACATGGGAGCCTAAAGAAACTATGAGAGAGCAATACCCGAACCTTTTTGCTAGTAAAATTTTTGGGGATGAAAATCCCTAAGGGAGGGGAGAATTGTAACAACCCGATTTTGGGGCTAGTTAGAACAGTGGTTTTGGAACCACTAATCCAAGGCCAGAGAAATTATTTTTGATATTATTTTATGTGTTATAGTGTGATTATATGAGTACATGAAAATTTTGGTGAATTAATTTTAGTGATTCCATGCTTAACTTTTTTGAAAAAGGACTAAATCGCATAAAGTGCGAAAGTTTTGTTCTACAAGCTAAAGGTGTCAAATAGCTATAGAACCTTAAATTGGAGGTCCTTGATGTGCAATTAGGCCCTTAGGAGAGTGTTGGCCGGCCATAGGGGACAAAGAAATGAAAATTGGTCAAAGTTAGTGGAATTAGGTGACTAAATTGATGAAATAAAATAAAATAAAGAAAAGCTATCATCTTTTCCCATCTTCTTCTTCTTCCACCGAAAATATCAGCAAAATAGGGGTTTTGAGAGCTCAAAATTTCAGCCAAGCTTTTCTCTGGCAAGTAAGTCATTTTGATGGTCATTTTTGTTGATTTTTGTACTTTTGGGACCCTTGTAGCATAATCTAGCTAATGAGTGGACTATTTTTCAAAATGGTTGAGAGTCTAGAGTTTTTCCATGAGAGCATTAGTGTTGTTTGCTGAATTTTTATGGAAGAAAAAGAATCTTGGTTGTTAAATAAACAACTTTTTTGAAAGGGGTTTCCACAAAAGCACGTAAAATGAACCTTTTTGTAAAGGTTGTAAAATAGGTAGTAAATGTGTGAAATAATTGGAATTGGGAGTTGCTATAAGCTTAAGATAGATTCGGCTAGGCTTGGTTAATGAGGAAAGTTGATGAAAATCATTTTACGAGCCTAAGGGCAAAATAGTAATTTTGCCAAAGTAGAAATTTTGAAATATCTTAATAATGTGGTGATTAAATGAGTGAATTTTATCATTATAGATCAAGAAAAACGGAGTCCGGACTTAGACTGGGGGAAATCCAAGCTAGTAGACTAATTCAATCTAGACGCTCACTTTTTGTATACCGAGGTAAGTTGTATGTAAATAATACAACGTTATTGTATTTATGCATTAATCAATTGATATTGCATAAAATATTTGATTATTTCTATGATTATGCAAGACGAAAGTTGATGTGGTATACTCCCGGTTGAACCTTAGGAATAGATTGGATACCCAAGCCATGACATTTGAGCGATACGTGCGCTAGTGTAAGACCATGTCTGGGACATGGCATCAGCGATGATATATGTGCTAGTGTAAGACCATGTCTGGGACATGGCGTCTGCCACAATACTAGAGCCAGTGTAAGATCATGTCTGGGACATGGCATCGGCATTGAGACGAAAGCTAGTGTAAGACCATGTCTAGGACATGGCATCGGCATTGAGACGAAAGCTAGTGTAAGACCATGTCTAGGACATGGCATCGGCCTCAATATGTGAGCCAGTGTAAGACCATGTCTGGGACATGGAATCAGCATTTTACCCCCTTGTGTGAGGCTTGTCGGGTATCCTTTTGTAACACCCCTATCCCGTGTCCGTCGCCGGATTAGGGTTAGGAGCGTTACCGGACATATCAGAAAGCATCAACAGAAATTTCACACATTCATTCATCATTCTCAAGTATGAGGTACCTTGAAACGATCAACGAGACCTTAAGCATGCTTACAAATTGAGCGGGGACTAAACTGAAACACAAACAAAATCTCATGTAAAATTGAAAATTTTCTAAAATACAGGGGAGACACTCCTATGGGAGGAGACCGTGTGCCCTCCACGGCTTCTAGACACCCCCGTGTGTCCATCCGTGTCTATATACTGACTATACCACCACGGTCACTAGGCACGCTCGTGTGCCATGGCCGTGTACTACTAGGCTATATATTGACTTCCCTACCACGGCCACCAAGGACGCCCGTGTTCCATGGCCGTGTACTCTTAGCTAGCTACTGACTTGTACACCACGGCTAGCTGACACCCCCGTGTCGAGGCCGTGTGCTACCAAGCTACATCCTGCTATTCACCCACGGTCTTTAGGCACGCTCGTGTGCCACGACCGTGTGACATTATAGGCCATTTGCAAGGCCAAAATGCCACCCATAAGGGTCAAACCTACAAGCCATATTTACCAAGACATCTCATGCACATATAACCACTAAAAACATACCAAAATAGTCATTCAAACCATACATTCAATACCAATTCCAACCATGACAACTTCAAAGACTAAAACTCATATCATCACAAGCATAATTCATTCATTTGCTCACTCCAAACTTGGCCATTTCAAATACTTCAACCACACCAAGATATGCTTCATATATCACATTCATTTAAGCAAAGTCTCAACTCATAAATAGCCAAATCACATAGTTAAGTTAAAAAACAAATTATACCAAAATACTAGCATATACATGCCATATCTAGCTTTATACAATTCCAAAGTGGACCAAAATAAGTTTAGTACTGTGATGACGATCCGTGACGGTCCCGAGCCTTCAGTAGCTTTAACGACCTATAAAACAGAGTAAGCACACACAGAGTAAGCTTTCCAAAAGCTTAGTAAGTCAATATACAAACAAACTTAATATGTAAAGCATGTAAACATATAACCATATTGGCACATTTCTTCCACAAAGAAATTTTCTCATATTTATACTTTGATCCATATCCTTGGCCAAATTTGCCACATTTATCAATTTAAGAATCATATACACATAGCTTTTTCATGTATGCTTCTCATGTAACATATTTCTAAACCATATATAAATCATCATAGTAGATCACCTAGTCACTTACCTTATATACACATTTGGTGTATAATCAATATACCTGAATCGGACATTCATTTTCTTAATCTATCAAAGCTCAGATTTGTCATTTGTATCTCAAACTTGCCCGTTGAACCATAACGAATCCAGTAGAATACTCAGAAGCTCGGAATAATTGTACAATGCCATCGTCCCAGACGAGGTCTTATATATACTTAGATATTGATGCCACTGTCCCGGACAGGGTCTTACACGAATCAGTATGATGCCGATGTCCCCAGACATGGTCTTACACGTAAGTATTATAACGATGCCAACGTCCTAGACATGGTCTTATACATGTAGCTCATATTGATGCCAACGTCCCAGACGTGATCTTACACATAATCAAATATCGATGCCACTGTTCCAGACAGGGTCTTACACGAGTCTTAAATCAATGCCAACGTCCCAGACGTGGTCTTACATGATAACAACAGAACATATGTCTATGTAGTGACTTATTCAATCCTATCTATTCCTAGGTTCGTACGGAACTTTTCGGACTTAATCACTATATCGAACTTATCTCAGAATTAAAATGCATAATCTCTCATAAGCATTCAATATCATCATTAATCATATGAACAATTTCAATTGCATACATATACATTTATTTGCATAGTGACTTACCTCAGATTCGGTATATCGAAATGAAAACGGCTACTCGGTAACTTTCACTTTCCCGCGATCTAAGTCCGTTTTCCTCGGTTCTTGATCTAAACATATTCAGAATTAACCCTTTTATTTACTAATTCACACAATTCAATCCATGGACACACATTTAGGGTTATTTGCAAATTAACCCTCAAATTTGCACACTTTATCAATTTAGTCCAATTTTCTCAAAACATCAAATTCATAAAATCCACACATACACATGCTTAGCGGAATTTATATACATCACATACAAGCCCACATTTTTCATCAAATTAGCAATTTAGTCCCTCAATTTGCTATTTTTACAATTTAGCCCTTTTTAGCTAAATTCATCAAAATTTCAAGAGCAAAGTATGTTCATCTAACTCATATCTTTTATTTAACACCAAAAATCATCAAAAAGCTTAACATATCATCAATGGAATCTCACACAAACATTATCAATTCATCAGTGGAAATAATGTCCTTTTTCATACTTTGTTATCATAAAACATTTTAATACAAAAATGACATAATTAACCTTTTATAACATAAAACAAAACATATATATATAAGGTCATTAATGACCATTGCCGTCCACTAACCAAAATAGTGGCTAATTTGCCACATATGTCCTTAACACTTAAAAGCCACATCACTTAAGCACTCTAACAAATAGCAAGCAACTTTCACATTTAATGCAATTCAATCCTTTTGTCAAATTAAACACACAGAGAGTCAAATTAACTTACGAAAATTTACCACATGCTTAGTCACATATTAACGGCATAGAAAATAATATTAAAATATTACTCAGGCTCGGATTCGTGGTCCCGAAACCACTGTTTCGACTAGGGTATAAACCGGACTGTTACACCTTTGGTATTCCAACTGGTTCAACTGGAAATTTAGAGCTTGTGTTAAAAGTGTGAAAGGTTACGACTATGTTGTAAGTGATACAGGTACCTACATGAAAATTCATGAGAAATGAGCTCAAATTATGTTTTATGATTAGTAAGAGTGAAAATGAGTAAGTTATGCTTTTAATCATTCGAGAAATTTTGCAAGTTATGATATGTTATGAGTATGTTAATGCATGGTAATTGTTGTTAATTGTTTACATGCGACTTACGAAGCTTTATACTTACTCCCTCTCTTTTCCATTTTTTTTATTATGCCGCCAAGTTAGCTCGGGAATCAACAAACGTTGGAGGCATTAATCACGCTATCAATATGAACATTTGGTATAGTTAGATTTATCATTTTGGGTATGGCATGTGTAGGGACTTAATATTTTGTTAAGTGTCATATTGTTTTGGCCAAATGTGTTGGCTTGTCTTGAAGATGAATTCATTTTGTATAAGGCCATGGATGATGGCTAATACCTGTTATTCATATATGAAAATGATGATGTTTTCATGGATGTGCAAATTGCATGAATGAGTAGGTTATTTAATGTGGCTTATTATGGTGCAATTAGGGTGGCAAAAAGGGCTTGATAAATAGCGTTGTTATTGTCCACACAGGTACACGGGCGTGTGTCTAGGCTGTGTGTGACACACGGTCTGCCCCATGGGCGTGTATGTAACACCCCTTACACGTATTCGATACTTGAACTGGGTACGTGGCATTACCGTATTTAACTTGCTCAATCATACAATATCGATCCTTAAGAACTTCATTCCAAATTAAAACTTTTCATTCGAGACTGTAATATCCTTAATATAGGTCTATGAGACCCTAAACTTGCACCATGAATGATTCGAGACCAAACTGGAAACTTTCGAACACTTAGAAAAATTTGACGCAAAAATGGGCCACACGCTTGTGTGATGGATGGAAGACGCCCGTGTGGCATAACACATACCCGTGTTCCACACCCGTGTGGAATTATTTTTCAATTTGAACCTACAGGGGTTTTCACACGACCTGACACGCCTGTGCCCGTAGCCCGTGTCCCTCACACGGCCATGACACGCCCATGTGTGAAAACCTTGGTATTCTGTTTATGGCGTCATCACCTCAATAAGGTCATACGGCCAAGGCACACGCCCGTGTCCTCAGGCCGTGTGTCGAATTAAATTCCTAATTTCAAGTGCAGACTTCACACGGCCCGAGCACATGTCCGTGTCTTAGGCCGTGTCTCCCACACAGTTGAGACACACGGTCGTGTCTCCGCCCGTGTGTTTATTACTGAGCATACTAACTTGCCAACCTAGCATGCATGGGGACACACGGCCTATCAACACGCCCATGGGGCTGACCGTGTGTCACACACGGCCTAGACACGCGCCCGTGTGTCTACCCGTGTAGACATTTGTAAGGCTATCTACCAAGCCAAATGCCACCCTACAAAGCAACCATACTTATACCAATTCAATTCAACATATATCATGACCACAAGGCACCTCTAAGAACTCAAATTCAACACTTCCACATAAGCATGCACTTCATGAATTTCATCAATATTGAATAGATGAACTTGTCAAGTATTGGCCAATTTCCAATGACCATTTACAAAATGAATTGAACAACATTAATAGCCAACACTATGTCTAACAAATATGACATAACAAAATAACCAAGTCCTATACATGCCATACACAAAATAAATCTAACTTTGTTATACCAAAGAGAAGTTAATAGTGTGATTCCGAACTCCGATGTCGTACAATCCCCAAGCTAGCTTGGCAATACTATAAGGAAAAGGGAAATAAGAGGGGTAAGCATAAAGCTTCGTAAGTTTGCATGAAATAAATAGCAACATAAAGGTTTATAATGTTATCCATCCATTGCATTGAATAAAAACACAAAGTATTGAGTACAATGCCATAACTTACTCAACTTACTCTTACCCAATTACAAGTCATGTCACATATAGTAAACTTTTCTCATGAATTACTTACTTGTACCTGTATCACTTCATCACATAGCTTTAGCACTAATCTCATTTCTATTATAAACTTAACTATTTACCTCGTTGAATCACTTGGGATACTCGAAGATACAGAATCATCATCATTCAAAGAAATATGACACCCATGCTGTATCCCAAATATGGTCTTACATGGGATCACCACTAGATGTCGATGCCATATCCCAGATATGGTCTTATACGATTTTCATATTTGATGCCGATGCCATATCCCAGATATGGTCTTATACGGGATCTCAATTTGGCGCCGAGGCCATGTCCCAGACATGGTCGTATACGGTACCTTTCTCATCTCAATCTTGATGATATTATTCTCTCATTTATTAAAGTCCAACCGGGACTTCCACATCACAATTCTCATCATTTTCTCATTCAACATCATTACTCAAATTCATAGAAATATTATACAACATCATTAATATCAAACATTTAGAAGATTAATAATATGATGTTGAATTTGTAACACCCCAAACTGGCCTAGAAGTTAGGCCCGAATCTGGCGTGTCACATGGAAGTGTTTTTCAAAACCATTTTTCTAGTTGTTAAAACTTGTTTGAGAGTTAAAGCCTCTTTGTTAAAACTGAAAACACTTAAGCAATTGTTATCCACTTGAAAACGTAATTACTTTTAAAACCTTATCTGTTGCGGAAGTATATTTAAAATAAACAATTTACGAAAATGTGATGTTTAAAATTAGAGTTGCAGAAGCATTTTGTAAACGTTGCGGAAACGTAGTGTTTTGAAGACAGTTATCGTTTTGGAAATCGTATTATGCTTTTACCAGTTAGAAAACATCATAAATAAATATCACAAATAATAAGTTAAAAATAGAGAGGCCTTACTACAACCTAAATCAAAATATTTAAAAGTAAATAATCAAAACAGCAAGCATAAGCAGTGTGTGGTCTTCTCTGAGTCCCTCGCAGCTCCGAACCGTCTAAGGCTAAGGATTACTTGCATAGTTAAAAACGGGGTGAGTTTACGAAACTCAGTGTGTAATCCCCTTACTAGAGTAACAGTCAGTATACAGAAACAAAAACTGAAACAGTTTGGGCCAAAACCTGTTTAACAATAATAGTATAGTACAATACAACACAGTACAGTACAATATAGTACAAATCAGAGCATACGTGGGTCAAAGCCCACTACAATATCATTTGGGTCACAGCCCATAACAGAATCAATTGGGCCTAGCCCATTTCAGAATCAATTCCATATGCATAATGTGTGATGCATGCTAACCCATCCATCCAACCCTGCACTTGTCTCCGTCCAACCCTGCACTACCTGCGGGGAATAAATCACCCACGCCATCCCTACACTCCCAATGCTAGCACCGGTTGCGGCATTAACCAAAATCACAGCAAAGCTGCTAGTATATATATATATATATATATATGGCTCTAAGCCTTCAGTAGCGGTATTATAATTGGCACAAAGCCATCAGCAACTGTATTATGTTTGGCACATAGCCATCAGCAACGGTAGTATAATCGGCACACAGCCTTGGGTAAATATGATCGACACAAAGTCATCGGTATATATGTTAGGCACATAGCCACGGGTAAATACGACTGGCACAAAGCCATAATCAAGATGGCACAGAGCCATGTTTAGGTTGGCATAGAGCCATAATCAGATTACACGGCTTTAAGCCGTCCGTTGGTCCACAATCATCATGCGACTCGTGCGACCTCAACAGATCAATACTGGATCCACAGTCGTCATGCGACCCGTGCGACCCTATCAGAACTTTCTCCGTATCAATATCCCAACCCCATGCAATATGTCGTGTATGCGAAATGTTATGTCCTTAAACAATCATACATACACAGTCACAACAGTCAAATCAGTTAAAACACAGTCATACATTCACAGTTAGATCAGTCATAGTCCTAATCAGTCAGTTACCCGTAAGGGCAAAATAGTCATTTTACCCTATAAGGGTATTTCGGTAATCCTACCCTTCAGTGGTATTTCGGTAATTCTACCCTACAGGGGTACTTCGGTAATTCTACCCTATAGGGGTATTTCGATAATTTCACAAATCGAGGGTATTTTGGTAATTTTGCAATCCGAGGGTATTTCGGTAATTTTACAAATTAGGGGTATTTCGGTAATTTTGCAATATGAGGGTATTTCGGTAATTTCACAAATTAGGGGTATTTCGGTAATTTCACAAAGCGGCGGTACTTCGGTAATTTCAGAAAGAAATGGTATTTCAGTAATTTTGTAAACTAAGGGTATTTTCGTAATTTTGTAAACCAATGTATTCTAAACAGAGATAACGATGTGAATGGGCCTAGGGCCCATTCTCGGCCAAATGGGCCCACACGCTCGTGTGGTCCATTTAGCCCAAATCTAGCCAAAGATATGAGATTCACATAGACCAGTCTAATATCTACTACACAATCATACAATTTATTCATATGGGCCCATGTGCCCATTGGCTCCACATGGCCCCTTTCGGCCCATCGTGGCCCAAACAGCCTAAACCCGCAAGAACACTCATGATGGCCTCAACTATCGCGTCGAAGCTCCCACACATGCGCTTGCACGCTCGTGTGGCTACCATCGCTGTGTGACCGGCATTTTGGCATTTGCTGCTCTACAGCTAGAGTAGTGCGAAATACACACCTGATAGGAATCTGGAGTTAATCCGCACTCTGAACACTCCTATGCCCAAACGCCAACCAATGTATGCTTACTCTCCTCCTAGATCACTCCATTTAAAACCAGTTTCTCGCCTACTCTCACGTTAGCTTCCCGATGTGGGATCCTTCCATCAGTCTTCCAAAACCGTCCCAAATTAGCAAAATAGTCACCTTTCGCATGCAAGGGGTTTCGAACCTCAGACCATTAGGACACTCCACACACCACTTGCCACCTTTACCAGTAGACTCCTTGTGTAACAAAACAAGCACAACTAAATATAATTCAATGGGCCAAAGTCTAAGTTCATTTAAAAGGAAATCAAAATGAATTGCAAGCGCCAAGACTTGAACCCATGCTCCCTTGCAACCTTAATGACGCCTTGCCACTTGACCCCTCACTTCCTTGTGTCATTTTTTTTCCATAATTTATTCTTAAAGCCTACTTACTTACTCCTAGGGTTTTATTCACCTAAAACCAAAATTTTTCCTAAAGCCCAGGTTTGAGCCCGGGACTTCATGGAAGCCCCCTAACCTTCCAAAATCACTCACCCAATAGGTCCAACTTGCATTAGTGTCGTTCTCTTATTCTCAAAAATTTTAAACGCCCCCATGCCCAAGGCCCAATCGGCCCAATTCTACTAGGCCCAAAAATTCGGGGCGTTACAGAATTTATTACACACAAACTTACCTCCATTTTAAAATAGGCCAAATTGCCAATCTAGTCCGATACTTTGCCTTTTCCTCGGTCAATGTTAATTCCTCGTTCTTCTTGATCTATAATAAAAAATTAGCTCATTTAATTACCACATTAATCAATACATTTCAATAATCATACTTTGGAAAAATTACCATTTTGCCCTTAGACTTTCACAAAATGACCATTTTACCCCTAGGCTCATAAATCAATTCTAATCAAATTTCTTCCTTTAACGAGCCTAGGTGAACATTTATTTCTCTTATAGAAACTATCAATACTCATTATTTCACACATTTAACACCTATTTTACAACCTTTGCAAAGAGGTCCTCTTAGGTGTTTTAATAGAAATACCTTTCACAAAAGTTGTTTATCTAACAACTAAGACTCATTTTCTTCCATAAAAATGCAGCAAACAACATAGTTGCTCACATGGCAATACCCTAAACTTTCTACCTCTTTGCAAAATAGTCCCCTCTTTAGCTAGCTTAAGCTTTAGGGGTTCCAAAAGTACAAATATCATCAAGAAAGGACACCACAATCACATACTTACAAGGAGAGAAGCTTGGCCCTAAAACCCATATGATGTTGCTAACGTCTAAAACAGAATGACAAGGTTTTTGCACACGGGCCAAGACACGAGCGTGTCATGGTCGTGTGAGGGACACGGGCCATGGACACGAGTGTATGCCAAGCCGTGTGAAAACCCCTGTAGGTTCAAATTGAGAAATAAATCTACACGGGCTCAGGACACGGGCATGTCTTTATATGCTTAGGCCGTGTGAGCCACGCGGTTCTTCAACATGGCCTTGTTATCAGGTCACACGGGCGTGTCACCCTTCCACACGGGTGTGTGCTCCTGTTTTTAGTGACATTTTCCAAAGTTTTCTAAAGAACTCGGTTTGGTCCCAAACCGTTTCTAAAGGGTGTTTTGGGCCTTGTTGGCTCATATTAAGTATTTTAAGACAAAGTTTGAAAAGTTTTAAATTTGAACGAACTTTTATGACTTGGAAATGTATGCTAGTATGTGTTTTAGAAAGGTAACGCCTCATACCCTATACCGGCATTGGTTACGGGTAAGAGGTGTTACAGTGTCAATTAGGGGGTATACTATTTGTACCACATGGCCAGTCACACGCCCGTGTGTGAGACCATGTGGAGCATACTGACTTTAATTCAATTTCAAAACTAGGGGAAACACAGCCGTGTAACATGACCGTGAGTCATACACGGCTGAGACACATGCCCGTGTCTTTGTCCGTGTGGACAAAAATAGGTCATTTGCATGGCCAATTTGCCACCCCAACTTCAATGTACCTACACCAGGCAAAATGGTACAATTTCATCATACAATTATGCAACCATGGCTATGATCACAACCAAAATACCACATCTAGCCTATATATGCCATATACCATAATGTATAATTCAAAAGTACCAACACAGATGTTTGATAGGGTAGTGATGTTCCCGACGACTCCCGAATTCGAGCTAGCCTTGATTCATTATAAAACATAGAAAAATAACACGAAGTGAGCTTCATAGTTTAGTAAGCTCATATGTGAATAACTTAATTCATCGAATAAATGCAAATCAACCAATTACACATGAAAAAGACCATATACACATTAACTACAAACCTTTCTCATGTTTCAAAACATGATCAAATACAAACTTATCGAACCTTCACTATTTAATACTCGAATAGGTTTTGTACGTACCTGTATCACCTCGTACTAACCTCTTTCTCAACCACATCATTCGTTTACCTGTTGATCCATTCAGAATAGAAATCGAAGACTTAGGAGTCTCGTACGATAAGTACCTATACCATGGCCCGTAGCCAAATCAAGGCAACTTATCCGAAGAACTATTATCATGGCCTGAATCTAAATCATCCGATATGCATGGCCCGAAGCCAAATCAATAAAATACGCACCCGAAGTGCTAATATCATGGCCCAAAGCCAACTCAACGTATCACTTACTGACATATCAATAGTATCCAAAACAATTCTTAAGGTTCAACCGGGCTTTCACACTTTTTGTTTCTATCATCGAATGCATCCATAAAACCGTTTTCACAATTCATACATTATCCATAATTCCGTATTAACAATTTATGCAATATTTAAGCATTTAACATACATTTATAATGTAATCATCACATACGAACTTACCTCGTATTTGGAATTAACGGATCGGGTCGACTACTCGATAACCTTGTTTTTCTCTCGATCTAAATCTGAATTCTTTCTTTCTTGATCTATATGAATTTAAAATTAATTTATTTATCCATCTACTCATTCAATTAATCCAAAAATACACATTTGGGCATTTTTACACATTACCCTTAAACTTTCACATTTAATCAATTTAGTCCCTATTTCACAAATACACAAAATTCACAAAATTCAACAAAACCCATGCTTGGCCGAATTATATATAAGTCCCTAGCAGTCCAAAACTTTCATTTATTTCACATTTCAACCACACAATTTTCACATTTCACAATTTAATCCCTATTATGCGTTTTCATCAAAAATCACTTAACAAAACATGTAAAACTATCATCAAGCTTTCATATTTCAACATTAAACATCAAAGAACACATAGATTCAACAATGGTAACTCTCAAAATCTTTAACATTTTTACAAATTAGTACCTACGCTAGCTAGTACTAGCTGCAACGATATCAAAAACGTAGAAATTATTAAAAATGAGACAAAAATAGTACCTTAATGAGCAATAGAGACTTGGCCGAATGAAAGCCCTAAAATGGCTTCTTTTCTCCTCAAAAATTTGGTGGAGAAGATAAAAGATGGACACATTTTATGATTTTGTTTTTATTACTATTAACTTATTTCATAATTTACTAAATTAACCTTGTGTATTAACCTTTAAAACTATTTATAACATGTCCATAAATGTACACTCACCAATATAATGGTCTAATTACAACATAAGGACCTTACCATTAAGGTTCTATAACTATTTGACACCTTTAGCTAATAGAACAACACTTTTGCTTTTTACGCAATTTAGTCCTTTGTATCCAATTGAACATTCAAACGATAAAATTAGCTCACGAAATTTTCACACATATCAAATAACATGCTGTAAATACCAAAAATAATATTAAAATAATTTTTGACATCGGATTTGTGGTTCTGAAACTACTATTCTGATTTAGCTAAAACCGGGCTGTTACAACTCTCCCCCTTAGGGATTTTCGTCCCCGAAAATCTTACCAGTGAATAGGTTTTGGTATTGTTTTCTCATAGCATCTTCAGGTTCCCATGTAGCTTCTTCAACCCCGTGTTGATGCCATAATACTTTCACTAATGCGATTCTCTTATTTCTCAGCTCTTTGATCTGACGAGCTAAAATTCAAAATTCTTCAGCATATGATATCAGACTGAATTTCAACCTCGGTTGGGGAAATGTCATGTGAAGGGTCGAATCAGTATTGTCGAAGCATCGACACATGAAACACATTATGAATTTTCTAACTTAGACATTAAAGATAGTCAATATGCCACTGGCCCAACTTGCTCAGTAATCTCATATGGTCCGATGAATCGCGGACTCAATATCCCTTTCCGACCAAATCGCAATATCTTTTTCCACGGTGACACTTTCAAAAACACTTTATCCCCGATCTAGAACTCAATATCTTTTCGTTTCCAGTCTGTATACAATTTCTGTCGATCTGAAGCTGCTTTCAAACTATCGCAAATTATTTTCACTTTTTCTTTAGTCTTTCTTTTCAGATCAACCCCGTGAATCTTATTTTTGCTAAGCTCAGCCCAGTACAACGGTGTTCTACAATTACGACCGTATAGAGCTTCGTAAAGTGCCATCTTTATACTCGATTGGAAGCTATTATTGTAAGCAAATTCAATCAGCGGTAGATATTTCTCCTAGCTACCTTCATAATCAAGAATGCAACAACGCAACATATCTTCAAGTATCTGAATAACTTGTTCGGATTGACCATCCGTTTGCAGGTGAAACACAGTACTAAAATGCAATTTTGAACCCAAAGCTTCTTGCAATTTCTTCCAAAATCACAAGTAAATCTTGGATCTCTATCCAAAACAATAGATAGGGGAAAACCATGTGATCTTACAATTTTGGAAATATACAACTCAGCTAATTTATCAAGCGAGAAATCTGTACTTACTAGAATGAAATGAGCTGATTTCGTCAATCTGTCAACAACCCAGATCGCATCTTTCTTTTCCAGAAATAAGGGCAAACCCGATACGCAATCGGTTGTTACTCTATCCCACTTCCACTTAGGAATCATAATAGACTGTAATAAACTTGACGGCACCTGATGCTCAGCTTTGACTTGCTGACAAATCAAACATTTCGAAACAAATTTTGAGATATATCGTTTCATGCCGTGCCACCAATAAAGCTATTTCAAATCGTTATACATTTTCGTGCTTCCCGGATGTACTGATAAATAACTACTGTATGCTTCGTTTAGAGTCTTCCGAATGAGCTCAGAATTTCTTGGTACACATATTCTATCACAAAACATCAAACAATCATCAGGCCCTATTTGAAACTCTGAATTAGAAGTCGAATCACATTGATCTCGTTTTCCTTGCAATTCATTATCAAATTTTTTAGCCTCACAAATCTGCTGTAGAAATAATGGTCTCACTTTCAACTCAGCTACTACCGAACCGTTGTCAAACAAAGCTAATTGTGTGTTCAAAGCACGTAAAGCAAATAAGGGCTTTCAGCTCAAAGCATCAGCAACTAGGTTCACTTTCCCCGGATGATAATCAATCACTAATTCATAGTCTTGTAGCAATTCTAGCCATCTTTACTGTTGCAAATTCAAATCTTTCTAAGTCATCAATTATTTCAAACTTTTGTGGTCGGTATAAATATGGCATTTCTCACCAAACAAGTAATGACGCCAAATTTTCAATGCTAACACTATCGCGACTAACTCTAGATCGTGCGTCGGATAATTTTTTTCATGCGGCTTCAACTGTCTCTAGGCATAAGCTACAACTTTGCCTTCCTGCATCAAAACACAACCTAGGCCATTTAACGATGCATCACTGAATACTACAAATTTTAACCTGACTCAGGCTGAACTAATACTGGTGCCTCTATCAATAATGCTTTCAACTGCTCGAAGCTCTATTGACACATTTCCGACCACTTAAGTTTGACATCTTTTTGAAGCATTCGTGTCATCGGAGTCGCAATCATCGAGAAGCCTTTCACAAATCGTCTATAATAGTCGGCTAGTCCCAAAAAACTATGGACTTCAGATACATTTCTCGGAGGCTTCCAATCTATAATCACAGAAATTTTGCTCGGGTCAACTCAGATACCCGTGGCGAAAACTACATGTCCCAGAAAACCAACCTTTCGTAGCCAAAACTCACATTTGCTGAACTTTGAAAACAACTATTTATCTTTCAAAGTTTGTAACACGATTCTCAAATGCTCGGCATGCTCAGGTTTATCATGAGAGTAAATCAAAATGTCATCAATAAACACAAATACAAATCAGTCTAAGTACGGCCTGAAAATCCGGTTCATCAAGTCCATAAAAACAACAGGTGCATTTGTTAGTCCAAAAGGCATAACAGGAAATTTGTAGTGTCTGTACCTTGTTCTAAATGCAGTCTTTGGCACATCTGAGTCTTTAACTTAGAACTAGTAATAAGCCGATCTCAAATAAATTTTCGAAAACACTGTTGCCCCTTTTAATTGATCAAACAAATCATCTATTCGTGACAAAGGGTATTTATTCTTGATCGTCACATTGTTGAGCTGTCGATAGTTGGTACATATTCTCATCGTGCCATCTTTCTTTTTCACAAATAACACCGGTGCACCCCAGGGAGAGAAACTCGGTCTAGCAAAACCTTTATTTGTCAACTCTTGCAACTGAGCTTTCAATTCTTTTAACTCTGTCGAAGCCATTCTGTAAAAAGCTATCAATATCAGCATTGTTCTCGGTACTAATTCAATACCAAACTCTACTTCTCTGTAGGTGGTAAACCCGGTAACTCTTCAGGAAAACATCTGGATACTCGCACACAACTGGTACTTATTCAATCTTTGTTTCTGTCACTTTCGTCTCAAGTACATAAGCAAGATAAGCTTCACACCCCTTTCTCACAAATCTCTGAACTAACATAGACGATATCACAACTCGTAAACTATTCAGATCATCAGATTCAATTCTAATAGTCTCATTATTTTGACATTTTAGTTCAACTTTCTTTCATCTACAATTCACTATAGCATCATGCATCGTTAGCCAATCCATACCCAAAATCACATCAAATTCATTGAATGGAAACAACATCAGATTAGCCGGAAAACAAAAATCTTGATTCATTAACAGACAATTCCTGTAAACTTTGTCAACCAAAACACATTTGCCTAAAGGGTTCGATACTCTAATCACAAATTCAGTAGACTCTACAGGCAAAGTCTTACTAGACACTAAATTCATACATATTTAAGAATGAGTTGATGCTAGATCTATCAATGCAATCACATTAGTATCATAGAGAGTGAAAATATCGGTGATAACATCTGGAGATGACGCTTCTTCGCTAGCGCGAATAGTGTAGGCTCTAGTAGGTGCTCTGGCCTCGGATCTCATAGCTGAATCCTTTATCGCCCCTCTACTACCACTTACATTTCCGGCAATTCTAAGTGGTCTACCTCTATTCGACGTGTTACTTGGTCTCACATTTTGAACTTTATCTTTCTCATCCAGCTCAGGGCAATCTCGAATGAACTGATCTAGCGAACCACATTTGTAACAAGCTTTATTACTTTTATTCCAACATTCTCCAAAATGTTGTCTCCCACACTCCTGACACTCGGATTTGTTGTCTCTCACACTGCCAACACTCGATATTGATGTAAGTTGAGCTTTAGAACCTGAGTATTGTTTTCTACGATCTCTGCTCACATATTCGTTTGAAGCATTTGGGCGAGCGTACGAATCTCTAGATTTCTTTGATGAAGAATGATAAGGCTTACTCATCGATCTTTTTTCTCGAGCCTCTAACTTTTGAATCTGCTTTTCTCTTTTCTTTGCTAAGATCCTCGACTTTACAAGCCCTTTCAACAAGAACGACAAATTCTTTCAACTCTAGAATTCTGGCTAGTAGTTTTATATCTTCATTCAACCCATCAACGAACTGCTTACACATAATCTCTTCGGTAGAAACATACTCCTTGGTATACTTTCTCAACAATACAAATTCTCTTTCATACTCGGTTATAATCATTCAGCCTTGTCTTAATTCTAGAAACTCTTTGTGCTTTTAATCGAGAAATCTTTGACTGATGTAATTCTTTCGAAATTCAGATTGAAAAAACTCTCAAGTAACCCGTTCTTTCAGAACCACGGATATCAACGTGTTCCACCATTGATATGTGGTATCTCTCAGCAAAGATACAACACATTTAATACATTTATCAGGAGCACAAGACAATTCATCGAATACTCGAATCGTATTTTCAGGCCAAACTCAGCTCTCTCAGCATCATCATCAGTAGTAGCCCGAAACTCTTCAACCCTATATTTACGAAACTTATCTACTGGCTGCTTGTTCAACCGTATCGGGTCTATAACTTGAGGAACAACAAGGATTTGTTGAGGAACAGGTGGGGGTGGAGGTTGTTGAGCAGCCGGATTCGTTCGAACAAACTCTGTGAACCACTCGTTCATTATTTAGTAAAAGGCTTGTTTAGCCTCTCCCTCGTGGCTACTCGTTACAGGCCTAGAATCAGATGGTGCTGCCCTTTGAGCGGGAGCGGGCGCATTAATCTCTACATCATCAGCTACAACTCGTTCGGGATCCATTACTATACGAAAACACAATTTAAGCTATCAGGAATCATCACACTATTGCAGAGTATATATGGCATGTATAGCTAGACTCTCACACACGCTACGTTAGTCTTAGAATAGACTAAATCGTAGCTCTGATACCAATAAAATGTAACACCCTAACTCGTATCCATCGCTAAAGTAGGGTTACGAGGTATTGGTGATCAATTCACAACATATAACATACATTTATCAAACATAAAGCATTCATTCTCATAAATCATTCAACACAATTACATTGTCCCTTATAAGGGCATACGAGGCCTAAACATGCTTTAGAAGTGGTTAGGGACTAAATTGATAACATACAAAAATTTTTGGAAACTTAGAAAACTTTCAACCATACAGGGGTCATACGCCCGTGTGAACCGGCCGTGTGCCTCACACGGCTCCAGACACACCCATGTCTCAGGCCGTCTGAAAACAGGGCATATGTAACACCCCTTACCCGTATTTAACGCCAGAATAGGGCTCGAGGCATTACCAGACTTATAACACAAGCATTCCAGAAATTTTGAGACATAAAAGTTGCGTTCAAATTAAAACCATCCACATTCAATCATAAAGTCCCTAATACGAGCCTACGTGGCCCAAAATGTGCTTTGGGACTAAACCGAGAACTTTAGAAATTTTTACAAAACCTAGAAAAATTTCATGTTACAGGGCTCTCACGCCCGTGTGGTCCAAAAGACACGCCCGTGTGACCCCGGGGACACGCCCGTGCTGCAGACCGTGGCCGAAATTCGGGTGCTCTCTGACTTGTGCCACACGCCAGTGTCTCTGCCGGTGTGCTCAACTCTGGACATTCTATTTTTTTTTTCAAAATTAAGGTACAGGGGACACACGATAGGAACACATGCCAGTGGGGCAGACCGTGTGTCACACACGGCCTAGACACACGCCCATGTGTCCACCCGTGTGGACAAAATTAAAGGCTATTTACCAAGCCATTTTGCCACCCTCACTTGCACACATCTACGTAACATCTCATGGCACAAAATAAAGCATGTGAGGGCAACCAAACAACCACAAACAATACAATAACATGTCATTCTTATACCATCATTTATCATGCTTAAAACATCATACTTATCTCGTTAAAAACTTACTAATTTCACATTCACAAGAGGGCATTAACATATGAATAAGCTTATGATCAACATAAGCCATCATTCATGGCTATATATAAGATGAAGCATTAACAATTACAAGCTAACACATATGCCCAAATTAATAATGACACACATAACAACTTGGCCTAGTCCCTATACAAGCCATAGACTTAAAATACTTGAATTCATTTATACCCAAAATGATAGCTTGATAGTGTGATAGGATCTCCGAAATAATTTCCAACCCAAGCTAGCTCAATAACCCTATAAGACATTGGAAAGGAAAGGGGTAAGCTATATATATAGCTTAGTAAGTCCATAAGAAAATAATAAGCAACTCTTACAAATCTTTTATCAAGT
Source organism: Gossypium australe (assembly GCA_005393395.2). NCBI lineage: Eukaryota > Viridiplantae > Streptophyta > Magnoliopsida > Malvales > Malvaceae > Gossypium > Gossypium australe. The sequence continues at coordinate 57,205,375 of CM016616.1, read as the reverse complement.
TCAACAATTTAACCACAAGATACTACAAATTGCTACAAAGCTCACAGTAATAATTTTTATTCAGTCGTAATGTTTACTCTATCAACTTATAAACATAATTTAACATATCTTGGCATTAGCCTAACAACCATAATCCCTCATTTTTCCCAGACCCGATAAATCACAATTTGTGTGAATAAAACATGCTATATCATAACTCAATTTAGCCCGAAAGCCAAACACATAATCGTCAACTGAATTTACCATTTATTTCATACATCACAAGTATTGGCCAATAATCACAATGTTTTCACAAAAACATCACTGTGGAAATCATGAACTCACAATTTCATAAATTCAATGCTTATAAACTTTACGTACATACCTGTACCAATTCGTAATACTTACATACTCTTTCTCTTCTTTTACATACCGGTTGAATTTCCCGTTGAACTATTTGGAATACTAAAGGATATTCGGGAATCTTGTACATACGATACCGTATCAATGCCATATCCCAGATATGGTCTTACATGAAATCTCGTATCGATGCCAATAACCCAGCTATGGTCTTACATGAAGTCTCATATCGATGCCATATCCCAGATATGGTCTTACACGAAATCTCATATCGATGCCATACCCTAGATATGGTCTTACACGTAATCATAGTAATCCTAATGTCATGACATTTATATCCTATCTATTCCTAAGGTTCAACTGGGACTTTCGCTATACTGAATCTCTGTCGATCATTTTCGTAGTATCGTACTCAATAGCAATCACATTTCATTTCAATAATATAAAATTTACCACAATTATATCACTTAACCATTTATACACAGATAATTTAATGCTTATTAAACATACGAGCTTACCCCGGCATAAAGACGGCAAAAAGGACTAAATCGTCAAATACTCATTTTTCCCCGTTCTAACTCCGAACCTCGTATTTCTCGATAATCAAGCTTGGAAGTGGCCAAACCCTAGCTATGGCTTCCCCCCTTGTGAATTTCGACCATGAGGAAGAAGATGGATAAAAATTGGCTTTTAATTTGGCTTTTTAATTCATTTAATTACCAAATTACTAAAATGCCCTTAATGAAAAACTTTAGAAACATGCCAAACCATGTCCATTTTTGTCCACCAATTTAACCAATGGTTTAATTACCATTTAAGGACCTCTAATTTAAAATCTCATAGCAAATGGACACCTCTAACATATAGAATTCAAGTTTTGTACTTTTTGCAATTTAGTCCTTTTAACTAAATTGAGTGCTCAAATGTCAAAATTTTTGAACGAAATTTTCACAAAATCATTCCATAAAACTGCAGGCCATAAAAATATAATAAAAATAAATTTTTCTGTGTCAAATTTGTGGTCCCGAAACCACTGTCCCGGCTAGACCCAAAATCGAGTTGTTACAACATACATACTGACTTGGGTCACACGACCAACCACACGCCTATGTGTCTAGCGTATACCCTTCGAAGTGGCCACACACACCCGAGTGCTAGGACGTGTGCCAATTAGGGGGTATACTGACTTGTACCACACGGCCAGTCACACGCCTGTGTGTGAGACCGTGTGGAGCATACTGACTTTAATTCAATTTCAACACCAGGGGACACACGGCCGTGTAACATGACTGTGGGTCACACGCTGCTGAGACACACGCCCGTGTGGACAAAAATAGGCCATTTGCAAGGCCAATTTGCCACTCCAACTTCAATGTACCTACACCAGGCAAAATGGTACCATTTCATCATACAATTAGGTAGCCAAAATCATCAATCAAATGCACAATTCATACCATTATAATTTCATCTATTCCAATTCTCAAATCAACACCATTTACTTAGCCAAATACATGCCAAAACAATATCAAACAATATGGTTCATTTACCATAATTCACATAACCATTATAACTTCTATAATGTCTTGGTTACAACCATGCCAAAACAAACCAAAATAAGCGATCACTCATGGCTATATATATACAAACCAAAACATATACATTTACAAGCCATTTCTAATAGCCAAACACACATCAATATTAACCTCATTTACAAGCCAAATCTCATGGTTATGATCACAACCAAAACACCACATCTAGCCTATACATGCCATATACCATAATGTATAATTCAAAAAGTACCAACATAGATGTTTGATAGTGCGATGATGTTCCCGACGACTCCCGGATCTGAGCTAGCCTTGATTCACTATAAAACATAGAAAAATAACACGAAGTAAGCTTCATAGCTTAGTAAGCTCGTGTGTGAATAACTTAATTCATCGAATAAATGCAAATCAATCAATTACACATGACAAAACCATATACACATTAACTACAAACCTTTCTCGTGTCTTAAAACATTATCAAATACAAACTCATCGAACTTTCACTATTTAATACTCAAATAGGTTATGTACGTACTGGTATTGCGTCGTACTAACCTCTTTCTCAACCACATCATTCATTTACCCATTGAACCATTCGGAATAGAAATCGGATACCTAAGAGTCTTGTACGATAAGTACCTATACCATGGCCCGTAGCCAAATCAAGGTAACTTATCTAAAGAACTATTATTATGGCCCGAAGCTAAATCATCCGATATGCATGGCCTGAAGCCAAATCATCCGATATGCATGGCCCGGAGCCAAATCATCCAATATGCATGGCCCGAAGCCAAATCGGTAAAATACGCACCCGAAGTGCTAATATCATGCCTGAAGCCAACTACACATATCACTTACTGACATGTCAATGGTATCCAAAACTATTCTTAGGGTTTAACCGGGCTTTCACACTTTTCGTTTCTATCATCAAATGCATCCATAAAGTCGTTTTCACAATCCATACATTATCCATAATCCCGTTTTAACAATTTATGCAATATTTAAGCATTTAACATACATTTATAACGTAATCATCACATATGAACTTACCTCATATTTGGAATTGACGGATCGGGTCGACTACTCGATACCCTTGCTTTTCCCCCGATCTAAATCCAAATTCTTTCTTTCTTGATCTATATGAATTCAAAATTAACTTATTTATTAATCTACTCATTCAATTAATCCAAAAATTCATATTTGGGAATTTTTACACATTAGCCCCTAAACTTTCACATTTAATCAATTTAGTCCCTATTTCACAAATACACAAAATTTACACAATTCAACAAAACCCATGCTTGGCCGAATTATATATAGGTCCCTAGTAGTCCAAAACTTTGCACATTTCACAATTTAATCCCTATGATTCGTTTTCATCAAAAATCACTTAACAGAACATGTAAAACTATCATCAAGCTTTCACATTTCAAAATTAAATGTAACATCCCGAAATTGAGCCTAGTAGGATTGGGCCCATTGGGCCTTGGGCGTAAGAGTGTTTAAAAATTTGAGAACAAGAGAACGACATTAATTCAAGTTGGACTTATTAAGAAGGGGATTTTAGAAAATTACGGGGTTCTATGAAGTTTTGGGTTCAAGTTGGGCCTTAGTGAAATTTTGTGTTTAAGCCTATTAAGGAGAGATAGTAAGTGGCATCAAGGCTTATGGAAATAAGAGAGCAATTTACTTGTATAAATGAGCATATGGTAAAGAGGATGTGGTGTCACATGAAAGGCTTTAAGGGAAAAGGTTCGAATCCCACTTGGTGCAAAATTTTGACTATTTTTTTTGTGTTCTTTCCCTAAGTGTCGGCCAAGGTAGTATTTTAGGCAAGGTGGACTTCTTAATTTTGGCAAGGTGGCTAAGGAAATAAGGAAAGGATGAGGATAGGGAAAGAAATCAAAAGAAAAAGGCAAGTTGAGGGAGCATGTTGGCATTTTTCGTGGGGGATGTTTTGGAAAGGTTTTATTTGGTCTTTGTTCATCTTTCCGTAAAGATGATAATGGTTTGGGAAAGGGGGGGATAGCCGAATTTTCTATAGGCAATTGGCAAATTTTTGGTGCTTGAGAGGTTGTTTTCTCCTTAGCATTTTGGTGTCTTTTGCTTTCTCCAATTTCTTCTCCTATTGCTGAAACTCTAAAGCCATTAGTGAGTACTTTTCTTTCTTTGTTTTGCCGAAACCACCTAGCCTAATTGATCATCTTCTCCATCTTCCAAGTTGGGATTTTCTTTCTTGATTAAACCGGGTAAGTGTTTTTATTCAAATCTTTTCATTCTTTTTCTCTTTAGCCGAATCAGAGTCCCTCATTATTTGGTTGTTTCATCTTGATTCTAAAACCGAAATGGTGTTCTCCCTTCCTCCCTCACATCTTGATAATCTTTTATTTGTAGTATTCTAGTGGATTGGCCGAATACCACATCATTGCCTAATCATCTCAAGTCATAAGCCAATTGGTGGGAATTGGGATTATCATCGATTAAGGTAAGGAGTCTTTTCATAGTCCATTCGATATCACTACTCGGTTATTGTGTTAATCGGATCGAAGTTTCGACTAATCGATTATGTTTTAGGGACGAAATCACTCGATATATTCCACCTTTGGACATAGTGGTAAGTGATTCAAGTGTAAGTGATACGAAATCTTTTGGAAATCCGAGGCTAACTTTTGGTTGGTATTGTTCTAGGTCAACGACGAGTGGTTTTTTAGGAAATCAAAATCAGGTGTGTAATCCTGTACCTTCCGTATACATATCTGAAATGGTATGTAATCTCACACTTCTCTGAAAGTTTGAATGAAATATTCTGTGAATCAGTTGAAATACCGAAGAAAACCAAAAACTGACATCCGTGATCACACGGGCGTGCGTATGATCGTAGTGGTAATCATATTTTGTAATAAAACAGTTTCAGTTAAAAGTAGTGATGTGTTTTTGAAAAATCACGAAAAATAGGAAAAAGGGAATTAGAAAGTGAATAAGATATCAAATTCAAGCTTACTGTGTCTACTTTAATATGGAAGAAACGGAGAAGGAAAACAAGTTTTATATTCTGAGATATGTTAATTTTAGTGAGATTGGTTCTGATTGACTTCGTGGTTCCCTGATCTGTTTTGGAAAAATCATATAAAATTGTACAAAGTGAATTATGGGTTATAATTTATATGTATGGATTCCCTAGTGAGCCTATTTTCATTAGAAACAAGTTGGAGCAATATATGAAAACTGTACAGTGAGATATTTGAAATTTAGGTAAGAGAGGTTAGAATCGTTGGACAGTGAAACAAGGGAAAATTTAAGGAATAAACTGTACTAATTGGTTAAGTCAAAAATTCTGGAAATATTATAGTAGAAATATATACGAGTCTAGTTTCAAGGAAAATTTACAGATTTAGATTTCGAGATTCCTATCAAGTTATAGTCAATTTAGTAAATATGACGCAGATGGACAATTTCAATTTTTATGCCCACATTAGTAGTTAAGTCTAGGTTACGAATTACCAAATTACCCTTAGTGGGTAAATTAATGAATTACGAAAATGCCCCTAATGGGACGAATTGATATATGGGCCAATCTGTTAAATTGATATATGGGCCTATTTGATAAATTGATATATGGGCCGATTTGATAAATTGATATATGGGCCAATCTGTTAAATTCATATATGGGCCGATTTGATAAATTGATATATGGGCCGATCTGTTAAATTGTTATAATGGGCCATAATTTTGTAATAAATATCCGAATAAATTATGGTTTTTATATTGTGATATGTTATGCATTATATACATGATTTGTATGGGATGGGATAAATTTGAAGAGAAGTTCTGGTGGCTCTGCCACATAATTCTGGTAGCTCTGCCCCAAATCTGTATAGTGACAATGCCACGTAAATTCTATTATTCTGGTGGCTTGTCCACAATTATATTTGTTATAAATGGCTTAATGCCTGCTATTAGTGTGTTGGCAGGGTGGGTTGACTTGATCCCCACAGGTGTGTTGGTTGGTACAGGTGGTGTGTAGCGGATGGATTACTAGGTTTGGTTTGGGAATTGCATTTCATACACATGTTATATTTGATACATTATTATTGTAAATGGGCTTCGACCCAAGTTATTGTATTATGGGCTCAGGCCCAAGTTTTTGCTAAATGGGTTCAGACCCAGGGATGACGGTAAGGGGGTTATACACTGAGTTCTTGTAACTCACCCCTCTTTCTTAACCCTTGTAGGTAATGCTCAGTGATGAGGACTTGGGGCCATGGATGACTCGGTGGAGGCCATACTTCAGAAATGGTGCTTTGAACTTTAGATTTCCATTTCCATTTACTTTATTACTTTTACTATTTTGGGTTTTTTTATGTTGCAATAAGGCCTCTGGGATATTTTTATTTTGCTTATGTTTTTGTCGTACTTAGTATTTTGCTCGAATTGTTTTAAAAGGGGATTTTTCTAAAATCTTAAATAAAGGTTTTCAAAAATAGATTAACAAATGGTTTTCATAACAAACTTTTACAAATGATTTAACTCGAAAATTCTCTTTCAAATTATCGATGACATTTTCAAAAGTCACGGTTAAAGTTCACTACCTCGACTTTCGACTCATCAATCAACCCTTAAAAATATTTGTATTTTATCTACTTTTCCGCAATGTTTTCAAAATGCTTCTGCAACTCTATTTCCAAACATCATATTTTTGTGAATTGTTTATTTCAAATATGTTTTCGCAACCAAAAAGTTTTTTTTTAAAGATAATTACGTTTTCAAGTAGATAACAATTGCTTAAGTGTTTTGGATTTTAACAAAGAGGCTGTAATTCTCAAACAAGTTTTTAACAATCGCAAAGATGGTTTTGAAAAAAAAAAACACTTCCATGTGACACGCCAGATTCGGGCCTAACTTCTAGGCCGGGTTTGGGGTGTTACATTAAACATCAAAGAACACATAGATTCAACAATGGTAACTCTTAAAATCTTTAACAATTTTACAAATTAGTCCCTGTGCTAGCTAGTACTAGCTGCAACGATCTCAAAAACGTAGAAATTATTAAAAACGGGACAAAATCGTACCTTAATGAGCAATAGAGACTTGGCCGAATGAAAGCCCTAAAATGGCTTCTTTTCTCCTAAAAAACTCGGTGGAGAAGATGAAAGATGGACACATTTTATGATTTTGTTTTTATTAATATTAACTTATTTCATAATTTACTAAATTAACCTTGTGTATTAACCTTTAAAACTATTTATAACATGTCCATAAATGTCAACTCACTAATATAATGGTCTAATTACAACATAAGGACCTTAACATTAAGTTTCTATAGCTATTTGACACCTTTATCTAATAGAATAGCACTTTTGCATTTTATGCAATTTACTCCTTTTTATCCAATTGAACATTCAAACGATAAAATTAGCTCAAGAAATTTTCACACATATCAAATAACATGCTGTAAATACCGAAAATAATATTAAAATAAATTTTTGACATCGGATTTGTGGTTCTAAAACCACTATTCCGATTTAGCTAAAACCGGGCTGTTACAATACTACCGGTGGCTGAGGTCTTGCATTTTTTATGGATACTCCACAGCTTGTGTGAGCAGTATCGTGTAGCTTACATTCCAACCCACAGCTCGTGCGAGCAATGGTGTAAATGAAATGTTACTGTTATATGTAAAGGCACACTTCGTGTGAGCTTTCCTGAGTATCCGATGAAATTCTAAATGGTTCAACGGACAAGAAAAAGGATTGAAATAGTAAGTATTCAAATGGAATTAAGCATAGTCTTATCGAAGGAATGCATGAATTAATTGATGTATTTCATATGGAAAATAACTTATCTTATGGTTTGTTCATTTGAATTATGCACAAGTGTGCTAACTTGTGTATTGATGGTGATGTATATGCTTATGCCAAGCTTATGGTTTGGATTATATTATATTTATGCTTTATATTATGCAAATGAAATGGTAAGTTATGTTTTTATTTATATGAGCTTACTAAGCATTAATTGCTTACGTGGTTTCTTTCCTATGTTTAATAGATTATCAGAAGCTCAATTTGGTTGGAAACTTGTCGGAGATCTATCATACTATCCAAAAAATATATCGATAGTTTTTGAATGTTTTGGCCAAGGTTTATAATGGCATGTATAGGATGAATTGTAATGGTATTTTGATGAATGTTTAGTTGGTGTTTTAGCATGTATAAGTTTTGGAAATTAACTTGGTTGGTACCATTTGATGCCTTGTTAAATTGTGTCATTTTGATTATCTTATTATGCATGTTTTGAATGACTCTTATGGTATGTTTGGAATGGTGTGATAATGGTAAAGTTTGTTGCATGTTTTGGCAAGTATTGAATTAGGATTTGATGATTGAAATGTGGTAAAATTGACATGTTTAGGTAAGTGTTGTTGTATGCATTTGAGGTGCCTTTGAATGGCATATTGGTTAGTTGAATTAGGATTCTTGAAATGGAAAAAATATGTATGTTTAGATAAGGTTTTGGTGGTTTGAAAGTGTGTACAGTTGGTCTAAATGTTTATGCATGACATGGTTTTGAAATGGCTTGATTTTAGGTAAATTTGGGTCCACACGGCCTAGCGACACGACCGTGTGTCATCTGATGTTGTCTTAAGTTGCAAGTTAGTGAGTTACACGACTTAACACACGGCCTAGTACACGGGCGTGTGGGGCAACTTAGAGAGTTACAAGGCCTAGCACACATGCGTGTAACACGGCTGTGTGACCTTACTTAGAGAGTTACACGGGTGAGAATATAGGCTGGGACACGATCGTATGTCCTTAGTTTAAAGGTTACACGGTTTGAGACACGGGTGTATGTCTCAGTCGTGTGAGGCACATGGCCTAGCCACATGGCTATGTGACCCATGTTTCCAAGCTTTTGTGACTTTTTCCTAGACTTTCCAAATGGTTTCAAATTGGTCCTGAATCGCACCCTAAACCCTAAACCCTAAACCCTCCAACCCATTTTGTACCCCAAACTGTCCCTGTAGTTCTTCAGGCTTTGGAATAAACATGTACAAGTAAGCCTCTGGTTGACAAAGTTCAGAAGTATGGGGCCGAAGAATTCCGCGGTTCAGCCAAACATGATCTAGAAAGAGCCAAGTTCTAGTTGGAAAACACAGTGAGAGTTTTTGATGAATTATCTTGTACATCGATTTTTGAGTGATGTCGGAAACAATGGTTTAGGGGGCACCAAATCCGGTGAATAATTTCATAAATATTATTATTTAATATTTACAAGTTAATTACGACTTTGAAAAGTTTTTGATTTGATAATTTGTACTATTCGGAGGATTAATTAAGTTCAAGTGGTAAGACCCTAAGGTCAAGTGGTTTTAGAAAATGAGGTATCGGGACCTCGTTTATATAAAATGAGCCATAAATATTTATATAAATATTTATGGATTGTCATTAAGGTAGTATTAAAGTTTCATTGAAAAATTTTAACGTTTCGATAGTTGATTAATTAAAAAGGACTAAATAGTAGAAGATGTAAAATTTGATCGCCATTTGATTTGAGTGATTAAATGGGTAATTGAATAAAGGAAAAGGGACTTAAATCATAATTAGACCATTCAAGGTGTTAGTGGACAATTATAGCCTTGAATTTGATGTTTATTTTAATTATTAATCAAGGTTAAAATGGTAATTTGATAAATCAAATTATATTAGAAATAAAACAATTATTCTATCATCTTTGTTCTTTAGTTTTTCCAAATTTGAAGAATGAAGGAAGCCATGGATGATAGCTTAAACATTCGGCCAAGTCCTTTGCATGTAAGCTAAATTTGGGTTTATTTCTTTTAATTTTTATGTTTTTAATATAGTAGCAATTAAGTCCAGCTAGCCCGTACCTTTGATTTTGAAACTGTTAAAGGTTTTGAATGTTACCATTGATGAACTTTATGATTTTATATGTTAAATGATGAATTTGAAATGTTGTTTGATATTTAAAGGTATTTTATTAAGTTATTTTTGATGAATTTTTCAATTAGGGACTAAATTGTTAAAATAGTAAAACTACAATGACTTGATGTGAAATTTTTGGAATAATGCGCTTTATTTGATGCCATAAGTATCTGGCTAGGTTCAATTTTGGGTGAAAAAAATAGTTAATTTGCATGTTTTGGGCTAATAGACTAAATTGAATAAAAGTATAACTTTAAGGACAATTTTGTAAAAATGTCAAAAATGATCAAACTGCATGAAATAAATTTTTTTTATTATCTGAATTAATATATTAAATGAAATTATTAATTTAGATCAAGATCGAGTGGAAAATCGAGGAAAATGGAAAATTACCAAAATGCTCCTAAACTTTAGTATTTCTGCAATTTAGCTAGGTAAATTCATATGAACTGTATTCTGTATAATTTTGATTAAATTGAATGTTAACATGTGATTATATTTTGATTAAATTAATATATATTAGTATGCAATTTACCGTGTTATGAAACGACGTAAATCCAACGATGTATGACGATTATCGAGCACCGTTTGAACCTTAGGAATTCATAGGATACAAATGACATGTCATTAGGGATTACCAATTTCAACTCCCGAGAGCTTCTCGTATGAACTTATTGATTTTAGCTCATAAGAGCTTACCGATTCTTAGCTCATATGAGCTTACCGATTTACAGCTCGTGAGACCATACCGATTCATAGCTCATATGAGCATACATGTACAGGAATTGACGGATTACTGTTTAGCACACTATGTGTGAGCTATCCCGAGTATCCAACGATGTTCTAAATGGTTCAATGGGCAATATTCTGATACAAAATGGTAAGAGTTCAATACGGACTATTACAGGGACACATATGAATTACACGGAAATGTTGTTACATGGTATATGGAAAATTGAATTGGATGATACATGTATATGAAAATTAATCAATTTTTGTTCTCATCCATGATTATTAGTTTATATATGTATTTACATAGCTAACATGTGTTGTTATTTGATGTTTAAGCATGTGCCAAGCTATTGATTGAATGGTATTATGTTTACTTATAAGTTGCATTGAAATGGTAAGTATTCTAATGGAAATATGCTTGTGTTCGTGAAAGAGTGGTAAGGTTTAAATTATGTAATTTCTTTTGAAACTGTTTATCGTGTGACTAATTCCAAAAGGAGTTATGTTTTAATGCACTAGCTTATGGCTATGCTTGAATGATATGCTTATGTCTAGTGTGTTATGCATATGAAATAGGTGTGGAAAGGTAATGAAATAGTAAGTTCATACCTGAAGTGTAGAATGATGAAAAAGGGAATGATGAATTGAGTTGATGTTGTTATTTGAGCTAATGAGAGTAAATGTAATAAAAAGTAATGAAATGAAAATGAAAATAAGAAAATTTGAAAGGGTTTAAAGTTTTATAAAGTCCTACTATGCTAGGGATGATATGTATATGTGATGCTGTGAATTTATTCACTTTGTGAGTTGTTGGATATGGTTTCATGAACCTTGCAGTATTGTTATATGATTATTCTTGATATGTATAAATTTCCTATTTGAAATGGATTGATATGACTAAACTTTATACGAGCTTACTAAGCATTCATTGCTTACATAGTTTTTTTTCCGTTACTTTTCAAATTACCGGAAGCTCGATCGGGTTGAAAGTTTATTGGAGATCTATCACACTATCCAACAGTTATATCAATATATTTCGATATTTTGGTTAAGGTTATAATGGCATGTATAGGTGAACTTATGGTTGACGATTAGTTGAATGTTAATTGATGTGTTTGGCATGTATATGTCATTTTAGATGATGTAGCCTTGGTGCATTTGGTGCTTTGTTGATATATGTTAATTTGATAATGTGCTAAAGCATGTTTAACGGCCAAAGTGATATATGATGAATTAACCTCAACATGGTCAAGATATGGTATGCCTTGTAAAGGTTTTGAACAGATGTGCATGGTTGAAATATGGTTTGTATACATGTTGATTGTTGGAACCATCTAGATATGGTTAGATTTGTGTCATTTAGATGGCCTTGATGGTTGGAGTTGATATGGTCATTTGAAGTGGTCTTTTGAATAACCAAACTGGTATGTTGAATTTTATTTTGGCATGTGGCCAATTATGGTATAACTTGGTATGGAATTAAACTATATATATATGGATGAGTTATGGTTAATTATGTATAAGTTAGATATATGTAAATTTGAGATGCATAATAGCTATATGATGGAAGTTCAAATAGTAAATAAAAATGTATATTATAAATATTCTTTTGATATGTTTGAATGTGGTAAATTGGTATAATTGTTATAGATGACATGTATGGCTATTGGTGCTAGATGTAAAATGGCATGTTTGTACTTTTAGTGTGAGTTTTGATAGGCAAACAAAGTGGTAAGTTATGGCACAAGTTCAGTTATAAGTTTTATGAACTTTTGGCCAATTTATGTATATGGATATACATGTTTAATGATTGTGATTGAGGCACTTTTTGGACACATTGGTTGTATGCTTATGTACCTTAATTGGATAGCTTGTTATAGCATGGTTTGGTGCACTTTGGAGTGCTTGATTACATGTGGTAAATTGGTTATAGGTGTGTGCATGAATGGGTGAGAAAAATGGCTTAGAAAAAACCGATTATTCATCCACACGATTAGAGACATGTGTGTGTGTCTCAGCCATGTGTGACACACGGCCAAGCGACATAGTTGTGTGTCCCCTGTAGGTTTTTAAATGTTGCATTTCGAGAGTTACACGGCCTGGCACACCGGCGTGGGGCTTGGCTGTGTGACCCAAGTTAGAGAGTTACATGGGCTGGGACACGGCCGTGTGTCCTTATTTCTAATGTCCACACGGCCTGAGACACGAGCATGTTTCTCGCCCGTGTGAGTCACAGGCTTGGTCGTGTGACCCCTATAGTTTGGAAATTTTCATCTTTTTCTAAAAAATTCTAAATGTTTCTGATTTAGTCTCGACTTGTTTCCAATGTATTTTTAGGGCCTCGAGGGCTCGTATAAGGGATGATATGCATGTTATTGTTTGGTTTTGCTATGATTAGTGATATGAATTAAAATGTTTAAAATTTTTGTTTGTTTTGAAATGTAAACTCCGGTAATGCTTTGTAACCCTATTTCGGTGGTAGATACAGGTTAGGGGTGTTACAAAAAGACTCAGCTTATCAGTGGTGGAACACCTTGATTGCGGTAGTGCCTAAAGACTGTGTGGATTGGTAATTTTTCCAAACAGAGTTTAGAAAGAAATATGTAAGTCAGAGGTTCCTCGACAAGGAATGCAAAGAATTTCTAGAATTGAAACAGGGTCATATGATTGTGGTTGAGTACGAACGAGAGTTTCACATTCATTCATCAACTTCAATAGGTTACTCTGGGAGAGATAAAGGGAAGCAGCATTCTAGTTCGAGACCTCAAGCTACATCTTTAGCGAGTGTGGATAGTGTCAGAAACAACAAGCTTGAATGTCAAGGTGGGTTGTGTTTCAAATCTAGTTCCTACGATCATTTCCTCAGTGATTGCCTGAAAAGGTCCGATAAAGAAAAGGCTCAGAATACTTATTCAAGTAATACAGGTACGAGAGGGAGACCGCCCAGAAATAGTGGTAATATGGGTAACAGTCAAGGTGGAATGAAAGATTCTGCTGTTACAGCTGAGGCATGGGCACCAGCTAGGGCTTATGCGATTTGTGCTAGAAAGGAAGCTTCAGCACCTGATGTGATTATTGGTACATTTTCTATCTTTGATACTAATGTTAATGCTTTAGTTGACCCAAGGTCAGCACACTCATATGTATGCACAACCTTAGTGTTAGATATGAAAATACCTTTTGAGTCTACTGAATTTATGGTTAAAGTAACAAATCCTTTAGTCAATATGTGTTAGTTGATAAAGTCTGTAAAAATTGTCTTTTAATGATTCGAGGTTGCAACTTTTCAACTGACTTGATGTTGTTACCATTTGATGAGTTTGATGTGATTCTGGGTATGGACTAGTTAACTCTGCATGATGTTCTTGTAAACTGTAGACGAAAGCATATTGTGTTAAAATGTCAGAACGGTGAAAGGATCCTAATTGAATCAGATAGATTAGATGGTACATCTAATATTACCTCAGCTATGACAACACGGAAATATGTTAGAAAGGGCTATGAAGCGTATCTCGCTTATATATTTGATTTCAGGGTTTTAGAATTGAAAGTAAAATCGGTATCGATTGTGTGTGAGTTCACAGATGTGTTTCCAGAAGAATTACCAAGGTTACCGTTGGTCAAAGAGGTTGAATTTGCTATTGAGTTAGTGCTAGGAACATCTCTGATATTAATAGCTTCGTATAGAATGACACCTGTTGAGTTGAAAGAGTTGAAAGCTTAGTTGCAAGAATTGACATATAGAAGCTTTGTTCGACCCAATTTTTCTCCTTGGGGGTGCTCCTATTTTATTTGTTAAGAAAAAGACGGGTCTATGCGATTATGTATCGACTATCGATAGCTCAATAAAGTCACGATCAAGAACAAATATCCTTTGAAACGTATAGATGATTTATTTGATCAGCTGGAAGGTGAGTCAATCTTTTCAAAGATCGACCTCCATTCTGGATATTATCAGTTATCGGTTAAAGACTCGGATGTGCCAAAAACTACTTTTAGAACCAGGTATGGACATTATGAATTTCTTGTTATGCCATTTGGTTTGACCAATGCACCTACTGTGTTTATGGACTTGATGAACAAAATATTCAGACTGTACTTAGACAGATTTATTGTTGTTTTCATTAATGACATTCTGATCTTTTTGCGATGAGACAGAGCATGCCCAACATTTGAGAATTGTTTTGCAAACTTTACGCGAAAAAAACTGTTCGCTAAGTTTAGCAAATGTGGGTTCTGGCTCAGAAAAGTTGGATTTTTGGGACACATGGTATTGGCAGACGGTATTAGACTTGATTCGAGTAAAGTATCGGCTCATTGATCCAAGTTGATTTGACCTTGACACTCTTTCTCTTAATGAGATCACTGGGTCTCTATTGACATATAAGATGAAGATTAATCACGATATCACTGGGTCTCTATTGACATATGAGATGAAGATTAATCACGATGCTCAAGAGATCAAGGGAGTTCTAAAGAAATTAGAGGTTGCTTTGAAATCTACCTTATGTTTACAACGTGATTGGCCAAAATTGTTAGACGTGGGCTAATTTTCTCACAACTTGTAATAGTGTGAGACAAATAATCAAGGTTTGATCAAGATAATGGTCTAAAAACAACTACTCATTGCAAACTCTATTACAAACAATTGCACAAAACCAAGTCCAACAACTTACATGTTTGCAAACACTTGTTTACATAAAAGCATACAAACGTACAAGGAAGTGAGAAAATAGAATACACGAGAATGTTTAGTTTCAAATTGGGGACTTATTCCTTGCCTAACTGCACTTGGTTTTACACAATATAGGCATGCATAAAAGGCTTTTGTGAATATATAAGGGTCTATTTAGAATCTTGAAGCCAGTAGACGAGGTAGCCTACAAACTTAAGTTGTTAACAAATACTCAAAGTCCACCTAGTGTCCAATATAGGTATGCTTAAGTCATTCCATGTAGATCAAGAGGATTTGGACCAAATCCAATCACAACAAGTGCCAATAGGAATGAAAGTATTTTATGACCGAGATATATAATGTATATTGACATAACAAATTTTAAAATGACAAAATTATAAGCCAAAGCATGAATATTTTTTTCCGATGAAGGAGACTATTCAATAATGAGCCTCATGAAGAACCAACCAAAGAATTGTGATAGTTCTAAGATAAGTTAACCAGTTCCTTTTAAAGGGTACGATGTAGGCTTCGTGAAATAGGTGACAAGAATGTCACAACCTGTGCACAATGGTTTGTGACTAAGCCACACACTATTAACCCAAGTTGTTCTTGTGATAAATTTAGGTTTAACACATTAAGATTACTTAATTCTTGAAATTTTCAAAAGGCTCGTCTATTTAAAGTATGGTAACCCAATTAAACAATCTAGTAACTTGTAATTACAAATTTATTTTTTTGAATTATAAGGAGTAAAAGTTAATAGAATTTAAATTTTTTAGAACTCTAACTTGTAGATATTCTTCGATCATAGTTGTTGATGTAATTTGATATAACATTGATATATGGCACTCTTTAGCCTCAATTATATCATCATTCATTCTTGAGTAATAGAAATTACTTAGCATTTACTCTGGCTTCTCTTGTCTTTTTTTTTTTTTACTATTCTTGCATTTTAATTCTTGATTAATAGAAATTACTTGGCATTTACTTTGGCTTCTCTTGTCTTTTTCACTTTTCTTGCATTTTTATCTTTGTAGTTTTTTTAATTTCAATGCTTTAGAGAATTTTAAGAGATTCTCAACTTTAGCATTTCAAACATTCTTAAGCAATTTGAAAACAAATTCCTTATTCAAAGCCATATGGTTCACTAGGTTAAAATCTATGCATATGACAATAACACTTAACATCACCATATTTGTAATATCCATAACACCCCCTAAAAAAAGAATAGTATTATTTCAAGATTTGTTTGTGTTAGCACTTATGAAGTAAAAAAAAAAAGGAATAATGAGTGATTAGTTGTAACACCCCAAACCCGGCCTAGAAGTTAGGCCCGAATCTGGCGTGTCACATGGAAATGTTTTTTTTTCAAAACCATCTTTGAATTTTTAAAAACTTGTTTGAGAATTACAGCCTCTTTGTTAAAACCCAAAACACTTAAGCAATTGTTATCTACTTGAAAACGTAATTATCTTTAAAAAAAAAAAACCTTTTTGGTTGCGAAAACATATTTGAAATAAACAATTCACAAAAATATGATGTTTGGAAATAGAGTTGCAGAAGCATTTTGAAAACATTGCGGAAACGTAGATAAAATACAAATATTTTTGAGAGGTTGATTGATGACTCGAAAATCGAGGTAGTGAACTTTAACCGTGACTTTTGAAAATGTTGCCGATAATTTGAAAGGGAATTTCCGAGTTAAATCATTTGTAAAAGTTTGTTATGAAAACCATTTGTTAATCTATTTTGAAAAACCTTTATTTAAGATTTTAGAAAAATCCCCATTTAAAACAATTCGAGCAAAATACTAAGTACGACAAAAACATAAGCAAAATAAAAATATCCCAGAGGCCTTATTACAACAAAAAAACCCAAAATAGTAAAAGTAATAAAGTAAATGTAAATGGAAATCTAAAGTTCAAAGCACCATTTCTGAAGTATGGCCCCCACCGAGTCATCCATGGCCCCAAGTCCTCATCACTGAGCATTACCTACAAGGGTTAAGAAAGGGGAGTGAGTTACAAGAACTCAGTGTATAATCCCCTTACCGTCATCCACTAGGTCTGAATCCATTTAGCAAAAACTTGGGCCTGAGCCCATAAAACAATAACTTGGGTCAAAGCCCATTTAAAATAATAATGTATCAAATATAACATGTGTATGAAATGCAATTCCCAAACCAAACCTAGTAATCCATCCGCTACACACCATCCGTACCAACCAACACACCTGTGGGGATCAAGTCAACCCACCCCGCCAACACACTAATCGCAGGCATTAAGCCATTTATAACAAATATAATTGTGGACAAGCCACCAGAATAACAGAATTTACGTGGCATTGCCACTATACAGATTTGTGGCAGAGCCACCAGAACTTCCCTTCAAATTTATCCCATCCCATGCAAATCATGTATATGATGCATAACATATTACAATATAACAACCATAATTTATTCGGATATTTATTACAAAATTATGGCCCATTATAACAATTTAACAGATCGGCCCATATATCAATTTATCAAATCGGCCCATATATCAATTTAACAGATCGGCCCATATATCAATTTATCAAATCGGCCCATATATTAATTTATCAAATCGACCCATATATTAATTTAACAGATCGGCCCGTATATCAATTCAACCCATTAGGGGCATTTTCATAATTCGATAATTTACCCACTAAGGGTAATTTGGTAATTCGCAACCTAGACTTAACTACTAATGTGGGCATAAAAATTGAAACTGTCCATTTGCGTCATATTGAGTAAATTGACTATAACTTGGGTTAGGAATCTTGAAATCTAAATCCATAAATTTTCCTTGAAACTAGACTCGTATATCTTTCTACTATAAGTTTTCCAGAATTTTTGACTTAACCAATTAGTACAGTTTATTCCTTAAAGTTTCCCTTGTTTCACTGTCCAACGATTCTGACCTCTTTTATCTTATTTTCAAATATCTTACTGTACGGTTTTCATATACTGCTCCCACTTGTTTCTAATGAAAACGGGCTCACTAAGGAATCTATACATATAAATTATAACCTATAATTCACTTTGTAAAATTTTATATGATTTTTCCAAGACAGATCAGGGAACCACGAAGTCATCCAAAACCAGTCTCACTAAAATTAAGATATCTTAGAATATAAGATTCCTTTTCCTTCTCCATTTCTTTTATATCAAAATAGACATAGTAAGCTTTGATTTGATATCTTATTCACTTATAATTCCCTTCCTCCTATTTTTTGTGATTTTTCTAAATCACGTCACTGCTGCTGACCAAACTGTTTCATTTCTAAAATACGGTTACCACTACGAATATACGCACTCCCGAGTGGTCACGGATGACGGTTTCTGGTTTTCTTCAGTATTTTGACCGAATCACAGAATATTTCATGCAAATTTTTAGAGAAGTGTGAGATTACACACCATTTCAAACATGTATTCGGAAAGTACGGGATTACACACCTTATTTGGATTTCCTAAAAACCACTCTTCGTTGACCCTAGAACAAATTCCAACCAAAAGTTAGCCTCAGATTTCCAAAAGATTTCATACTCAATGTATTACTTACACTTGAATCACTTACCACTATTCCCGATGGATTAGCAGATAGAATATATCGAGTGATTTCGTCCCTAAAACATAATCGATTAGTCGAAACTTCAATCCGATTTGCAACATAGCCAAATAGAGATATAACGAAAAATCCAAAAAAATGAACCATTTACGTTAATGATGATAGATCCGACTTCAATCGATTGACTTAAGACTAGAGAGGAATCGTTAAGAATGTGATTTACGACCGCACACACTAGAACAAGATTCGATCAAAGAAGATGTGTTCAACTCGCAAGATGGAGAAGGGAAGATGATTGAAATTCGGCTATCAAAGAGAAAAGAAGCAAAGATGCCTTGAGGGTTTCGGTCAAAACAAGAGAAAAAGATGCTCTCTTTTTAGCTTTGGAGTTTTCGGCAAAGAGAAAAAAAAGATAAAATCGGAGAAAGCATAAGACACCAAAATGCTAAGGAGAAAACAACCTCTCAAGCACAAAAAAATTGCCAATTCCCATAGAAAATTCGGCTATCACAAAACCCTCTCCCAAACCATTATCATCATTTCCAAAAGATGAACATTAACCAAATGAAATCTTTCCAAAACACCTTCCACACTATATGCCAACATGTTCCCTTATCCTTCATTTTCTTTTGATTCTTTCCTTCATTATCCCTTATCTTCCTCCTTACAATAATCCTTAGCCACCTTTCCATAATTTAAGAAGTCTTCCTTGCCTAAAATACCACCATGGCCGACACTATGGATGAATAGCATAAAAAAATTAATCACAAATTGCACTAGATGAGATTTGAACCCCTTCCCTCCATGCTCTCCACTTGATGCCATAACCTCTTTACCATATGCTCATTTATGCTAACAAAATATGCATTTATTTCCTTAAGCCTTGATGTCATTTACCTTGTCTCCTTAAAATGCTTAAACACAAAAATTTTGCTAAGGCCCCAATTCAACCCCGAGCCTTCTTAGAACTCCGTAACTGTAACACCCCAAACCCGGTCAACACATCACGACCGAATCTAGCATGTTACGGGAAAGTATTTTGAAGAAAACAGGCTATCGAATCAAGTCTTGAAAAAGACCTCTTGTTGCTTTTATATTTTTTTTAGAAAGCAGGTGCATGATGAGTTAAAAACTGCTCTTGTTGTTTTTGAAAACCCGAAATTAGATCTTTAAAACTTAGTTTGTCGGATTTATAAGTAAAACAATGCTATATCATTTAAAAATCCGATTAGTTTCTTTTTAGTTGCTTAAAAAAAACATTTAAATTAAGTGTGTAAACTTTAAGTTTGAAAAACATTTGAGTTGTAGTTATCTTAAATTATGAAGTGATACCCGATGGTAAAGTTTAAAACATGCCGCTTCATAGTTTTGGCAAACCTTACTTTTTTCAAATTTTATCAGATATTAACCAATAGTTTGTTAAGTCATATTTGAACTCAAATCCAACCCCATAAATAATCAAAACATAATTTAAAAGGCCTTTTTACAATCCCAACAAAACCAAATCGAAATAAAAGAAATAAAGTACCAAATTCAATTCCATGAAAGACCGTATTTATTCATAGCATGGCCACCTCGAGTCCACCCGGCTCCTCGTCCGCGATCTAAGTGTCACCTGAAATGATAAGAGAAAAGGTGAGTCACCAAGACTCAGTGCATAAACCCTCCTCTCGATTAATGCAACATATTTACACACACATCACCAAGCAATATAAATAATGCACCCCCACCCTAGCCATCCATACTCCTTATCTACCCCGTGTGGTACCAAACCACTGGTGGTGCCAAACCACTAGTGACCCAAAGTCACGAATAATCCATCTGTGGGGCCAACCCACGTGTGATACCAAATCACTGGCGACGATCCCGGAATATCAACCATGGGGCCAACCCACTGTGGTGCTAAGCCACTGGGACAAGTCGCTATGAGGTGCCAAACCTCTGGTGACCCAAAGTCACAAAATATCAATATCCAAGTGTGGGGCCAACCCACGTGTGATACCAAATCACTGGCGACGATCCTGATATGTCAACTGTGGGGCCAACCCACTGTGGTGCTAAGCCACTGGGACAAGTCGCTATGAGGCGCCAAACCTCTGGTGACCCAAAGTCACAAAATATCAATCTGTGGTACCAAACCACTGGAGGTGCCAAACCTCTGGTGTCCCAAAGACATTGATATCATCTTCCCCCTCCTCTCATATCACCCATCAACATCATGCCATACTCATGTAAATCATGCACATCATGCAAATCATGCCAACATGCCTAGTTACACATCACATAACATATATGTCCTAAATCATGGTATCATATATCACATAACAGAACTCATATTGAAACGGACTTACCCGAATCCGTGCACATACCCATAGGGTATCGTATCAACATCCATAATGTTTCGGCTTTAATTAACATCAGGTTATTAACATATATTACTAAGCAATAGAGTGTGTAAGTTTACACACCTGCTATAACGGAAGCCCTAAATCTGAAGAGTCGATCTACAATGCTAGGTCCTTTGATCCTACATTCGACTATTACCAAGGTTAGCAACCTAGGCCATTCGGCCAAACCAAATAAACCAAAGGGTTAACGCCTAAAACCCGAAACCTTACCTATACGTCCCTCGAATACTAGCCACCACACGCTATGTGTCTCTGCTTCACTTCCCTACAATCGGCAATCACATACCCATATCAATAGCCTTCGGCTTTTGGATACTTAAAAGAATCATCTACCAAAAATGGATCCTTACCACCACTTACCAACTGATTAATCAAGGATGAAGGCTTCGCTTGATTGTTTCCAAAATCTCGGAGACCCTACAATAAATCGATTCCAAAACAAGTAATTAACACCCCTGCTATCAAGTGCCGAAATCAGCTCTTACCCATGTAAAAGTCGACAGAGAAAAAGAGAGGAGGAGAAATAGGCATTCGGCCTTGAGCACTTACCCTCTACTAGAAACCGATTGGAGAAAACTCGGAGAGATCACCCTTGCTTGAGATTCGGCCAAAACTAAACACAAAAAGGGAGAAGAGAATTCGACTATGGTTGTTTAAAACAGGCACTTATGGTTCGGCTTGAGTGGAAGAAGAGGAAGAAAAGAAGTGAAATGAAGATAGGGGTTTCGGCAAAAGAGTTTGAGAAGAGGGAAGAAAAAGAATAGGAGGAGAGTGCTTTTGGTTTTGAAAGAAAAAGAAAGAGGAAAGGGAGAGTAGAAGGTTCGGCCACCAACCAAAATTGAGAGCAAAAAGAAGAGAAGGTGCTTAGGAGAATAAGGGTTCGGCTACAATGAGGTTTGGAGAAAACAAAAGCAAAAATTCAGCAAAGGTATATGTTGCTTGAGACTTTCGGTTTCAAAGAAGAAAAGAAAGGGTGTGCTTACTTGAAGGTTCGGCTAAAGGCAAAAACAAAAAGAAGCACCTAAAGGAATTCGGCAATCACCAAATGAAGTTTCGGCTATTGACACAAGCTGACCGAAAAAAACACTCTAACACTCTAGGAGATTTTGGCACTCTCCCCTTACTCACCTACCAAAACCGGCCACTCCCCCCATGAAGAGTTCAAGATTCGGCCACTTCCCAAAAATGCTCTTGGCCACTAATTCAACCCATTTTGAATTAGTCAACTACCTAAATTCTCTCTTTGCCAACCATTTGAATCATTTGACTGAGTCCATGGCAGAGTTTGAACTGCACACAACTCCTTCCCCTCCTTGGTGTCAAAATAGAAAGCAAAAGGTGGGATTTCCGCTGTTCGAACCTGAGACCTCCTTCCCCTGCAAGTGGCGTCAATCACAGGCTCTAAGTGGCGCCTCCTTGCCACTTTGCCAAGCCTTTCTCTTGTGCTAAAATGCTACTTGAAATACTTATAAGCCTTAGCTCCTTCAGCTCCTTTTACCTTAAACCTAAAAACTAAAATTTTTCCTACTACTCAGGCCTACACTAGACTTACAACTAAGTCTCAAAACATCATAAATAACAACACCGCAGTCCAAACACAAGCAAACAATGCAGTTACAAAATAACCCCTATCTCAGGATATTACAGTAACTTTCCAAAATTACCCTCCTAATAAGTCCAACTTGAAATAATGTCGTTCTCTTGTTCTCAAATTTTTTTAAAACGCTTCTACGCTCAAGGCCCAATGGGCCCAATCCTACTAGGCCCAATTTTGGGATGTTATATTAGTAGAAAAGGTAGTTGAAAACGGACAGGAACGGACAGAAATGTCTGAAGAGTGATAGGTATGAAAGGTATTAGGGAATGGATGTACTTTTCTGTGTAAACTAGGGTAGTGAACTTTAGATGAAACTTTGGTTAATTGAAAGAACCGCTTTTGAAACTTCTTCTCATAAAATTTGCTCGTGGATAAACAGTGAAACAAAATTTGCTAATTCATAAAACTTTTAAACAGATTAAATCGTGACGCTAGATATGAGTTCTAGGGGACGTGGTCGTCGTGGACGCGGTAGAGGCTAAATGGCTGTGTCGGAACCATCGCTAGTGAAGCATCTAGAACCTTGAGTGTGACCTTGGAGACTGTACCTAGAAAGTATATTGGTTTTATTAAGATCAGAGTGCGCAGCAAGAGCGTAGTGTGGCAAGATAGGATGTACGACTGTTAGTTAGTTGGAAATTTCGAGGACGAAATTTCTTTAAGGAGGGTAGAATTGTAACATCCCAAAATTGGGCCTAGTAGGATTGGGCCGATTGGGAATTGGGCTTTAGGAAAATTAGAATATTATTTATTCTTGTGTTAGCTCAGGTATGAATTTTGTGTGTTAAGATAGTTTTATGAAGGCTTGTTTTTATTTAGGAAGTTAGAATAAATTTTAGTATGGCTTATTTAATGAAGTGGATTAGGTGAGCTTAGCACTTAAGTTAATTTAAGTGTTCATTTATAGCACAAGAGGAGTAAGTGGCAAGTTGGTTAAGGAGCTTGAAAGGTAGCTTGAGGTTAGAGGTTCGAGTGGTATGTTTAGCATTTTGAAGGTTTATTTTTGTGTATTAGCATTAATGGCCGGTCAACCTATGTTTATGATAGGTGGACTAATAACTTTTGGTAAGTTGAATTTTTGTTTAAGGAAAGCTTGATATTGGGGATAAGATTTTTAAGGTTATGAAAGGATATCTTAAAGTTATGGTATATTGAGGGGACAAAAGCATGGAATAAGGAGGATGTTTTGGAAAGTAATCCTAGGCTTTAGTGGATGTATGTGGACGGCATGGGTGTCTAGGGGGGTGGCCGAATTTTGTAAGTAGCTTGGGGGGAATAGTTGGCCAATTCTCCTTTTGAACATCTTTTGCATTTTTGTTTTCCCTCTCCAAAAATCCTTTGTTTGGCCGAATGAGTATTGTACATTTTGTGCAAGTTTTGCTTTTGGTTAGCCTTCATTTTGTTTGAACCAAAATTTATATTTTCTTTCTCTCATCTTTTCCTTTGAAACCGAAAACATCTTTTGCACTTTTGTGCACTCTTTCTCCCATCTCTCTTCCTCTTTCTTACTTTTGGTATTTGCTCAACATCACTTTTTCCTTTTTATTTTCTTCTTGACCGAACCTCTTTCTTCCCCAAATCCTCTTTTCTTTCTTTTCTTCCATTATTTCTAAAATCGAATCCTCTCCCTCTCATTCTCATTTTCTTTGCTACTCACATACTCTATTTCTTTTTCTCCATAATATCTTTTGTTATCTTCATTCAAAACCATAGCCGAATCTTCTACTTCCTTGTTAGTATTATTTTTGTTGGCCGAATATTCAAAGGGTAGGCATTCATTTTTGGGTTTTCTTCAATCGATTTTGGAAGATAGGTAAGTGTTTATGGCCGTTTTTCCTTTCTTTTTTTTATGTCGTTTTCTTGAGGGCGTAGGCCACTTTCTAATGTTTTTGGTATAGAGGCCGAAACTAATATGATTCCATTTAGGGATTTCGGCAGAGTTCTTAATCAAGTGACGTTTTCGAGATTTGATCGTTTGTGCCTTAGCAGGTGCGTAGTTATCGCACTATTTCTCCTATTTTGTGTATTGATATATATATATATATTCTTGTATGATGTGTGATAGCCGACAACAAAGGCTAAAGTGGTGAAAACCCATGATTGGGGTAATCGGTTAACAGGTCAGTAATATGTGATATTAAATTATTTATGGTGACTGTGTAATATGATAATGAGCATGTGATGTATGTTCATTCTATATGTTGATTTGGCATGTTCATTCTATATGTTCATTCTATATGTTGATTTGGCATGATACATTAACATATATGCATGGGGATTGGATTTGATCAAGGAAGGACGGGTGTACATATTTATGTACGTGGTCTAATGTTAGCCTCGTGCTACATTAGCGCTTGATGATCAGCTGTGTGCTACATCAAGGGAGGTGTTGGCTAGGTGCCCATCTCGGCGGTTGATGGCTGTGTGCATCACCGTAGACGAATTAATGTTGGGATCACTTATGTGATCGGTGGCTTAGCCACGGCCTTGAGCAGCAAGTCTGCCAAGGTAAGATATAAGGATCATTATTTGATCGGTGGATTAGCCACGGCCTTGGACGGCAGGTGTGCCGGGGTTGGTGTAATGGATGGAATTAGGTTGGGTTGGGCGTCATTTTGCATATTTATGTATGTGAACTGTGTGGATTTGGGCCAAGCCCATATGTGGAGGCATGTGTGATGATTATGCACTGAGTCTGTGGACTCACCCAATTTTTCTCAACCATTTCAGGTGATGCGTAAGCGTTGGACCGGGTTTGGAGTGGATACAAGGTGGCCCATGCAGAAGAAGATATTTTAATTATTTTAATCATTTTAATATTGAGTATTTTGTTTTAAGTATTGGTTGTAATAAGGGCCATTTAACCAATTTTTGATTATTATTATGTTTTAAGTTGGTTTGTTGAATATATTGTTATTTGCAAATGTTTATTTGGGATTTTAATTATACAATGTTTTAGTAAAGACAACAAATTTTTATGTTTTTACTTTTAAGTTAAAATCTTTTCAAACGTTTTCTGCAGTGGCATTCTAAATTCGACCGTGGCGTATGGGCCGGGTTTGGGGTGTTTCAAAGGTAGTGCATGCACAGTTGTGCAAATGAATCAGTTTTCATTCCGCATATCCTACATGTTCTATGGAGTCTACAATTGGGCAAATAATATAAATGGTAAGTAGTCATATAAATTAATTGGTAAGTGATCTATAGAATGTTAGTTTAAGAATTCACTATGGTTACTTTTCACTTAATTTCATTGTATTTAACTGTTAGTCAGGTATTTAAATGATAGCATAGTTTCTTTAAACGGTTAGTTTAATACTTAATGTACTTACTAAGTTCATATAAGCTTAACGCGTTATTTTTCAATTCGTAGGTAAAGATTCGAGTTGAAGCCCTAAAAGAAAGATATCATCTCAACTCATCACATCAAAAATCTTGGAAGAAAGTATGATTTGATATTTTCGTTACAAATTATGGCATGTACATAGGTTAATGCAAAGCATATGGTCAAGATTTCTAGTTAAAATACTTAAAGAATCTTGATAATTTTGTAACCTTAAAAACTTGTTAAATTTTGATTGGGTTACATATTTAATTTTATGATGTTTTGATGGAGATTTTATGTTTTATAATATTTAAAATTGGTTTGGAATGGTTGATGATAGTTGAGACTTGATTTTAGACATTTCAAACATGATTCAAGTAATACGTCTCTAGTGTTGCGACATTAGAAATCAATGTTGCCACATTGGACATGTAGCTAGAGTAATCTTGTAATAGCCCTGTTTAGACCCTAGTCAGAATAGTGGGTTTGGGACCATAAATCCGAGGTCAGAAAAATATTTTAATATTATTTTTTGTGTTTACAGTATGTGATTAAGCATGTGCGAAAATTCTGTGTGAAAATTTTATCGTTTGTGTGCTTAATTTGCAAAAAGGACTTAATTGCATAAAGTGCAAAAGCTGTGTGCTGATTGTTAGAGTGCTTATTTGGCATGACTTATTAAATGAGGAGTCCTTATGTGGTAATTAGACCTTTGATAGTGGAAGTTGACATATATAGCCATTAAATGAATGAAATAATAATGTTTTAACAAAGGGTATTTCAGTAAATGATGAAATAGTATATATTAAATAAAACAAATAAGAAAAACAAGCCATATTCTCATCTTTCTTTTCCGAAAATCACAAGAAAATAAAGGAAAAAGAGTTTAAGGGTTTCGGCTAGAAGTTGGCTCAATCAAGGTATGTTTTGAGCTCGATTTTTAGTGATTTCTACGTTTTTTTGATCTTTGCTTAGTGTTCTAGCTAGCCCACGCTTTAATTTTAGAATTTGATGTGTAACATCCTAAAATTTGAGTATCATCTTGATGATTGTGTTAGCTCAGATATGATTTTTATTGTGTGCCTAATATAATCTTGTGAAGGCTTGGAATTAATTGGTTTAGAATAATTTTTAGTATGAAGAATTTAGTGAAGTGGATCAAGTGATTATGATGCTTAAGTTAATTTAAATGTTTAATGTTAGCATAAGTGAACAAGTAGTAAAGTGGTGTTGGCGCATGAGTAATTGTATGAGGGAAGAGGTTCGAATCCCATGGATGGCAATAAGGTGACTTTTATTTTTGCATGTGTATGGCATGTGTCGGTCAACTCTATTTAAGATAAGGTTGGACTTTATA
Source organism: Gossypium australe (assembly GCA_005393395.2). Taxonomy (NCBI): domain Eukaryota; kingdom Viridiplantae; phylum Streptophyta; class Magnoliopsida; order Malvales; family Malvaceae; genus Gossypium; species Gossypium australe. The sequence continues at coordinate 57,177,859 of CM016616.1, read as the reverse complement.
ATTTATGGATAGTAGACTAAGGGAATAAGGCAAGTTATTAGTTAAGGTATGGAATCAAGGTGTTATGGAAGGATAAGGGGACATAAGGCTTGATGTATGGGTGGTGTTTTGGAAATATTTTTATGGTCATTTTGACCATGTATATGGACGCATAGATGGCTAGGGGGGTTGGCCGAATATTGTATGGGATTAGGGGGAAGATAGTTGGCCAAATTCTTGGTATTTTGTGCATCTTTTTTCCCTTTTCTCCAAAATTATTCTCCCTAGCCGAATGTGTCATTGGTTTTAGGTGAAAACTTTGTTTTTTTTTTTTTGGCTATCATTTTTGACCATATTGGTATTCTCTTTTTCTTCTTTTCCTCTCAAACTCTTCTTTTCTTTTTGGTACCGAAATATCACTACCTTTGAAAGGGGACATTTCTCTTTCATTCTTTTTCTTATTTGACCGAATGTGCATCAATATTAAAAACTTTTTCTTTGTTCAATTTCTTCCATAGCCGAAACCATATAGCCTTTTGATCATTTCTCTTCTTCTTTTTCTTTTCCTTTCTCTTCTTTTCTTTCTATTTTGTTAAAGCCGAATCTTTAACCTTTGCTATTCTTTTCCTAAAGCTGAAAGTTCACTTCATTGCCACCCCTTTTGAATCGATTTCTCCTGCAAGCTCTTTTGTCGATTTCTTGAAGTAGTGATTAATTGCGTCTTAGTCATCTTATTGGTAAGGATCTCTCTAGCTGAACTCTTGTTCTTTTCTTCCTCTAATTGTCGAAAATCAGGGTACTAATCCCATTATTGCTTTAGCCGAAACCTTGAAGGATCTCTCGGGATTTTTGAAGTAGTCGACTACAAGGAAAGATCATCGGGATTTCAAGAACCCAAGGTAAGCTCTATGTGGTATTCGGCCAAAGGGCCATTTATTTGTGATTAATGTTAGAATGGAATCTAACATAAACCTATAGGGATTTCGACATCTTCATAGCCAAGAGACTACTTTCGGGATTTAAAATCATAAGGTAAGTATATATGAACATTCGGCCAATGCCATATTTTAGTACTAGTGCCTAACCGATTTCACCTATGGGTATTAGGAGGAGTGCAATCGGTTTTGGTAGATTTTCGGGATTCAGTGAACTCGCTAAGAAAACCAGGTGTGTAACCCCGCACTATTTCCTGATAGATTTATGGTTCTAATATTATGTGTATGTTAATAATAATATGGAAGTGGCCAAAGGTACCATACAAATGGTACAGAGTACTCAAGTACGTTATTCTCTAAAGTTATGTCAATAATAAGAATATCTGTTATGACACAAATGTGAAAATGTTATGAAAGTGAAATAAGGCCTATGGCATGAGATTGCATGATATGTATGATATATGGGGCATATGGGTGTTATATTAAGGGGAAGTGATCTGGTGGTTTTATACCACAATATCTGAATGTGGTGACTTATGTCACGAAATCTGAATGTGGTGAATTATTTCACGAAATTATTATTATCTGGTGGCGATGCCACAATATATAAGGGCGATGAGCATGTCGTCTGCAGCGACTGCCTTCGATGGTGTGTAGCGGATGGAGGGTCGACTTAGTAGTCCCCACGTTGTGATGGTTGGTACGGGTGATGTGTAGCGGATGGTTTCTAGGTTTGGGTTCGGGATTGCATCATTATATTTAATTGCTATATGTATATGTATGGTCTGATATGCCAGAATTGTTGAGACTTAGTGTTGGTTGTTACACATTGAGTCTGTTTGACTCACCCCGTTGTGGGATATTTTTCAGGTGACGCTCAGTGATGGACCGGGTCGGCAGGAGCTTAGTGGTGGCCATGCTCAGCACGAAATTTATTTTATTTAGACTTTCTATTTTTAAGTACTTTGAAATTATTTTTTGGGTTTTGTTTTTAATGTAATAAGGCCACTAGTATGAACTGTTTATGCATGCATTTTTAATTTATTTTATTATGGTACGAATTTTTATCAAATTAAATTTTAAGTAACTTTTCTTAAGAATAAATCTTAAAATATTTTTAACTTAATATTTCGTAAATAAAGTTTTATTAAAAATCTAGACTTCAAGTCTAGACTTCAAAACCATCCAAAATTTTCCAAAGAAGCAAACAAGTTTTGAATCGTTTTCCTCAAGGAACATACCAGATCCGGTCAAGGCTTGTGGGCCGGGTTTGGGGTGTTTCAACTTGGTATCAGAGCCCAATTTTTAAACTATCGGCCTTGGGTTTAAAGCCAACAACGTTTTCAAAATTAAGTCCAATTAAGATTTTGTGAAAAATTTTAGAAATGAGCAGGTTTTCTGACATAGCACCTAAGTCTCCGACCCGAAGTCCACCAGGTAAGTACCCCTAACTGTTGTATGACTTATTGTATGGTTTGTATGTGGGTACAACGGGAACGTAGATTAGTCTATTAAGTTATTGAACCCTAGGATTAGCTTACTCCAATACAGAATTGCATAAAATTGTAAAGCCTAATTAAACAAACCTGTGACTAAGTCGCCGAGTTAGGGTGTGATAACCATTGTGCGCATGTCTAGGATTGGTTTCGGAGGGAACTTGGTATTTAAGCAGTCCTAGTGACTCACCTCCTCTCCACTCGAATCCTACCTGATGCGTAGCAACGGTTCACCCTAACTAAGAGAACTTATTCACGGGCCGAACTCCATAATTTAAAACCCAAAAGGGATTAGCCATATTTTTTTTATAAAAACCTTAGTTTTAAATTCACCGAATTACCTCTTTGATTTGTAGGAAAATTATTTTTTTAAAATTTTTCCAAAATATTCCCGATTTACAAAATTACCCAAATACCCCTGGTTTGTATAAATTACTAAAACACCCTTGGATTATAAAATTACCATAATACCCTCGACTTTTGTTAAAATATTCTTACTTTACAAAAATACCAAAACCCATAATTTGCAAAATATCAAAATACCCCGATTTGGAAAATTACCAAAATACCCTATAGGACAAATTATGAAAATACCCTTGGGATTAGAATGAATGAAAATGCTTGTGGTAAATGTGTGTGTGTAGTTGGTACTACCGAATGGATGTGTTTCTCTGAACTAGGATAGAAGACTTGAATCTTTGTAATGATCGAAAGAACTACTATTAATCTCTTTTTCATAAAATTGTTTGCGGATAATCAGTGGAACAAATACTAATGCATAAAATTTCTTAAATCAGACTAAAGCGCGATAGTAGACATGAATTCTAGGGGACGTGGTCGTAATGTGTGAGGACGTGGTAGAGGCAGAATGGTTGTATCGGAACCTGTTAGGTCTGGTCAAGGGTCCGAAAATGAGGTACCACCACCACCACCAGCTGTTGGTGTTGAGCAGCAAGATCAGACGGGGGATAATTTTGTATCGCAGGCGGTGCTGCGAGTTCTTGAGATGGTGGCTGGAGCAGGTGGAAGTATGGGAGCTCGGAAATCTGTACCTGAGCGACCCCGAGCCAATGGAGCTGAGGTGTTCCGTGGTGTATCTGGTGTGGCACCCAGTACTGCTGAGTATTAGTTGGAGGTGACCGAACGAATTATGGATGAGCTCAATTTAACTGCTGAAGAGAAGTTGAAAGGAATGGTGTCGCTTCTTCGTGATGAGTTATATCAATGCTGGCTCACAGTTCGGGATGGTGCTACGACTGAGGAACTCACTTGGGAGTATGCTAAGACGGCGTATCAGAAGAAGTATGTCGGAACCAGTTATATTGATGCGCAGAGAAAGGCATTTCTGGAACTGGTTCAAGGGAACAAGTCCGTAGCGGAGTACGAAGCTGAATTTTTAAGGCTGAGTCGGTATGCTCGAGGAATCGTGGCTACGGAGTATGAACGATGTGTCCGGTTTGAGAACGGACTGAGAGATGATTTGAGGTTATTGATAGCCCCACAGCAAGAGCGGGAATTTGCTTTGTTGGTAGAGAAGGCTAAGGTAGCCGAAGGAATCAAGGACTCTGTGAGGCAGAACACTGATCGAAATAGGCAAAAGAGAGGTTTTGGATCAGCAAGATCGTCTGGGAATGTGCAAAAGAGGCCTAGAGTTGATGGGCCGCGAGGTCAGCAGGCCGCGTCAGGAGGGCAGTATCGTGCTTGTGCTCAGTGTGGGAAAATGCACTTAGGGGAATGTTGGAAGAAAACGGGAGGATGCTTTAAGTGCGGGTCTAAGGATCACATGATTAAGGGCTGTCCTATGAAATCAGATGGGAATCGACCAGCAACTCAGGGGGTTAATCAGGCTGGAAAAGGTGGACAGTAGCCCCAGCGGGGTCGAGGTGCGAATGGCTGAGGTAATGGTGCTAGAAGAGGAAGAGGAACCCCGGGCAGAGGTGTTGGTAATACAGAGGCAAGACAGCCAGGCCTGGTGTATGCTGTTCGCCGTAGGGAAGATGGAGATGCACCAGACATCATAACCGGTACGTTCCTTATATTTGGCAAGCCTTACTTCGCTTTGATTGATGTGGGTTCTACCCATTCTTATGTTGCATGTAGAGTAGTTGAAACTCTAGGCATAGCCTCTGAACTATCTGATAGGGAGATGACTGTAGTAAGCCCGCTAGGTCAAACTGTAGTGGTGAATAAGATGTTTCGGAAAGTACCTTTAGAGATCCAAGGAGTAGTATTTCCGGCTGACTTGATGGAATTACCCTTCGGAGAATTCGATCTCATACTTGGCATGGATTGGTTAGTGGAACATCGAGCTGTATTGGATTGTGCAGCTAAGCAAATGGAACTAAGGACCCCAAAAGATGAGGCGATAATCATGATAGGAGAAAGAAGGAACTACTTGTCCAACGTAGTTTCAGCACTAAAGGCTGATAAGATGGTTCAGAAAGGACGCGAGGCATTCTTGGCTTTCGTTAGTGTGTTGGATGCAAAAGAAGGGGGAGTTAGTGGAGTTAGAATCGTAAGGGAATTTGTGGATGTTTTTCTGGAAGAATTACCTGGAATACCCCCGGATAGGGAGGTGGAGTTCGGAATTGACTTGCTACCTGGTACAGCTCCTGTGTCAATTGCACCGTACAGAATGGCACCAAAGGAGTTGGTTGAGCTCAAGGCTCAAATCTAAGAGTTGCTTGATCGTGGGTTTATCCGACCAAGTGTGTCTCCATGGGGAGCACCGGTCTTGTTTGTGAAGAAGAAGGACGGAACTATGCGCATGTGCATAGATTATCGTCAGTTGAATAAGCTGACCATCAAGAACAAGTACCCTTTGCCTAGGATAGACGACTTGTTCGATCAGCTTAAGGGAGCGGCAGTATTTTCAAAGATAGATCTACGGTCGGGATATCATCAGCTTAAGGTGAAGGAAGTGGATATCCATAAGACAGCTTTCCGAACAAGATATGGGCATTATGAGTTCTTAGTAATGCCGTTCGGATTGACGAACGCCCCAGCTGCGTTCATGGATATGATGAATCGGGTTTTTCAACCATACTTGGATAGGTTCGTCGTTGTGTTCATCGACGACATTCTGGTGTATTCCAAGTCTGAGGAGGAACATGATGAGCATCTCCGGATAGTGTTGCAAGTGTTAAGGGAGAAGAAGCTCTATGCCAAATTCAGCAAGTGTGAATTTTGGCTGAAAGAAGTTGCGTTCTTAGGACATGTAGTGTCTGCAGAAGGAATAAGGGTGGATCCTAGGAAGATTGAGGCAGTGTTGGATTGGAAACCACCTAAGTCTATGGCTGAGGTTCGTAGTTTCTTGGGATTGGCAGGCTACTACAGAAGGTTTGTGGAAGGATTCTCGTTGATAGCCGCACCTATGACAAAGTTGTTGAGAAAAGAAGTACCTTTCGTATGGACGGATAAGCAACAAGAGAGCTTTGAGAAGCTTAAGAGGGCCTTGACTGAAGCTCCGGTTTTGATTCAACCGGAGGCAGGAAAGGATTTTGTGGTGTATTGTGACGCTTCTCATACCGGATTAGGATGTGTTTTGATGCAAGACGGGAAAGTAGTCGCTTATGCGTCTCGACAATTAAGGCCACATGAGGTTAATTATCCGACGCATGATTTGGAGCTGGCGGCTGTGGTCTTTGCTCTTAAGGTGTGGAGGCACTATCTTTATGGAGAGAAGTTAGTGATTTTCACAGACCACAAGAGTCTTAAGTATCTGTTGACTCAGAAGGAGTTGAACCTGAGACAGCGAAGGTGGGTGGAGTTACTGAAGGACTATGATTGTTCGATAGAGTATCATCCGGGCAAGGCAAATGTAGTGGCGGATGCCCTAAGTCGGAAAGTAGTGTCGGATCTGAGGGCGATGTTTGCACATCTAAGCTTGTATAATGATGGGAGTCTGCTGGCAGAATTCCAAGTCAAATCGACGTGGTTGAATGAGGTTAAGGAAAGTCAGTTGTTGGATGAGGATCTAAGTACTAAGTTACAGCAGGTACAGAATGGTGAGTTGGAAGATTATGGTATTAATGACGAGGAAGTATTGTGTTTCAAGGGTAAGGTCTGTATGCCGAGGAACGAGGAACTTAGGTAGAGAATTCTTCAGGAATCGCATAGTAGCCCTTATGCTATGCATCCTGGAGGTAGTAAGTTGTATAGAGATCTAAGGGAATAGTTTTGGTGGCCTGGTCTTAAGTGGGAAGTTACAGAGTTTGTAGGGAAGTGCTTGACGTGTCAGCAAGTTAAGGCTGAACACCAAGTTCCGTCAGGATTGCTTCAACCAATAAAGATTTCGCAGTGGAAGTGGGAGAGAATCACTATGGACTTCGTTAGTGGGCTTCCCCTTACGCCTACTAAAAAGGACTCGGTATGGGTAGTAGTGGATCGGTTGACAAAGTCCGCGCATTTCATTCCAGTGCGGGTCGACTATTCTCTACAGAAGTTGGCGAAATTGTATGTGGCAGAGATTGTGAGGTTGCATGGAGTGCCAGTGTCGATTATCTCGGATAGGAATCCGAGGTTTACTTATCGGTTTTGGAAAGCACTACATCAGGCTTTAGGCACCAGATTAGACTTCAGTACGACATTTCATCCACAGTCGGACGGTCAGTCTGAACGAGTAATCCAAGTGTTAGAGGATATGCTGAGAGGTTGTGTGATCGACTTCAGAGGAAGTTGGGAAGAATATTTGCCTCTAGCGAAATTTGCGTACAACAACAGCTATCAGGCTAGCATTCGGATGGCAGCATATGAAGCGCTGTATGGTCGGAAGTGTCGCACTCCTACGTGTTGGACAGAATTAGGGGAACATCAAGTTTTGGGTCCAGAGATGGTGGCTGAATCCGAAGAGAAGGTTAAGGTAATTCGGGCTCGGTTAAAGGAGGCATCTGACAGGCAAAAGTCGTACGCAGATCTTAAGCGGAAAGAAATAGAGTTTGTTGTGGGAGATCAAGTATTTCTTAAAGTGTCGCCTTGGAAGAAGGTGATGAGATTTGGTCGCAAAGGAAAGTTAAGTCCCAGGTTTATAGGACCTTATCGGGTGTTAAAGCGGGTTGGACCAGTAGCATATCAGTTAGAGTTGCCTTCGGAGTTAAAGCAAATGCACGACGTGTTCCATGTTTCGATGCTACGACGTTACCGATCGGATCCATCCCTTGTAGTGCCAGTTGAGGAGGTGGAACTAAGACCAGATTTGTCCTACGAGGAGGAGCCGATTCAGATTCTAGAACGGGATGTGAAGGTGTTATGGAGGAAATCAGTTTCTCTCGTCAAAGTGTTATGGCGTAATCATGAATCGGAAGAGGCTTCGTGGGAGTCGGAAGAGGCAATGCGACAGCAATACCCTCACTTGTTCTAGCCAGGTAATTTCGAGGACAAAATTTTCTTTTAGGAGGGTAGAGTTGTAACATCCTAAAATTTGAGTATCATCTTGATGATTGTGTTAGCTCGGATATGATTTTTATTGTGTGCCTAATATAGTCTTGTGAAGGCTTGGAATTAATTGGTTTAGAATAATTTTTAGTATGAAGAAGTTAGTGAAGTGGATCAAGTGATTATGATGCTTAAGTTAATTTAAATGTTTAATGTTAGCATAAGTGAACAAGTAGTAAAGTGGTGTTGGCGCATGAGTAATTGTATAAGGGAAGAGGTTCGAATCCCATGGATGGCAATAAGGTGACTTTTATTTTTGCATGTGTATGGCATGTGTCGGTCAACTCTATTTAAGATAAGGTTGGACTTTATAATTTATGGATAGTAGACTAAGGGAATAAGGCAAGTTATTAGTTAAGGTATGGAATCAAGGTGTTATGGAAAGATAAGGGGACATAAGGTTTGATGTATGGGTGATGTTTTGGAAATATTTTTATGGTCATTTTGACCATGTATGTGGACGCATAGATGGCTAGGGGGTCGGCCGAATATTGTATGGGATTAGGGGGAAGATAGTTGGCCAAATTCTTGGTATTTTGTGCATCTTTTTCCCTTTTCTCCAAAATTATTCTCCCTAGCCGAATGTGTCATTGGCTTTAGGTGAAAACTTTGTTTTTGTTTTGGCTATCATTTTTGACCATATTGGTATTCTCTTTTTCTTCTTTTCCTCCCAAACTCTTCTTTTCTTTTTGGTACAGAAATATCACTACCTTTGAAAGGGGACATTTCTCTTTCATTCTTTTTCTTATTTGACCGAATATGCATCAATATTAAAAACTTTTTCTTTGTTCAATTTCTTCCATAGCCGAAACCATATAGCCTTTTGATCATTTCTCTTCTTCTTTTTCTTTTCCTTTCTCTTCTTTTCTTTCTATTTTGTTAAAGCCGAATCTTTAGCCCTTGCTATTCTTTTCCTAAAGCCGAAAGTTCACTTCATTGCCACCCCTTTTGAATCGATTTCTCCTGCAAGCTCTTTTGCCGATTTCTTGAAGTAGTGATTAATTGCGTCTTAGTCATCTTATTGGTAAGGATCTCTCTAGCCGAACTCTTGTTCTTTTCTTCCTCTAATTGTTGAATATTAGGGTACTAATCCCATTATTGCTTTAGCCGAAACCTTGAAGGATCTCTCGGGATTTTTGAAGTAGTCGACTACAAGGAAAGATCATCGGGATTTCAAGAACCCAAGGTAAGCTCTATGTGGTATTCAGCCAAAGGGCCATTTATTTGTGATTAATGTTAGAATGGAATCTAACATAAACCTATAGGGATTTCGACATCTTCATAGCCAAGAGACTCCTTTCGGGATTTAAAATCATAAGGTAAGTATATATGAACATTTGGCCAATGCCATATTTTAGTATTAGTGCCTAACTGATTTCACCTATGGGTATTAGGAGGAGTCAATCGGTTTTGGTAGATTTTCAGGATTCAATGAACTCGCTAAGAAAACCAGGTGTGTAACCCCGCACTATTTCCTGATAGATTTATGGTTCTAATATTATGTGTATGTTAATAATAATATGGAAGTGGCCAAAGGTACCATACAAATGGTACAGAGTACTCAAGTACGTTATTCTCTAAAGTTATGTCAATAATAAGAATATATATTATGACACAAATGTGAAAATGTTATGAAAGTGAAATAAGGCCTATGGCATGAGATTGCATGATATGTATGATATATGGGGCATATGGGTGTTATATTAAGGGGAAGTGATCTGGTGGTTTTATACCACAATATCTGAATGTGGTGACTTATGTCACGAAATCTGAATGTGGTGACTTATGTCACGAAATCTGAATGTGGTGACTTATGTCACGAAATTATTATTATCTGGTGGCAATGCCACAATATATAAGGGCGATGAGCATGTCATTTGCAGCGACTGCCTTCGATGGTGTGTAGCGGATGGAGGGTCGACTTAGTAGTCCCCACGGTGTGATGGTTGGTACGGGTGATGTGTAGCGGATGGTTTCTAGGTTTGGGTTCGGGATTGCATCATTATATTTAATTGCTATATGTATATGTATGGTCTGATATGCCAGAATTGTTGAGACTTAGTGTTGGTTGTTACACATTGAGTCTGTTTGACTCACCCCATTGTGGGATATTTTTCAGGTGACGCTCAGGGATGGACCGGGTCGGTAGGAGCTTAGTGGTGGCCATGCTCAGTACGAAATTTATTTTATTTGGACTTTCTATTTTTAAGTACTTTGAAATTATTTTTGGGTTTTGTTTTTTATGTAATAAAGCCACTAGTATGAACTGTTTATGCATGCATTTTTAATTTATTTTATTATGGTACGAATTTTTATCAAATTAAATTTTAAGTAACTTTTCTTAAGAATAAATCTTAAAATATTTTTGACTTAATATTTCGTAAATAAAGTTTTATTAAAATCTAGACTTCAAGTCTAGACTTCAAAACCATCCAAAATTTTCCAAAGAAGCAAACAAGTTTTAAATCGTTTTACTCAAGGAACATACCAGATCCGGTCAAGGCTCGTGGGCTGGGTTTGGGGTGTTTCATGATGAAGATTTTGGGATGTGTTGTTGATGAATGTTTGAGCTTTGTGATGATTGATGATGAAATATGAAAGATATGTGATAGATTAACATATTTTCTCTTTGAATTTTTAGTAAATTTGAGTAATTTGGACTAAATTTTAGAAATGAGAAATTGGAGGACTAAAATGTGAAATAAATGAAATATATGGACTTGTGTGAACTTAAGGAAAATTCGGCTAGGTATGTGTGAAGTGAAATTATGTGAATTTGATGATTTTATGAAATAGCGACTTAAGTGTCGAAATGTGAAAATGTGAGGGCTATTTTGTAAAATGCCCTAAATATGTGTGTTTGGACTTAATTGAATGAATTGGTGGTTGAATGAGCTAAATTTGAATATGTATATATCAAGAAAAGAGAAATTCGGATTTAGATCGAGGCAAGAACAAAGTGCTCGATTGATCAACTTGTTTCGTAACTTCGACGTCCGAGGTAAGTTTGGGTATAATACGAATCGTTAAATTCATATTTATGTGTTATGAAATGAATGAATATGTGGTTATTTAATTAGTAATGCTATATGTGGATTTGAGAAATGTGGCACTAAGTGTGCGTAATTAGAATTGGGACAGAGGTGAATAGCACTATGTGTGTAAAGTAAAGGAAGCCTCGGCTATATTTATTAGCACTATGTGTGCGATGCCGAGTTAAATTCGGTTTAATATAAAGGCACTAAGTGTGCGATGATATTTAAGCTTCGGCTAAGAAAGTGGCACTAAGTGTGCGACTAAATCGAATGAATAATGAAGATTGATCAAAATGTGGTATCCAGCATTAAGTAGCAAGAATGATCGTTAACTAAGTGTTGGCAAAGGTATGTATAGAACCTATGTGGTTGATGATTTGGTAAATGAATAAATGGATGGTTATGTGAGTATTGACTATAGATGGAATTGTGTATTATTGTGAATTGATCTATGTGATGTTTTATTTTACATGTTGAATTTCAATCATTGAGTTAAATGTATTATTTTACGAACTTACTAAGCTTTAAAGCTTACTGTGTGAAGTTTTCTTTGTGTTACAGTATATTTAAAGCTAGCTCGGATCCGGGGATCGTCAGCAACTCAATCACACTATCAGCTATCTATTTTGGTACTTTTAGAAGTTGTATATATTTAGTATATGGCATGTATAGGCTAGTGATTATGGCATGTTTTGAAGTGTATAAGCCTTGCCATGTGATTTGGCTTGGAAGTTTGATGGTTTGGTATATATTTTGAACATGTGAAAAGAATGATTTATATATGTATGTGTGTGTTCTACGTGAAGGATCATTATAGCATAAACTAGTAAAATGGAAATGGTATGTTTCATGATAGATTTGGCTTGGATTGAATGATGAATACAATATATGATTTGGGATGTGAAATTGATATTTTAGATGGATATGTTTGAGTTGAAATTGAGTATGGATATAAATGGTCTAGTAGATGATTAATTGGTGTATATATTGGTATGTTTTGATTGCCATTTGAGGTATAAATGCATATGATTTGATGCTTGCAGGTGATTTCAAGGTGTGGATGGCAAATTAGCCTTGCAAATGGCCTATAATTGCCCACACGGTTGAGCACACGGGCGTGTCGCTCGACCGTGTCATTCAAGTTTGCAAATTGAAATAAGTCAGGCTCGCACACAGGCTAGATACACAGGCGTGTGACTGGTCGTGTGGTGCAAGTCAGTGTCAACCACGGGTGAGGCACACGGGCGTGTCTCAGGCCATGTGGACAAGTCAGTATGAATGCCCTGTTTTGCCACGGCTTGGACACACAGGCATGTGACCTCTGTAGCTTTGAAAAATCTTTGATTTTTAGAAAAATTTTTATGTGTTCAGTTTAGTCCCGACCCCTTTCTAACACGTGTTTAAGGTCTCGTAGACCTAATAAGGGACTATATGAATGTGAATTGCTATGTTTAGATGTGAAATGAATTTAAATGTTCTGAAATGATCGGTAATGCCTTTTAACCCTATTACAACGATGGTTACGGGTTAGGGGTGTTACAAATCTATTTTCAGTGTTGCGACATCTACATCCCAGTGTCGCGACATTGACCTTGTTTAGTAATCTTTTTTTGGTCTCACGACATCAATAACTCTGTCACACTCGGTTTCTTCTATGTTCAGAAATTAGGGAATAATTGAAGGGTTAAATTGAAAAAACCAATAAACTAATGACTTCTACTGAAAAATCAGGAAAATTTAGTGAAAAAATTGGACATGGTTAGGATCCAATTCTGGTTTGGTTGGATTAAAACCAACTAGTTTTTGGTGAGGGACAAAATGATTATCAATGGATGGTTTTTATACGTTGAAGACTGTGCGTGAAGGGCTATAAATAAATTTGATGTGAATTCCAAAGGTGAATTCCTCTCAATTCTATTTCATTCTCTCCTTTTATTCATCTTCTTCCTTGGTTTCTTTGAAGAAGAGATAGCTATGGAAGCTCTGCATGGGGCGATCATCAAGAGGTTTAAGTCGAAAAAGTAGAAAATCTAGTTAATTGGCAAGACTCTAAGTCCTTCAGTGCTCGTAAAATTAAGAAACAAAGTTAAGAATCTATAAGAACCCTTGAGTGGTTCTGCATGTTTCTGGAAACTGAGTTTTAAAGCTGAAATTGATAAGTTTAACTTATGACATTGGTTGTCATACTTAGTGCCAAGAAAATGGAGGCTCTGGCATTTGGAAAATTAAGCTAAGTGGGCAAAGAAACATTAGGTGAGTTTCTAAACTCCATATCTGGGCGCTACATGACTGTCATGAATGTGTATTAAGTATCGTAAGAGTCCAAGATGATGTATGATCCCTGCTATTTGAAAATGGTATGTATGCATAAGGGTAAATAGAAAATTGAGTATCTACATAAGTTTCGACATGCATAAAATGGTTGCGGGAACACATGTCTAAGTTTGGTGTACTCTACGTTAGTATGTATTTGTGATCATATGTTTGTGCTTCTATGCTTATAAATTATGGGGTACGGTGAGAAAGGTATTGATGGGATAGAAGAAGTTAGGATTTGGGAAATGGTGTTTCGGTATACCTCCATACAGTGCTACTGAGTGTAAACCGTGATGTGCAGAGCTCCAGACCTTGCGGAGGGGACATTGCGTTGTTCAAGCATCAAGGTACATAAATAGAAAAATGGAGGAATGAGTGAAGGAGCAGGAAAATTGGAATTCCATTAAGATTCCGCCATATGGTGTTGCTGAGTGCGAATTGTTATGTGTGAAGCTCCAGGACTTACGGGGAGGGAGGGACACTTCGACATTTGAGTATCAAGGTTAAATAAGAAAAGGAATGATATCAACTGGTCCTTGGGGGCATGTCACACCCCAATATAAATGGGGTTAATTGTAATGATTAAGCAAGAAATGAGCTATAAGCTTAATGGTTAACATCCATCCTAGAAGCCCTAGGTTCGAGCCTCGTCCCTCCCATTCATTTTTTGTATTTTTGACAAGCATGGAATAATTACATGTGCGCCCCTAGGGCTTACTGACCATAGGTATTTAATCATTTTTTTTCCTATCTGGATTTTGCACTTTTCCCTTTCTCAAAATTCAAGTAGAATTAGATTTCCACATCTTTTTCTCTTCTTTTTCTCTCATTCTTTCACCCTATTTCTGTAACACCCCTAACCCGTAACCATCGCTGGTATAGAGTTAAAGGCGTTACCGGATAGATCAGAAACTTTTACAGACATCTCATATCATAGCTACGTCAATCACATCAAAGTGTCCCTTAAGTAGGTCCACGAGACCTCAAACATGCTTTAGAATAGGGCTGGGACTAAGCCGAACACATATGGAAATTCTTGGAAATTTAAAACTTTTTCAAATTTATAGAGGTCACACGCCCGTGTGGGAAGGCCGTGTGCCTCCCACGGCCTTCAAACACGCTCGTGTGCCTCACCGGTGGTCGATCCTGACTTGCACCACACAGCCAGTCACACGCCCGTGTGTCCAGCCCGTGGTCGCTCCTGACTTGTTTTGAATTACAACCACAGGGGACACAGTCGAACCACACACCCGTGTGCTCAACTGTGTGGGCAATTATAGGCCATTTTCAAGGACAAATTGCCACCCATACGAGGTCATCCCTATAAGCTTAAATGATCAATATCCCATACACAATTGGCAACCAAAAACATGTCAAATGTTCAATCTATCATCCCATTTAATCACATTTCTAATCATGCTAATTTGTATAACAAATTGTACAACCAAAACACATGTATAACCAAGCACGAATCAATCACAATTTGCTATCATATAACTATTTCATTGATCATTCATATACATCCATATTGCATCAATAGGCTTATCATAATCTTGACCATTTCATAGACATGAGATCATACCAAAATTAACATCATATACCATATTCATACATGCATAATACCAACATTTAAATAGCCACATCACATGGCTAATTGCATATCTCAAACATATTCCCCAAAAGAAACTAGCCTATACATGCCATATTTAACTATATACACACTCAAAAGTACCAAAATGAGTTTGAGTAGTGTGATGGCGATCCTCGACGGTCCCCGAGCCTTCAGTAGCTTTAACGATCTACAAAATAGAACAAAAACACATAAAGCAAGCTTTCAAAAGCTTAGTAAGCCATATACAAATAAACTTAGCATAAAATTCACATAACCATATTGATACAATGACATTAATATTTTTCATTGCAAATTCATCACATAATCTTTGGCTCATTTGCTTAACCAAAGCTTACCACATCCTTCCACTCAATTATCACATATACACATAGCTCATTCAAGCATATATTCACATATCATCTCATGAATAAATACATATTCACTTAGTAAGCTCATATAGATATTTACCTTTCATACACATATAGTATATTTTTCAAACATACCTGAAACGGATATACAACTTACATAGTCGTTCATTTCTCGGACTTGCCCGTTGAACCATTCAGAATCTAATAGGATACTCAGAGTGCTCGGAATAGTCGTACAATGCCAACGTCTTAGACATGGTCTTACATGTAATCAGATATCGATGCCACTGTCCCAGATAGGATCTTACACGAATCAATACGATGCCAATGTCCCAGACATGGTCTTACACGTAAATCTCGTACCGAAGCAACGTCCCAGACATGGTTTTACACGAAATCTCGAATCAATACCGTCGTCCCAAACGTGTCTTACATGATATCACATAACGGACACCTATGTCATGACATATACTATCCTATCTATCCCTAGGTTCAAACGGGACTTCTCGGACTTTAACAACTTGTCAACTTAGTCGTAATCTCAAATTTCACATACATTCCATCTCAATGGATATTCATAGCAATTCAAATTTCATTTATACGCAAATAGTTCAATGCAAATACATTTATTTGTATATCGACTTACCTCGAGTTCGGTTTAACGAAAATGGATACGGCTACTCGATTACTTTCGATTTCCCGCGATCTAAGTCCGTTTTCTTTGGTTCTTGATCTATACATATTCAAATTTAATCTATTTATTCACTAGATCATTCAATTTAATCCAAAAACACACATTTAGGGAAATTTGAAAATTAGTCCTCATATTTTCACATTTTGACAATTTAGTCCTTATTTCACAAAGTCACAAAATACATCAAATTTGCTTATACCCATGCTTGGCCAAGTATACACCATGATCATATCAATCTATACATTTCATTTATTTCACAATTTAGTCCCTCAAAATATTATTTTCTCAATTTAGTCCAAAATACTCAATTTCATCAAAAATTCAAAGACAAACTATGTTAATCAAACACATATCTTTCATAAATCACCATCAAACATCCAAAAGGTTACATGTTCATCAATGACACATTACAAAAACATCATCAATTCACAAAATTGAGACATGGGTTTCAAAGTATTCGAAGCAACGATTACAAAAACGTAGAAATTATCAAAAACCGAACAAAACTCATACCTCAATCAAGGAAGACAAGGGCCAAATGCTTCAAAGCTTTTAACCTTAGTCTTTCTTTCTAATTTTGGGGGAAACAAGATGATAAAAATGGCTATTTTCATGCATTTTTTTTTACCATTTTAAACATAATTATTAATGTACAAAACTAACCTTTAATTTAAATGTATAAAACATATGCACACAAGGTCATTTGTGCCCATTGCCGTCCACTTATCCAAATAATGGGCTAATTTCCTTTTAAGGGCTTTAGATTATAAAAACATAAACAATTTGATACCTTCACATTTAACCATCAAACTTTCATTTTATGCGATTAAACCCTTTCTCTCAAATTAAGCATACAAACGAACAAATTAACTCACGGAACTTTAGCACATGCTTAATCACACACTGTAAACACAGAAAATAATATTAAAATATTTTTTGAGCTCGAATTTGTGGTCCCAAAACCACTATTTTGACTAGGGTCGAACTATTACAATTTTCTTTTTTGTGCTATTACTTATTTTTCTTTCCCCTATCGAATCATTCCCTGTTCGTTTAATTTCTATCGATATTTAGAAACGTCATCAGTAGCAGTCGAAATCTTTGCCAACAACTGGTATGTACATTTCGTTTCAATGTTTAAATCCTGTATTTCCGTAATATCATAGTTTGATGTAAATCTTTTCAACTCGTTAATCAATTTGTTCCAGATTTCGTCAAAATCCCTACTGTTGAATTTAACACATGAATACTTGTATGGTTGTTGTTTGAAGAACCGGATCTAGGTGAATTGAATCAAAATCGATCATAAGGAGCACCAATCTGACCCATGGTGAAAGGTGTGCGTCTTTTCCAAGTGAATCGGTGGCGATCATGTGCAGTTTTAGGGCCACACAGTCTCCTATACGGTCGTGTGGACCACTCGACCATGTGCACCTGTAAACCTTAGGGACTTGTGTGAACCACATAGCCTTAGCCTGTTACATGACCGTGTCCTTACTGTAGGGTATTTTATCACTTTTCACATAGCATCAGGCTGTTACATGGCCTAGAAACATGACTGTGACCCTTTTTTACACGACATCAACCTTGCACATGGCCTGGCCACATAGTCGTGTGCCTTTGTTTTACAATTTTGTCCAGAAATTTGTGATATGTTCAGTTTAGTCCTTTTATAGTCCCTAAACTATTTTTCAAGTTTTTATTCACTCAGTTGGGTCCTTGATGTTATGTATATTCTGGAAACTGTAATTTGATTGACTGAATTTTTACTGTTATAAGAATGATATGTGGTAGGTTACATGTCTACTATCATGGTATACTCGATGATTTGTTACTATTATCATTGATTTTTTCCTACTGATTACATGTTAAACATGTCTACTGCTACTGTTGAACTAAATACATGTTAAGCATGTCTATTGTTTCTACATTGTTCTGTTACAAGCATGTCATATTGCATAGCATGGGGAGAGGCAATATGAACAGAGGAAGTACTGGCAGTTTAATAATCTACAAACACTGGTGGTTCATCCACAACTTATTGGCAGTTTATTTGTAAACTTTTTATCATAAAATAATTGTACCAACAAAATTTAATGGTAGTTTATCTATAAATTACTGGTGGTTTATCCGCAACGTGGTGTGTAGGGATGGATGAGTTCTAAGGAGCTCTTACTGTGGTGTGTAGCAGAGTTGGGTAGGATCTTTTCTGATAAACTAGAAACGTATTGCCATTCATAAGCATGTACAAGCAATGTAACATCCCTAACCCATCTTTGTCTCTAGATTAGGGTTACAGAGATTTACAATACATATCGAATCAAATGTAAGCATAAAACCATTCAATTATTAAATTAAATATAAAACCAATCATTATTCATAGCATATAAATGAATACAGGTCTTATAATAAGCTTAAAGAATCTAAAAATAAATTCAAGAACAATTTGGGACTTACTCGAAACAAAATAGAAAAATGTAAAAAAAAAACCTGAAAAGAGGGGTTACACAGCCGTGTGACAAAGCCTAGGTCATTGGCTCGGAACATGGCTGTGTGGCCGAACTGTCACGTTCAAAAATAGGGTCACATGGTCATGTTACCAGACCGTGTACAATTCGAAAGAAGGTCACACCGTCGTGTCGCATACCATGTGCCAAACCGTGTGTAATTCAAATTAAGGTCACACGATCGTTTAACAACCTGTGACCATGTGAAACAAACCTGTATCAAAATTAAATAGGTCACACAGCCGTGTGGAGTGATTGTGTGTGGCACATAGTCGTGTGATAGCCCGTGTCCCAAGTCGTGTGCACCTAAAATGACTTTTAAAACAAGCCAAAGCATTACCAATCCCTTAGGTGACAAACCAAACCAAAATCAATCATTTACATGCCTTTAAAACATATCGAAACAAGTTTAAAACATACCAAAATATTCGACTTAAGTGCCTAACCAATATGCTCTCATTGGCACCACAAATTATACATAAACAACAAACAATTTAACTAAAGATGCAATAATAGTATGAATTTTTGTTCTATAATCAATAAGGTTCCAAATATCACTTACTAAAATCATTCATTAGTGCTACTTACCCAAGACAATTATATTCAATTCCAAAACTATAAGATACCAATGCTAAATTGACCATTTCCATATCTATTCACAATTAAGACACTAAGACCAAAACATATCTACCATTCAAATGGCACAAAACAACTGCTTATCACATAAGACCAACATGATAATTCAACTATTTACTCCACAACCATCACAAGATCAACAAGAAACATAAACTTAACATCATATACCAACATTCACTTAATTTACAAATTCAAGTACAACTTTAAGTTTGACAACTTCAAAAGCCTATATACATGCCACAAACAAAAATAACCAAATAAAAAACTACCAAACAAAGGCTGGATAGTGTGAGCTTTGAATTTGATCTTTCTGTCTAGTTCTGCAAAATGTTAACTATAGAAAGCAAGAACAAAATGAGTAAGGTTGAGAAACTTAGTAAATTCATAGCTAAATTTCAAATCAACTTACCTCAATTAACAACTGAATACAGAAAGAACTTAAATTACTTAACCTTAACAACCATTTACAAGATCGCATCACATCAGTGCGGAATCATTTCATCATATAATTGACATCTCAAGTGGTTCATACCAAAAAAATTCATACATATAAACATATCATTTTTCATCACATGAGCAACATAAGGTAATATACTAATACGATCATACTTAACACAACATTATATTGATTATAATCCAGTCTTATCAAATACTTCTAATCTTAAATACATAATTTCAAAGCCCAAAGAACTATAGCAACATGACTCGGATACTCGGGTTCCCCAAACACACCAGAGAGCATCGAAATGCTAACAGAGGCATTGAAGTGCAAACAAAGGCACCGAAGTGCAATCTCGTAGAAGCGCGCGTCCTAACCCTATTGGCATTCAATCATATCCTAATCATTTACTACGTTCAAACGGGCATTTTAACTGAATTCATCACATTAACAAATTAGAGGCACTTCCATAATATCTATACACATATTATAAGTCCATTACCTCTATTTGAAGATCATATAATTCATATTTCGCAACTTCCAAATAAATACACACTCATTTTATACTTAATTATAAACAATTTATACTTACAGTTCCAACACCGAATATTTAACCACATTTCAGTTTAAACAAATTCAAAAAACATAAATTATAATCATATATACTTAGTCATCTACTCTATGAACTTACCAAAATTCGATAGCTACCCACACACGACGATAACTACTCGACGAATTTTCCTTTCCTGCGTTTATCAACCTACCGATCTGTTTCTTAATCCAAATATAATAATTTTATTCAATTAACCAACTCAATATCATAATACATTTAAACTTACATTTTTCCCTTTATAATATTTTATACTTTTACCCTAAACTTTTACATTTTATACAATTTGGTCCCTAAACCCAAAACTTCAAATTTATCACAATTTCATAATTTTCATGCTAGTCAAATTTCCTCTTGTACTAATACAATCCATAATTATTCAAAATTCACAAGAATTTCATATCAAATTTAATATTTTAACAAATCAGTCATTTAACTAAAAACTAACTAAAATCACTTTACAAAATAATCCTAATCAACAACTAATATTACAATTTCATCATTAAATCTCAAGAACACCTAGAATTCATCAATGAAAATTTTCAAAATCTTTAACAATTTTACGAAATAGTCCCTGGGTTAGCTAGATTAAGTTACAACGATCACAAAAACATAAAATTTACGAGAAAAAAGGTGAAAATTTCACTTAAATGCAATAGAGTTAACAAAGTCGAAGCTTAAAGGTCTTTAATGGAGGATTCTCACTTGGTTTTTTGGTGGAAAATTCCCTTAAGGAAGATCATGGTATTTTACTTTTATTTTCTTTAAGTATTATTTAGTTAATTACAATTTTACCCTTTAATAAAACATTCATTTTAACTAAAATCTATCCTTGAACCGTGCACTTTCAATTATTATAATCTAAATACCATATAAGTCCTCCCTCTTTCACTAATTAAGCCATTTAATCATTAAAATTCAATAGCGATTAAGTTTTACATCTTTTATGATTTAGTCCTTTTTCTTTAATTAACTAATCAAACAATAAAATTTCTGAACCGAACCTTCACATACCATTATAACACTTCATTAAGTATTTAACAAAAATATTTATAAGCTTGGTTTATAAAAATACGGTCCTGATACCTCATTTTCTAAAACCACTAGACTTTTTGGACAAACCACTTACATTTACTATTTGTTCAATAAGCTAAAAGTTATCAAATCAAAATTCAATATAAAACTATAGTTGAGTCATATGAATTAAATTAATAAAAAAAATTGAACTCATTAGTTGGATTTGTGATTCTAAACCACTATTTTCGACACCACTGAAAACGGGTTGTTACAAGCAAACTAAAAATTCTGAAATTCTATACTGACTTGTCAAACCGAAAATTTGATATTTTGTATGCCATGTTCTCTGAATTGCTATATCAATTGCGATTGTTCTAAGAATTATTATCTTGTATATCTTGTCCACAGTTTTGCACTAATTTTCTTGTGTTTAAACTCATACTGAGCTTTTTAAGCTCACCCATCTTATTTCAATCTTCATAGATAACCCGCAAGGTTAGGACATGGACTCAACATTTTTAAGGTCTCGACACAGATTATTTTCATTAAAAGTATTTTAGACTTCATATTTATAATTTCTATTATTTGGGAATTGTAATGTTTTATATGAACTGTGGTATGAGATATTTAATTTGGGGTTTCTTTGGCATGTATAACGTTCAAATTTATTTTAGGCTACTGAAACATGGATTTTGATTTAATTATGCATGAAATACTGGTTTTCTATTAAAACTGCGTTGAATATCACTTTGTCGCTGTGATATTATGTAAAAGAGATATTATGCAAAAGAGTTTTCAAAAATAGTCACCATTGCAAGGAAAATGTTAAAAACAACCGGTTTTCAAAACTCGTAAGTTTTTGTGAAACAGAGATATGAGGCTAAGTGTTCTTCTAAGATAAAAAAAAATGTTTTAAAAAGACTATTAAAATTCGATAGTTTCACTAGGCCATTTTGATGGCTAGTGTAGCATTCAAAATTAGGCCATAACATCTAGGCCGGATTAGGGAGGTTATGTTTGGTGGTATTAGAGCCAGTTTATCAAAAATTGGACTGTGGATTTTGAATGAGTTTGCATACATTTCTTAAAACGGGTATGTAACACCCCAAACCCGGCCCATACACCACGACCGGATCTGGCACGTCACTAAATAGATTTTATAAAACACAGTGCGATCCTGAAAGAAAACCTCTGTGAGAATTTCGAGTTTAGCGTTTATTTAGAGAGCATAGTAAATTTATGTTATCCGAGTTTAATTTTGCCAAATTTTCAGAACTCGAGTGCCTATTTAAGACCCATGTTTTACATTAAAGTTATGAAAGTTTCGTCGAAAAAGGTAATATTTTTCTTAATAATTTAGCCGCATGAAAACTTCGTTGCCTTTGTGTTTTCTTTTTAGAGCATATCGTTATTCTAATTGAACGTTAACTCGTGTATCTAAAACTTAAAATCTAAAGTTAAAAACCGATTAACAGTGGCCTTATTACAATGTGAAAACAACCAGTTATTAAAAATAAGTAAAGTTCTTTACTGAAATGAAATAAAACCATGCATGGCCACCTCGTGCTCCTCT
This sequence comes from Gossypium australe, assembly GCA_005393395.2. NCBI lineage: Eukaryota > Viridiplantae > Streptophyta > Magnoliopsida > Malvales > Malvaceae > Gossypium > Gossypium australe. The sequence goes on along the minus strand of CM016616.1, from coordinate 57,155,209 downwards.
CTAGCCCGATCCATTGCACTATGTGCTACCTAAAAAAAAATGTTAAACAACGGGGTGAGTCATAAGACTCAGTGTGCAACACTCATGCACCATCGATTTGGGCCTTAGCCCTACAGAACAGAATAGCAATTAATGCATATACAGAAAATAATGCAGAACCCAACCCAACCTAGATTTCCATCCGCTACACACCACCCGTACCTGCCAATCACACCAATGGGGATTTCTACAATCAACCCTCACCGCTACACACCATCGATGGCAATCATGCTGCAGTTAGCTGATCATCGTCAGAATCGTGACATAGTCACCAGAACAGATCGTGGCAGAGCCACTACAACAGATTGTGGCAAAGCCACCAGAACGCTTCCCCTTTAATACCATATTCCCAACCCCATGCAAGCATAAATTACGGATGTATGGATGTGACAGGTTACAGCATGCGTGTACAAAATACTCATAACATGGATCAAAAAAAAACATTTCATTATAACCACTTGCTTGATCAAAACAGAAGCCACTAACCTGATGTTTCGCATATACCATCCATGGGTATCGCAATAGCCATACCGAGTTCCCGGCATTTAACAGAACATGCTAACATATTAACGCAGCATTATAGATGGTGTGAGAAGTTACACACCTGATTACGCGTAACACAATACTTTCTATGTCGACGCTATTGCTGACAGGCACTATCGCTATCTGCCTACTATTCTGCTCAGAAGCTGGCCCACACCCAGGTGGCCAATCACGAACAGCAGACACAGCCCTCTTCTTGAACTTAGGGATCGAACCCGAAAGTTTGCTTCCCTCTCCCACTTGTATGTTTCTTGCATCCATTAAAAGCCTCGTCAAAACTCACTACGAGAGATATGATTTTGAATATCCACCCAACTAGGTTAAGACAACAGATAGACAATAAATCAATTAATAGAACCACTAGAAAGAATCTTCTTACCTAAATCGATTGAATCCCGGAGTTAGCAAACTTAGGTTAACACGTTGATCGTACCTATATAAGTACCCGATAAGATTCGACTAAAAGAGAGTGGGTTAAAGGAAGTGGCCTTTCGGCCAAACAGGGAACATGATCCCCCCTCTCACCATTCAGCCAAACATATTAACATCATCTACTTACCTTCGAATCTCTTCAGGGTTCGGCACAAGCAGTCACAGCAGTGAAGATTCGGCTTGAAGATGGCACTCTAAAAGAATAGACAACCGAAATGATCAGGGGTTATGCTTTTAAGAGGAGAAAAATGAAACAACTTAACAGGGTTTTAAGAGAAGATTTGGCCAAGAGGGGAAAAGAAAAAGAAATAGGAAACAATAAAGAACTTACCAGAATATGAAATGAGAACTCGGCTATGGTGAATACTTCAAAAAGAGAAAACAAATGGGATGATGCTGATACCTAGAGATTTCGGCTAAGAGGAAAATGAAGGTGTAGTTTCGGCTTTTAGTGAATAGAAGAAGAACAAAAACAAGACAATGAAGATCAAGTAGATTCGGCTAGAAAGGAGTTTCACAAAGGAAAAAGAAAATGAAAAGGGAGGGAGAAGTGGTGATTTCGGCTTTTGAGAGTGAGAAGAAAAGAAAAATGAAAGAGATGTACAACCTTGGTCTTCTAGTTTCGGCTATAGGTCAAAAGAAGAAAAGAGTGGAAAATGTTTAGATGATTTTCGGCAAAAGAGAGGATGAGAGGAAAAACTAAAAATAAAATGTGAAGCACACACGTTAATGTCGAAAAAGAAAATAAACCACTACACACTAGCAACCTGATCACCAAATTTCGGCACCCTCACCCAATGCCAAAACTGAATGCTCCCCTCCTCTCAAACTCCTCAGAAAAAATTTGGCTAACACTCCCCTAGCCATCAAACACTATGCCGTCCCTACAATCCCTCATTGCTTTCCTCTCCTCCACCCATTCAAACAAATTTGAATGTTTCAAACTCCTAGGATTTCTCTCCTCCACTCATTTAAAATATTTGACCAAGTCTTACCTCCCTCCTCCAGAGTTTGATTGTCATCCAACCACCTCCCTTGCCTGAGCCAAAAATAATACTCCCTTGCTGCTTGAGTGATTCGAACTTTCACCCTCTCAACTCCTTGTGACGCCATCTCCTTGCCTGCTAAGTGGCATCTCCTTGCCACTCTTCCACTGCACTTCTTTGTGTTACCAAACACAAACTAAAATCCCTTAAGTCCTACCCCTATTCGGCTATCCCCTCTTAGAGTCCCAAAACTAAAATTTCACCAAGGCTTCGGGTTAACCCCGAGCATTCCCGAGACCCCCAAACACAACCAAACAACAAGCATAACACATCGATACGCAGAAAACATAAAAGATGCCAAGCCCCTAAATCCCAGATGTTACAGTACTACCCCCTTAAAATAATTTTGGCCCCGAAATTACCCGATCAAAAGAGTTGAGGGTATTGCTGCCGCATCACATCCTCTGGTTCCCACATCGCTTCCTCTGAACCATGATTTCGCCACAGAACCTTCACTAAAGGAACTGATTCCTACGCAACACCTTGACGTCCCAATCCAAGATCTGCACTGGTTCCTCCTCAAAAGATAAATCTGGGCTTACCTCAATTTCTTCCACTGGCACAACATGGGATGGATCCGAACGATAGCTCCTAAGCATAGAAACGTGAAATACGTCGTGGATCTAACTCAACTCTGAAGGTAACTTGAGCTGATAGGCTACTGGTCCCACACGCTTCAACACCCGATAAGGCCCGATAAATCTGGGGCTCAACTTGCCCTTCCGACCGAATCTTAGCACTTTCTTCCACTGCAACACCTTTAAGAAAACCTTGTCACCCACTGCAAATTCTATATCTTTCCACTTTAGGTCAGCATAGGACTTCTGCCTGTCCGAAGCTTCCTTCAATTGAGCTCAAATCAGCTTAACCTTGTCTTCCGTTTCAGTAACCAACTCTGGACCCAACAACTGACGTTCCCTCAACTCTGTCCAACACGTAGGTGTACGACACTTCCGGCCATACAGTGCTTCATACTGTGCCATCTGAATACTCGACTGGTAGCTGTTGTTGTACGCGAATTCCATCAACGGTAGAAATTCTTCCCAACTACCCCTGAAGTCTAAGACACAGCCCCTCAACATATCCTCTAAAATCTGAATTACTCTCTCCGACTGACCATCAGACTGTGGATGGAATGCTGTACTGAAATCAAACTTTGTCCCTAAAGCCTGATACAACGCCTTCCAAAACCTTGACGTGAACCTAGGGTCCCTGTCCAAGATGATAGACACCGGTACCCCATACAACTTTATGATCTCTGCTGTATACAACTTAGCCAACCTCTAAAGAGAGTAATCGACCCGAACCGGTATAAAATGAGCAGACTTCGTCAAACGGTCGACTATTACCCAAACCGAATCCTTCTTAGTAGGCGTAAGAGGTAGCCCACTAACAAAATCCATCGTGATCCTTTCCCACTTCCACTGCGAAATCTTCACCGGTTGCAACAATCCCGAAGGTATGTTTTGATGTTCTGCCTTTACCTGCTGACACGTCAAACACTTACCCACAAATTCAGTTACCTCTCGCTTTAAACCCGGCCACCAAAACTGTTCCCGCAAATCCTGGTACATCTTACTACCCCCAGGATGCATAGCGTATGGACTGCTATGTGATTCCTGAAGAATCTTCTGCCTCAAATCCACATCTTTTGGCATGCAGACCTTCCCACGGAAACATAAAGCCCCATCACTGTTCAAGCTGTAACCCTCTATTCCACCATCTTGTACTTGCAAAAGTCAAGCACTCCAGACATCATCTAACAACTGTTTCTCTTTAACCTGATTCACCCATGCCGGCTTCACTTGCAGTTTCGCTAATAAACTTCTGTCATCATACAAACTAAGGTGAGCAAACATTGCTCTTAAGTCTGATACTACCTTACGGCTCAATGCGTCTGCCACCACGTTAGCCTTACCCGAATGGTACTCAATCGAGCAATCATAATCCTTCAACGGCTCGATCCACCTTCGTTGTCTTAGATTCAACTCCTTCTGGGTAAGGAGGTATTTCAAACTCTTGTGATCCGTGTAAACAATAGACTTCTCCCCATACAAGTAATGTCTCCAGATTTTCAGGGCGAAAACCACTGCAGCTAGCTCCAGGTCATGCGTCGGATAATTCACTTCGTGAGGCCTCAGCTGTCGAGAAGCATACGGTACTACCTTCCCATCTTGCATCAGCACACATCCTTACCATGTATGCGACGCATCACAATAGACAGTAAACTCTTTCTCCGCTTCAGGCTGAATCAACACCGGAGCTTCCGTCAAAATCCTCTTTAACTTCTCAAAACTTTCTTGTTGTTTGTCAGACCACACAAACGGAACCCCTTTCCATAACAACTTGGTTAACAGTCCTACAATCAACGAGAATCCTTCCACAAACTGAAACACCCCAAACCCGGCCCACGAGCCTTGACCGGATCTGGTATGTTCCTCGATGTAAACCGGTTCAAAATCCTTTTGTACTTAGGAAAAACCTATGTGTTTTGAAAGAAAGATTGTTTTGGGTTGGGCTTGAGTTGAAAACGAGTTTATTTTATATTAAAAACCCATTTATTTCAGGTGACAAAATATTTAGAGTTTATTTTAAATTAAATTGACTTAATCTTTAGTAATTAAAAATTTCGTAACATAGTAAATAAAAGAAAGAAAAATAAAGTAGTTCAACTATAGCCTTATTACATCAAATAATTCCCAAAAATGAATTAAAGTGCTTAAATAAAATAAAAGTCCAAATAATAAAATTTTCCTTGCTGTGCATGGCCACCTTTAAGCTCCTGCCGACCCGGTCCATTACTGATCATCACCTGGAAGAAAAAGTTCCCCAACGGGGTGAGTCAAACAGACTCAATGTGTACACAAACACTAAGTCTTAACATTTCAGGCACGCATTATCATATCACATACATATTCAAATAACAGGTAAAAATAATGATGCATCCCAAACCCAAACCTAGTTAGCCATCCGCTACACTTCCCCGTACCAACCTGTACACCGTGGGGATTACTAAGTCGACCCTCCTTCCGCTACACTCCATCGAAGGCAGTCGCTGCAGTCGACGTGCTCATCGCCCTTATAAAATTCGTGGTCTTAGGTCACCACATTCAGATTTCATGGTCTTAGGTCACCACATTCAGATTATCGCGGTCTTAGGTCATCGCATTCAGATTTCGTGGTCTTAGGTCACCACATTCAGATATCGTGGTCTTAGGTCACCACATTCACTTCCCCTTTTCATATAACCCGAATGCCCCATATCATACATATCATGCACATCATGCCTTAATTCACATTCTTATCACTTTTTCACATGCTACAAATAACATATATTCATAATCCTAGTAGGAGTAGGAAACGTACCTGAGTACTTTGTACCATTGCATGGTACTTTAGCCATATTTTCACATTCTTAATAAGACATTTAATTTAAAACGTAGCCATGAACATATTAAAGCTTAAGGTAAGGTACACACCTGATTTGCTTAGCGGTTCACTTAAATTCCAAAAAGCTTGATCTAATGCCTTAGATCTTAAATCTCTACATTTAATCAATCATTTAATACTTAGTAAAGAGCCATTCAGCCATAAATCCAAATCCTAGTAGGATTAGTACACTAAAACTTACCTTGTTGCCAATTGACTTAAGAATCAAGTCCTGAAACTTTGTTGTATTCCTTCTTGTATTCGGCCAAACATTAAATCACATCCCAGGTTAGTTTCGGCTTCTTAAACAATTATGAAATAGATCTAGATATCAAAATAAGCCTTGGTCGAATGCTATAGACACTTACCTTGTGGATTTTAAATCCCGAAACTCAACGAATAACTAGGGAACACGCGGCCTATGGTGTACCGTCGGGAAAAGAACTTCTCCTTCCTTGTAGTCGACACTTAGTAAATCCCGAAAGATCCTTTGTAGTTTCGGCCAAGAGATAAAAATAGCATTAGAATCTTAATCTTGGTCTTGAAGAAAAGGAACATAATGATAATAATAGATCCTTACCCTTACTATAGGAATCAACAATCCTTGCTTGAGCCTTTAACAATATTCGGCTATGGCCTTGATGTGGATTACAATTTCGGCTTCTTGATGAACAGTAGAGGATTTTGGTTTTTCAAAGAAAGAAGAGGAAGATATAAAACTTAGGAAAATTCGGCAAGACTAGGGGGATTCTGCTTTCGGCTTTGTGAAGAATTGAAAAGAGAAAGAAGAACAATGACAGAGAGAATTCGGCAGAGAGAAAAAGGAGAAGAAAATAATGCTGAATGGCCTCCCTTTTCCTTTTATAGCCGAATTTACTATGCTAGAGTCCCTTACTTGGCCACCACTCTTCTATTTTGATAGCTTTATCCCTTGAATTATCACTTAATAAAAGAATTTAATCCAACAATTATCTCTTGAAAATAATCTAAAATAAATCTATTATTTATCCATCTATTAGCCGAAATTTTAAGAGAATTTAAACTCTTCCCTTGGGTTCCTTAGTGCCGTCCACTTCCCTGCTCTTTGTAGCAAAAATAAAACTCCTTTATTTGCTCCCCAAGTGACTCGAACCCTGGCCCAAATACACAAGCTTGTGGCATCACCTACCTGGGATTTAAGTGATATCTTCAGGCCACTTTTCCAAGCCTGATGGTGCGTCAAATTCCTCCTATTAATTTTCTTAAGGCCGCCCTGCCTTAGTTTCTTATTTTTAACCTTTAAAACTTGACATTTCTTTACATTTCCAAGTTTCCAAAAATTTTCGTTTCCCTATTTAAACTTGACATTTCCTTACATTTCCAAGTTTCCAGAAATGTTCACTTTCCTTTTTTGAATCATTTCTAAAACATTTCCTTACATTTCCTAGTTTCCAAAAATGTTCACTTTGAACTTAACATTTCCATGCATTTCCAGGTTTCCAAAAATGTTCAAAATACATTCATAACACACAAGACATGCCATTTCGTATACTTAAATCAAAAATGCATAGGCCCATTTTCAAGATGTTACAGTTCTACTCCCTTAAAATAATTTCGTCCTCGAAATTACTTACTAACGAACAGTCGTACTTCCTAGCTCACCACACTACGCTACTGCTGCGCACTCTGATCTTAAGAAACTATCATACTTTCTAGGCACATTCTCTTAGTTTACAATCGAGGTTCCATACACCTTACTAGCCACATAAGAACGAACTGACTTTACAATGAACAAGGCAATTAAGGTATTCCAGAACCACGTCCCCTAGAGCTCATTTCTACGATCGTGCTTTAATCTAATTAAGAAATTTTATGAATTAGCCTTTATTCCACTGATTACCCGCGAAGAAGTTTTATGAAAAGAATTTTAGAAGTGGTTCTTTCATATTCATACATGCATACAGTCTTTACATTCATACATTCATCAATCAATTATGAACTTTCGTTCATTCAGAGAAATGTTGTAGTTTTCATTGTTGCTGTTTTTCCACTACCCAGGGGTATTTTCGTAATTTGCCCTATAGGGGTATTTTCGTAATTTTTTTTCAAAAATAGGGTTCCTTGTGGATTTTTTCAATAAGGGTATTTTGGTAATTTTGCATTGTATTTTTGGAAATTTTGAAATTCCAGGGTTATTTCAGTAAATTTTTACAAATCAGGGTAAATTTGTAAAGTTTAATAATTCAGGGGTATTTCAAAATTTATAAAACTTGAGGGTTATTTTTGAGAATTTTGTTTTCCAAATCAGTAATGTTGCAAAAATTTTGGAAATCAGGGTCATTTTGGTAATTTTGTAAGTTAGGGGCAATTTCGTAAATTTTTCAAGTTGGAGTATTTTAATATTTCGCAGAAGTAGAGTTTTTGGACTTGTTATAAAGTAATGAATTTTTTTTTTTGAATAAGAACTGTGGGTATTTTGGAAATTTCATAAACCAAGGGCATTTTTGTAATTTTACCACCAGGGGTATTTTAGTAATTTTGTAAATCAAGAAATATTTCGAAAAATTTTATGGGATAGCTTGTATAAATCAAAAGGGTAATTTAGTCATTTTAAAACTAGGGTTTCCATAAAAATGTGGCTAATCCCTTTCGGGTTTTAGTTAGGGGTTTAGCCTATGAATAAGTCTTCTTGGTTAGGGTGAACTGAAGCTACGCACTAGGTAGGATTCCTGCGAAGAGAAGGTGAGTCACTAGGACTGCTTAAATACCAGGCTCTTCCGGATCCAATCCTAGACATGCGCACAATCGTTGCCACACCCTAACTCGGCGACTTAGCCATAGGTTTGTTTAATTAAGCATTAAGTCTTATGTAATAGTTAGGGTAAACTAGTCCTAGGGTTCCAAATACTTATCATACTACTCTACGTGCCATTCCAGTTCTATCCTTCTACAATTCATACTATAATTCACACAAAGGTTAGGGGTACTTACCTGGTGGACTTCGGGTCGGAGACTTAGGTGCCATGCCAGAAAACCTGCTTATCTTCAAAAACTCATTTGGGCTCGATTTGAAAACATTTTGGGCCTTAAACCCCAGGCTGAGGGTTTGAAACTGGGCTCTGATACCAAATTGAAACACCCCAAACCCGGCCCACGAGCCTTGACCGGATCTGGTATGTTCCTCGATGTAAACCGGTTCAAAATCCTTTTGTACTTAGGAAAAACTTGTGTGTTTTGAAAGAAAGATTGTTTTGGGTTGGGCTTGAGTTGAAAACGAGTTTATTTTATATTAAAAACCCATTTATTTCAGGTGACAAAATATTTAGAGTTTATTTTAAATTAAATTGACTTAATCTTTAATAATTAAAAATTCCGTAACATAGTAAATAAAAGAAAGAAAAATAAAGTAGTTCAACTATGGCCTTATTACATCAAATAATTCCCAAAAATGAATTAAAGTGCTTAAATAAAATAAAAGTCCAAATAATAAAATTTTCCTTGCTGTGCATGGCCACCTTTAAGCTCCTGCCGACCCGATCCATTACTGATCATCACCTAGAAGAAAAAGTTCCCCAACGGGGTGAGTCAAACAGACTCAATGTGTACACAAACACTAAGTCTTAACATTTCAGGCAGGCATTATCATATCACATACATATTCAAATAACAGGTAAAAATAATGATGCAACCCAAACCCAAACCTAGTTAGCCATCCGCTACACTTCCCCGTACCAACCTGTACACCGTGGGGACTACTAAGTCGACCCTCCTTCCGCTACACTCCATCGAAGGCAGTCACTGCAGTCGACGTGCTCATCGCCCTTATAAAATTCGTGGTCTTAGGTCACCACATTCAGATTTCGTGGTCTTAGGTCACCACATTCAGATTATCGCGGTCTTAGGTCACCGCATTCAGATTTCGTGGTCTTAGGTCACCACATTCAGATATCGTGGTCTTAGGTCACCACATTCACTTCCCCTTTTCATATAACCCGAATGCCCCATATCATACATATCATGCACATCATGCCTTAATTCACATTCTTATCACTTTTTCACATGCTACAAATAACATATATTCATAATCCTAGTAGGAGTAGGAAACGTACCTGAGTACTTTGTACCATTGCATGGTACTTTAGCCATATTTTCACATTCTTAATAACACATTTAATTTAAAACATAGCCATGAACATATTAAAGCTTAGGGTAGGGTACACACCTGATTTGCTTAGCGGTTCACTTAAATTCTGAAAAGCTTGATCTAATGCCTTAGATCTTAAATCTCTACATTTAATCAATCATTTAATACTTAGTAAAGAGCCATTCGGCCATAAATCCAAATCCTAGTAGGATTAGTACACTAAAACTTACCTTGTTGCCGATTGACTTAAGAATCAAGTCCCGAAACTTTGTTGTATTCCTTCTTGTATTCGGCCAAACATTAAATCACATCCCAGGTTAGTTTCGGCTTCTCAAACAATTATGAAATAGATCTAGAAATCAAAATAAGCCTTGGCCGAATGCTATAGACACTTACCTTGTGGATTTTAAATCCCGAAACTCACCGAATAACTAGGGAACACGCGGCCTATGGTGTACCGTCGGGAAAAGAACTTCTCCTTCCTTGTAGTCGACACTTAGTAAATCCCGAAAGATCCTTTGTAGTTTCGGCCAAGAGATACAAATAGCATTAGAATCTTAATCTTGGTCTTGAAGAAAAGGAACATAATGATAATAATAGATCCTTACCCTTACTATAGGAATCAACAATCCTTGCTTGAGCCTTTAACAATATTCGGCTATGGCCTTGATGTGGATTACAATTTCGGCTTCTTGATGAACAGTAGAGGATTTTGGTTTTTCAAAGAAAGAAGAGGAAGATATAAAACTTAGGAAAATTCGGCAAGACTAGGGGGATTCTACTTTCGGCTTTGTGAAGAATTGAAAAGAGAAAGAAGAACAATGACAGAGAGAATTCGGCAGAGAGAAAAAGGAGAAGAAAATAATGCTGAATGGCCTCCCTTTTCCTTTTATAGCCGAATTTACTATGCTAGAGTCCCTTACTTGGCCACCACTCTTCTATTTTGATAGCTTTATCCCTTGAATTATCACTTAATACAAGAATTTAATCCAACAATTATCTCTTGAAAATAATCTAAAATAAATCTATTATTTATCCATTTATTAGCCGAAATTTTAAGAGAATTTAAACTCTTCCCTTGGGTTCCTTAGTGCCGTCCACTTCCCTGCTCTTTGTAGCAAAAATAAAACTCCTTTATTTGCTCCTCAAGTGACTCGAACCCTGGCCCAAATACACAAGCTTGTGGCGTCACCTACCTGGGCCTTAAGTGATATCTTCAGGCCACTTTTCCAAGCCTGATGGTGTGTCAAATTCCTCCTATTAATTTTCTTAAGGCCGCCCTGCCTTAGTTTCCTCTTTTTAACCTTTAAAACTTGACATTTCTTTACATTTCCAAGTTTCCAAAAATTTTCGTTTCCCTCTTTAAACTTGACATTTCCTTACATTTCCAAGTTTCCAGAAATGTTCACTTTCCTCTTTTGAATCATTTCTAAATCATTTCCTTGCATTTCCTAGTTTCCAAAAATGTTCACTTTGAACTTAACATTTCCATACATTTCCAGGTTTCCAAAAATGTTCAAAATACATTCATAACACACAAGACATGCCATTTCGTATACTTAAATCAAAAATGCATAGGCCCATTTTCAGGATGTTACAGTTCTACCCCCTTAAAATAATTTCGTCCTCGAAATTACTTACTAACGAACAGTCGTACTTCCTAGCTCACCACACTACGCTACTGCTGCGCACTCTGATCTTAAGAAACTATCATACTTTCTAGGCACATTCTCTTAGTTTACAATCAAGGTTCCATACACCTTACTAGCCACATAAGAACGAACTGACTTTACAATGAACAAGGCAATTAAGGTATTCCAGAACCACGTCCCCTAGAGCTCATTTCTACGATCGTGCTTTAATCTAATTAAGAAATTTTATGAATTAGCCTTTATTCCACTGATTACCCGCGAAGAAGTTTTATGAAAAGAATTTTAGAAGTGGTTCTTTCGTATTCATACATGCATACAGTCTTTACATTCATACATTCATCAATCAATTATGAACTTTCGTTCATTCAGAGAAATGTTGTAGTTTTCGTTGTTGCTGTTTTTCCACTACCCAGGGGTATTTTCGTAATTTGCCCTATAGGGGTATTTTCGTAATTTTTTTTCAAAAATAGGGTTCCTTGTGGATTTTGTCAATAAGGGTATTTTGGTAATTTTGCATTCCCAGGGTATTTTTGGAAATTTTGAAATTCCAGGGGTATTTCAGTAAATTTTTACAAATTAGGGTAAATTTGTAAAGTTTAATAATTTAGGGGTATTTCAAAATTTATAAAACTTGAGGGTTATTTTTGAGAATTTTGTTTTCCAAATCAGTAATGCTGCAAAAATTTTGGAAATCAGGGTCATTTTGGTAATTTTGTAAGTTAGGGGCAATTTCGTAAATTTTCCAAGTTGGAGTATTTTAATATTTCGCAGAAGTAGAGTTTTTGGACTTGTTATAAAGTAATGAATTTTTTTTTTGAATAAGAACTGTGGGTATTTTGGATATTTCATAAACCAAGGGCATTTTTGTAATTTTACCACCAGGGGTATTTTAGTAATTTTGTAAATTAAGAAATATTTCAGAAAAATTTTATGGGATAGCTTGTATAAATCAAAAGGGTAATTTAGTCATTTTAAAACTAGGGTTTCCATAAAAATGTGGCTAATCCCTTTCGGGTTTTAGTTAGGGGTTTAGCCTATGAATAAGTCTTCTTGGTTAGGGTGAACCGAAGCTACGCACTAGGTAGGATTCCTGCGAAGAGGAGGTGAGTCACTAGGACTGCTTAAATACCAGGCTCTTCTAGATCCAATCCTAGACTTGCGCACAATGGTTGGCACACCCTAACTCGGCGACTTAGCCATAGGTTTGTTTAATTAAGCATTAAGTCTTATGTAATAGTTGGGGTAAACTAGTCCTAGGGTTCCAAATACGTATCATACTACTCTACGTGCCATTCCAGTTCTATCCTTCTACAATTCATACTATAATTCACACAAAGGTTAGGGGTACTTACCTGGTGGACTTCGGGTCGGAGACTTAGGTGCCATGCCAGAAAACCTGCTTATCTTCAAAAACTCATTTGGGCTCGATTTGAAAACGTTTTGGGCCTTAAACCCCAGGCCGAGGGTTTGAAACTGGGCTCTGATACCAAATTGAAACACCCCAAACCCGGCCCACGAGCCTTAACCGGATCTGGTATGTTCCTCGATGTAAACCGGTTCAAAATCCTTTTGTACTTAGGAAAAACTTGTGTGTTTTGAAAGAAAGATTGTTTTGTGTTGGGCTTGAGTTGAAAACGAGTTTATTTTATATTAAAAACCCATTTATTTCAGGTGACAAAATATTTAGAGTTTATTTTAAATTAAATTGACTTAATCTTTAATAATTAAAAATTCTGTAACATAGTAAATAAAAGAAAGAAAAATAAAATAGTTCAACTATGGCCTTATTACATCAAATAATTCCCAAAAATGAATTAAAGTGCTTAAATAAAATAAAAGTCCAAATAATAAAATTTTCCTTGCAGTGCATGGCCACCTTTAAGCTCCTGCCGACCCGGTCCATTACTGATCATCACCTGGAAGAAAAAGTTCCCCAACGGGGTGAGTCAAACAGACTCAATGTGTACACAAACACTAAGTCTTAACATTTCAGGCATGCATTATCATATCACATACATATTCAAATAACAGGTAAAAATAATGATGCAACCCAAACCCAAACCTAGTTAGCCATCCGCTACACTTCCCCGTACCAACCTGTACACCGTGGGGACTACTAAGTCGACCCTCCTTCCGCTACACTCCATCGAAGGCAGTCGCTGCAGTCGACGTGCTCATCGCCCTTATAAAATTCGTGGTCTTAGGTCACCACATTCAGATTTCGTGGTCTTAGGTCACCACATTCAAATTATCGCGGTCTTAGGTCACCGCATTCAGATTTCGTGGTCTTAGGTCACCACATTCAGATATCGTGGTCTTAGGTCACCACATTCACTTCCCCTTTTCATATAACCCGAATGCCCCATATCATACATATCATGCACATCATGCCTTAATTCACATTCTTATCACTTTTTCACATGCTACAAATAACATATATTCATAATCCTAGTAGGAGTAGGAAACGTACCTGAGTACTTTGTACCATTGCATGGTACTTTAGCCATATTTTCACATTCTTAATAACACATTTAATTTAAAACATAGCCATGAACATATTAAAGCTTAGGGTAGGGTACACATCTGATTTCCTTAGCGGTTCACTTAAATTCTGAAAAGCTTGATCTAATGCCTTAGATCTTAAATCTCTACATTTAATCAATCATTTAATACTTAGTAAAGAGCCATTCGGCCATAAATCCAAATCCTAGTAGGATTAGTACACTAAAACTTACCTTGTTGCCGATTGACTTAAGAATCAAGTCCCGAAACTTTGTTGTATTCCTTCTTTTATTCGGCCAAACATTAAATCACATCCCAGGTTAGTTTCGGCTTCTTAAACAATTATGAAATAGATCTAGAAATCAAAATAAGCCTTGGCCGAATGCTATAGACACTTACCTTGTGGATTTTAAATCCCGAAACTCACCGAATAACTAGGGAACACGCGGCCTATGGTGTACCGTCGGGAAAAGAACTTCTCCTTCCTTGTAGTCGACACTTAGTAAATCCCGAAAGATCCTTTGTAGTTTCGGCCAAGAGATACAAATAGCATTAGAATCTTAATCTTTGTCTTGAAGAAAAGGAACATAATGATAATAATAGATCCTTACCCTTACTATAGGAATCAACAATCCTTGCTTGAGCCTTTAACAATATTCGGCTATGGCCTTGATGTGGATTACAATTTCGGCTTCTTGATGAACAGTAGAGGATTTTGGTTTTTCAAAGAAAGAAGAGGAAGATATAAAACTTAGGAAAATTCGGCAAGACTAGGGGGATTCTGCTTTCGGCTTTGTGAAGAATTGAAAAGAGAAAGAAGAACAATGACAGAGAGAATTCGGCAGAGAGAAAAAAGAGAAGAAAATAATGCTGAATGGCCTCCCTTTTCCTTTTATAGCCGAATTTACTATGCTAGAGTCCCTTACTTGGCCACCACTCTTCTATTTTGATAGCTTTATCCCTTGAATTATCACTTAATAAAAGAATTTAATCCAACAATTATCTCTTGAAAATAATCTAAAATAAATCTATTATTTATCCATCTATTAGCCGAAATTTTAAGAGAATTTAAACTCTTCCCTTAGGTTCCTTAGTGCCGTCCACTTCCCTGCTCTTTGTAGCAAAAATAAAACTCCTTTATTTGCTCCCCAAGTGACTCGAACCCTGGCCCAAATACACAAGCTTGTGGCGTCACCTACCTGGGCCTTAAGTGATATCTTCAGGCCACTTTTCCAAGCCTGATAGTGTGTCAAATTCCTCCTATTAATTTTCTTAAGGCCACCCTGCCTTAGTTTCCTCTTTTTAACCTTTAAAACTTGACATTTCTTTACATTTCCAAGTTTCCAAAAATTTTCGTTTCCCTCTTTAAACTTGACATTTCCTTACATTTCCAAGTTTCCAGAAATGTTCACTTTCCTCTTTTGAATCATTTCCTTACATTTCCTAGTTTCCAAAAATGTTCACTTTGAGCTTAACATTTCCATACATTTTCAGGTTTCCAAAAATGTTCAAAATACATTCATAACACACAAGACATGCCATTTCGTATACTTAAATCAAAAATGCATAAGCCCATTTTCAAGATGTTACACAAACCTTCTATAATACCCAGCTAGACCAAGAAAACTCTGAATCTCCGCCACTAATTTAGGTGGTTTCCAATCCAACACTGCTTCAATCTTCCGAGGATCCACCCTAATCCCATCAGCTGACACCACATGACCCAAAAAGGTAACTTCCCTTAGCCAGAACCCGCACTTTCTAAACTTTACGAACAACTACTTCTCCCTCAGAATTTGCAAAACCACTCGAAGATGTGAATCATGCTCCTCCCCGGACTTCGAGTACACTAGAATATCGTCTATAAACACTACGACGAATCGATCCAGATATGGTTGAAAAACTCGATTCATCATGTCCATAAATGCTGCTGGCGCGTTGGTCAATCCAAACAGCATCACCAAGAATTCGTAGTGACCATAGCGAGTACGAAACGCCGTCTTATGAATATCCGCTTCCTTGACCTTAAGCTGGTGATACCCTGACCTCAAACCTATCTTGGAAAAGACTGATGCTCCCTTAAGTTGATCGAACAGGTGGTCTATCCTCGACAACGGATACTTATTCTTAATCGTCAAGTTATTCAGCTGACGGTGATCAATGCACATTCGCACTGATCCGTCCTTATTCTTAACAAAAAGCACGGGTGCTTCCTAAGGCGATACACTAGGCCGGATAAAACCCCGGTCTAACAACTCCTGAATCTGCGCTTTCAGCTCCACTAACTCCTTCGGCGCCATTCTATATGGGGCAATAGACACTGGTGCTGTTCCCAGTAGAAGATCAATACCAAACTCCACCTCGCGATCTGGAGGCAATCCCGGAAGCTCTTTTGGAAACACATCAAAAAATTCTTTCACCGTTCGCACATCCCCCACAACTGATTCCTTGGCCTCCAAAGCACAAACATGAACCATGAATGCCTTACATCCCTTTCTCACCATTCTCTCGGCTTTCAAAACGAATACCACATTGGATAGGTAATTCCTTCTCTCACCTATCACCACCACCTCTACACCCTCTATGGTTCTTAACACCATACGCTTGGCTGCACAATCCAGATTTGCTTGATACCTCACCAACCAATCCATTCCTAAGATCAAATCGAACTCCCTAAATGGTAGTTCCATCAGATCAGCCCGAAAAGCTACCCCTTGAACTTCTAGAGTTACATCCTTATACAGTTTGTTCACTACCACAGTTTGTCCTAGCGGGCTAACTACAGTCATCTCCCTAGAAAAAGTCTCATAGTCTAAGTTCAAAGTTCCCGCTATAGCACTAGCAACATAAGAGTGTGTCGAACCAATATCAATCAAGGCAGTACAAGGCAAACCATAAATTAGAAACGTACCGGTTATGACGTCCGGTGCGTTGCCCTCCTCTCGACGCCTAGCCACATAGACCAACCCTGGCTGCCTTGCATCTGTATTGCTAACACCCCTACCAGGTGCTCCACGACCCCGACCGAACCCATTTCCTCCTCTGATTGGACCACGACCCCTCGGCAATGGTTGACCACCCCTCCTCTGATCAGAACCTCGTCCAGCTGGCTATGCCTGATCCACCTGTGGACAGTCTTTCACCATATGATCCATAGATCAGCACCTGAAACATCCACCGGTCCTCCATCTGCACTTTCCAAAATGTACCTTCCCGCACAAGGGACATGATCGATTCTGACCCCCTTGTAGCAGATGTCTGAACACGAGTTGGCCCATCAAACCTAGGCCTTTTCTAAAAACCCCCAGACGATCCCGACGGCCCAAAACTTCTCTTATTCTTACTCCGATCCTTATCTTTATTCTGCTTCTCGGTCCGCTTTACCTCCTCGGCTATTTTAACTTTCTCAACCAGAATGGCAAAGTCTCTTTCCCACTGCGGTGCTATCAATACTCTTAACTCATCCCGCAGTCTATATTCGAACCGTACGCAACGCTCATAGTTAGTCGCCACAATACCTCGAGCGTAACGGCTCAAGCGCAAAAATTTTGCCTCATATTCAGACACAAATTTGCTCCCCTAAACCAAATTCAAAAATGCCTTCCTCTGGGCATCCACATAGCTGGCCCCGACGTACTTTCCCTGAAATGACACTTTAAAGAAATCCCAGTCAATTCGGTCTGCTGGAATACCCTCCTTCACCGTAAGCCACCACTGATAGGCCTCGTCTCGAAGAAGAGATACCACCCCTTTCAACTTCTCCTCCACCATGAAGTCAAGATCATCCATTTTGCGCTCACTTGCCTCTAACCAATACTCAGCTATATTAGGGGCTACGCCAGAAACGCCCCTAAATATTTCCGCTCCATTAGCTCAAAGTCGTTCAGACACAGATTTTCGAGCCCCGATACCCAATCCTGCTCCAGCAACTCTCTCCAAAACCCGTAGCATCGCCTGAGACACCGCATCGTCTCCACCCATTTGGTCCTGATACTCTACTTCTGCAGCTGGCAGTAGTGGCATTTCGTTCCCTGACCCATGACCAGACCATACTGGTTCTGACACCGCCATCCTGCCTCTACCGATTAACAGTGGCCTTATTACAATGTGAAAACAACCAGTTATTAAAAATAAGTAAAGTTCTTTACTGAAATGAAATAAAACCATGCATGGCCACCTCGTGCTCCTCTCCAGCCCGGTCCATTACACTATGTGCTACCTGAAAAAAAATGTTAAACAACGGGGTGAGTCATAAGACTCAGTGTGCAACACTCATGCACCATCGATTTGGGCCTTAGCCCTACAGAACAGAATAGTAATTAATGCATATACAGAAAATAATGCAGAACCCAACCCAACCTAGATTTCCATCCGCTACACACCACCCGTACCTGCCAATTACACCAATAGGGATTTCTACAATCAACCCTCACCGCTACACACCATCGATGGCAGTCATGCTGCAGTTAGCTGCTCATCGTCAGAATCGTGACATAGTCACCAGAACATATCGTGGCAGAGCCACTACATGAGATTGTGGCAAAGCCACCAGAACGCTTCCCCTTTAATACCATATTCCCAACCCCATGCAAGCATAAATTACGGATGTATGGATGTGATAGGTTACAGCATGCATGTACAAAATACTCATAACATGGATCCAAAAAACCATTTCATTATAACCACTTACTTGATCAGAACAGAAGCCACTAACCTGATGTTTCGCATATACCCTCCATGGGTATCGCAATAACTATACCGAGTTCCCAGTATTTAACAGAACCTACTAACATATTAACGCAGCATTATAGATGGTGTAAGAAGTTACACACCTGATTACTCGTAACACAATACTTTCTACGTCGACATTATCGCTGATAGGCACTACCGCTATCTGCCTACTATTCTGCTCAGAAGCTGGCCGACACCCAGGTGGCCAATCACGAACAGCAGACACAGCCCTCTTCTTGAACTTAGGAATCGAACCTGAAGGTTTGCTTCCCTCTCCCACTTGTATGTTTCTTGCATCCATTAAAAGCCTCGTCAAAACTCACTACGAGAGATATGATTTTGAATATCCACCCAACTAGGTTAAGACAACAGATAGACAATAAATCAATTAATAGAACCACTAGAAGGAATCTTCTTACCTAAATCGATTGAATCCCGGAGTTAGCAGACTTAGGTTAACACGTTGATCGCACCTATACAAGTACCCGATGAGATTCGACTAAAGGAGAGTGGGTTAAAGGAAGTGGCCTTTCGGCCAAACAGGGAACGTGAGCCCCCCTCTCACCATTCGGCCAAACATATTAACATCATCTACTTACCTTCGACTCTCTTTAGGGTTCGGCACAAGCAGTCACAGTAGTGAAGATTCGGCTTGAAGATGGCACTCTAAAAGAATAGACAACCGAAATGATCAGGGATTCAGCTTTTAAGAGGGGAAAAATGAAACAACTTAACAGGGTTTTAAGAGAAGATTCGACCAAGAGGGGAAAAGAAAAAGAAATAGGAAACAATAAAGAACTTACCAGAATATGAAATGAGAACTCGACTATGGTGAATACTTCGGGAAGAGAAAACAAATGGGATGATGCTGAGACCTAGAGATTTCGGCTAAGAGGAAAATGAAGGTGTAGTTTCGTCTTTTAATGAATAGAAGAAGAACAAAAACAAGACAATGAAGATCAAGTAGATTCGGCTAGAAAGGAGTTTCAAAAAGGAAAAAGAAAATGAAAAGGGAGGGAGAAGTGGTGATTTCGGCTTTTGAGAGTGAGAAGAAAAGAAAAATGAAAGAAATGTGCAACCTTGTCTTCTAGTTTCGGCTATAGGTCAAAAGAAGGAAAGAGTGGAAAATGTTTAGATGATTTTCAGCAAAAGAGAGGATGAGAGGAAAAACTAAAAATAAAATGTGAAGCACACACCTTAATGCCGAAAAAGAAAATAAACCACTACACACTAGCAACCTGATCACCAAATTTCGGCACCCTCACCCAATGCCAAAACTGAATGCTCCTCTCCTCTCAAACTCCTCAGAAAAATTCGGCTAACACTCCCCTAGCCATCAAACACTATGTCGTCCCTACAATACCTCGTTGCTTTCCTCTCCTCCACCCATTCAAACAAATTTGAATGTTTCAAACTCCTAGAATTTCTCTCCTCCACTCATTTAAAATATTTGACCAAGTCTTACCTCCCTCCTCCAGAGTTTGATTGTCATCCAACCACCTCCCTTGCCTGAGCCAAAAATAATACTCCTTTGCTGCTTAGTGATTCGAACTTTCACCCTCTCAACTCCTTGTGACGCCATCTCCTTGCCTGCTAAGTGGCGTCTCCTTGCCACTCTTCCACTGCACTTTTTTGTGTCACTAAACGCGAACTAAAATCCCTTAAATCCTACCCCTATTCGGCTATCCCCCAAAACTAAAATTTCACCAAGGCTTCGGCTTAACCCCGAGCCTTTCCGAGGCCCCCAAACACAACCAAACAACAAGCATAACACATCAATACGCAGAAAACATAAAAGATGCCAAGCCCCTAAATCTCGGATGTTACATGGTATTTTGGGAAACTCATGCCAAAATATTTTGGAAAAAAATGATTTTCTTCAAAGAAATTAAATCCGAGACTCCGATGCCATTCCAAAATTAGTTACTATTAATTTTTGGAAACTACAGTTAAACTATAGATTGTATACTGTAACTAAAATCATAGATAAACTTTAGATAGAAAGACATCTAACTAGTTACTATACTTTTGAATTATAGAAATATATTCTAGACTTCAAATCTCTGGGAAATTATTATGAAAACTCAAAGTGCACGTGGTAAAGGTAGGTTGCGTAAGGTCTATAACCCTTTAGACCCAGCCTAGAAGTTATGATCATATCTCGAACATCACATTCGCCATGACAATTGCGTAGAAAAAATATTTAGAAAATTTGTTTTTAAAATTTCTTTGACAAATCATTGTTAATACCCGTTTAAAGTAAAATTGAATTTAGTTGGTATCTTTTCTTTGGTAAAACTTAAGCATTTTGATTTTTTCTTGAAAACGTCATAATTTATCTAAGACATCGTAGCAGACAAAAATAAAAAATTTCATTATTTATTTTGGAAACATAAATTAATCATACAACTCGTAAAAAATAGTAGTCTCGTAAATAGATGTGTGGAATTTTAAAAACATAATAAAGTTTTGAAAATCATCCTTATTAAGTTTAAGTTTCATCATAATTATGAAAATCCATCTTAAATTATCATTATCTCAAACCATTTAACCATAGCTTTTAAATCCAAATCATGCAGAAAAATTCTCAAATCAAATCTGAGTCTCAAAACCAAAAACTAAACCAAAGTCCCAAAACTAAAGTCCATAATAAATAACCGCGACCCAAAATATCAATTTCCAATAATAGTAGAGTTAACTGAAAAATGACCGAGAGCGTTTCTGTAGCCGAGCCCATCCTAACCTCGATTTTCTAAAAATCATAATTTAAAAAAGGAGTGAGCTTTAAAAAGCAAAGTGTGTGTCTCCAATAATAATAATTACATAATAACTCATATCAACATTAATTTCAAATAGATCAAAACATATTCAATAACAAATCAGATATGGCAAAATGTGGTATGACGATGTCAATGCAACGCTTTTTAAAAAATAGTGCAGATTTTGAAAAAAGAACCTATCCAACCCCGCTACACACCAATAAGAGTTCCCCATTCATCCATCCAACATCACACCGATAAATGTGAATTAGCCACTAGATATTTGTAGATTTACTGCCAGATACAGAATAACGTGGACATGCCACCAGAAAATGTAGATTTACTGCCAAATACTTCCTCCGTACATTTTTCCCACCCCACGCATGTGTTATGGCAACAGAACACATTTTTCAGTAGCATGCTTTACATGCAAATTAGATTATAAGAATATGGCAGGCTTAACATGCGAATTAGATCTCATATTTTTATACATAATTTCACAATGGCCTGTTTCATCATGCAAACTAGAATATCATAGTAGGGTATGCTCAACATGCAAATCCATAGATCAGATTTGGTAACAAATATTATTTTCATATAAATCAGAATATTATTTTTCTATGAGCCATAAATTACATGACATGAGCAATGGAAATCACATATAAAAATATATCACAGAATCATCTAATAAACCAATCACATATCAGATATCAAAGTTTCAGGATTTTACTTACTTGATATCCTCGTTTATCAATTTTTATCGATCTTTATGTATACACTTGTATTCACACATACTTTTATTTCAAGAATCATATAATAAAAAATAATGCATTTAAAATATCACTTTTATTTATTATGTGATCAATATTATTAACTATTAACAAGAATAGGTCCCCACACCTTAGATCCAATTGAATAGATCTCGATTCCATTTCGAAAGGGATGAGTTTGATTTCTTGAGTCACTAAGTTTAATCAAATATATATGTTAGTACCGATATAATGAATAAATAATAGTCCCTTAATAAAATTAACACTGATTCGGCACTTTTTAGCAAAAAGGTCGTCAACTATCACCCTTTCTACAATTGATGCGTGAATTCTAGGATTTTGTAATACCCTTCAATAATGTGTGAAATCGAATAGTTAGAACCTTGCTAAATAAAAAAAATATATATTACGAAAATGGAACGAGAACAATATTCCTTCATACTTACGATTAAACAGAGAGTAAAAGGCTCGACAATAAAATCCCGAAAAACCAATCAAAGAGGAGGATTAGGCACTATAAATGAAAAATAGAATAGTTTAGAGATAAAAACAATATGAAAGATGATCTTTAACATTTAAAAATCAAATGCAAGAGTTTGCGAGAGGTTTTTTGGAAAGAGGAGAAGAAAATAAGAAAAAATGAGAAAAACCAGCAATGGCTGATGGCAACGACACGGGGGTGGTGCGACGATGGTGATGGTGGAGGTTAGGTGGTGGTACGTCTATCCTGTGTGGTGGAAAAGGGGGACAAGATTAGAGGAGAATTGGCTTCAAATTTGGTGAAAAATGAAGAAAAAAAAAGCCGAAAACCAGTTGAGAAAGGGTGGTGGATGGTAAGAGAGAAGAGGAGAGGAAAAATGGGAGTATCAAAATTAAAAATAGGGTTATGAGAGTGCTAGGGCCAACGATGAGTAGTCAAAAGCTTACTTTGGGTAAGTTTGGGTAAGTTTGGATCGTGAGGAAAAGTACGAGTGAAAAATGGGTTTTGGAAGGAAAGTTTGACTCAAACAAAAGGAAAGAGAATCTCCCCCTTTATAAAAAGACTTGGACAGCAAGGGGGATTATTGACCTTCTAGAATGGTCAACAATTGCGGCTAGGATGGAAAAAATAAATAAAATGGAGTGTAGGGGGATTCGAATATGGGACCTCTAGAATTTACTTAACACCCTTAACCACTTGACTACTTATTACCTTATGATATAAACTTACGAAAGTTAATAAATTAAATTTAGGGCCTGACAACTCTACCCCCTTAAAATAAATTTTATCCTAAAAATTTACCTAATCCAAACAATTGAGGGTACCAGCGACTCATAATCTCTTCGGGTTCCCAAGTGGCTTCGCTAACACCGTGATTCCGCCACAAGACTTTCACTAGAGGAATTTGCTTCCATCTCAAATTCTTGACCTCGCGATCCAAAATCTGTACTGGGTCTTCCATATAAGTTAAACCAGGTCTCACCTCGACCTCTTCTATTGAAATCACGTGAGATGGACCAAAACGATATCTCCTCAACATAGAACTATGGAATACATCATGTATGTGATCCAATTTTGTAGGTAACTCTAACAGATAAGCCACTGGTCCAACCCTCTTAAGAACTCTACATGGCCCAATGAATCTTCGACTCAGCTTTCGTTTACATCCAAATATCAAGACTTTCCTCCATGATGAAACCTTTAGGAAGACTTCATCCCCAACACTGAACTCAATACCCCTTTGCCTTAGGTTGGCGTAAGACTTTTGTCGATTAGATGCTGCTCCCAATCAATACTGAATCCGCTTCACCACATTCTCAGTTTCGTGCACCAAATCTGGACCCAACACCTTATTTTCCCCCAATTCAATCAACATAAAGGTGTACAACATTTTTGACCATATAGTGCTTCATAAGGAGCCATCTGGATGCTGGACTGAAAACTGTTATTGTGCGCAAACTCAACCAATGGAAAATGTTCCTCGCAATTGATATTGAAGCCTATCACACAACCCCTCAACATATCCTATAAAATCTATACAACCTACTTAGATTGCCCATCAGATTGCGGATGGAAAGTCGTACTAAAATTCAATTGCGTCCCCAAAGCCTCATGCAACTTTTTCCAAGATCGAGATGTGAATTGATGGTCCCAATAAAAGATAATAGACAACAGTACACCATGAAGCCTCACAATCTCTGAAATATAGAACCTTTCTAATATATACAGAGAGTAATCAGTACGAACAAGCAGAAAATGGGCGGATTTGGTCAGACGATCCATTATAACCCAAAATGAATCTTTCTTAGTAGGGCGTCAAAGGTAACCCACTAACAAAGTCCATGGTTATGCGCTCCTATTTCTATTGAAGGATCTGTATAGGCTGTAAAAAACCCGAAGGAAATTGGTTCTCAACCTTAACCTGCTGACACGTTAAACACTTACTCACAAATTCAGTGACTTCTGCTTATGCCCTAGCCACCAATACAAGTCGATCAAGTCTCAGGACATCTTATTCCCTCCAGAATGCATAACGTATGGGCTATTATGCACTTCCTGAAGTATAGACTTCCTCAACTCTCGATCATCGAGCATACAATACCTCCCATAGAAACATAGAACTCCCAAAAAATTAAGGCTAAAGTCGGTAGTCATACATTCATCAACTTGTCTAAAATGAGCTGCGAGAGACTCATCAGTAGATTACTCCGATTGAATCTTATCCACTAAGGTAGGCCTTACTTGTACTTTCGTAAGTATACCCCCATCATTAGTCAGACTTAGCTTTGCGAACATCTCCTTCAAATTGGTCATTGACTTCCTACTGAGCACATCAGCAACCATATTCACCTTATCTGGATGGTACTCAATGATACAATCGTAGTCTTTCAGCAGTTCAATCTACCTCTTTTGTCTCAAGTTCAACTCTTTTTGGGTGAGGTAATACTTTAGACTTTTGTGATCAGTTTAGATGGTACACTTCTCACCATAGAGATAATGTCTCCAAATATTGAGGGCAAATACGACAACAGTAAGTTCAAGTTCATGAGTTAGATAATTATGTTCATGTGGTTTAAGTTGTCTTAAGGCGTTGGCCACAACCTTACATTCTTGCATTAAAACACATCCAAGATCGGTATGAGACGCATCACTGTACACTGCATAATCCTTCCTAGACACTGGACGAATCAGAACAGGCGCTTGGGTCAGTGCGGATTTAAGTTAATCAAAACTCTCTTGCTATTCTTCAATCCACTTAAAAGGGGCATTTTTCCTCAATAGCTTAGTCAACGGAGCTGTGATCAAGGAAAACCCTTCCACAAACCTTTTATAATAATTAGCCAAACCTAAGAAACTTTGAATCTCAATCACATTCTTAGGTTTTTTCCAGTCTAGGATTGCCTCTATTTTCTTCAGATCGACACAGATACCCTTAGCCGATACCACATGTCCCAGAAACATGACTTTGTGGAGCCAAAACTCATACATACTAAACTTAGCATACAATTACTTCTCGCGAAGAATTTGCAGAACCACCCTTAAATGCTCATCATGCTCCTCTTCGGACTTGGAATATATCAATATGTCATCGATAAAAACCACAATAAATTGGTTGAGATAGGGCTGAAAACTTGATTCATAAGGTCCATAAAAGCAGCTGGAGCGTTCATGAGATAAAAGGGTATTATAAGGAACCCATAGTGACCATACCGAGTCCTAAAAGCGGTCTTAGGAACGTCTTTCTCTTTAACCTTCAACTGATAATAATCGGACCTCAAGTCAATTTTGGAGAATAGTTTTGCACCCTTAAACTGATCAAATAGGTCATCAATGGTAAGGAGGATCGGTTCTTTATAGTCAACTTGTTCAGTTGTCGATAATCGATGCATAACCTCATGAACCCATCTTTCTTCTTAGCGAACAAAACTGGAGCTCCCTATGGCGACACACGTGGTCTAATAAACCCTCTACCTAGAAGTTCTTGCAACTGTGCTTAAGCTCTACTAACTCGTTGCGTGTCATACGATAATGAGTGATGGACACCAGAGCTGTTCCTGGTAATAAGTCGATGTCAAACTCTACCTCACACTCTGGAGGTAATCCTAGTAACTCCTTTGGAAAGATACCGGGATAGTCCCTCACAGTACGAATGCTCTCAACAGATGACCCACTAACACTTGTATCCAAAATATACACCAAGTATGCTTCCTATCCTTTTCGTACCAATTTTTTAGCCACTAGATCGGAGATCACATTGGATAAGTAATTCTATGCTCTCCAACCATCACTATCTCCTTACCACCTAAAGTCTTCAAAATGACCCTTTTAATAGTGAATCCAATACGACTTGATGCTCTACCAACCAGTCCATCCCCAGAATGAGATCAAATTTTTCGAAAGGTAAATCCATCAAATTAGCCAAAAATACTTCTCCTTGGATCTCTAACGGGCACCGCTTATAAACTTTGTTAACAGAAATAGATTGTCCTAAAGGGCTAAAGACAATCACACTTCTTATAGTATCCTCTACCTTAATACCTAGTTTATCAGTCATTTCACACGATACATACGAATTAGTTGACCCAATATCAGTTAGAGCAAAATATGGTACGGTGTTAACAGTAAAGGTACCTGCTATGACGTCAACAACGTCACAGCGCCTAGCTACGTACACCAGTATCGGTTGTCTAGCATAAACTCAATTACCATATTGACCTTGGGCTCTCTATCTCTACCCACCATTGCCGTCCCTATTCAGACCTTGGCTTCTTGGAGGTTGCTGTCTAACTCTCAGGTCCTGAGCACGATTCTAATCCGGTGCTGCCATCTACTAGTTATGAAGTGGAAAATCTTTGATCTTGTGCTTCAAAGATCCACATCTTAAGGATACGCCCAAACTCCTCCAACAATCTCCAAGATGCCTTTTATCACAAGTGGCACAATATGGGGCTCTCCTACCATCAACAGCAGCAACAAGATTTTACCTAGGTCGAATGTCTCGGGCTCGCTTATTAAGTTATGAGCCTGAATAGGGGGACCGACATCTCTCTTGAAGGGATTCTAGGTCTACCCTTCAATTCACGTTCCAAACGCTTCACTTCCTCCACAATCTTGGTTTCATCCACTAACGCTTCGGAAACCCTTTCTTGCAGAGGAGCCACTTGCATCATCAACTCATACCTCAGCCACTTCTCAAATCTGAAACACTTGTCTTGCTTAGCTGCGACCATCCCTTGAGCGTAGCAATTTAATCGCAGAAACTCGACCTCATATTTAGCCACAGATCTATCCTTTTGTTTGAGCTCAATGAATTCCAGTCGACGGACCTCAACATATTGCTTCCACACATACTTGTTCTGGAAAGCCTCAAGAAAATATTCCCAAGTCAATCTATTAGCTTAGGTACCTCTCACAACGACTTGCCACCAGCTGTATGCCTCATCCATCAACAGCGAAACTGTTCCCCTCAGTTTTTGCTCTTGGGTACACTCTATGTCGTCTAAAATTCTCTCCGAAGCCTCAAGCCAGTATTCAGCCACTGTGGGGGTCGTCCCAGCAACGCCCTTAAATAACTCAACTTGGTTAGTATAGAGCCTTTCAACAATGGTCCTGCGATTTCCAGATCCATTTTGGGCCCCAGCGACACGCTATAGCACCCTAAGCATGTCCTGTGACGCAACATCGCCAGCAGGCTCCTGATGATCTTCCATAGTGCAAGTATTCTTGACCTGATCAGCCACAAGTTCAAGTTTAGTCACGAGTTCACCTGAGCGCACTCGCAATGCAGACGAATCTACTTGGGTTCCTAGACCCCTCTCTTCATGAGCTATCATTCCTCTATTACACACACCTTGTGAACTCATCTTTATTAATCGAAGTCTAAAATTTTATGCAGTTTTATCTGAAAATTAGAAACGAGTTTTATTTATCAATTCAAAATGTTTCAGTTCTTAAAGTTTTGTTTCTAAGTATCCGTATCTGTAGTTTTCAGAATCTATAGTTTCACAGTATGTCTTTCAAAGCCTATAGTTTTCACAATATAGTTTTTAGAATCTAAAGTATACTACAGTCTCGTATCAAAATTTAGTAGAGAAGAAGTACTTATTTGGGCCAGCTACGGAGTCTCGGTATTTTTTAGAACAAAATCAAATATGAAATTTTAACTAAGTATGGATGTTTCCCTAAAATACCATTTTTTGCATTCATTTCAAATTTTTTGCCACAGTCCAAGTGTTTGAACTGGACTCTGATACCATTAAATAGAAGCCCTTAAACCCAACCTAGACGTTATAGCCATATCTTGAAGGTCACATTCGCCATGGCAATTGCGCAGAAAAAATGTTTAGAAAATTTCTCTTTAAAATTTATTTGACAAATCATTGTTAATACCTGTTTCAAGTAAAATCAAATTTAGTTGGTCCCTTTTCTTTGGTAAAACTTTAGTATTATGATTATTTATTAAAAACGTCATAATTTATTTAAGACATCGTAGCAGACAAAAATAAAAGAATTATTATTTATTTAAAAAACATAATCATACAACTCGTAAAAAATAGTAGTCTAAATAGATGAGTCAAATTTTAAAAACATAATATTAAGTTTTGAAAATCATCTTTATTGAGTTTAAGTTTTGTCATAATTATGAAAGTCCATTGTAAATTATTATTTTCTCAAACCATTTAAATGATAGCTTTTAAATCCAAATCATGCAGAAAAATTCCTAAATCAAATCCGAGTCTGAACACCAAAAACCAAACCAAAGTCCCAAAACTAAAGTCCATAGTAAATAAACACACCCCAAAATATCAATTGCCAAAAATAGTTGAGTTAACTGAAAAATGACTGAGAGCGCTTCCATAGCCGAGCCCATCCTAACCTCGATTTTTTGAAAATCATAATTTAAAAAGGGAGTGAGCTTTAAAAAGCACACTGTGTGTCTCCAATAATAATAATTACATAATAACTCATATCAACATTAATTTCAAATAGATCATAACATATTCAATAACAGAATCATATATCGAAAAATGTGATATGACGAAGTCAATGCAACAATTTTTATAAAATAGTGCAGATTTTGAAAAAAGAACCTACCCAACTCCACTACACACCAATAAGAGTTCCCCAGAACTCATCCATCCAACATCACACTAATAAATGTGAATTAGCCACTAGATAGTGCAGAATGCTGCAAGAAACAAATTAGTGTGGTCGAACCACCAAATATTTGCAGATTTACTGCCAGATACAGAATAATGTGGACATGCCACCAGAAAATGTAGATTTACTGCCAGATACTTACTCCGTACATTTTTCCGCCCCATTCATGTGTTATGGCAACAGAACACATTTTTCAGTAGCATGCTTTACATACGAATTAGATTATAAGAATATGGCAGGCTTAACATGCGAATTAGATCTCATATTTTTATACATAATTTCACAACGGCATGTTTTATCATGCAAATTAGAATATCATAGTAGGGTATGCTCAACATGGAAATCCATAGATCAGATTTGGTAACAAATATTATTTTCATATAAATCAGAATATCATTTTTTTATGAGCCATAAATCACATGACATGAGTAACAGAAATCACATATTAACATATATCACAGAATCATCTAATAAACCAATCACATCACAAATATCAAAGTTTCGGGATTTTACTTACTTGATATCCTCGTTTATCGATTTTTATTGATCTCTATGTATACACTTGTATTCACACATACTTTTACTTCAAGAATCATATAATAAAAAATAATACATTTAAAATATCACTTTTTATTTATTATGTGATCAATATTATTAACTATTAACAAAAATAGGTCCCCACACCTTAGATCCGATTGAATAGATCTCGATTCCATTTCGAAAGGGATGAGTCTAATTTCTTGAGTCACTAAGTTTAATCAAATATACATGTTAGTACTGATATAATGAATAAACAATAGTCCCTTAATAAAAATAACACTGATTCAGCACTTTTTACGCAAAAAGGCCGTCAACTATCACCCTTTCTATAGTTGATGCGTGAATTCTAGGAATTTTTTAATACTCTTCAATAATGTGTGAAATCGAATAGTTAGAACCTTGCTAAATCAAAAATAATATTTTGAAAGTGTAACGAGAACAATATCCTTTCATACTTACAATTAAACAGATAGTAAAAGGCTAGACAATAAAATCTCGAAAAACCAATCAAAGAGGGGGATTAGGCACTATAAACAAAAAATAGAAGAGTTTAGAGATAAAAAAAACAATACGAAAGATGATCTTTAACATTTAAAAATTAGATTCAAGAGTTTACGAGAGGATTTTTGGAAAGAGGAGAAGAAAATAAGAAAAAATGAGAAAAATCGGCAATGGCCGACGGTGACGACACGGGGGTGGTGCGACGACGATGATGGTGGAGGTTAGGTTGTGGTACGACTGTCATGTGTGGTGGAAAAGGGGACAAGATTAGAGGAGAATTGGCTTCAAAGTTGGTGAAAATGAAGAAAAAAAGCCAAAAACTAGTTGAGAAAGGGTGGTGGATGGTAAGAGATGGGAGGAGAGGAAAAATGGGAGTATCAAAATGAAAAATAGGGTTATGAGAGTGCTAGGGCCAACCATGAGTAGTCAAAAGCTTACTTTGGGTAAGTTTGGGGACAAAGGGAGTGAAACGTGGATTGTGAGGAAAAGTAGGAGTGAAAAGGGGTTTTGGAAGGAAAGTTTGACTCAGACAAAAGGAAGGAGAATCTCCCCCTTTATGAAAAGACTTGGACAGCAAAGGGGGTTATTGACCTTCTAGAATGATCAACAATTGCGGCTAGGATGGCAAAGATAAATAAAATGGAGTGTAGGGGGATTCAAATATGGGACCTCTAGAATTTACTTAACACCACTAACCATTTGACCTCTAATTACCTTGTCATACAAACTTGCAAAAGTTAATAAATAAAATTTAGGGCCTGACAGGGTCGCTCCTGTTGAGCCACCTTCTACTCAAGATGAAACCTCAATTCTTAGGGCAAATTATGTAGAGGATTCATCTATTATTGGTGGCGAATGGTATGACAATGGTGACGATTCACCGCAATTGATGCTGAGGGTTCTTTAGACGGTTGTTGGAGCCCAAACTGGATTTGGGAGCCACGGATCTGTTACTGACAGGCTCCATTCTAATGGGGTTGAATTATTCAGGGGTGTTGTTTGAATGACCCCTACTATGGCAGAATACTGGATAAAGTCCACTGAGAGGATTCTAGAGGATTTGGACTGTACTCTAGAACAGTAATTAAATAGTATTGTGTCCTTACTAAGGAATTAGGCCTACCGTTGGTGGCAGTCTGTGGTGAGAGGTACACAGGCTGAAAGATTAACCTGGGAGTATTTTCAAGGGGCCTTCCAGAAAAAGAATGTGCACACAAGGTATGTTAAGGCCCACAGACTCGAGTTCATCGAGTTAAAATAGGGGATATGAACGTGCATGAATATGAGGCTAAATTTTTTAGGCTCAGCTGCTATGCTGAGGATATGGTTGCTATTGAGCAAGATAAATTTGTGAGGTTCGAAAATCGACTATGCTATGACCTCAAAATTTAGGTTGCTCCACACCAAGAAAGAGTGTTTGAAACTCTTGTGGAGAAAACTACGATTGTGGAGGAAATCAAGCATTTGGAACGAAAAAAATGGGAGAAAAGTAAGGACCCAATTAAGAGAGATTCTGGTCCCACTAATTCGAATTCCCATCCTTCTAAACGACCCAAAGAGGCTAGATCATAACAAGGGGTTGCAGTAGTTGGTTCTGGGGGTAGGACTCTAACATGTACGTATTGTGATAAGTGCCATTTGAGCGAGTATTGGAAGAATTGAGGTACTTGTCTGAAATATGGTTCAGCTAAGAATAGAATAAAAGATTGTCTTCGTCGAATTGATCAGATGCAAGCTCTGGCTCACAATCAAGCCTAGAATCAAAGAACAGGTCAGTTACCTCCGAGGGGTCAAGGTTAAAATAGGGCTGTGAATAATGTTGTGACTGGTAATTAGGGCCAGCGAGCACTGGAACAGGATGCGAATCAAATCAAAGCTAGACAACCTACTTTCGTTTACGCTGTTAGGGGCTGTGAAGGTAGAGACGCGTCTAACATTATAGCAGGTACTTTTACCATCCATTATTGATACAAGCACACCCGGGACACCAACGGTTTTCAAATTTATGGATCTCATGTGCATCTTCATGCATTTCCAAATTGAGCCGGATTAGTCTGTTTGGGCTCGATTTGAGCTCACTTGAGCTCGCTCCAGCTCATTGAGCTGATTGCCTAAATTTAATGCTTTAAATAAATTTAAGTCTTTAAATTGTTGGAAATTAAATTGCTGAATTTAATTAAATAAATTGAACATCTTAATTTATTTAATTTTCTACAGCAAATTAATTTATCTAAATATTCTAGTTAGTTTCTAAATTAATTTGTCTTGGTCTAAATATTAAATTTAGTTTTGCATTTAATTTGTTTTAGTCTAATTTAATTTAATTGATGTTTTAGGAGCTGAATTTTAATCTTTAATTTGAGCATAGGCAACCAATTGGAAGCATCTTGGACAAGCAATTTGGACGGCACACTCAATTGGATGAAAGGATGATGCATGATGGGATAGCCAAGCACTAATGGGAATTGAAAGTGTGGTGGAAGGCCAATTAAACATGCGGCAACACTTGGAAGATTTGGGGTTTTAACTTGAATCAAATTAAATTGTATGAACATGGACGACATGGGGCAAGGAAGCTTTGGTGTTTAAATAATTGGCCACATGGTGAGGAACATTATGGCCATGATGAAAAAAAATAATGAAGCATATGGGAGCCTTGGTTTTTAATTGAAATAAACAAAAGGGAGACAAATGGGAATGTTGGACGACAATGGGGGTTAAAGGTGAATAAAATAATCAAACCTTATGGCCACATTATGGAACTAATGTTGAATATTAATGGAGGTCTGAGTGGACGCATGGGAGCATGAGAATATTATGGGTGAAATGGAAAGATGACCATGAGGAATTAAAATAATGAAACCATGTGCCTACAAAGAGATAAATAAAATAATTAAGACCAAGTGCTATTTGAAGGCCATGAAATATTATGGGTTGAATAAAATAAAATAAAAACAAATTGGGTGTATGAAAGCCATGTTTGGACGGCCATGGAATATTATGGGGGACTTTTAAATAGGCCAAACATGATAAGGTGGATGGCCTGACATAGATTAAACAATGGTGGTGACAGCAATGCTTTACTTTTTTTTTTTGTGAAGAATTTAAAGTTCTATAAATAGATGTTTCTTTTCAGTTGTAAAAAAAAAAATTGAGATTTTAATGAAATTTTATGAACGTTGTTCATTTGAGCGAGTTTATCTCCTCTTTATCTTTCTTACGAGTTTCGATTCTGACTTATCAAGCTTTGCTTGTGGCGTCAATCGTGTCTCATCCATCAAATTATACCAACGGTTCTTATCTTTTTAGATAACGGGTCTTGGTCCATATCGATTACCATTTTCCACCTTAAACATTATAGAACCCGGGGTGACACTCTCATAGTGTTGAATCGATTCTTCTTGTTTAATTACGTTTATCCATCTCCATCAAAATTATCCTTTACCTATTTTTTTTTATTTTATCCATTTTTATTTCTTTTCATTAAACCGAACCATTTCTTATTTTTATTCACTAAAAGCTTCCGCAAATTCATCTATATTTTTTTGATTATTTTTCCGAAGGCTTGATTCCTCCTCGTGGACAATTGGGCAACCTGCATACGTGACGACTCATCCCGAGCCGGCCCGTATCAATTATGTTCCGTATTTTGCCTTGATACATATAGGATCTACCCATTCATATCTTGCTTGTGCTATGACTGATAAACTAGGTATTGGGGTAGAGAAAACTACTAATGGTGTTATTGTAGTTAGGCCTTTGGGACAATCAGTTGTTGTAAATAAGATCTATAGGAGATGTCCATTGGAGATTTAGTGTGTAGTATTTTCAGCTGATTTAATGGAATTGCCTTTCGGTGAGTTCGATTTAATTTTAGGAATCGATTGGTTGGTAGAGCATCAAGTTAGTGACTTTGGAAACGACTGAGGGTAGCAAGATTATTATGGCTGGTGAACAACGAAATTATTTATCTAGCGTGATCTCCGCTATGGTAGCCGAGAAATTAGTTTGGAAGGGGTGCGAGGCCTATCTAGCCTATGTGTTAGATGTAAGTGTAAGTATCGCAACCATTGATAGTATCCAAATAGTTAAGGAGTTTCCAGATGTTTTTCTCAAGGAACTACCAGGGTTACCTCCAGATCGTAAGGTAGAATTTGGAATTGAGTTGATGCTTGGAACTACTCCAGTGTCCATTACTCCCTACCGCATGACACCTAAGGAGTTTAAAGAATTGAAATTTCAACTTCAGAAGTTTTTGGATCGAGGGTTTATAAGACCCAGTGTGTCGCCATAAGGAGCTCTGGTTTTGTTCATCAAGAAAAACTATGGTTCCTTAAGGCTGTGTATTGACTATCGACAGTTGAATAAGCTAACTTTTAAGAATAAGTATCTATTGCCAAGAATCGACGACTTGTTTGACCAGTTTCAATGTACAATGGTGTTCTTTATAATTGATTTGAGGTCTGGGTACTATCAATTAAAGGTGAAAGAATCGGATGTACCCAAGACTACATTCAGGACTCGGTATGGTCATTACAAGTTCCTTGGGATGCCTTTCAGATGGAATTACATTAGTTTTAGATGACAAAACTTTAGCTTTTAGTTTTTTTCTAGAAACACCAATTTATCTTTTTCTTTTTTCTTTTTTTTTTAGAATTAATTTTAGTTTTTTTCAATAAGAGGGAAAAACATGGGGTTTTATAAGAAATTATCTGGGTTTTTATAGAGAAAATTAGGATTTTTACAAGGAAAAACCATTTTATCTTTTTTGTTTTCTTGATTTATTTCTTTTTTTTAGAATTAATTTTATTTTTTAGTGAAAAGGAAATATCTAGGGTTTTACAGGGAATTACTTGGGTTTTTTTATAGGAGCAAACCATGGTTATCTGAATCAGATCGGACTGGTTGACTGAGAACCATTTAAGGTATTGATATGAAGAAAGCCTTTAGACTAATTGAGCCAGGAATCGGTACAAGCTAGTTTAATTAGACTAAAAAATTGGTTGAACATGTTTTTATTTTTAAATTTTTTTAATTATTTAATTAATTTAGTGGTTCAAACTAATTGGATTAACGAACCAGTGGCTTATGAAAACCTAAGTTTTTACATGGAACTGAGTTACAGGTGAAAAACTTGGGTTTAATCTCAGCAGTTGAGGAAATTAATGTGATTTTTTTAATAAAATTAATTCTAAAAAAGAAAATGAGTGACCAAAATAAAAATTTAGCAACCGTAGGTGACTAAAATGACAAACGTATATAAAGATAGTGGCTAAATTGCAACAAACTTTTTTTTGTGTGCTCAAAATGAAAATTTATGAAAATTGGATGTAGATTACCGTTAATATAAAAGTTGCTTAATTTCGGTTCACTTGAACCATTTCCGGTCATCCATCGATATCATGTGAATACCTTTGCTCTGAAACATGCCAAAAACGATAGTGCCAACTGAAATTCATGAGAAATTTCCTAGAAACATAAAAGAAAGATCACTTTGAATGTCACCAAATCAAGCCTTGCCCATATTCGGCTGTGTACTTAATTTACTTTTTCTTGCCCGTCAAATTCACATATAAAAATGAGGATGCCTATGTGATTATATAGATGCCATTCAATGCAAGTTTGGGCTATCTCTACCAAATTTGTCATTTAAAATACCTAGTAACCAAACTCTTTCTATCAAATATATATAAAACGATATGGATGGTTCATGTAAGCATTGTTTAAAGTGGATATGGGTAGCTTGCTTCTGTTTTGAGTTTATGCTTGTGTCAGCCGAGTTTCACCAATTCCAACACCCTGTGAAAGCCGGTGGGTCACTTAGCTTTCTGGTGATAGGAGACTGGGGAAGAAAAGGAGCTTATAATCAATCCCAAGTGGCCCTTCAGGTCCCTTTTTTTTTTTTTTTCTGTTTACTGTGAAAATTAATTCTATGTTTACATTGCAAATATATAGATTGATGAAAAATTAGTATCTGGTGCATGTGCATGGAATACATCGTATTGTTTGTAGATGGGGAAGGTTGGCGAGAAACTAGGCATAGATTTTGTGATCTCAACTGGAGACAATTTTTACGAGAAGGGGTTGGCTACCCCCTATGACCCTCATTTCAAACACTCGTTTACCAATATCTACAGTGCCAACAGCTTGCAAAAGCAATGGTATAGTGGTAAGCACCAATATTGACTGCTTCTTTTCATTTGGGGATTCACATTTTCCTTCTTTTCGGACGTGACTATGTATATATTATATATATGTTACAGTTTTGGGCAACCACGATTACAGGGGAGATGTGCAGGCGCAGTTGAGCCCCATTCTGAGGAAGATGGATAGCAGATGGCTTTGCCTGCGGTCTTTCCTCGTTAACACAGGTAAAAAAATGTGAATACTTTGTTTATTTGAAAAGAAAAAATCTTATCAAAATTTATAAAAATGAACAGAAATAGCGGAATTATTCTTCATAGACACGACCCCGTTTGTTGATGAGTACTTCAGAAACCCAAAGCACCAAAAGTTTGACTGGAGAGGGGTGATTCCTAGGAATAAATACCTCACCCGGGTTTTGAAGGAATTGAGATGCGCACTGAGGGAATCAGTTGGTAAGTGGAAGATAGTGATCGGGCATCATCCCATCAGAAGTATCGGGCACCATGGTCAAACCAAGGAGCTCATCACCCTCCTTCTACCTATACTTGAGGTAAACTACCTTTACCTAATTAAGGTATAATTTGCTGCCAAAGCTAGGTTATAACAATTAATTAATTTGGCATTACAGGCATACAATGTAGATATGTACATAAACGGGCATGATCATTGCTTGCAACACTTGAGTAGCATCACAAGGTAATTTCAATAAGAGTGAGTGCCGCCTCAAATTAAAAGAATATTGGTTGAGGGTAAATGTGTTTATGATTGTAAATGCAGCCCGCTCCAGTTTTTCACCAGTGGAGGTGGTTCGAAGGCTTGGAAAGGTGATTTTGATTATTTAGACGGTGGGGAAGATGATGAAATCAAATTTTATTACGACGGCCAAGGATTCATGTCTGTTGAGCTTACTCCCACTAATGCTAAGATTGCCTTCTATGATGTTTCCGGCAACGTTCTGCATAGCTTCAGTTCCAACCAACTCTACTACACTCACAGTACTGAAATGTAGGAAATAATAGAATAATGATGGATGAACTGAATCAATCGAGTTTTAGATCACTCCGCTCTATATATTATCCACACAAAATGTGATCCAAATGTCTTACTGATTGGCCTGCCCCTTACAGGAAGCATCCAAGACTGATTGATAATAAGCTATGAATTTTTGTGCATAGGGCAGCTAGTGGATTAAAGGTAGGATTCTAATTCTTAACTGAGATTCAGGATGAACTAGAAATAATATTGAGAAAAGTTTAACAAAGAAACTGAACTAGAACAGAACCTAAGCTTCAAAAACATAGGAACCCACGTAGCCCTTGTTTGTGGCCGGCCGGAATTGAAATAAACAACAAACTATTAGAACCGAAAAATTTGATGTAAAACTTAATAAATCAGGATTTATTATGTCAAATCATCAAAAACAAAACTAGATACGGAAGCGTATTTCAATCCATTAATATCTTCAAATCTTTGAGTCTTACGGTTTTGATCTTCTAGATTAACACACGAGTAATTTAGAGAATGTGACTCTCTCTCTTTTCTGAAGATGAGTTGTTAGAAATGTTACGTATGTGCAATTTGGGAACATTAGCATTTGCACATTAACCTTAATTTCTAATCAACTCATCATCCATTAGAAATTAAATTAGTTACTGGAGTATCTACACATATTTGGTTTATATTTTATTTAATAACTGAAGCTCAATAAAACCTTAACCAAAATAGATCACTTGACTAACATTTTATGATAGTAAATAATAACATGTGATTAATCTTGTTATATATGTGACGTTCATATGTTTCCAACAATATCCCACTTGGACCACATATATATATACTAATTACTCTAAATTAAATGTCATTATATAACCTTATGAGCTCAAAATTTTACTATCATATCCAAAAGGTATTCCAAAAAATTTCGTCTATTAATTATGTTAATATAGAACCAATGCGACTTTTGTTACATATATCATAACTAAATTCATCCCTGATCACGTATATTAACACAACTAAATGACATAGATCAAGTATGAATGTGTAGCATGGAAATTACATGCAATGTGATCTAAACATCTCTATTTCTAACTGGTCCTCTTTAACCCTTTGTGAGATCAAACCTTACCAATATCAAAATGTGAACAAACCAAATAAATCTTATTTATGTAGAAAACAACATTAAAACCATAAACTGAAATAACCAAAAATGTATCTATAAAAAAATCATTTAAAATTACCAACTCCCACTAAAATCGAATATCTTGAAATGACATTACACCCATATGAGCAGTGTGCTCATAAAAACCTGGGGTGGTAGGCCCTTAACAGATCCACAATCATGGAGTTTGTCCCAATATGCTTTATAAACATCTAACCACTCTAAGCTCTTACTTTAACAACCAAGAATTTGAAGTATACGTGCTTTGACTTTGATGTGCTCTTATTGTTATCGGAATAAATTACTACAGCTTGTTATCACAGTTTGTACCTTAATGAAAAAATTTTGCATCTATATTCCATTAAAATCGAAGTCTATATACTTGAAAATCTCTAACTTATCAAACCCCCAATATGTGAGCATGTAACGTTTTGTTAGGTAATGTATGAACCATTTAGTTGCTTTCTATTGATCCATACCCGAATTGCTTAAATATTCGTACAACATGACAACAATGTACTCAATATTTGAACACATGCAAACCTGAACATACATTAGATTTCCCACTACTGAAATGTAAGAAATCTTATGCATTTCTATAATCTCAAAATCATTCTTAGGGCATTAATTGAGACTATTCTTACTCCCATTGAACTTTTGATATATGCAATCATTAACCAAAGTCATCTTGAAACTGAATGAGATAATCACTTGACGAATATTGTAATACCACTGACAAGAGGCCTGCTTAAGCCTATAGATGAATTTCTTTAATTTGCAAACCATTGAATTGTTGAATATGGCGCCCTAAGTGTAGTATATTTGTTTTGTATACTTGTATTTTTCAAAAAAAATTGGCTTAATAATAACATCTATTAATTACAATAATACCCTTTGTATATAGCCCCCAATGTTTTTGCATGTAAAGCAAAATGAAAGCAAATATTGGCTCACTGGTTATCTAATATTTAACACATACTAAGCAGTTGTATGTGGTCAAATCGTAAAAGACAACTTGTATTAGTAGATGAACTAAACATGTCCATAGTCTAATTGAAAATGAGCAAACCGATTGAAAAATTAATGTTGTCTATCAAGTCCAATTGGGGAGATACTCTGTCTTGAGTATCGGAGCAAATGATTCTCAAAAGATAAAAACATAGATGTGACTAATTGGAATTGTAACACCTAATTTCCGACCCGATCGTCGGGTCCGATCACCAAATTCGAATGTTTGTTAATGATGTTTACAAGACAACTTTCAAGATACACGATGGACACTACCTTCAACCTTCTAGAGTTTAATGAATTCAATCTTCAAACCTTTTTTAAGCGATATGTGATAAACTAGCATGCATAATTTGTATTATTTCATACTTATTTTAGGCTTGTTTTTAAGTGAAACTGAGTCATTTAGCCATTTAACTATTGCATGTGTTGTAGTTAGGTCTAATGTTAGTTTTATGTTTAATCCGATGTTTTTCTTGCCATTTTAGTTTAAGTCTTGATGATACTTAATATAGTGTGCAATGTTTATGTAGGTGAATCAAGAGATCCAAAGTGGTTGAAAAAAGGATAACGTCGCAGCGTGAGATGATCTAAGTTTGAGACATTATATGTTGACTTGGTGTGCTACTTGGTGACCAAATACATGGTCACAATGAGGAAAGGAACTTAGTCATGACCATACTGCCTGTTGAGGTATGAAGGAAGGAACTTAGTGGTAGATGTCACTATGTACAAATGGTGAACTCGTAACGTCGAGAAACATGATCTTGGAAGGCAACCAATAGTGGGTAGTGTCACAATGTGGAAGTAGTTGAAGTTGCGACACCAAATCATTTGGTTGTGGCGACAAGGATTATGTGGTCACGACGACGAAGCCTTAAACCAAATGTTGAGAACACTATGGTCACAACGTCGAGATAGCTGAGGTCGCAACGTCGCCTTACAAATCTAAGCTAAGTAACAATTACCAATGGCAACTAAGTGGAAATTGTACCTATTAACCTTTATGACCCATTTTAATAAGGGCAAATTGGTCAATTGGCTCATCTCTATATAAACCATTTTCTCATCAAAATTAGGGGAAAAAGAAGAGTTAGGAGAAATTGTTAAAGAGAAATTCATAGAGAGTTTTCAAATTTCCATAGAACATTTTATGGTTTTGGTTTAAATTTGAATATGGTGTAGCATGTACTACTTTGCAACATACTTTTCCAAATTCGATCTTCAATATTTGGCTAAGCATTTCTAAACTCTTATTTATTTTTACTTTGCTAACTTTCATGATTAAAATGCATGTTTGTGTGATGAATGCCATGCTGAACCAAATCTCTGATGGTTGATTGGAATATTAACTCTAAGAATTGTTGATACGCTTATTGACAATAAGTTGATTGTTTGATTATGTTGCTAAACTTAGTAAGCTAGAGTTGGTGCCTCTAGTTGAATATTGAGATAAGTGAAATCGAGAGGTGAACTTATCATGTAAATGCTACATAGTCATATCGAATAATGAGACCAAGAGGTAAACTATGAACTAAGTGAAACCGAGAGGAGATCCTAGGCGATAACTCTTAGGTTAGGATGAGACCAAGAGGAGATTCCTACTTATGAGTAACAATAAATTCAATCGAAGCTTGTGTATTTTCGATCCTAGAAACTAGTTGACTAATCGACCATTGTTTCATTCTTACATTAATTTAAAACAAGAAAGAAAGTGAATAGGTAGTGTAAGCATTAGGTAGTGTAGTTTAATAATCGTAGCTCCAAAATTGATAACACTAATAATTTGAACATTGAGTAAGTCGGTAGTTGCTTCGGGGTGAATTAATCAATTAAGCATAATACCTAGTCAATCCGAAGAATGATCCTTGGAACACTTACCACAATTATTTCATTGTAAACACTATTATATTACAACTTGACACACTTGTGGTTTGTCGTGCTTTTAAATTGTTGAATACTTCGAATAGCTTTAAGTGAGCATAAATGGGCAATCAAGTTGTTGGCATTGTTGCTAGGGATTGCGATTGTGTGATTGTGTTTAATTGATTGTTTTGCCTTGTGGATAAGCAATACAACTAAAAAATAGAGGAAATCGGTTAATGCTCTTTAGTTTCTTGTGTTGTTTTCTTTTGATAATTCTTTGTATTGTGTTTGCCTTGTTGATAATCAAACTTGATCATATTCAATAAAAAATATAGGTGGTCAGTTGACTAGTTCGCATATGAGTTGAAGCTAATTTTGCAATCGAAGACTCAACTCGAAAATGGAGTTATGGTGGCAATTGTTTTGGACAAGAATATTCTTACGAGTATTCTTATGATACTCATGGGTATACCAAAGAAATAGATAGCTAGAACCCAAAGTGAACCGATAATTATCTGATGCATTATATTTGTTATCATACTTATTATCCAGATAGGGTTCTAGATCAAAATGAGTACAATGATGATTCATATATCAACACTAGGGTGAGTATGCTCAAAGACGGTATTACTTCATGTCATGATACAATGAATGTCATGTAAAGTCGAATGGAACAATTACTGCAAGCCGTAAGAATTCGATCCATTGTCTACACCCTTGCTGAGGAATATGTTGAGCATGATGCATCATAACATGAGGGGGATATTCATCGTGAGGTTTTTGGAGAGGATGCTTCAAGTTTTTGTTTTCAACAGGAGTTAGGAGAGGAAACCAGTCAGTATTGTGGGTGATGAAGATAATGTTTCTAATCCTATTAACATAGGAGTAAGAGTAGGAGTAGGAATAAAGGAAAAGCAGAAAGGGCTTGAACCGATTATAATTGAACCGATTATAAGTGAAAGTGTGGTGGAGTCAACACATTTTCCGATTTTACTTGAAGAAATGCCACAAAAGCCAACAGGGGGATGTAAAGCTCAGGGAGTTAATGTTTCAAAGGAAGTAGATTTTGTAATTCCCTTAGTTTTAGTATATCGGACTAGGTTGATGATACGGTTGGGTTTTGGAGAAAAATAGCTCGTGATATAGATGTCTCAAAGGTTGAAAATAAGAGTTGGAAAAAAAATTGAAAGATCATTCAAGGTCGGAGAATGGGTTTACTTGAAGCTGCAACCTTATAGGCAG
This sequence comes from Gossypium australe, assembly GCA_005393395.2. Lineage (NCBI taxonomy): Eukaryota > Viridiplantae > Streptophyta > Magnoliopsida > Malvales > Malvaceae > Gossypium > Gossypium australe. The sequence goes on along the minus strand of CM016616.1, from coordinate 57,112,580 downwards.
CAATCAATAGCTACCAAACCTTGCATGAAACTAGCCCCTACTTTTACCCATATTATTGTCTTAATTATTTCCTTCAAAAGGAAATTATTGTCTCAATTATAAACGTAACCCAAACCTTAAGATTAATAGTTTAAAGTACCAAACTTAGGGCCTGGAAACAAGTCAAATGGGTTTATTACAACAGTATAATTGAGATTAATAGTTCTGATCAAAGTGAAATGAAACGTTTCGGCCATTAAAGGGATTGAAACCTTAAGACTTGTTAAAGAGAAATCCAAACCTCTTCTTTAAGATTTTGTTGATAAAACTTCGGCATAACTTTTATTATTCCATAAGTCCCTTCAAATAGAGATTATAATAACTAAAATTATATATCAAATTAAATAAACTCAAGAATATCACTACTGAGAAGTTACCATAGCATATATACATTTCAGTTGTAAATTAAAGAGGAACAAGAAAGCATATTTCAGAAGTATCCAAGTTCCTAACAGGAAAACATATCTATGTACAGAATATTCAGTACAAATTACTAAGTAACAATCACCACAAATACACTCAATTTAAACCATAAGTCTAGTCAGCTTACTCCCACACTCCCCTCTACTTAGTTTGCTTTGAACATAGTTAATTCATAACAAAGTGGTACCTTGAGTCCACGAAGCTTTCAACATCCCATAGAAAAGAACCAAAGGTAACAGCCTCCAAAACAAGTCTCTTCAAACCGCCAAAGCTAATCTTAATAAGCTCATCATTGGATGAATCAACAGTCCCTTGAGGAGTTATAGCAATCTCAGGTCTTCCAAATAGAGCCTCTGTGTGCTTCTCTATAATGCCAACAGCTTCTTTTGATCTAATTGAAGCGTATCTCTGAAGTGTCTCCCCATCGAAGGACATAACATAAGTCCTTAGTCGAGAGGGCTTTATCCCACTACCAAAACCTCCAGGACTGATCCCACCAGACCATAATGAGACTTCAGGGTGTGATGAAGCAGCTTGATAGGAGTCCCCTAGACCAGAAGGTCTTGTGTCATCCCCCACAGTTTGCTCAATGCTACTTTTGTCACCATCCGAAGCACTTGGAAGGACTTTCATTGTCTTCTCAAGCTGAAATCGCTGGTCAACCCGCCTCAGGAAGTATCCATACATCACCGACGCAGCATAGACCTGCCCAACCCTGAGTTTACTTATCTGTGCTACAGATGTTGAATCACCCAATCGATTTCCCAGGATGAGTGCTAGGTGGTTTTGAATCATCTCATGGGCCTCAGCTGAGTGGAGCTGCTCAAGCTTATCTTCTTGGCTAGGCCATGTGTCCACTCGACCTGAAGGATCTGCAGAAGAAGTTATAGCAGGAACCAAGGAAATATTGGCATCCATAAACTTTTGTACAACCAATGCATAGAGAATCTCTTCTAATGCCCTTTTCCGCTCATTAGCCTTAACCTCAGCAATTCTCCTGCAACAAATTCAAACTTTTCTGCATGAGAAAAATTTCACATAAAGTCTAAATAGTTAACATCTCAGATGAGTGGCTAACCTATACAATACTAAATCCGTGCCTGAAGCAGACGGCTCTTCCTTCTTTTCATCAGTATCACGGTCAGTTTGAAGTTGTTCAAGCTGCTGCTCAACTGCAGCAGGAACAAGATGAGGATGACTTATCAAGATTTGAGACAAAAACTGACCAATTGGAGATTCCATCCGAAGTGGCGCAATTTGAGCATTGGGTTCAGCTGAGTCAGGAGATGAAGACGCCTTTACCACCATGCCTCTCCTACCCCCCAAACCCATTCTCCTATTCCGTGATTTGGAATATGAAACTGAAGAATAAAGCTGCAACGAATTTTAAAAGAGAAAACACCAAATCAACTAGAGTTCCCACATAAATTTGATATCAAAACACAGTATCAATCAAAAAGCTGTAACTGAATAGAACAAATCTATTTTTTTTAAAAAATGGGAAGATCACAACTCTACCCACAGATTCTATTTAATAAAAATAAAAATAACAACAAAAATAAATAAAAATCAGCTCAAATGGGTGTAATAGACCATTTGGGTTTGCAAGTATCAGGATTTCCCCCCTCATAAATTACAAGTTTTTTTTTCCTTTAGAAAAGGTAAGAAGCTAAATTGAAACCTTGATCGGGAAGGAGGGGCGAGGGTTGGCAGCGAAACGTGGAAAAAGTCGGCCATTGGCAGCTAAAAGGGCGGATCTGGCAGCGGAGCATGAAGTTCGATGTAGAGACATAGAGGATCCAACCACAGTGGCTGACTCCATTTTGAGGGCTGGAAAATATCATTTCCGTCAGATAAAAAGAATAAAAGCAGAAGACAAGTTATATTGAAGAAAAGATTTACCTTAAAGTTGAAGAAATAAAGAAGAGAGAGGAAGTTTGAGAGGAAGAAATATAAGGTTGGTTGTTTGAAGTGGGTTTGGAGGAAAATGAACGACAATGGGCGGAGTCTCCTATTTTAATTCTCCTCTTCAACTACTACACTCCCTTTTTCTCTTTCTCACTGCTTTTATATTTCTACTTTACGTTACCAAATATCAATGTAACAAAAATGTGATTAAGGGTGTAACAGCTCAGCTAGTTTAGCTAAACCCTACAAATGCCCCTTTACTTTCTCTAAATTACTCCATTCGCTTCTTCTTTTCAAATAACCTTGAATTTGTTTCTCTTAAAATAATAATAATTTAACTTAAATATGATGGAAAAAGAATTTCCTAAACTTCAATTTTTAATATTTAGTTTTACATAAATACATTTATTTACATATAAATGATGTATAAAATAGGGTTTTATATCTATAATTTATAAAAATTTCATTAAATTAATTTATAGGTTGATATAGATCCAATTAACCAAAGTTGAAGGCAAATCCTCTCTTCCCTTGATTTTAATATAAAAGAAATTTGCATCTCGAAAGGAGAAGGGTAGATTGGTAAATGGGACAAAGATATTTGAGATGAGGGGTGGGGGTTGAAGTCAAATCAAAAGCAGGAATGGTGGCTACGTAATTGATATTCGAGAAGTGTTTGGATTCTGAGTTATATGGTTGACGTGTCTTGTTCTTTCTGAATAATTCTTTTGTGGTTTTGCATTTTTTGACAAATCAATTTTTATTTTTTTTTTAAATGATTATACGAGACGGGACCTGCTTCTGTTACTCTCAATGTTTTCAGATGCAATATTCTCTTATTCTGACTACTAATACTTGGGGTTCAAATTTGTTCATACGTGGGCATCATGCCCCCTCTCTTTCTTTCCATTCGCTTAATTTTAATTTTGATTTTTAAGTCTATATTTTTATTAATTATTCTGAATAATTAATATTATTAATTCTTTTATTAAAATTTAAAATTTTATTGCATATTCATGCGTGTATTAAGATACTAACAGATAGCAAATCAATCAAAGAAAATATAACAAGATAGTAGAAAAAAATCTCATTTCTTCACATTATACTGAACACCAAGACAATCTCCAACCAAACAATCTTCGTAGTAGTATGAGCCAACCCCCTATACTCCACTTCTGCTTTGGACCTGGACACAACCTGTTGTTTCCTGGAGCCTCAAGACACACGATTACCACCAAGAAAAACACAAAACCCCGTTTTATATCTCCTATCGTCCAAATTAATTCCCCAATTAGCATCGGAATAACCAACCAAATCTAAACTAGAAGCAACTGTGAAGTGAAGACCATAGTCCACAGTGTTTTGGAGATATCACAGGATGTGCTTGACAGCCTTAAAGTGTTAACCAAAAGGCTTATGCATGAACTGACAAACTTTGTTGACAACAAACGTAATGACAGGCCTGGTGATGATAATGTACTACAAAGCTCCCACAATACTCCTTTACTCAAAGCCATTCTCTATAGCACTTCCAACATGTTAACACAAATTTGTTGATGTGGCCATAGATGTAGGAGAGTTTTTAGCCTGATCCATACAAGCTTTCTTAAGTAGATCAAGAATGTACTTACGCCGGCTTAACAACAGTCCGTCAGTAGTAGAAGAGACTTCAATACCTAGAAAGTAACTCAATTGTCCCAAGTCTTTCAACGAGAACTAAGTATCCAGAGTTTTAACAAATGTATCTATACTACCTTGATGGTTCCCAATGACAATAGTATCGTCCACATATACCAAAACATAAAGGATCATACCTCCTACCTTCTTAACAAAGAGGGAAGCATTGGATTTGGATAGAACGAAATCAGAAGCAAGCAAAAATTCCTTTAACTTAGAAAACCAAGCTCGAAGAGCCTACTTGAGGCTATATAATGCCTTCTTCATCCTACATACTACAGGTTGATACCCATGTTGTTGTTCAAAACCAGAAGGTTGAGTCATATAAATCTCTTCATAGAAATCGCCGTTAAGAAATGCATTGTTGATGTCTACTTGTCGCAGTTGCCAACCAAACTTCACGGCCAAAGCCAAAACAACTTGTATTGTTGTTGGCTTAACAACCAGGCTAAAAGTCTCCTGGAAGTTCACACCTACATCCTGAAGATACCCTTTGACCACCAATCGACCCTTATAACCAGCTACTAAGCCATCCGCAATGTGTTTGAGTTTGAACACCCATTTGCAACCTACAACCTTTTTATTTGTAGGTAAAGGAACCAAGTCACATGTCTTATTCTTGAGAAAAACATCATATTCCTGTTAAGCTGCCACTGTCCACTCCTTGCTAGTAAAAGCTTCCTCAATCGTAACATGTTTTTTTTTTCACCTAACTCAACTGAAAACACCTTTGGTTTAAACATAACACTCTTAGACCTGGTTTGCATAAGATGAGAATTGTTATAGACAGGTAAAGATGTTGGATGATCTTGAGAAATACCAACAGATGAAGCAACTTCTGAGAACACAATTGGACCTCTAGATGAGCTAGCAATCCCATCATATGAAGTTGCATCATGAGGAGAAACATTAGCAGTACCACTAGGTGAAACATTTGTAGACTGACCTAAACATGCATTAGTAGAAATTGTAACATCCTGAATAGGGCCTATGCATTTTCAGTTTAATTGTACGAAATGTCAAGTCTCAAGTACTAAGAATAAATTTTTGATACTTTTGGAAACCTAGAAATGGAAATGGAAATGGAAATGGAAATGAAAATGGAAATGAACATTTTTGGAAACTTGAACATTTTTGGGAAACTTGAACATTTTGGAAACCTGAACATTTTTGGAAACCTGAACATTTTCGGAAATGATTCAAAAATGGAAAGTAAACATTTCTGGAAACTTGGAAATGTAAGAAAAATGGCAAGTTACAGAGCCGAACGAAAATTTTAGGAAACTTAGAAATGATGCCGAAATGTCAAATTTTAAAGTTCAAAATAGGAAATAAGGGCTAGAGGGCCTTAAAAGAAAAAGATGGTGAATTTTGACACAAAAACAGGCTTGGAAAAGTGGCCTGAAGATGCCACTTAGGGCCTAAGGAAATGGCGTCACATGCAGGGGAAATAGGCCTGAGTTCGAGTCACTTGAGAAGCAAATAAATAAGTTTTATTTTTTGCTTCCAGAAGGCTGAGGTGGACGGCATTGGTTTCTAGAAAAGGAAGAGTTTTATTTGCATAAATATGTGAATAATAAGTGATAAATAAAGGATTTTCTTTAATTGGATTATTTGAGGAGATAATTGATGGATTAAAGGCTTTTATTTTTAAATAAAAGAGATAATATTATCAAAAAGAGGAGTGGTGGCCAAGTAAGGGACTCCTAGGCTGATAATTTCGGCTATAAAAGGAGGGCAGGAGGGCTACTCATCAATTTTTGCTCCCTCTTTCTCTCTACTGAAATTTTCCCTAAGCAAAACTCCCTCTGCCGAATTTTATTTCCATCTTTTCTTCTTCTCTTTTCTTCATCTGTCAAGTCAAAACCTTTCCTGATTAAATCTTCATAGCCGAAACTTTGTGACTCTAGGCAAGGAAGCAATCGATCAAGGCATTAAGGTAAGGTTAAGCTATTCAAATTCCTTTCTTTTCTATTTGCCGAAAGAGAAGGATCTAATCCCTATTCTTGTTCATGGCTGAATCTACAAGGATCTCTCAGGATCTTTTTTCAACTGTCGAATACAATGGGGAATCTTTCGGGAAATCTGAGGATCTAAGGTAAGATGTATGAATAATCGGTTAAGGTTTTGATTCATGTTTTCAAAGTTAGATTTAATCTAACATGAAGTTATAGGGATTTCGACAGGCATATAAAGGAATCCTCTTCAGATTTGGAATTTGTATGGTAAGTGATATTCGGCCAAGGCTTATTTTTGATACTTGGAATTATTTTGCATTATTTCAAAAGCCGGAAACTCACATGGTTATATGATCTAGTGTTAGCCGATTTCAAGGGAAAGGGATACTAGCAATTTTTGGAACTTGATCAATCATCCAATTCGGCAACAAGGTAGTAATACAAATCCTACTAGGATTTGGGTTTTTAAGCCAAATAGGTTGTTAATATGCTTTAATGTTTGGCCGAATATAGGAGATAAAGATCTAGATCGATAGATCGTTCTTCGGGATTTCAAGGAATCTATTAAGCAAATCAGGTGTGTACTCACATTAACTTTCGATATATCATATGGCAATTATTTTAATATATGAATATGCATAAGAATGTGAATGTGGCTAAGTACCACAGATGTGTAAGAGTACCCAGGTACGTTTCCTACTTCTGATAGGATTACGAATATGATATATTTTGAACATATGATTAGTAGCATGAATGAGAATTTAATATGTTATGCATGATATAAAATTTATGGGGCATACGGGATCTATGTGAAAGGGGAAGAAGGTGTTGACTTTGGTCTCACCAACGGAATATGGTGACTACGGTCACAAAATTTGAATATGGTAACTCCAGTTACATTATCTGAATTTGGTAACTTCGGTTACATTATTTGAATATGGTGTCTAATGACACAAATTATATGGGCGATGAGCACGTCGACTGCAGCGACTGCCTTCGATGGTGTGTAGCGGATGGAGGGTTGACTTAGTAGTCCCCACGGTGTGACTGGCAGGTACGGGTGGTGTGTAGCGGATGGACCATTAGGCTTGGGTATGGGTTGCATCATTTATTTTGTATGCACATGAACTTGATATGAACTTGTATGCCTGATTTGTTGAATGTTAATGTTGTGTACACATTGAGTCTGTTGACTCACCCCGTTGTGGGAACTATTTTCAGGTGATGAACAGTGACAGACCGGGACGGTAGACCTTGAGGTGGCCATGCTCCATTTGAAGATTTTATTTAATTTGGACTTTATTTCTTTTAGTATCTTTTAATTTTACTTGATGTAATAAGGCCATAAGGCCCAGTGGATTTTCTTTATTTTACTTTACTTTTAATTATTATGTTACGAATTATTTTGATTAAAGTTAAGAACAAGAATGATTTCTTTATAAACAAACCCTAAAAATTATTTTGTCACCTTAATAAAATTTGATATTTAAATTAATTAAATGGGTTTCCCAACCTAAGCTCAATCCAAAACAACATTTTCCTAAAATTTTACAAATTTTCTCTAAGTAACAAAGAATTTGAAAACCGGTTTACTTAAGGAACATACCAGATCCGGTCCGGGCTCGTGGGCCGGGTGTGGGGTGTTTCAGAAATAGAGGGAGGAGCAACACAAACTCTAATAGTTTAACTTGACACAGCAAGTAATCCCAAGTGAGGAGAAGAATCAATAGAAGTAACATAACCAACAGACCGACCAAAAGAAGAAATCATAACAGGAATATTAGACTGTTGATGCAGAAACCTTGACTAAGTATGAGAATTGGAACCACTTCCTAGCTTATAAAGAGAAACAGAAGGAAAGAAACCATCATCAAAGACCACATGTTTAGAGATAAAAATCTTGCCAGTTTCATCAAGGCACTTGTAGCCTTTATAGATTGGACTATAACTAGCAAAAACACAAGGTTTGGACTTATATTGAAGCTTATGATCATTGAATGGCCTAAGATACGAATAACACCTACATCCAAACACCTTTAGTTGCATGTAATTTGGTGAAGTCTTGTATAACATTTCATGGGGAGACCTTCCATTGAGCATGGGAGTAGGAAGCCTATTGATAAGATAGACCGCACTGACAAGCGCATGAGCCCAGAAATGCATAGGCAAAGCAGCTTGTGCCAGTAATGTCAAGCCATTATTGACAACATGCCTATGTTTTCTTTCGACTAAGCCATTTTGCTTTGAAGCATGAGGGCAATAAAACCGATAATGAATACCCAACTGAGAAAGAACCTTGGAAAAGGATCGAAACTCCCCACCCCAGTCACTCTGAAGAACTTTAATATAATAGCCTATTGGAACATTTTCAAATATTTATAGTATTTCAATAACTATAAATGAATAGGTGAATTAATCAAAAGATAAATTGTAACAGCCTGATTTAGGGCCTAGCGGGAATAGTGGTGCGAGACCACAAATCCGAGTTAGTAAAATGAGTTTTTAAGGTGTTTGAGATGTTTGCATGATGATATGAAAGTTTCATGTAGAAATTTTATGGAAATTTCCATTAAAGGGTCCATTAGGACTAAATTGCAAAAGTTGCAAAATATGAGTTTCTAGAAGCTTTTTGTATTAAATAGCTTTAGAATATTAATTAGAAATCCTTAAATAGCAATTTGCCCAAATTATAATTTTTGGACAAAATTGGACATGAGTTAGAAATTTGTAAAAGTTTAATGAGAAGAGCATTTTGGTCATTTATCTATTAAATGATTAAAATAGGAAAAAGATGACAAAAAAATCATTCTCATCTTCTTCCTCAAGTGCCAAAAATTTGAAGGAAGCCATAGCTAGGGTTCTTCAATTTTTCAAGCTTGCTAGTAAGTTCATCTTAGCCTCGTTTTTAATATTCTTCGTGTTTTTGGAGTCCTCGTAACATGAATTAGCTATTTTTAGCTATAAGTTAAGCTAAGATGCATGTTCAAAAATCTACCCATGTATGATATGTTTGTAAAATGATGTTTTATGGAAGATTATGAGAGTTTAATGTTAGATAAACATCTTTTTCTAAGTTAATTTCATGAGAAATGCTAGTAAGGACTAGTTTGTAATTATTATAAAATTTGCCATACATGGTATAAATAGTGAGATTTTGTTATTTCTATAGTTGAGAAAACGAATCAGCTAAGCATGGAGTTCACAAAAGATGAATAAAAATCACTTTACGAGCCTTGGGGCAAAAGTGTATTTATGAAAAAGTTTAAGGGTAAAATAGTAATTTTTCCAAAGTATGTGTTAAGAGCCAATTTAATCAATGTGATTATTAAATGATCTAAACTATTATTATAGATCAAGAAAAATGAAGCCTGGATCGAAACCGATGTAAGAACAAAGTCGAGGACTAAATTGCATATCTACATACATTCTGTATATCGAGGTAAGTTTGTATGATTTCTAAGCTTTATGATTACTATCATTGAATTGCTTAATATAATGTACATTATTACCATAGAAATGCTTAATGCTTTGTTAAATAAAGAAATCAATAAGATTAAGCATGAGAAAGTCCCTATTGAAGTTGAATTACTTAGGATACTCGATCTACCACATGAGATAAGAAAGTCCGTATAAGACCAAGCCAAGGCATGGCATCGGCAATCAAGAAAAGTTATCATGTAAGTCCAAGGCAAGCCTTGGCATTGAAGAGTTATTATGAGATGAAGACCCATGTAAGCCCAAGCCAAGGCATGGCATTGGTGAGTCTCCAAGCAAAGATGTCATGTATGTCTAAGACAAGTCTTGGCATTGAAAAGCTATCATGAGATAGAGATCCCATGTAAGTCCAAGCCAAGACATGGCATTGGTGAGTAACAAGGAAGATTTCAATTAAGTCCAAGCCAAGGCTCGGCATTGACCAACTCATGAGTAAAGATACCAAATAAGACCATGTCAAGACATGGCAATGGTAAGTCCCTAAGGGAACACACGAGGAAGACTTTGAGTAAGTCCATGTCAAGACATGGCATCAATACCAAAATGAGAGATGCCATGTAAGACCATATCTAGGATATGGCTTTGGCATCGAGTTATATGTGGGATGAGATTTAGTATCCTTGGTTATTCATAGAAATTCATCGGGCAAATGAGTAAAGCTTAAATGAGATAGCAAGAAAATTAAGTAAGCAAAGCTATTATCAAGTTGGAAATGAGTATTATTCATGTTATGAACGATGAATTAGAGATGATGATTATTATAGTAAAGTATGCTGATCGATGTGATCAAGTGATACGGGTACCTTGTTTACCTCACGAGTATGAGACTAGTAAGTATCATGAGATATGTAAGAATCAATAAGAGTAAGTAAGCTTAAATAGCTGAAATTATGATGCCATTGTTTATGCCAAATGGTTTATATTAAACAAGTATGATGTTATGTGAATTATATGCAAACTTACTAAGCTAAATGCTTACGTCTTTTATTCTTTCTTTCCATGTAGTCCCGCCAAGCTAATCTCATGGATCATCGTCATCGGAGCTCGGAGCACACTATCAATCGCTATTTTGGTATAGCCAAGATGTTTATATTAAGTATGGCGTGTATAGGAACATTTCATTTTGAGAATATGTCTTAGAAAGGGCAAAAGTATGGGCTATCAAGTTTATTATTCTTTTGTATATGGCTAAGTGATTGGCCAAGATTGACTAAGTATGTAAGTTTATCAATATCAATGAAGCATGTAGTAACCTGAGTTGTTGGATTGAATATGAGATTGATCTTGATTTCAGGGTGGTGCACACGGGCGTGTGTCTAGGCCGTGTATCCCCTGCACCTTAATACTTTAAGTTATATTAGACCACGGTCTAAGTCCACAGGCGTGTCAAGGTCGTGTGAATATAGTCAGTGTCGACCACGGTCTAAGTCCACGGGCGTGTCAAGGCCGTGTGAATATAGTCAGTGTCGACCACGGTTAGAAGACATGGGCGTGTCTTAGGGGTACACGGGCGTGTCCCAAGCCACATGGGCATGTGACCCCTATTTTAAGGAAAAGTTTTCGATTGAATTCCGAAAGTTTCCATATATGTGTTTTGTAACACCCCAAACCCGGCCCATTCGCTATGACCGAATTTGAAATGCCACTGCGGAAAATGTTTGAAAAACTTTTGACTTAGAGTTAAAAACATAAAAATTTGTTGTCTTTAGAAAAACATGATGTATTTAAAAATTTCAAAACAAATTAAGTTGTTACAAATTCCCGAATTAAAAACTTTAGTATATATATTTTAAAAGGAAAGTATTTAAAGATAAAACATTTTCAGATAATAATATAATCAACAAACCAACTTAAAACATAATAATAATCCATAAATACTTCAAATGGCCCTTATTACAATAAATAACCTTTCATAAGAAAAATGTGTAAAACAAATAAATTTATCTTCTGCATGGGCCACCTCGTATCCACTCCAACCCGGTCCAAGCTTTATGCATCACCTGAAATGTTGGTAAAAATTTGGGTGAGTCAAACAGACTCAGTGCATAGTTATTTAACATGTCTCCACGTATGGGCTTGGCCCATATCCACACATCAGTCACATATCAGATGATAAGGCATTATATCCACATAATTCCACATGTTGGGCTTGGCCCATATCCACATTGATCCACATAATTAGTCATGCAAAATGCATATATATGCAACATGAAGCCCAACCCAACCTAGAGTCCATCCGTTACTCCTACCTTAGCAGACTCCCTGCCCAAGGCCGTGGCTAATCCACCGATCACATAGTGATCCACATATCTTACCTTGGCAGACTTGCTGCCCAAGGCCGTGGCTAAGCCACCGATCACATAGTGATCCACATATCTGTATCCACGAGGTGACTCGAGGTCATCCTCAATCTACGGTGATGCACACAGCTATCATCCGCCGAGATGTGGCACCTAGCCAACACCTCCCTTGACGAAGCACATAGCTAACATCAAGCGCCAATGTAGCACAAGGCTAACATTAGACCACGTACATAAAGTACACCCTTTCCTTCGATAGTCACATCCCAAGTCCCATGCATATATGTGTATCATGGCAACATATCACTTGAACAATTATGCATCACATGCCATCACATTTCATATATTCATCAATGATCATTTAATATCGTAAATCACTGACCTGAGTATTCGATCACCCACCACGGGTATTCACAATCTTAGCCCTTAATTCGGCTACCATTAACATCATATCACATATACATAAATATAACACATACACACAATCAAGAGACAGTGCGATAACTACGCACCTATTTGGCACAGTCGATTAAATCCCAAAAACGCCACTTGATTATGAACTCTGTCGAAATTCCTTAAACAACCCACATTAGAATCGGCTTTAAGCAATAATCCAAAAGAATGGCCCTTGGCCGAATGCTACATTTACTTAGCTTGAAGAATAGAATCCCGAAAGCTTCTCCTTTAATGCTCCTTAATGCTAGCTACCATCACAAGAAACACATATCATGGCACAAGCATAATCGGCCATCCCTAAACCAAGGCTTAATCCTTGATTCGGCACACTTAAAAGAAAGAGAACCTACACCGATTGCTAGGATAGAAATTACTTACCACCTCGTTGCTTGAAGAGATCAAATAAGAGAAAAAGGTTTCGGCTAAACCTTCCCAATGGTAATGGGATATTCGGCTAACACAAAGATAGGTATAGAAACGAGGTTGAGATGGTGTTTTGGCACTTTAATGATGAAAAGGGATTACGCCAAAGTGGAGGGAGTAGAATGCTTAGAGGATTTGGCTATGGTGTTTTCTTAAAATTTCAAGCAAAGACAAGAAAGAAAGAGGCTATAGGGTTCGGCCAAGCCTTACCAAAGGTGATGACAAACTTGACTATCAAAAGGAAAAGAAAGAGTTTGGGAAAGGAGATAGATTCGACCAAACTAGCAAATAGAGAGAAGAAGAAAACGCTAGTGACCTTAATGGTCTTTGAAGTTTCGAACACAAAACAAAGAGAAGGGAAACCGAAACTAAATGGCTTATGCACAAGAACGGCACTTAGAGAGAAAAGAAAACTCTAACTTTCGGCACAAATGAAAAAGATGAGAAAAGAATCACTTTGGCACACCTAACCTACTATTACCAAACCGAAAATGCCATCCTACCAAGTCCCAAATTCGGCCAACACCAATTCCTTCACCCAAATCCCATATTTCCTCTTCAATTCCTCCTAAATCCTTCCAAAAATTTGGCCAACCCCCCTAGCCATCTATGCGTCCACATTCATGGTCAAAATGACCATAAAAAATATTTTCAAAACAACTCTCCATCATTCAAGCCCTTTGTCCCCCCATCCTACCATAAATCATAAGAATCTTATCCCAAAATACATGCTTTCCTAAACTAATATTCAACTTACCATAAAATCTAAAGTCTAACTTACCATAATTAGAGCTTGACCGTCCATTAATGCTAGGATACATAAATATAAAGTCTTCAAAATGCTAATCATGCTACTCGAACCACTTCCCTCAAGCAACTCTTCATGCATCTTAACCACTTTGCCACTAACTCCTCATGTGCTTAATTTAACACTTAAATTAACTTAAGTGTCAAGTTCACCTAATCCATTTCACTAAATTTTTAATACTAGGAATTATTCTAGCCTTATTAATAAAATCAAGCCTTCACAAGACTAAGCTAAACACACATAATTCATACCCAAGCTAACACAAATAATAAAATAATACTCAAATTTTTCCTAAAGCCCAAGGCCCAATCGACCCAATCCTACTAGGCCCAATTTCGGGATATTACAATTCTACCCTCCTTAAAAAAATTTCGTCCTCGAAATTTCCAACTAACTAACAATCGTACATCCTATCTTGCCACACTACGCTCTTGCTGCGCACTCTGATCTTAATAAAACCAATATACTTTCTAGGTACAGTCTCCAAGTTCACACTCAAGGTTCTAGATGCTTCACTAGCGATGGTTCCGACACAGCCATTTAACCTCTACCGCGTCCACGACGACCACGTCCCCTAGAACTCATATCTAGCGTCGCGATTTAATCTGACTTAAGAAATTTTATGCATCAGAATTTTGTTCCACTTATTAACAGCAAACAATTTTTTTGAAATAAAGTATTTAGAAGTAGTTCTTTCGATCAATCCAAGTTTCTAGTTCAAGTTCACTATTCTAGCTTAGAGAATCACACATTCACATTCATTCCCATCAATAGTAACACATTCACTCATCCACAACATTTACCATGCTACTATGGGCATCCTTGTCCATTCCCAACCCAGGGGTAATTTCGTCATTTTTCCCTACAGGGGTATTTTGGTAATAAATCGGGGTCAATTTCAGGAATTTTAATAAATCAAAGGCATTCCGGAATTTTTGAAACTTGTGGGTATTTTAAAAAATTTTTCCAAATCAGAGGTATCTTGAGTTTTCACAAAATAGGGTTTTTGGATTCTTTTGCAAAGTAAGAAAATCTTATTAAAATTGAGGATAGTATGGAAATTTTAGAAACCAAGGGCATTTTAGTAATTTTACCACTAGGGGTATTTGGGTAATTTTGTAAATCGAAATATTTTGAAAAATTTTCCAAGTATAAAATGGTTTTACAAATCAAAGGAGTAATTTTGAAAACTTAAGGTTTTTATAAAATAGCATGGCTAGTCCCTTTCGGGTTTTAGTTATTGGGTTTAGCCCGTGAATAAGTCTTTTGGTTAGAGTGAACGGTTACTACGCACCAGGTAGGATTCGAGTAAAGAGGAGGTGAGTCGCTAGGACTGCTTAAATACCAAGCTCTTACCGAATCCACTCCTAGACATGCGCACAATGGTTGCCACACCTTAACTCGGCGACTTACTTCACAGGTTTGTTTGATTGCACTTAAGTCTTATGCATGTGTTTGAGTGCACTAGCCCTAGGGTTCAATAGCCCTAATCTACTAATCTACGAGCCCAAATAAGCCCATAACATTCACATATAAATCACTTTAATAGTCAGAGGTACTTACCTGGTGGACTTCGGGTTGGAGATACAGGTGCCATGCCAGAATAAACCCAAAAAAAACAAAAAATTTTGTGAAAGCCCAAATCTTTGAAAAGACCATCTTAAAAAAAATGTTTTTGGGCCCAAAACCCTCAAAGCTGAGTTTTGAACCGGGCTCTGATACCAAAATTGTAACACCCCAAACCCGGCCCATTCGCTATGACCGAATTTGAAATGCCACTGCGGAAAACGTTTGAAAAACTTTTGACTTAGAGTTAAAAACATAAAAATTTGTTGTCTTTAGAAAAACATGATGTATTTAAAAATTTCGAAACAAATTAAGTTGTTACAAATTCCCGAATTAAAAACTTTAGTATATATATTTTAAAAGGAAAGTATCTAAAGATAAAACATTTTCAGATAATAATATAATCAACAAACCAACTTAAAACATAATAATAATCCATAAATACTTCAAATGGCCCTTATTACAATAAATAACCTTTCATAAGAAAAATGTGTAAAACAAATAAATTTATCTTCTGCATGGGCCACCTCGTATCCACTCCAACCCGGTCCAAGCTTTATGCATCACCTGAAATGTTGGTAAAAATTTGGGTGAGTCAAACAGACTCAGTGCATAGTTATTTCACATGTCTCCACGTATGGGCTTGACCCATATCCACACATCAATCACATATCAGATGATAAGGCATTATATCCACATAATTCCACATGTTGGGCTTGGCCCATATCCACATTGATCCACATAATTAGTCATGCAAAATGCATAAATATGAAACATGAAGCCCAACCCAACCTAGAGTCCATCCGTTACTCCTACCTTAGCAGACTCCCTGCCCAAGGCCGTGGCTAATCCACCGATCACATAGTGATCCACATATCTTACCTTGGCAGACTTGCTGCCCAAGGCCGTGGCTAAGCCACCGATCACATAGTGATCCACATATCTGTATCCACGAGGTGACTCGAGGTCATCCTCAATCTACGGTGATGCACACAGCTATCATCCGCCGAGATGTGGCACCTAGCCAACACCTCCCTTGACGAAGCACATAGCTAACATCAAGCGCCAATGTAGCACAAGGCTAACATTAGACCACGTACATAAAGTACACCCTTTCCTTCGATAGTCACATCCCAAGTCCCATGCATATATGTGTATCATGGCAACATATCACTTGAACAATTATGCATCACATGCCATCACATTTCATATATTCATCAATGATCATTTAATATCGTAAATCACTGACCTGAGTATTCGATCACCCACCACGGGTATTCACAATCTTAGCCCTTAATTCGGCTACCATTAACATCATATCACATATACATAAATATAACACATACACACAATCAAGAGACAGTGCGATAACTACGCACCTATTTGGCACAGTCGATTAAATCCCGAAAACGCCACTTGATTATGAACTCTATCAAAATTCCTTAAACAACCCACATTAGAATCGGCTTTAAGCAATAATCCAAAAGAATGGCCCTTGGCCGAATGCTACACTTACTTACCTTGAAGAATCGAATCCCGAAAGCTTCTCCTTTAATGCTCCTTAATGCTAGCTACCATCACAAGAAACACATATCATGGCACAAGCATAATCGGCCATCCCTAAATCAAGGCTTAATCCTTGATTCGGCACACTTAAAAGAAAGAGAACCTACACCAATTGCTAGGATAGAAATTACTTACCACCTCATTGCTTGAAGAGATCAAATAAGAGAAAAAGGTTTCGGCTAAACCTTCCCAATGGTAATGGGATATTTGGCTAACACAAAGATAGGTATAGAAACGAGGTTGAGATGGTGTTTTGGCACTTTAATGATGAAAAGGGATTACGCCAAAGTGAAGGGAGTAGAATGCTTAGAGGATTTGGCTATGGTGTTTTCTTAAAATTTCAAGCAAAGACAAGAAAGAAAGAGGCTATAGGGTTCGGCCAAGCCTTACCAAAGGTGATGACAAACTTGACTATCAAAAGGAAAAGAAAGAGTTTGGGAAAGGAGATAGATTCGGCCAAACTAGCAAATAGAGAGAAGAAGAAAACGCTAGTGACCTTAATGGTCTTTGAAGTTTCGAACACAAAACAAAGAGAAGGGAAATCGAAACTAAATGGCTTATGCACAAGAACGGCACTTAGAGAGAAAAGAAAACTCTAACTTTCGGCACAAATAAAAAAGATGAGAAAAGAATCACTTTGGCACACCTAACGTACTATTACCAAACTGAAAATGCCATCCTACCAAGTCCCAAATTTGGCCAACACCAATTCCTTCACCCAAATCCCATATTTCCTCTTTAATTCCTCCTAAATCCTTCCAAAAATTCGGCCAACCCCCCTAGCCATCTATGCGTCCACATTCATGGTCAAAATGACCATAAAAAATATTTCCAAAACAACTCTCCATCATTCAAGCCCTTTGTCCCCCCATCCTACCATAAATCATAAGAATCTTATCCCAAAATACATGCTTTCCTAAACTAATATTCAACTTACCATAAAATCTAAAGTCTAACTTACCATAATTAGAGCTTGACCGTCCATTAATGCTAGGATACATAAATATAAAGTCTTCAAAATGCGAATCATGCTACTCGAATCACTTCCCTCAAGCAACTCTTCATGCATCTTAACCACTTTGCCACTAACTCCTCATGTGCTTAATTTAACACTTAAATTAACTTAAGTGTCAAGTTCACCTAATCCACTTCACTAAATTTTTAATACTAGGAATTATTCTAGCCTTATTAATAAAAGCAAGCCTTCACAAGACTATGCTAAACACACATAATTCATACCCAAGCTAACACAAATAATAAAATAATACTCAAAATTTTCCTAAAGCCCAAGGCCCAATCGGCCCAATCCTACTAGGCCCAATTTCGGGATATTACATGTTTAAGGCCTCGTAGGCCTATGAGATGTATGAGTTGTTTAAGAAAGAGAAGTTTTTACTTCGGAACAAAATTTTATAGCCCGTAAATACAAGTTTAAGCAATTTCAAGCATAGTAATGTCTTGTATCCGGTCTTAGCCTCGGACTCGGGTATGTGGCGTTACATAAATCTTTTGATATTGATCAAAAGTTATATCATTGGATTTTTGAAAAAAAATTATAATTATTCAAACAATACTATTTGAATGCTATAAAATTAAATGAATAATTATTATTTATTTATTTATTCATAAAGGCACCTATTGAAAGATGTCTCTATGAAGAAACATGAAAATTCCTATAACAAGGAATGGGATTTCATTTGGAAATCACACCAACAAGTTCTAAAAGTTCTTTCTTTCTTTCCTCATTTTCTAATATTATTAGATTGTTCTATAAAGAGTTTGTAACAGCCCAATTTTGACCCTAATCGGAATAGTGGTTTCGGGACCACAAATCCGAGTCCAAAAAATATTTAAATATTATTTTTCGTGTTAATAATGTGTGAATTATTATGTATGAAATTTTCGTGATTTAATTTTATTGTTTGGGTGCTGAATTATTAAAATGGGCTTAATCGTGTGAATTGAAAATTTGATAGTTTAATGTGTAATGGCTAAATTGTTGATGTCTTTTTAAATGGAAGCATTAAAGTTGTAATTTGCCCAATTTTAACTATAGTGGACGGCATGATTATGCTTAAGTGACTATATTATATGAAATTATATATTATAAATATTATTATTATTAATTATACATTATATTAAGCTTAGAATAATAAAACATAATGGGAAAGAGAAAGATTACTCATTCTTTCATCTTTAATGGCCGAATGTAAGAAAGAAAAAGAAAGAAGTGAGCAAATAAGGGTTCGGCCATGTCTAAGCTAAATTAAGGTAAGTGTTTTGCTCGGTTTTTGATAATTTTTACGTTTTTGAGATCGTTGCTATGAGATGTACAAAGCCCATGTCTTAATTTTAGAAATTGATGAATATTTTGTGATATGCCATTGATGAATATATGTGTATTGTGTTGTTTGATGAGGAAATATTAAAGATATGCTTTAGATTAATATGTTTTGTATTGGAGTTTTTGATAATTTTGAGTAATTAGGACTAAATTGCAAAAATAATAAATTGAGGGGCTAAAATGCAAAATAAATGAAATGTGTGGACTTATATGATTATAAGGAAGGATCAGCCTAGCTATGTTGTTGTGAGATTTTGCATATTTTGTGTTTTATGCACTAGGGATTAAATTGTGAAAATGTGAAATATTAGGGGTAAAAATGTAATTTGCCCATTTATGTGTTTTTGGATTAAATTGAATGAAAATATGTTTGAATGAGCTTAATTTGAATATGTTTAGATTAAGAACCAAAGAAATCAGACTTGGATCGGGGAAAAGTGAAATAGTCGAATAGCCGGTTTTTGTCATTCGACGATATCCGAGGTAAGTTTTTAAGCAGTTGGGTGAAATGAATTTGACTACATACTAATGTATCATGAAATGAAATGTGTATATATATTTATACTAGCCGAATGTGGGTTTGAAATTATGAATATATATATGTATAAATATGGAATGTATGAATTGGCTAAATATATGTACTATGGTTAAGTGATAGATATGTACATATATGTATGGAAATGGAAAGTGAGTAGTGATGGTAATTGAAGTTTTTGGATATGTGTGTATGTATATATTTGAGATTGCCGAATGTAAAGGTAAGTGAAGATGGTAAATTGAGTATGTACGAATGGGAATGGGATTATAAATGTTTTGGAAGAGCAAAGGAAAGGTCTGTAAAAGGGCACTATGTGTGCGAACTAAATTTACCGAGCACTGTGTGTGCGAAATCGGTTAAATGGCACTATGTGTGCAGAATAATAAGTAATTTCACTAAGTGTGCGATACATTACTGTTAGATGGCACTATGTGTGCGGAATAATAAGTAATGGCACTAAGTGTGCGATACATTACTGTTAAATGGCACTACATGTGCTCTTTCTAAAGTAACGGCACTAAGTGTGCGATACGTTACAAAATTTGCACTATGTGTGCGGGATTACAGAGACTTCGGAGACATGAATTGATGAAGGGAGATAAACGAGAAATGATACATGAGTAAGTATTGCATGATAGCTTAATAACCAGGTATCAGTGAGGTAAGTTGTATTTGGCCAGTGCATATGTGATGTTTATTGAGCAAGTAAGTTGACAAAATGCTCTTGTATATGTGAAAATAAGGTAAGTCAGTTGTTGAATTGATTATATAAATGTTAAAGTTACAAATGTGAAAAATGTGAATGTATATGTGAATGTGTATAATCGGCTAAATGGGGTATATGTTATTTTAATAGTGAGATTTATATAAGTTCATGTGTATTTGTACAGTTAGCCATATGATATGTGTATGAAAGATTTAAATGATAGCCTTGTATTTGGGAACATGTATATTCGGTTTGGTAACTTAGTGTTAATATATAATAGTTAGTATATATATATAATTGCTTATGACTTACGAAGCTTAAATAGCTTACTCTGTGCGTATTCTTGTTTACTTCTGTTCATAGATTTGGATATACGTTACGAGTTCGGGGATCGTCAGCAAGACTACTCACACTATTGGCAGTTTCCTTTGGTATTTTACTAAGTTGAAAATTTAATATATGGCATGTATAGCATAGTAAAAGGTGGAATAGGAATTAAGTACTTTGTATGTAAATAATAGCCATGCGAAGATGGCTTATCTTCTTTGATTGATTTGGGTTCTGTGTTTATGGTTGATAATGGTCATTAAAAAAATAAGTTTATACTTATGCATATGTGATTACGGTATATGTTCATGATAGCTAAGTATGTGTTATGTTTAATTTTAAGTTAGACATATTGAATTTGGTTATGTGATTAATATATGCATATTGGTTAAGTTTGGTATGATGAATCGAATTAGTTAAAATGTGGACTTAAACCAAACGTAAACTTGGACATTTTGGTTATGAGTAAGTGATGATAATAGGGATATGTTAAATTCGATTAAGTGTTATGTAATTGTATATTTGTTGTGTATTGTGTAAAGTTTGATTTACTTACTAAATGATGTTAAATAAATTGTCCTTGTAATAAGTATTAGTAATTATGTAAATTAGTAAGATGTGATTTGGTTTTGATATATATATATATATATATATATATTATATTCGAATTTAACAAATAGGTATGTGGTCATATTGATCATCAAGTTTTTGATTTGGAATTGAAATGATCATATTGGATATATACGTATTTGGCAATGATGTGAAATTTTGATAGATGTTTAAATATAAAACAAATGGATTTAGTTCTAGTAAATTTGGTTATGAAATTTGTATTTGTATGTGGTAATTGTGGGATGTAAATTTTAGTTATGTAAAAGCTAATAGATATGTTTCAAGATTAAATTGGTTATATGATGTAATGTGATAGAAATCAAATAAAGAATTATGTATATATTTGCATAAATCCGGCTATGCTTAAATGAATTATTGGTATACTTTATTGAGAATTTATTTATGGTTAGTCATGGATTCTATAAGCTTATGATTTTTAAATTTGGAATATACTAGGAGTTAAGTTTTAAATTGTAAATTAATTGAATGATGATTATAATCGAGGTTGTTTGTATGAAGATTATATGATTGGCCGAATGTGTATTTGTGATTACTTGAGTGATTTGACATGTATATATATAT
This sequence comes from Gossypium australe, assembly GCA_005393395.2. Lineage (NCBI taxonomy): Eukaryota > Viridiplantae > Streptophyta > Magnoliopsida > Malvales > Malvaceae > Gossypium > Gossypium australe. The sequence continues at coordinate 57,090,852 of CM016616.1, read as the reverse complement.
ATATATATTCGTAATAAAAGAAAAGAAAATATATGTCTGTTTGAGTGATGTCTTATTTGGTAATGTAACAGCCCGATTTAGGGCCTAGTCGGAATAGTGGTGTGAGACCACGAAATCAACATGAATTTATGAGTTTTTAAGGTTTATACCATGTTTGCATGCTAGTATGAAAGTTTCGTAAAGCAATTTTGTTAAACTGGGGTTGAATGGTCAAAAAGGACTAAATTGCAAGAGTTGCAAAATATGAGTTTCTAGAAGCTTTTTGTATGAAATAGCTTTAGAATAATAATTTAATTTTTGGACAAAATTGGTCATGAGTTGGTGTTATAGAAATTTTTAGTGATAAGGGCATTTTGGTCGTTTATGTATTAAATGATTAAAATGGGAAAAAAAGATGATAAAAATCTACTCATCTTCTTCCTTTATTGCTGAAAATTTGAAGGAAGCCATAACTAGGGTTCTTCAAATTTTCAAGCTTGCTAGTAAGTGCTCTTAAGCCCGGGTTTTGATATTCTTCATATTTTTGAAGTTCTCGTATTATGAATTAGCTATTTTTAGCTATAAAATGGGCTAAGATGCATGTTCAAAAATCTACCCATGAGTGACATGCATGCTAAATGAATTTTCTAAGTGAATTTCATGAAAAATGATAGAAGGGACCATTTTGTAATAGTTATGAAAATTGGTCATACATGCTAGAAATGGTAAGAATTTATGATTGTTATGGTAGAGAAAATGGTTCCACTAAGCATGAAGTTTAAGAAAGTTGCATGAAAATCATTTTACGAGCCTAGGGGCAAAAGTGCGAATATGAGAAAGTATAGGGGCAAAATCGTAATTTTGCCAAAGTATGAGTTACATGTCAATTTAGTCAATATGATTATTAAATGATCTATTTATGATTATAGATCAAGAAAAACGAAGCCCGGATTGAAACCGAGGCAAGAACAAAGTCGAGGACTAAATTGCATAACTACACACATTTTGTATATTGAGGTAAGTTTGTATGATTTCTAAGCTTTATGATTTTTATCATTGAATTGCTTAGTGTAATATACGCTATTTTCATGAAATGTTTAATGTTATGTTCAACCAAGAAATCGATGTTATTAAGTACGAGCAAGTCCCGATTGAAGATGAATTTCCCAGGATACTCGATCTACCACATTATGAGCCAGTGTAAGACCATGTTTGGTACATGACATCGGCAATCAAGCAAGATATCATGTAAGACCAAGGACTCAAGCTTGGCATTGAACAAGTTATCATGTAAGTCCAAGGACCCAAGCTTGGCATTGAACAAGATATCAATTAAGTCCAAGGACTCAAGCTTGGCATTGATCAAGTTATCAAACAGGATATCATGTAAGACCAAGGACTCAAGCTTGGCATTGAACAAGTTATCATGTAAGTCCAAGGACCCAAGTCAAGCTTGGCGTTGATCAAGTTATCAAGCAGGATATCATATAAGACCAAGGACTCAAGCTTGGCATTAAACAAGTTATCATGTAAGACCAAGGACTCAAGCTTGGCATTGATTCAAGAAGAGATATTCCATGTAAGTCCATATCTAGGATATGGCTTTGACATCAAGTTCATCGGGCAAATGAGTAAAGTTAAAATGTGATAATAAGAAAGCTAAGAAAGCAAAGCTATCATCAAGTTGAAATTGAGTATTATTTATGTTATGATGATGAGTTAGAGATTATGATTATTATATTAAAGTATGCTGATCTGTAACACCCCAAACCCGGCCTAGACGTTACGACCGGATCTGGCATGTCACATGAAAGGAATGTCTAAAAAATTGTGTGTACGTTAAAAAGTTCGTATTCTTTTTGAAACTCCGCGTTTTGTGGTTTGTTTATAAAAGCCGATTCATTTCAATGCCCATTTTACAAAGTTGTTATTAATTTGAATAAAATTGTATTTGTTGTGAAAATCGAGCTTAAGTAATTTTGAATAAACAAACGGTTTATTATCATTTTAGGAAAATCCCATATTGAACATTTAATAATAAACAGTAACCAAATTGAAAGCTAAAACCAAATAAAATACCAAAGGCCTTATTACAAAACAAAATCCCAAAATTAAAAGTAGGTTTAAATAAAAGAACCGAGTTTACGAGAAAACATTGCAGGGCCACCACAAGTCTGCCTCGGCTCCCAAATCCGCGATCTAATGATTACTTGAAACATTTAAAAAGAGGGGGTGAGTTTACGAAAACTCAGTGTGCAATTCCCCTTACGAGTGATAACTGGGCCTAAGCCCACAAAAGCAGATTGGGCCTTAGCCCTCACAATAACATACTTGGCCGAATCCCACACAAATCGAATCGGGTCGTAGCCCTAACATCACAGTATATCAGATAGCACATGCCAAATGATGCAAAACCCATTCTCTAGTCATATTCGGCCATAAGCCCATAACATAGCATATCGAACCATAGCATATTAAATCACATGTACATATAAGAATGAAAATGCAATCTCGAACCCACCTAGGTATCCATCCTCTACACACCACCCGTACCTGCCAATCACACCGTGCGGATTACTAAATCGACCCTCCATCCGCTACTCACCATCGAAGGCAGTCGCTGCAGTCAACTGCACATCGCCCTTATAACGTGGCATGGCCACCAGATAATGTGACAGAGTCACCGGAATCATAATATGTGACATAAGTCACCGGATACATAATATGTGACATAAGTCACCGGATAATGTGGTAAAAACCACCGGAACACTTCCCCTTTCATATCATATCACCCATATGCCCATGCAACATACATATTATTCAGATATATGCAATGTGTCATGTATGCAAAACATATATCAAATATAAGAATAACATAAGTTACCATCATAATCAGATAGACATAAAACAACAAAATCAAGCTAATCAACCTCTAAGGGTATAGTCGTAATTTTACCTACCAAGGGTATTTTCGTAATTTACCCACCAAGGGTATTTTCATAAATTCGCACCTGCAATGGCCTTTCTGAAGGCCTAATGTCGCCACCAGCGACTCAGCTACCATTTCCGGTCCTTATCGGACTATTGGGCCTAAAACCCGATTTCAGCCCATTCGGGCCCACACGCTCGTGTGGCCCACCTAGCACAAATCTAGCCACGTATATAAGTTCCACCTAATCTAGTTCAACATATACTAAACAATCATACAATTTACTCATTTGGGCCCACTTCGGTCCATCGTGGCCCAAGCAGCCCAACCCACAAGAATACTACTGATGGCCTCAACTATCGCATCGAAGCCCCACACATGCGCTCGCACGCTCGTGTGGCTACTATTGTCGTGACCGGCACTTCGGCATTTGCCGCTCTACAACTAGAGTAGAGAGAGAGTTGCACACCTGATAGGACTCTGGTGCTAAACCGCGCTGCGACCACTCCTGTGCCCAAACGCCCACCAAGGAATCTTAACTCTCCTCCTGGAATGCTCTTTATATAGCTAGCTCTTCACCTTCATTCTTTGTGTCTTTCTGATGTAGGATCCCTTCGTCAGTAGAGTTTAAATTCAACTGAAACTCTTGCCGTCCAATCCGCAAAATAAATACTCCTTTGCTTCTCACGAGATTCGAACCCAGGCTCCCTTGCAACATAATCCACACCGTTAACCACTTAGCCACAAGCTCCTCTTGTGTCTTAAACCATGCGCAACTAAATATAAACTATGGCCCAAATTCTAAGATCCAAGTAAAAAGAAACTAAAATGCAAAAGCCAAGACTTGAACCTTGGACCTCCTTCCTTCCTTGTGGCGTCACCCCCTTGTCTCTAAGAGGTGTCATTTTGCCACTACACCACACACTCTACTTGTGTCATTTTCGTCCACATTTTATTCTTAAAGCCTACCTGCCAACTTCCAAGGTTTTTTCCACCTAAAACCAAAATTTCCCCAAAGCCAAAGTTCGATCCCGGGACTTCATAGAAGCCCCCTAACCTTCCAAAATCACTTATCTAAAAGGTCCAACTTGCATTTAAGCCGATCTCTAAAATTTTAAACGATACTACGCCTAAGGCCCATTGGGCTCAATTCTCCTAAGCCCAATTTCGGGATGTTACATGATCAATGTGATCAAGTGATACAGGTACCTTGTTTACCTTACAAGTATGAGAATAGTAAGTATCATGAGACAAGTAAGAATCATGTATGAGTAAGTAGGCTTTATAGCTGAAATTATGATAACATTGTTATGTTAAATGGTTTATATTAAGCAAGTTTTTCTAATATGTGTTATACATGCAAACTTACTAAGCTAAGTGCTCACGTCTTTAATTCCTTCTTTCTATGTAGTCCCACCAAGCTAACTTGTGGACCATCGGAGTCGGAGCTCGTAGTACACTATCAATCCTTATTTTGGTATAGCCAAGTTATTTTACTAAGTATGGCATGTATAGGAAGCAATCTTTTTGAAAACATGTTTTGAGAAGGGCCATTGTATAGGCTATCAAGTTTATTATTCTTTTGTATATGGCTAAGTGGTTGGCCAAATTTGTTTAAGTTTGTTTGTATATAGATATCAATGAAATACATAGTATTATTCATGAAAGATGTGTTGATATTGAATTGTTGATTTGAGTATGAGTATAATCTTTATTTCAGGAAGGCAAACTGCTTGGTAAATAGCCTCTAAGTGCCTACACGGTAAGACACACGGGCGTGTGTCTAGGCCGTGCGAACCGTGCACCTTAATGTTTTAAATTAGGATAGACCACGGTCATATTCCACGGCCGTGTGTATGAGCCGTGTAGGACACACGGTCAAAACATGGGCGTGTGCCCAGGCCGTGTGATTGAAGTCAGTAGCTTCCCACGGTTGTAGACACGGACGTGTCAAGGCCGTGTGAATGAAGTCAGTAACTCCCCAGGGTTGTAGGCATGGGCGTGTCCTAAGTAACATGGGCGTGTAAACCCTGCTTCAAAGTTGAGTTTTCGATTGAGTGTCTGAAAGTTTTCGGATAAGTGTTTAAGGCCTTGTAGGCCCATGATACGTATGTTTTAACTAAGAAAGAAAAGTTTTAAGTCGGTTCAAAATTTTACAGCCCGTAAGAGTATGTTCTAGTAAGTCAAGCATGGTAATGTCTCGTATCCAGTTCTAGCATCGGACTCGGGTATGGGGTGTTACAGGTAATGCCTTCTAACACCCCTAACCCGTATCCGTCGCCGGATTAGGGTTACGAGGCATTACCAATCTAACCAAACCCAGAGTAGGTATTAATACACATGTCTATCAAAAATTTTGAATTCATTATTAATCAAACATCAATTTCTTTCTACTTACTCTCACATATATAAACTATAATATAAAATATATCATTTCTACCATCGAACATTTTAAAAGCTTTCTATAGTTAAGTACACAAGCATATCATCGCCAACTTATTAAATTAATTCATCTATCTATATATCTATATATCTATATATATATACGCAAAGACATATTACATACCTAACAATACATTACAATATACCAAGGCCAATACTCATAATCACTTATAATATAACTGTTGATCAAAATCAAACTTACCAAAGGAACTATTCATTTGATCATTGACATTACCATGGCCAAATATGCGCATACTACATTCACTTTACTAAAACAAATTGTCAATCCTCAACACCAAGTATGCATATACCAACATGTTGCTTATTATCTATGTTATACCAAATTCACACTATTTGCAAACTATATCCACACGTATAAACAACTACCACTCATACAAAAAAAAAATCAAAATCAGTTATTAAAGCAACATATCTTATATTTAACCTAAAACATATAAACCGAACATATTATGCATGTATGTAACTATCACAACTAGTTTGCACAACCCAAAATTTACATAACCAATAATACCATTCTTGCGTGTCATGAGATGTTATTTACCTATTTATACCAACACTAGATTCGACAATACATGGCAAAAATATTAACCTTAAAATCATTCAAGCCACCTTTTCATACATCAGACACAAACACATATAAAATGCACTTTCATAGTAAACAAACATCAAGGCCGAATCCACACAAATCCAAGTTAACATAATTTAGCCATTTTCGCATGGCATAAATACACATACATGCCGTTGAAAACAATTCATAATATATCTTAGCCTATACATGCCATAATGGTCAAAGTTCACTACTTCAAAAGAGTACTAAAAGAGATGATAGTATGGAGAGCTTCCGAAGTGATTCCCGAGCACAAAATAAGCTTCCAAAAGTAACCTACGCGTTTAGAAAATAACCAAAACACCAAGTAAACTTTCATAGCTTAGTAAGAATTAAGCAATTATTTTCCATTCACATGAACTTATACAAATGAAACAAATAGTTTATTTATCACCATTAGACCGAAAAATCAAAACTCCAAAAGTTGAATATATATATATAACCACATTCGAAATAATTTATATACATAATACATATTTAACAAGTATTCAACTTACACCTCAACCCATATCACTCTTAAATTATAGAAATGATACTTACCTCTAGTATGCTTACCGACCCCAAACTTAGTCATGCATACATATACTTATGATAATATACTCAATCATTCTTGTATATTTATTTGCATTTATAAAAAGAATCATTAAAATGAACCTCACACCTGCACATTGTCAATATGGTTAGCAATATCTCACACTTAGTATTATTCCTTAATATTTCTCGTAATGTATCGCTCATATAGAGCCGTTACTTCATACTTCTCGTGACGTATCTTTCACATAGAGCCGTTACTTTGTGCTTATCGTAACGTATCGCTCACACAGAGCCGTTACTTACAAATTTGCACATATGGTGCTCATTAAACCATTTCACTCAACGTATGCTTCTCTTAACTTGTTATTCATTCGATATGCATACTTTATATATAATTTACGTTCACTTTACACACAAGAACATACACTTATATATGTATATATTAAAGTATTCAATATCCTAAGTACTATATTGCATTCGGCCTATACCACATCAAACCATCATCAACTCCATTTAGTATGCCTAAATCTCATTATAATGTCATTACTATAATTTCCTATTTCATACATCTGATTACAACAACCAAGTACCATCATCATCGACTATCTCTTATCAATTTCATATATCTATATATATTCGGCAATACATTAAAATAAACTATCACCATACAATTTAAACTTGTAAATAAGTATTATTTCAATTGCATTCTATTGCTTAAAACTTACCTGGTAATTGATGAGCTAAAAGTTTCCGACTACTCGATCAATTTAGCTTTTCCCTGATCCGATTCCGGTTCCTTCCAACCTTGATCTTAATGGGACATGCACAACCGAAATAAAAATGGAAGCTTTAAGCTTCTTTCTTCCTTAAGCTTTAAGCTTTAAGCTTTAAGTATTATTTCCTAATAGCTTTTTGGCTATGTAGCTGTCCACTCTCATTCCAAATGGCCAAATTACCTCTTAAAGGCCAATAAAAAATAAAACCTATTCAATTAACTCCTAAATTCCACAATAGCTATCATTTTTCCTTCTTGTTCAATTTGGTCTTTTACTAAAATTATTCACATTAACAAGAATTTAACCATATGAAATTCTAGTATATGATCAAGCATAATTATTAAACACGTAAAATAATAATAATAATAAATAAACAATTGAAAAAAAATTCAGATTCGTGGTTCCGAAACCACCGTCCGATTAGGGTCGTAAACGGGCTGTGACATGCCTTGTAACCCTAATGTAGCGATGGATACGGGTTAGGGGTGTTACATTTGATTGGTATCAAAGCCATGGTTTAGTCGGTTCTAGGATTACCATAGCGTATGTGAGTCTAGCTATACATGCCATATTAAATCTACGATAGTGTGATATCTCCCGACTCTAACGAAGATTGTTTTGATGTGATAGATAAGATTTCCAACTGGGCTAATTTTGATAGTACAAAAGTAGATATTCAAATATTTGAGTGGAAATGTGCTGATGATGAGTTGAGACTCATAAAGGTAAGAATTAAATTGTATGGCATGTTGTTATTGATAAATGTGGTAATTATATGAGCATATGAGATATGATATTTGAGTTATAATTGCTATCTGAGATGCTCTGATTTTGAAATGGTGATTTGAGTTAGCATATGAACAATGTGTTAATAATAAAAAAGTGATTAAAAGAAAGGGTATATTAAATGATTTGAGAATGTGAAATTAGTAATGAACTGACTATTCGTGAGAGTATGTATTATGTGCAATTATGTGAAAGTTAAATTTGAGGCTCTTCTACCCTCACCCCCTTGTCAGAAAAATGTTACAATTTTATTATAAGAGTTGGAAGGAATAAGCTCACCTCCATGTTTGAAAGATTAGTAATGTGGTCAGAAAAGAGAATGAATAAACAAATGAAGACAGTACTAAAAGAGATATTGGGCAGTTCTAAAGATTATTCAGATTTTGCAAAGTCACCGTTGAAGAAGAAGTTAACTCCGATTAAATGACTTATTCAGGTATGTTATCTAAATAAAGTATTAACTGAAAACTTTCCTGAATTGATTTCTGTTAGTGATGGATAATATGAAAATTTCTAATGACAGAATTAGACAGTGGATTGATGTTTGAATTGTATTGATGGTTGAATGCAATGGTTATAGTCGGGCAGTTATTATGATTCCATTTGGACATTCTGTGTGTACATTTATCCTTCAAAGCATATGTGACTGCTTAATTTCAAAAAGAAAGTTTTATCGTATAAGAACATTAGCTAAACATATTAATAGACAAAAGTATCGTTGATCTGTTTGGGTTATACTCGACATTGTTATGTCTTCCTTTGATAACTTATTCCATGGTGTGGATATGAAATTTGGCGTGAAATCAGTATGGGATTAATATTCTGTTTCTACTATACGTGAAGATTATATTACTTCTGTTATTGTGGATTTCAGTATTTATGAACGACATTGTTCTTTCTGGACATTTCTGGGATATCATCGGAACTAATATTATTTTATGTGAGTTGTAATTTTTAGATATTCTGTGTAACTCCTAATGTTGAAATTTTGCTACTCCGGTATTTGTATGATTCCATGTGATTATCTGCAAGAGATTTCTATTTAACAAATATGACTATGTCTATTACAATTTTAATTTCGGACTTGAAATGTGAGAGTACAGTGGTACCTTCCTCAGAGTTATACAAGATGTGTTTCTACAATGGTTGCTATTTAAATCATATTTGATTCTTTTCTGTGTTCAGATACTTCATTAATAGCTGGGACAATATTCTTTATAGGATTGAGACATTGTTCCTAATAAAGCTCAATTATTTCTATATGGTTAAGGTGATTTTGGTATAATTCGGAGTTTCGATGATTAATATATGAGATAGCTTTATTATAAACTCTTTTCTAGTTTTCGTGGAGGTTCGACAGTGATAAAAGTGAAAATGATAAGAAGATCAAGATTAATTTGTATAATGATATGTCTGGGGTCATCCTTCTAATGAGAATAAAGATTTCTTCGAAAAGACTGATTCAGTAGTTAGAATGATTTGAATTATTTGATTGAAAAGCTAATTGGGATATATGTGTTTGAATTTATCTATGAAATGGAAATAAACTTTGAACGTACATGTATGAATTGAAGGATAGATTGAAAGAAGAATTTGTATTCTTAAAGACTCTGATGTACTAAAGACTATTTTCTGAACGAGGTACGGACACTATGAGTTTCTGGTTATGCCTTTCGGACTTACTAATATACCCGCTATTTTCATGGATTTTATAAATCAAATTTTCAGACTGTATTTGGATCGGTTTATGGTAGTGTTTATAGATGATATTCTAATCTACTCCCGAGATGAAACTGAGCATGTTGAGCATCTGAGACTTGTGCTACAGACTTTGCGAGATAAACAGTTGTATACAAAGTTTAGTAAATGTGAGTTCTGATTACATGAAGTCAGTTTTCTGGGCCATATTGTATCAGCATCAGGCATCAGGATTGATCCGAGTAAGGTTTCAGTTATACTTGATTGGAAACCTCAGAGAAATATCTCTGAAGTTCGAAGCCTACTGGGAATTGCTAATTATTATAGACGATTTTTGAAAGGTTTCTCTATGATTGCTACAGCTATGACGAAGCTGTTACAGAAAGATGTTAAGTTCGAGTGGTCAGAAAAGTGTCAGAAAAGTTTTGATTAGTTGAAAACTCTATTGATAGAAGCTCCAGTGTTAGTTCAGCCTGAATTGGGTAAAGAATTTGTCATTTATAGTGATGCATCTTTGAGTGGCCTGGATTGTGTTTTGATGCAGGAAGCAAAGTCATAGCTTATGCCTCGAGACAGTTGAAGCGACACGAAAGAAACTATCCGACACATGATTTGGAGCTAGCAGCTATTGTGTTCGCGTTAAAGATTTGGCGTCACTATCTATTCGGTGAGAAATGTCATGTTTATTCTGATCACAAAAGTCTGAAGCATTTAATGACTCAGAAATATCTGAATTTGAGCCAACGTCGATGATTAGAGTTGTTAAAAGACTACGAGCTAGTGATTGACTATCATCCGGAAAAGACTAGTGTTGTTGCTGATGCTTTAAGTAGAAAATCATTATTTACTTTGTGTGCAACGAATGCGTATATGGTTAAATCTGATGATTGCGTGATAATAGCCGAATTAAAAGCAAAACTGTTATTTGCTCAACAAATTTGTGATACTCAGGAAGTTGATAATGAATTGTTAGCAAAGCGAGCTCAGTGTGAAATGAATATTGAATCTGAATTCTGAGTTGATAAAAATGATTGTTTGAGGTTTAGAAATCGAATATGTGTTCCGAGAAATTCAGAGTTGATTCAGATGATTTTGAATGAAGCTCACAGCAGTAGGTTATCTATTCATCTGGGTAGTGCGAAAATGCATAACGATTTGAAACAGTTATATTAGTGGCCTGGTATGAAACGATACATATCTAATTTTGTTTTGAAATGCCCAGTTTGTCAGCAAGTGAAAGCCGAACATCAAGTACCTTCTGGGTTACTTCAGCCAATTGTGATACCCGAGTGGAAATGGGACAGAGTCATGATGGATTTTGTATCTGGTCTACCGTTGACACTGAGCAAGAAAGATTCAATCTGGGTTATTGTGGATAGATTGACTAAATCTGGTTTACCTTTGATTGAATTTGCTCATATTAATAGCTTTCAATCTAGTATCAAATGGCATTTTATGAGGTTTTGTACAGTCGTAAAAGTCGTACACCATTGTATTGGACTGAGCTCAGTGAAAATAAGATACGTGGGGTTGACTTAATCAAAGAGCGTTATCCAAACCCATTCATTGGTAAGATTTTCGGGGACAAAAATCCCTAAAGGGGGAGTGTTGGAACGCCGACACCCCCATGGCGCAGCAAAATAAAATTAATTCCGGCGATCCAGACCATGAATCCTTGTGTGAGGAACGAATCGGGGTGAAATAAAGGTTTCGGAATTACCGAAACTTCAATCTGAGTAGACAGCGACGCCTCGGCAACAAGAATTTTGATCTACTATGGAATCAAGCCGCAATCGTTCTCCGATGTCGGCCTCTACGTAGTCCACCCGGTTTGACTATGAACGGAAGAAATCTCCAAAACTATTTTGGAGGTTTATTTGCTTGACGGCTGCTAGACCTCACAAACAATCTCTTAGGGTTTCTTCTTAAGCTTTGTATCTTTTTAATACCTTTTATAATTGGTATCTCTTGAATGTATCATAAAATTAAATAAATACAATAAAGTTTTTAACCGAAAATTATAATTACATTAATTATAACAAGGATTTCGGTAAACTATATTTATTTAAATTTATATACGAACCAAATTCATATATTAATAGAACTATGTTCTCATTATGTGTACAACATCCTTGTAGATATAATATGTTCAATATTTGATTGCCCAATTAAATTAATTCTTTAATTAATTTAATTCATGTGACAACCAAACACAATACCAACTATGTTTTATTCCGTTCATTTCAACCATAGGGTGTGACCCTGTAGGTTCTTGTAACGTTAGTAGTAATACTAGAACGATTCTAATGTCACAAACAATGAGTGGCATCTAGCAATGCATCATTGCTACCTAAGTTACAAGAATTCATGATTCGACATAACCTTTTGTGATTAACCTTTCATGCATTAATCCTTAAGTCCTTTATCTCTGGAACGAACACAAGTCATGGAATAGTCACACTTGCATAGTCCATCTCATGTTTCTTGATATCTTGAGTAGACTATGATATACAAATTAGTATGTATCTCATATCAACTTATTTGAGCATGGCCATGCATTTCTAGTCTCACTCAATCAAGTGGCCTAAGATATTACTCCTATTATGTAGGAGGAACTTATCTTATATCGATCAACCATATCCCTCTACATAGATTGTGGTATATCCAACATCAGCCTTTATAGAACAACCTGTTACGGTGTACGTTTGACTGTATCAAAATATACAACTCACGATGTTGGGATAATGATGATCTCAAGTCTGAGGATCATATACATATTAATCACTATGAGTAATGTTGTGACAATTACATAATAATCCAAGAAACATACTCATAGCGGATCAGTCCAATATGTTGTTCTCTAGCACACATATTCATGCATTGATTTTGACACTCCATATCAATGACAACTCTTTATCATCAATCAACTACATGTTAGTCTTAATGCATTATTGTTGTCCTAGTCAACAATAATACTTGACTGAGGATCTTTTAAGGATAGTCATATTATTCTCAGGACATTATCATAAAACAGTTTATTTGTACACACAGAAAGAAAAACTGAAATAATAATGACAACGCTTTATATTAATAAACATGGTAAATCAAGTATGTTGTTACAACCATCTCATGATTGATCTTTGGGCATACTCTTACAAGGAGAGTTGTAACAGCCCAATTTTGACCCTAATCGGAATAGTGGTTTCGGGACCACAAATCCGAGTTTGAAAAATATTTAAATATTATTTTCCGTGTTAATTATGTGTGAATTATTATATGTGAAATTTTCGTGATTTAATTTTATTGTTTGGGTGCTGAATTATTAAAATGGGCTTAATCGCGTGAATTGAAAATTTGATAGTTTAATGTGTAATGGCTAAATTGTTGATGTCTTTTTAAATGGAAGCATTAAAGTTGTAATTTGCACAATTTTAACTATAGTGGACGGCATGATTATGCTTAAGTGACTATATTATATGAAATTATATATTATAAATATTATTATTATTAATTATACATTATATTAAGCTTATAATAATAAAACATAATGGGAAAGAGAAAGATTACTCATTCTTTCATCTTTAATGGCCGAATGTAAGAAATAAAAAGAAACAAGTGAGCAAACAAGAGTTCGACCATGTCTAAGCTAAATTAAGGTAAGTGTTTTGCTCGGTTTTTTATAATATTTACGTTTTTGAGATCGTTGCTATGAGATGTACAAAGCCCATGTCTTAATTTTAGAAATTGATGAATATTTTGTGATATGCCATTGATGAATATATGTGTGTTGTGTTGTTTGATGAGGAAATATTAAAGATATGTTTTAGATTAATATATTTTGTAATGCAGTTTTTGATAATTTTAAGTAATTAGGACTAAATTGCAAAAATAATAAATTGTGTAACACCCCAAACCCGGTCTAGACGTTACGACCAGATCTGGTATGTCACAGGGAAAGGTTGTAAAAATGAATTTTTTTGAATTTAGGAAAAATACCGTAAGTTTGAAAACTTTTCGTTTGAGTTGATGTTTTGAAAACAGTGGTTAGCAATTAAAGGAAAATTTCCGAATTTGATTAAATTTCATTTGTTATCTTTGTTGACACTTGAAAGAAAACTGTTGTTTATGTTAAACTTAAATTTTGAAAACCCCATCTTAACCTTCATGTTAAAGCATAATAATGTCATACCATAAGTAAGTAATAAACCTTAGAAACCCAAATATTAACTTAAGGAGGCCTTATTACATAACCGATAATCCCCAATTGAAATAATTTAAAGAAAGAAAATGAGTTTGCGGAAAAAACATGTTATGGCCTCCACGAGTCTGCCTCGGCTCCCAGATCCACGATCTACTGATTACCTGCAAAATTAAGCAGATGAGTAAGTCACCAAGACTCAGTGTGTAAATCCCCTTAAGTCACATCAACAGCTTTAAGCCCAAGTCGCACATTGGGCCTTAGCCCACTCAGAATAGCATACACAAATATGGATGTAATGTGTCCCAGCCCAACCTAATTTTTTCCATCCTCTACACACCACCCGTACTAGCCCATCACACAGTGGGGATTTCTACAATCAACCCTCCATCCGCTACACACCTCATATATGTGGCACTAAGCCACTCGTGGTTCCAGACCACCGTGATACTAGATCACCATGACATAGTCACTATTTACATACGTGAGGCCAACCCACCGTGGTAGCGAATCATCGTGACAATCCCTGATGAATGTATGTGGGGCCAACCACTGTGGTACTAAACCACTGGGACGAGTCACTGTCAGCATACGTGGTATTAAACCACCGTGGCTCCAAGCCACCGAGACATGGTCACTGAATCAGATATGTGTGGGGCCAACCCACTTGTGGTACCAAACCACCGTAACAGTCTCTAATACTTCCCCTTTAGCATCATAGCCCAACCCATGTAGAACATACCAATCAAATGAATGCACATGCTCTCATCATAATGATAGATTACAGCATATATTTTCATACTCATTAATAGAACGATATAGATACTTACCTGGTATCCCCAGCTTTACCCACAAGGGTATATCAACCAACTAATTAGTCACTTCGGCTTTTCAGCCCAAACAATTAATAACGCATATCAATAATCAAAGTGTGAATATTTTTACACACCTGTAAACACGAAGGATTATACTATCGATCTCGCTAACACTTTCACTCGTAGGGATCACAGCGATCTGCTTATCCCTTTCCGAAGCTGGCCCACAACCCGGTGGAAAGTCACGAACGGCGGACACAGCACGACTTAGGGGTAGGGACTACGAGTCCAACCCCCTCCTTTGCTTGGCTGGCATATGATTCCATGAAAGAATCTCGGTCAGAAGACCAGATTAAGGCATTGAAGTAGAGAAAATAAGGATATACGCTCAATATGTAAAGATTTCTTACCTAGATCGACAGAACCCGGAGACTATTAGGCTTGGATTAAGGAGTCGATTGAGTACCTATATAATTACCATGTAAGAATCAGTTTGAAAGAAATAGATTAGAAGAGGTGGCCTTTCGGCCAAATGAATGACATAACCCTCTTACCAAAATCGATCAAAACCGGTTGTCCCTTAAGACCCTTCAATCACTGGCCAGATGCAGAAAGAATACGGAGACAAGGCCCCTTCTACATTTGGCCAAAATACCCATAGAACAGGATTAATACCTTCGGTTCGGCCACCAAAAAGGGAGAAGAGAGAATTGAAAGGGAAAGAGAATACTTACCACAACTAAGGAGAATCCGATTGAGAAGGTTAGGGAACAGAGTGACGGTAATCTTCTGAGATAAGAACGAATGAATGAGATGAAAGTAATGAGATGGTGTAGGTGGTAAGAGGTTTCGATTAAGGGGGTTTAGAGATGCGAAACCAAATTTGAACAAAAGGAAATAAGGAAGAAAGAGAGGGAGATGCTTTTGACTTTTAGTTGCAAGAAGATGAATGCCAAAGTAGGGACCTATAAGATGGTTTCGGTTTAAGGTGATTAAGAGATGTGCAACAAATATGAGCAAAAGAAAAATAAAAGGGAGAAAGAAGAGAGAGAGTTGGGGTTCGGCTATTGAAGAAATAATTGAGTGAAAGAGGTATAATGGAAAAAAGTGGTAGGAGGGTTCGGCTTTGAGTGATGAAGCAATGCACACACGTTACCAAAAATGCTAAAGAGGGGAGGAGATGGTTTCGGTTTTGGCTAAATGAAGAATGAACAATGACCTTAGGGGTTTCGGCTATTCAAAGAAACGAATCATAAGTTGCCAACATGAAGAACACCAAATGCCGAAAAGAAAAGAACTCTCAATACTTAACTGCTAATCACTTCAAAAATTCAGCACCTACAATCTCCAAAACTGAATGCCACCCTTTCTCCTTTGACCGAATCCCCCCCAACACCAACCAAAAATTCGGCCACCCCCTACTCCTCTCCTACATTCACTCCACTCCCCACCTTTGAATTAGTTTGAAACAATCAAATCCCACCTTTCTCTCATGGCCTACCATTCAAAAATTTTGACCAATTGAACACCCACTCTTCAAGGTTCCTAGCCGAATCCATCACTGCTCCTCTTGACGCCAAAAAAAGTTCCTAAAATATGAACTGCGCGACTCGAACCTGCTCCTTCGCTGCTCCTTGTGGCATCACTCACCTGCCTCTAAGTGGCGCCCCATTGTCACTTTACTATTACATTTCTTGTGTCATCAAACCCAAACTAAACTACTTAAACCCTGCCTCAGCTAGCTCTCCCCAAAAGTGCCCAAAATTGAAATTTTGGCCAAGGCTTCGGCTTAACCCCAAGCCTTCCCTGGACCCCCAAACACACCAAATTAACACACTGAGCATAGCATACACACATGAACATAATAAATGCAAAGCCCCTAATTTAGGTTGTTACAAATTGAGGGGCTAAAATGAAAAATAAATGAAATGTATGGACTTATATGATTATAAGGAAGGTTCGACCTAGCTATGTTGTTGTGAGATTTTGCATATTTTGTGTTTTGTGCACTAGGGATTAAATTGTGAAAATGTGAAATATTAGGGGTAAAAATGTAATTTGCCCATTTATGTGTTTTTGGATTAAATTGAATGAAAATATGTTTGAATGAGCTTAATTTGAATATGTTTAGATTAAGAACCAAAGAAATCAGACTTGGATCGGGGAAAAGCGAAATAGTCGAATAGCCGGTTTTTGTCGTTCGACGATATCCGAGGTAAGTTTTTAAGCAGTTGGGTGAAATAATTTTGACTATATACTAATGTATCATGAAATGAAATGTGTATATATATTTATACTAGCCGAATGTGGGTTTAAAATTATGAAAATATATATGTATAAATATGGAATGTATGAATTGGCTAAATATATGTACTATGGTTAAGTGATAGATATGTACATATATGTATGGAAATGGAAAGTGAGTAGTGATGGTAATTGAAATTTTTGGATGTGTGTGTATGTATATATTTGAGATTGCCGAATGTAAAGGTAAGTGAAGATGGTAAATTGAATTGTTGATAAATAATTATATGCTATAGATAAATAAAAAAATAAATTGAGTATGTACGAATGGGAATGGGATTATATATGTTTTGGAAGAGCAAAGGAAAGGTCTGTAAAAGGGCACTATGTGTGCGGACTAAATTTACCGAGCACTGTGTGTGCGAAATCGGTTAAATGGCACTATGTGGGCGGAATAATAAGTAATGCACTAAGTGTGCGATACATTACTGTTAAATGGCACTACGTGTGCTCTTTCTCAAGTAACGACACTAAGTGTGTGATACGTTACGAAATTTGCACTATGTGTGTGGGATTACAGAGACTTCGGAGACATGAATTGATGAAGGGAGATAAACGAGAAATGATACATGAGTAAGTATTGCATGATAGCTTAATAACCAGGTATCAATGAGGTAAGTTGTATTTGGCCAGTGCATATGTGATGTTTATTGAGCAAGTAAGTTGACAAAATGCTCTTGTATA
Source organism: Gossypium australe (assembly GCA_005393395.2). Classification (NCBI taxonomy): domain Eukaryota; kingdom Viridiplantae; phylum Streptophyta; class Magnoliopsida; order Malvales; family Malvaceae; genus Gossypium; species Gossypium australe. The sequence goes on along the minus strand of CM016616.1, from coordinate 57,073,079 downwards.
TGTGAAAATAAGGTAAGTCAGTTGTTGAATTGATTATATAAATGTTAAAGTTACAAATGTGAAAAATGTGAATGTATATGTGAATGTGTATAATCGGCTAAATGGGGTATATGTGATTTTAATAGTGAGATTTATATAAGTTCATGTGTATTTGTACAGTTAGCCATAGGATATATGTATGAAAGATTTAAATGATAGCCTTGTATTTGGGAACATGTATATTCGGTTTGGTAGCTTAGTGTTAATATATAATAGTTGGTATATATATATAATTGCTTATGACTTACTAAGCTTAAAAAGCATACTCTGTGCGTATTCTTGTTTACTTCTGTTCATAGATTTGGATATACGTTACGAGCTCGGGGATCGTCAGCAAGACTACTCACACTATCGACAATTTCCTTTGGTACTTTACTAAGTTGAAAATTTAATATATGGCATGTATAGCATAGTAAAAGGTGGAATAGGAATTAAGTACTTTGTATGTAAATAATAGCCATGCGAAGATGGCTTATCTTCTTTGATTGATTTGGGTTCTGTGTTTATGGTTGATAATGGTCATTAAAAAATAAGTTTATACTTATGCATATGTGATTACGGTATATGTTCATGATAGGTAAGTATGTGTTATGTTTAATTTTAAGTTAGACATATTGAATTTGGTTATGTGATTAATATATGTATATTGGTTATGTTTGGTATGATGAATCAAATTAGTTAAAATGTGGACTTGAACCAAACGTAAACTTGGACATCTTGGTTATGAGTAAGTGATGATAATAGGGATATGTTAAATTCGATTAAGTGTTATGTAATTGTATATTTGTTGTGTATTGTGTAAAGTTTGATATACTTACTAAATGATGTTAAATAAATTGTCCTTGTAATAAGTATTAGTAATTATGTAAATTAGTAAGATGTGATTTGGTTTTGATATATATATTATTTGAATTTAACAAATAGGTATGTGGTCATATTGATCATCAAGTTTTTTATTTGGAATTGAAATGATCATGTTGGATATATATGTATTCGACAATGATGTTAAATTTTGATAGATGTTTAAATATAAAACAAATGGATTTAGTTCTAGTAAATTTGGTTATGAAATTTGTATTTGTATGTGGTAATTGTGGGATGTAAATTTTAGTTATGTAAAAGCTAATAGATGTGTTTCAAGATTAAATTGGTTATATAATGTAATGTGATAGAAATTCAAATAAAGAATTATGTATATATTTGCATATATCCGGCTATGCTTAAATGAATTATTGGTATACTTTATTGAGAATTTATTTATGGTTAGTCATGGATTCTATAAGCTTGTGATTTTTAAATTTGGAATATACTTGGAGGTAAGTTTTAAATTGTAAATTAATTGAATGATGATTATAATCGAGGATGTTTGTATGAGGATTATATGATTGGCCGAATGTGTATTTGTGATTACTTGAGTGATTTGACATGTACATATATATATTCGTAATAAAAGAAAAGAAAATATATGCCTATTTGAGTGGTGTCTTATTCGGCAATGCCTTGTAACCCTAATCCGGTGATGGATACGGGTTAGGGGTGTTACAGAGTTACTATAGAAATTCTTTGTAGAAATTGAGTTTCTTGCTATACATTGCTTAGTGTTTAGTGGACTATTCTTGTCAGTGCAAAACGCAAATATTCATTGGCTTTATTGTATCCTCGAGGTTAATTTTCTTGGAACTCATTTGCACACCAAAGATAGGTGGGGGTGAAAATAACCTTAAAGATAGTGGATTGATACATGCGTTGGAGTCTTGTTGTAACATTCCTAACCCATATCTGTCACCCAAACAAGGTTACAGAGTATTACTAGAATTTACAGTTTAATTATGATTAAATCGTATCTTTACTATTCATATTCGAAATCAATCATATTGTCCCTTGTATGGGTCTTCGAGACCCAATATACATGTTTAAATCAAGTAGGGACTAAACTGAAAACTCAAAGAATTTTTCGTGAAATTGCAAAAAAAAAAATTCTTAGGTACAGGGGACACATGCCCGTGTGGTCAGACTGTGTGGCTCATACGGCAAATGACACGCCCATGTCCCAGGCCATGTGGGCAATCGATGTGAGGCACACAACCGTGTCCTAACCTGTGTCCTTACTTATGTAACTATCTAACTTGGGTCACACGGCCAGCCATACGCCCGTGTGCTAGGCCGTGTGGACAATTTAATTTTTGAAAATTAAGTGCAAGTTTTACACGACCAAGACACACGCCCATGTGTTGGGTCGTGTGCCTCACACAGCTGAGACACACGCCCGTGTTGTAACAGCCCGATTTAAAGGCTAGTCGGAATAGTGATCTCGGGATCACTAATCCGAGGATAGAGAAAATTATTTTCATGTTATTTTATGTGTTATAACATGTTTACAAGGGTGTATGTAAATTTTGGTGCTTTAATTTTAGCAATTCCATGCTTAATCGCGAAAAAGGACTAAATCGCGTAAAGTGCGAAAGTTTTATTTTATTTTCTAGAGGTGCCAAATAGCTATAGAATATTAATTGGAGGTCCCAAATGTGCAATTTGGCCTTGTTTTAAGTGAGTTGTCCGGCCATAGTATGCATAGGGGACAAGAGCATTTATTTTGGTTAAAAGTTGGTGGTATTAGTTGATAAAATGAATAAAATAAGATGAAATAAGCCAAGGCTATCATCTTTTCGTTTTCTTTTCTTTTCCAACCGAAAATACCAACAAAGGGAGGGCTTTGAAAGCTTGAAAATTTTAGCAACTCATTTTCTCTTCAAGCAAGTGATTTTGATTGTTTTAGTTGATAATTTTTGTACTTTTGGAGTCCCCAAAGCTTAAGCTAGCTAATGAGGAGACTATTTTGCAATATGGTTGAAAGTATAGGGACTTGCCATGAGAGAGTTTGTGTTGTTTACTGAGTCTTTATGTAAGAAAATGAATGTTGGGAAGATGAGAAACAACTTTTGTGAAAGGTGTTGTCATGAAAACACTTAATTAGGACTAAGATGCAAATGTTATAATTTGTCCATTAATGCATGAAATAGTTGGAATTGTGAATAGCTGTAGGAGAATTAAATGTTCAGCTAGGCTTTTTTGATAAGCAAATGTGATGAAAAGTGATTTACGAGCCTAGGAGCAAAATTGTAATTTTGCCAAAGTATAAGGGAAAAATAGTCATTTTTGCCTAAGTGTAGATTATGATGTATTATGATTTATAAGTGATTAAATGAGTAAATTCTATTGTTCTAGATCATAGAAAAAGAGATTCGGACCTAGAATGGGAGAAAAGAGAAATGTGGGCAAATAGATTTCCTTTTTACCCTTTTTGATATCGAGGTAAGTTCATGTGCTAAATTATACGACTCTAAGTGAAGTATTTAATATTCCAATGTTGTATGGAATGTATATTTACTCCATGGATGTATTAAATATGTTTTGACGAGATGTCAAGAGAATTGAATCTAAGAATAGTAGGGATGCAAATAGCAAGATATGATGATAATTAAGGTCCCGTATAATACCATATTTGGAATATGGCCTCGGAGTGAGATATTGTATAAGACCATGTCAGGGACATGGCATCGATATGATATTTCATTTGAGACCCTATCGAGGGCATGATGTCGATGTGAGATTATATGTATGAGATTCAAAAGTGTTATTTAACAAATTGAGTGATTCAATAGATATGTTGAAAATGAGAATGTATGTGGTTGTACCATGAGAGGTACAGATATGTGTTAGAACTAAATCGAGGTGAATTTGGTATATGATGAACCCATATTCGGTCATGTGTAAATGATGCATCCTAATTGCATATGTTGTATTTATAAATGCATTGTGTGAAAGCAAAAGATTATTGTAGAAACCTAAGTAAGAATGTTAGTGTGTGAGGATGTTCTCGGATGAACATTTGAAATAGAGAAATGCATGTGGATGTATATATATCTGTGAATGTATAACAATGGTGGGCCGTGTGCATTACCACCTTATTATTCATTATCGATGGGCTGTGTGCGATACCATCGAGTTGAGTATCAAGTGGTGGGTTGTGTGCGTTACCACCGTATTATTTATTATCGATGGGCTGTGTGCGTTACCACCTTATTATTCATTACCGATGGGCTGTGTGCGATACCATCGAGTTTAGTATCAAATGGTGGGCTATGTGCAATGCCACCCTATTAGAGATTGATGGTGGGCTAAGTGCGAAACCACCGAGTGACTGGTAGTATGAATGGTACATTGTGAAGTTACGATGTGTTATATCATGTAACTATGTGAGGTTAAGTGTAGGGGTATAAGTTAATGAATGCGAGCATTAAGCTCGAGATATGGTTAGAATGTGGTAAGAGACGGAATGAGTAAGTATTTTGAATGATTGAATGGGTAACCATGAGTTTAAGAGTAAAACTCATTACAATACCTTGAGTTTGATTGTAATCATATGAATATTAATAGCGGGTTATTATTTTGCATATGAACTTACTAAGCATTATTGGTTACTCCTTTTCTTTTCCCATCTCTTATAGGTTAACTTAACTACCTCGGGTTGGAGACCACCGGAGATGTTTTCACACTATCGAGCAGACACTTGGTATGAGGTTCTAAGTCCTTATGAGTTATGGCATGTATAGGGATCTTATTTAAAGTTGAATAAGTTCTAGTTAATATAGCCAAATGTGTTGGCCTAAGAGAGTTTATGGTTCAGTTGTGTATAGCCATAGATGATGGCTTAGGTCGTTTGTAATTATATCAGAATTAGTTCTCCCTCGTGTATGGGATGAAAACTCCATTTTATGACTTAAATATGATAATTCAAGGGTTATATTTGATGATTTGTGAAGTTTATGTGATGGTGTATGAATGTATGCAAGTGAGGGTGGCTAAATAGCTTGGAAAATAGCCTTGAATTGGTCTACACGGGTAGACACACGGGCGTGTGTCAAGGCCATGTGTGGCACACGGTCAGCCCCATGGGCATGTGACTTGGCTGTGTGTCCCTTGCATGTTAGTGTTGAAAGTCAGTGTTGACCACGGGCTAGACACACGAGCGTGTGCCTAGGCCATGTGACCCTTATGAGGTTGCTGATGTCACAAACAGAATACCCATGTTTTTACACACGGGCGAGGACATGGGCGTGTCTAGGCCATGTGGAGCACATGGGCCAAGCACACGGGCGTGTGTCTGGCCGTGTGAAAACCCTTGTAGGTTCGAAATGAAAATAAATCCCACATGGGGTAGGGACATGGGCGTGTGTGACCACACGGCCTGCCCACACGTGCGTGTCCTATTTCACACGGGCGTGTGGCCCCTGATTTGGTGAAAATTTTCTAAGTGTTTGTAAAGTCCCAGTTTGGTTCCGCAACATCCCGAGCGGGTGTAAAGGGTCTCGTTGACCTATGATAGGGATGTTACGATGGTGAATGAAAGGTTTTAAATTGGAGAGAATTTTTATAGCTTAAAGTGGAATGATCAAGCAAGTCATGTCCGGGAATGCCTCGCGCTCGGTTCCTGTATAGAATCTGGGTAAGGGGTGTTACACGTGTCTTTGCCCGTGTGACCAATTCTGAGCATTCTGTTTCTCAATTTTTAAGATGCAGAGGATACACGGTCAAACCACACGCCCGTGCACATGGCCGTGTGTCACACACGGTTGAAACACACGCCTGTGTGTCTATCCGTGTAGATGAAAATAGGTCATTTTCATGGCCACTTTTCTCACCCAAATTGTCTTCAACCTACATCAATACTTACACATATATATATACCAATCAATTCAGGACATTAAAACCAAGCCAACATTAACATTATGCATAATATATCATCACATGTATTTATGTATTCAAACTTACCTTTTGTAAAACATAAATGTTTACCATATTTCGATCTAACCATACCAAGCACACATATATTAATCATTAAATAACCTCATATACACTAAACATACCATTACTAGCCATTCCAATGGCTATATTACAAACAACCATTTACATGCGAACATTGGCCAAGTTAGCCTATACATGTCATTATACCAAAATAAGTTTGTTATTTATACCAAAACAAGCTGAAGGATAGTGTGTTGATGCTCCGACCGATTTTCAACCTTTATGAGCTTCCGAGCGCTATAAAATAGAGGAAAGAAAATCGAGTAAGCATTTCAAATGCTTAGTAAGTTTGTATAACAGGAAATTAACTTACCAATCATGTTCATTTAAAATAAGTATTCATAATGTATCCAAATTAATGTAACCAATAACCTAAACACACATACATCATCAACAAACATGTTAGTTATGTAGTTTATATAGGTACCAAGAAATACGGATGAGCTTATCAATACACCATTGTCTCATACATGTATCTGTCACTCCAAGTATTCAATGAACATATGAGTATCATATTCTTATATTTCTAGTATTTCTCATAATATTTCATCTTGAATTCATATCATTTCATACCGAAACTTTACCCGATCGATGGATACTTGGCTAGTACACACGAAGTGTACTATACGATAATTCTGTCAAATCATATTCGAGAATACCTATAAAACACATAATTGGGAAGCTTATCCGGGCTAAAACAAGAAGCTCATAAGAGCAATATTCAGGAAGTTCACAAAGAAGTTTTAATCAGGAAGCTCACGAAGAGCCATTAGTCAGGAGCTCTAGATAGCCATATATCGGGAAGTTCAAGCGAGCCATATCAAGACGCTCACAAAGAGCTGCATTTGTGTCTGCAACATATGCAAGATCACTACCGATCAGGATGCTCGAAGGAACCATATAACAGGAAGCTCAAGAAGGCTTATAAAAGTATGCTCGTAGGAGTTGTGGTGTGTCCTCAACATATGCAGGACCACAACCAATCGGGAAATCCCGTATCCACCAAATTCCATTATTCAAACAGGATTTAATATTTGTCGGGCTTTGTCAGATATAACCAATTTCATATATTTGGCATTTATACAATTCACATACACAACATTTAATTCAAGCATACAAATATACACAATTTAGTTACACGAACATACCTCGACACTTGTTCGTGTATGAAAATCTACTAATCCGACACTTTTTCTTTTCCTCGATCTAACTCTTTATTTGATCTTTTCAGATCTATATAAATGAATTTAATGTCAATTTAATCCATTTCATACTCAATTCAATTCAATTCACTTCCTAGGCAAAACTACCATTTTGTCCCTATACTTTCCATAAATGACGATTTCATCCTTAGGCTCAGAAAAATGAAATTCATGCAATTTAATCATTATTCCAAGCCTAACCGATTTTTACATATAACATTTACAGTCCATATATTTCATAAAAATAAGAAATTTTCTATGAATTTTACATCTTTACAATTTAGTCCATAAATCACAATTTCTTGAAAATTCACTTTACAAAAGTTGTTTATCTATCAACAACCTTTCAATTTCTACATCAAATTTCAAAATTTTAGCATATTAATCAATGGCAAAAATTTGATTCTTTGATAACTTTGCAAATTAATCCCCAAAATAGATAGATTAGGTTGTTACGATCTTGAAAATGTAAAAATTACTAAAAACGGGACATGATTACTTACCTAATTAAGCTTGCTTGAAGTTCCCTCTCTTAGCTAGGGTTTCCATAAAAGTAATTTAGGGAAGATGATGAAAATAAGATGATATTAGGCTATTATCATCTTTATTTATTTCAAGTTCCAATTTAGTCCTTTTCTTTTTTTAATATTCCATGAATGAATCATTATAATCATCTACTAACTTCTCTTAATGGTCTAATTACCATATAAGAACCTCAAATTTTGAATTCCATGGCTATTTGATACTTATAGCTACTTGAACTCAACTTTTTCATTTTATGCATTTTGGTCATTTCCATAATTGAACATGTAATCGATAAAATTTTCATATAACATTCCTATCATAATGCAGACCATGCGATAATATTAAAATAAATTTTCTTTCTAACTCGAATTTGTGGTCCCGAAACCACTGTTCCAATTTCACTGAAAACGGGCTGTTATACTTGTCCTATTTATTCTTTTCTGTTCAAGTTCTGTTCATGTGTTTGAGATTTTCCTCACTGGAGATTTGTACTAACAATTTTAAGGTTATATTTCATGATGACTACCACAACACATGAAAGTGGAACACTAAGGGGGTTGGCTTCCAACTTTGTCAAACTTGATCGGTTTGATGGTGGTAATTTCTGACGATGGCAGAAAAAATGCACTTCTTATTATCAACTTTGAAGATTGTTTATGTTTTGGATACTCTAAGACATAAAGAAAATGAAAATGAATCTGTTGCTGCAACCTGATAAAGGCAAAAATGGGACAATACTGATTACATATGCATGGGCCACATATTTAACGGTTTATCTGATGGTTTGTTTGGCACCTATCAAAACGAGGTTATCGCTAAAGAATTATGGAACAATTTGGATACAAGATACATGACCGAATATGTTACAAGTTGTAACACCCCAAACCCGGCCCAAACACCACGACCGGATCTGGCATGCCACTAAGAAAAATTTGTATCACGTGTCGCGCTTTAGAAAAACATTTGTTGAGTTTAGACATTTATACCGGAAAACTTAATAATTTGATAATTTATAAAGGAGATAAATTTTAAAGTTAAATGCCTTAATGAAACAAGACCGAAATTCTGCTTTTGATTTTAAATATTTAGTTCAAGCCTTAATTCCAATTCTACATATAATTTAAGTGTCTGAAAATAAAGCCTAAAAACCTAAAATATAAAGCTAATGGCCCATGGCCTTATTACAATAAAATAAAACCCAACTAATCCAAAATTTTAAATATCGATAAACAAAATAATATCTTTTGCAGTATCCAAAATAATCTCATACATGGCCACCTTGCGTTCCTCTCCAGCCCGGTCCGATGCTCTACGTGTCTCCTGAAAAATGTTAAACAACGGGGTGAGTCACGAGACTCAGTGTGCAACCCTCGTGTACCATCGGACTGGGCCTTAGCCGCACAGATCAGAATAACAGAATATCATATAACAAAAATTATGCAAAACCCAACCCAATCCTAGGTTTCCATCTGCTACACACCACCCTTACCTGCCAATCACACCGTTGGGGATTTCTACAATCAGCCCACACCGCTACACACCATCGATGGCAGTCATGCTGCAGTTAGCTGCTCATCGTCAGAGTTGTGACATAGTCATCAGAATAGATCGTGGCAAAGCCACTACAACAGATCGTGGCAGAGCCACTACAATAGAACACTTCCCCTTTCATCAATCACCCAATCCCGTGCATACATAGAAATCGGCATACATACAACACATATCATCTCAACAGAAACATTCACTTATGAATGATATAAATCACTAACCTGATGATTCGCCTTTACCCTCCTCGGGTTTTCAACCGTTATGCCAGGATATCGGCATTTAACAGAATATAAACAGATTTATATACATATACTAACAAACAATCTAAATGGTGTGAGAGGTTACACACCTGATAACCCGTAGTACTACTCTCTAGGTCGATACCCTCGCTAATCAGATCTACTGCCTTTTGTCTACAACTTTGCTTCAAAAGCCGGGAAAACGGAAAGATAAAGCTTCCCCTACATTCGGCCAAGGATTATTATTTTCCCGAATTTATAAGTTTAAATAAACAAATCTCCTTACTTAAATCGATTAGATCCCGGAAGTAGAATGATTCGAGTGCTACCGATTTAGAACCTTATGCGATTAGATCCCCTTCAAATCCCAGAATGCCGCCCATGAAATAAAATACAAGATCAATCCACCATGTAGCCATTCGGCTATGGTCCTTAAAAGCCGAAAAAGATTGAAAGAATAACATAATCGACACTTACCTCTTCAAAAGGTTTCGGCTACCCCTTGCAGGAAGATTCGGCAAACACAAGAGAAGAGATCTAGGAATTTTGGCTTTTAAGAAAATCCCGAAAAAGAATGAACAAGAGGGAGATTTCGGCTAAAGCACTTGGAAGAGAAAAGAAAGCAATTAGCAGGGGTTTGGTAGTTAATGAGACTTCAAAGGGTTTCAGCTAGAAGAATAAAGAAAAGAAAGTGGAGAGAGAAGTGGTGATTTCGGCTTTTGAAAGAGTGAAGATGAGAAAAGAAAGAAAAAGAACAAATGCTTAAGATGGTCTTTAAAATTTCGGCACATCCCCTTGCCTATACTAAACCGATTCCTCCCCCTCTCCTGAGTTTGATTTTCGGCCAACACTAGCTTCCTGGATTAGCCCTCATCTTTTCCCCTTATCCTAATCTACAACTCCTCCAAAAGAGACTTAATTAGCTCCAACTCCTCCCTCCTTTATCAGCATAATATCCACATATTTTAAAACATTAAAAACCCCTAAAATTTAGCCTTGTTGCCGTCTCCCCTTGCGCCCTTTTAAGTGCCGAATTTTTACTTGGGCTTCAAACGGCCAAAACTGGGCCTCCTCCCTTCCTTGCCACTGACGCCACCCTCTACTCCATTATAGCGCCACTTACCCTTGGGCCACAAGCCCATTTTGTCATTTAAAACACAGATAACTACCTTTAAAGCCCTAGAATGTCTGCACAGAAATTTAGTCAAGGCCTCAGCCCATTTCTGAGCCTAATCTGGACCCCTAACCCTCAATTTAATATTTTAAACCATCTAAACACAAAATGCACATGCCCATTAAATCAGGATGTTACAATTCTAACCCCCTTAAAATAAATTTCGGCTTCAAAATTTACCTGATCAGAAGAGATGGGGATACTGCTGTCGCATAACATCCTCTGGCTCCAATGTCGCTTCTTCCACGCCTGGTTCTACCACAAAACTTTGACCAGAAGAACGGACTTCCTTCTCAACACCTTTACGTCTCGATCCAAGATTTGCACTGGCTCCTCCTCAAAGGACAAGTCTGGCCTTACTTCAATCTCTTCCACTGGCACAATGTGTGATGGATCAGAACGATAACGTCTTAGCATCGAGACATGGAACACGTCATGTATCTGTTCCAACTCTGGAGGCAACTCTAGTTGATACACCACTGGCCCCACACATTCTAATACTCGATAAGGTCCAATAAACCGGGGACTTAGCTTGCCCTTCCGACCAAACCTCATTACCTTCTTCCACGGTGACACTTTCAAGAAGACTTGGTCCCCCGCTGCGAATACCAACTCCTTCCGCTTAAGATTCGCATAAGATTTCTGCCGATCAGACGCTTCCTTCAACCGAGCCCGAATCAACTTAACTTTCTCTTCCGTTTCCTAAACCAGTTCTGAACCCAGCACCTGACGCTCACCCAACTCTGTCCAGCAAGTAGGAGTACGAAATCTCCGTCCATATAGCGCTTCATAAGGCGCCATCTGAATGCTAGATTGGTAGCTGTTATTGTACGCGAATTCTGCCAGAGGTAAATACTCCTCCCAACTACCTCTGAAATCGATGATGCAACCTTTTAACATATCCTTCAAGATCTGTATTACTCTTTCCGACTGACCATCGGTCTGCGGATGGAAAGCAGTACTAAAGTCTAACCTTGTTCCCATTGCCTGATGCAGAGCCTTCCAGAATCGTGACGTGAACCTAGGGTCTCTATCTGATATAATCGATACAGGTACACCATCCAGTCTCACAACCTCAGCCACGTACAACTTAGCCAACCTTTGCAGAGAATAGTCAACACGAACCGGTATGAAGTGAGCAGATTTCGTCAGTTGATCCACAATCACCTAGATCGAATCCTTCTTAGTGGGCGTAAGTGGTAACCCACTAACAAAATCCATCGTGATTCTCTCCCATTTCCACTGCGGAATCTTTACCGGCTGCAACAACCCCGAAGGCAGCTGGTGTTCCGCCTTCACCTGCTGACACGTCAAACATTTACCCACGAATTCCGTTACTTCTCGCTTCAGACCTGGCCACTAGAATTGCTCTCGCAAATCCCGATACATCTTAACTCCTCCAGGATGCATAGCGTAAGGGCTACTATACGATTCCCGAAGAATCATCTGTCTTAACTCCACATCTTTTGACATACAAATCTTCCCACGGAAACACAAAACTCCATCACTATTCAAACTATAGTCCTCTCCTTCACCACTTTGCACTTGTCGGAGTTGAGCACTCAAGACATCGTCTAGAAGCTGCTTCTATCTAACCTGACTTGTCCACATTGGTCTCACTTGGAGTTCAGCTACCAAACTGCCATCCTCATACAGACTGAGATGAGTGAACATCACCCTTAAATCTATTATCGCCTTTTGACTCAATGCATCCGCCACCACGTTAGCCTTGCCCGGATGATATTCGATCGAGCAGTCATAGTCCTTCAAGAGCTCAATCCACCTACGTTGTCTTAGATTCAACTCCTTCTAGGTAAGGAGATACTTCAGACTTTTATGGTCGGTGTAAATAATCGACTTCTCCCCGTACAGGTAGTGTCTCCAGATCTTCAGAGCGAACACTACCGCCGCCAATTCTAGATCATGCGTGGGGTAATTCAACTCATGCGGTCTTAACTGTCGAGACGCATAGGCAACCACCTTTCCATCTTGGATCAACACACACCCTAAACCCTTGTGTGACGCATCACAGTAGACGGTAAACTCTTTTCCCGCCTCTGGCTGAATTAACACTGGTGCTTCCGTCAAGATTTTCTTCAGCTTCTCAAAGCTCTCCTACTGTTTGGTAGTCCAAACAAACGGTACTCCCTTCCTCAACAACTTAGTTAGAGGTGCTGCAATTATTGAGAACCCCTCAACAAACCTCCTGTAGTACCCTGCCAATCCCAAGAAACTTCAAATCTCAGCCACCGACTTCGGCGGTTTCCAACCCAATACAGCTTCTATCTTCCGAGGGTGAACTCTAATTCCCTCTGCAGAAACTACATGTCCTAAGAAAGTTACTTCCCTTAGCCAAAACTCACACATACTGAACCTAGCGAATAGTTGCTTCTCCCTCAGGACTTGCAACACCACACGAAGATGTGCATCATGCTCCTCCTCGGACTTGGAATAAACCAGGATATCGTCAATGAACACCACGACAAACTGATCAAGGTATGCTTAAAACACCTGATTCATTATATCCATAAATGCTGCTGGCGCGTTCGTTAATCCGAATGGCATCACCAAAAATTCATAATGACCATAGCGAGTTCGAAACGCCGTCTTATGAATGTCTCCTTCCTTTACCCTTAACTGAGATATCCCGACCTTAAGTCAATCTTAGAGAAAATCGAAGCTCCTTTGAGCTGATCGAACAGACCGTCGATTCTTGGCAGTGGGTACTTGTTCTTAATCGTTAACTTATTCAGTTGATGGTAGTCCAGGCACATATGCATGGATCCATCCTTCTTCTTCACAAATAGGACCGGCGCTCCCCATGGAGACACACTCGGTCGAATAAACCCTCAATCCAACAGTTCCTGGATCTGAGCTTTGAGCTCCACCAGCTCCTTCGGCGCTATTCGGTAAGGAGCAATGGACACCGGAGCCATACTCGGAAGTAGCTCTATCCCAAACTCCACTTCGCGATCCGGAGGTAATCCTGGTAACTCCTCAGGAAAGACATCTACGAAATCTTTTACTGTTCTTACCTCATCGACATTCACCTTCTTAGCGTCCAAAGCATTGATAAGAGCTAGAAATGCATTGCATCCTTTCCGAATCATCTTAACAGCCTTCAATGCAGATACCATGTTGGACAAATAATTCCTTCCTTCTCCTAACACAACCACCTCCCCGCCTTCCGGGGTACTCAACACCATGCGCTTAGTCTCACAATCCAACTTAGCACGGTGTTTAGTCAACCAATCCATTCCTAAGATAAGATCAAACTCTCCAAACAGTAATTCCATTAAGTCTGTCGGGAACACTACTCCTTGAGTCTCTAAAGGTACATCCTTAAATAGTTTGTCCACTACCCTAGATTGTCCTAAAGGACTAACCACAGTCATCTTCCTAGTAGTTGTTTCAGAGCCTATACTTAGGGTCTCAGATACCGAACATGCAACATAGGAGTGGGTTGATCCAATATCAATCAAGGCAAGAAAAGAGTTATCAGCAATAAGAAACGTACCGGTTATGACATCCGGTGTGTCACCATCCTCCTATCGATGAGCTGCATAAACTAGACCCGGCTGTCTTGCGTCTACATTACCTGCACCCCTACTAGGTGCTCCATGACCCCGACTGACTCTATTTCCTTCTTTGGCTGTGCCACGACCTCTCGGTGCTGGCTGACCACCTCTCCTAACCTGATCAGAACCTCGTCCCGCGGGCTGTGCCTGATTCACCTGTGGACAGTCCTTAATCATATGCTCCGTGGATCCACACCTGAAGCATCCACCGATTTTCCTTCTGCACTCCCCATAATGTATTTTCCCGCACAGGTTACATGATCGATTCTGACCCGTCGAAGTACGAGCTGGCCCATCAGACCTAGGCCTTTTCTGAAAATTTCCAGATGATCCCGACGGCCCAAAATTCCTCTTATTCCTATTCCTATCCTTATCCTTATTCTGTTTCTCAGTCCGCTTAAGCTCCTCAGATATCTTAGCTTTCTCAACCAGAACCGCAAAGTCCCTTTCCCGCTGCGGTGCTACTAATACCCTCAGCTCATCCCTTAGTCCATCCTCGAATCGTACGCAACGCTCATAGTCAGTCGCCACAATCCCTCGACCGTAATGGCTCAACCGTAGAAACTCCGCCTCATATTCAGATACAGACTTACTTCCTTGTACCAACTTTAGGAATGCCTTTCTCTGCGCATCCACATAGCTGGCCCCAACGTACTTTCCCTGGAATGACTCCTTAAAGAGATACCAGTCAATCCGGTCTGCGGCAGTGAGCCACCACTGATAAGCCTCGTCTCGAAGAAGAGACACGACCCCCTTCAACTTTTCCTCTACAGTGAAGTCAAGGTCATCCATTATACGCTCACTTACCTCTAACCAATACTCAGCTGTATTAGGGGCTATGCCAGAAACACCCCTAAACATCTCCGCTCCATTGGCTCGAAGTCGTTCAGACACAGATTTCTGAGCTCCTAAACCCGTGCCTACCCAGCAACTCTTTCGAGGACCCGCAACATCGCCTGGGATACCGCATCATCTCCGGGCGCCTGGTGCCGAAATTCCCCCTCCACAGCTGGCGGATCCGGCATCTCGTTTCCTGACCTGTGGCCAAACCCTACTGGCTCTGACACGGTCATCCTACCCCTACCACGACCACGTGGCGGACGTCCTCGACCCCTTGTACTCATTCTTCCGATTGGCGTTTATCTGATTAGAAATTTTATGAATTATTAACTCTTCCCACTGATTATCCACGAATAATCTTATGAAAAGTAGTTTTAAGAGTGATTCTTTCGAATTCGAACCTATCTACAGGTTCAGTCTCAAGTTTACCTCCTAATTCTATAACCCACATCCATTCACACATCAACATACATATCACATCCATGAAATCACATTCACCACATAAGGGTATTTTCGTCATTTCACTACCCAGGGTTTTTTCCGTAATTTCATCCTACAGGGTTTCTTTGTAACAAAGTATCTTGGGAATTTTCAAAATAGAGATATATATTTTTTTAAAATAGGGGTATTTTGGGGAATTTGATTTCAAAAGTATAATAGTGGCGTTCAGGTATTTGTGGTTTTTGGTTGTTGTTGTGTGTTGGGTTTTTTTTTTACACAGGGGTATCTTGAAAAAATTTAATTTCACAAACTGGGTTACTTTTGTAAATCTAGGGGTTTTCGGGTAAGTTTGCAAAACATGAGTATTTATAAAATTTTGGTTGTTTTGGGAATTTTCACAAACCAAGTGTATCTCGGAACTTTTACAAAGCTTGGGGGTATTTCGATAATTTTGCAAAATAGGATTCCTTGGTAATTTTATGAAATAAGGGTATCTTGGTAATTTTGCAATCCGGGGTTATTTTAGTCATTTTATAAATCAGGGGTAATTTAGTAATTGTACGAATCAGGGGTATTTTGGTTATTTTACAAATCAGGGGTGATTTAGTAATTTAAAAATGAATAGGATGGCTAGTCCCTTTCGGGTTTTAATTATAGGTTTTGGCCCGTCAACAAATCCTCGTGGCTAGGGTGAACAGTCACTATGCACCAGGTAGGATTCTAGCGAAGAGGAGGTGAGTCACTAGGACTACTTAAGTACCAGGCTCTTCCGGATCCAATCCTAGACATGCGCATGCCTGTTGCCACACGCCAACCCGGCGACTTGTTCACGGATTTGTTCAGTTGACTTGAGTCTTATGAGATTGAAGAAGTTGTTTAAGCTAAGCCTAGAGTCTATCAAGTTCTACTTAAGATAATCTACGTCCCTCAAAGCCCATCAAGCCCACATACATATATAACACGCAGTGAGTTCAGAATACTTACCTGGCGAACTTGGGCCGGAGACGCAGGTGCCTTGCCGAAAAAACCCATCCTGTGTTATTTATAAACATGCATGTTTCCAAAATCCATTTTTAGAAAACGTTTTGAGCCCAAAACCCCAAAGCCGAGTTTTGAACCGGGCTCTGATACCAATTTGTAACACCCCAAACCTGGCCCAAACACCACGACCGGATCTGGCATGCCATTAAGAAAAATTTGTATAACGTGTCGTGCTTTAGAAAAACATTTGTCGAGTTTAGACATTTATACCGGAAAACTTAATAATTTGATAATTTATAAAGGAGATAAATTTTAAAGTTAAATGCCTTAATGAAACAAAACCGAAATTTTGCCTTTGATTTTTAATATTTAGTTCAAGCCTTAATTCCAATTCTACGTATAATTTAAGTGTCTGAAAATAAAGCCCAAAAACCGAAAATATAAAGCTAATGGCCCATGGCCTTATTACAATAAAATAAAACCCAACTAATCCAAAATTTTAAATATCGATAAACAAAATAATATCTTTTGCAGTATCCAAAATAATCTCATGCATGGCCACCTTGCGTTCCTCTCCAGCCCGGTCCGATGCTCTACGTGTCTCCTGAAAAATGTTAAACAACGGGGTAAGTCACGAGACTCAGTTTGCAACCATCGTGCACTATCAGATTGGGCCTTAGCCCCACAGATCAAAATAATAGAATATCATATAACAAAAATTATGCAAAACCCAACCCAATCCTAGGTTTCCATCCGCTACACACCACCCTTACTTGCCAATCACACCGTTGGGGATTTCTACAATCAACCCACATCGCTACACACCATCGATGGCAGTCATGCTGCAGTTAGCTGCTCATCGTCAGAGTTGTGACATAGTCACCAGAACAGATCGTGGCAGAGCCACTACAACAGAACACTTCCCCTTTCATCAATCACCTAATCCCGTGCATACATAGAAATCGGCATACATACAACACATATCATCTCAACAGAAACATTCACTTATGAATGACAGAAATCACTAACCTGGTGATTCGCCTTTACCCTCCTCTGGTTTTCAACCGTTATGCCGGGATATCGGCATTTAACAGAATATAAACAGATTTATATACATATACTAACAAACAATCTAAATGGTGTGAGAGGATACACACCTGATGACCCGTAGTACTACTCTCTATGTCGATACCCTCGCTAATCAGATCTACTGCCCTTTGTCTACAGCTTTGCTCCAAAAGCCGGGAAAACGCGAAGATAAAGCTTCCCCTACATTCAACCAAGGATTATTATTTTCCCGAATTTATAAGTTTAAATAAACAAATCTCCTTACCTAAATCGATTAGATCCCGAAAGTAGGATGATTCGAGTGCTACCGATTTAGAACCTTATGCAATTAGATCCCCTTCAAATCTTGGAATGCTGCCCATGAAAGAAAACACAAGATCAATCTACCATGTAGCCATTCGGCTATGGTCCCTAAAAACCGGAAAAGATTGAAAGAATAACATAATCGGAACTTACCTCTTCAAAAGGTTTCGGCTACCCCTTGCAGGAAGATTCGGCAAACACAAGAGAATAGATCTAGGAATTTTGGCTTTTAAGAAAATCCCGAAAAAGAATGAACAAGAGGGAGATTTCGGCTAAAGCACTTGGAAGAGAAAAGAAAGCAATTAGCAGAGGTTCGGCAGTTAATGAGACTTTAGAGGGTTTCGGCTAGAAGAATAAAGAAACGAAAGTGGAGAGGGAAGTGGTGATTTCGACTTTTGAAAGTGTGAAGATGAGAAGAGAAAGAAAAAGAACAAATGCTTAAGATGGTCTTTAAAATTTCGGCACATCCCCTTGCCTATACTAAACCGATTCCTCCCCCTCTCCTGAGTTTGATTTTCGGCCAACACTAGCTTCCTGGATTAGCTCTCATCTTTTCCCCTTATCCTAATCTACAACTCCTCAAAAAGAGACTTAATTAGCTCCAACTCCTCCCTCCTTTATCAGCATAATATCCACATATTTTAAAACATTAAAACCCCTAAAATTTAGCCTTGTTGCCGTCCCCCCTTGCTCCCTTTTAAGTGCCGAATTTGGCCCAATTACTTGGGCTTCAAATGGCCAAAACTGGGCCTCCTCCCTTCCTTGCCACTGACGCCACCCTCTGCTCCATTATAGCGCCACTTACCCTTGGGCCACAAGCCCTTTTTGTCGTTTAAAACACTGATAACTACCTTTAAAGCGGTAGAGTGTCTACACAGAAATTTAGTCAAGACCTCAGCCCATTTCTGAGCCCAATCTGGACCCCTAACCCTCAATTTAATATTTTAAACCATCTACACACAAAATGCACAGGCCCATTAAATCAGGATGTTACACAAGTAAGAAATTTCTTGTCAATCGTTTCAATAATTATCAAATGGGTGATGGTCGTTCTGTTATGGAATAATTCTGTGATATTGAAAAGATGCTGAATCAATTTAAGTAATATGATATGAAAATGGATAAAATGATTGTTGTATCCTCAATAATAGACAAACTTTCTCCATCTTGGAAAGACTTTAAAAAAAGTCTAAAACATAAGAAAGAGGAAATATCTCTTGAGGCTTTGGCAAATCATCTTCGTATTGAAGAAGAATATCGAAAACAAGATCAGAATCTAAATTCTGAAAATGCCAAAGTGCATGTTACAGAGGAAGTACAGACTATTAAACCATTTAAGAGAAAGTTCAAATAGACTGATAGAGAACCTAAGTTCAAAAAGAAACAAAAAGGCTTATGCTATCATTGTGGTAAGTCGAGACATTTCAAGAATGAATGTCGATTTTTAAAGAAGAAATCATCTTCTAAGGCTGATAATAATGAAAAGTTTGTTGCAATGATATCTGAAATTAATATGGTAGAAGATGATAGTACATGGTAGATTGATATCATAGCAACCAAAAATGTGTGCAAAGACAAAAGCATGTTCACAAAGTTCACACAATGTGAAAATGAAAATGTCTTGTACACAGGAAGTTCTTCCACCTCAACAATCAAAGAAAAAGGGTATGTTGAACTACAATTCACTTCTGGAAAGGTTTTAACCTTAAATGATGTATATTATGTACCAAAATTTAAGAAGAATTTAGTGTCTGGAAGTCTATTGAATAAGTTTGGTTTCAAACTTGTTTTTGAAGCAAATAAGTTTATTTTGTCTAAGGGAGGAATTTTTGTAGGGAAAGGGTATATGTATAAGAGTATGTTCAAACTCAATATTATTAATAAGAATAAAAATACTATTTCTGCTTATATGGTTGAATCTTTTTGTTTATGGCATTATAGATTAGGTCATTTGAATTATAGAAAATTGAATGACACGTATAAGTTAGATTTAATTCCTTTTTTTAATAATAATATTGAAAAATGCAATACATGTATGTTGACTAAAATTACAAGAAACCATTTCCCTAATGTTAAAAGGAAAACAAAATTGCTAGATTAGATACATAGTGATTTATGTGACATGCATAATACTCCTACATTAGGTGGAAAGAATTATTTTGTTACTTTTATTGATGATTGTTCTAGATATTGTTATGTAGATTTATTGCATTCAAAAGATGAAGTGCTTGATAAATTTAAAGTTTATAAATCTGAAGTTGAACTTCAGTGTGAATTATTTATCAAGTACTTAAGATCGAATAGAGGTGGATAATACTATAGTCCAAGTTATTTTGAATCCACTAAAATTGTCCATCAAGTTTCAGCCCCTTACACACCACAACAAAACGGTGTGGCTGAAAGGAAAAATAGAGTCTTGACTAAAATGGTAAATTCAATGTTATCATATTCATGCCTTAGACAAGGTTTTTGGGGAGAAGCTGTTCTAACAACTTATCATATATTGAATAGAGTTCCTAATAACAAAACTAAAATAACCCCCTATGAACAATGGAGGAAAAGGAAACCAAACCTTAATTATTTGAAGGTTTGGGGTTGTAGAGCTATTGTCAAAGTTCCAACACCTAAACGTAAAAAGTTAGGTGAAAGAGGAGTTGAATGCATATTTATAGGATATGCACATAATAGCAAGGCATATAGGTTCATGATAATTGAACCAAATGATTCAATTTTAATTAATATTGTTATTGAATTAAGAGATGCTATTTTTGATGGAAATAGATTTAATTCTATTTCAAGACAATTACAGCCACAACAATTGATTCATTCTTCAAATGAGAATGAGATTCCATTGGAACAAATTGAAAATAATGATGAATCTTTTCAAGAATTAAGAAGAAGTAAGAGGGTTAAAAAGGTCAAAGATTTTGGACCAGATTTCATTACGTTTCTTGTAGAAGGAAAAGGTGAAAGTATATGCAATAAGATACCTTATTGTTATAATACGGAATCCGATCCTATTACATTTAAAGAGGCAATGAAATCTCAAGACTCTTCTTTTTGGAAAGAAGCAATAAATGATGAGATGGATTCAATAATGGGAAATCAAACTTGGATCTTAGTTGATCTTCCACCGAGTTTGTAACATTCTTAAATCGGGGTCTCTGCATTTTTGTGTGATTGCATGTGATAAGGTGCTTGTTGTGCTAGTTTAGGGTGTTTTGGGGTCCAGGCATGATCTCGGGGTAGGCTTGAGACATGGCTAAAATTTTTGTTTTAAGTGCTTGGAAGGGGGAGCTAAGGGAGTTAGGGGTTAAAAGGAATTGTTGGAGTGTCTTGACACAGATAACCTAGTGGTAAAGTGGCAAGGGAGGCGCCACTCAGATACAAGGAAGGTGACGCCACCAGCAGGAAGGAGAGCTCAGGTTCGAGCAGTAGAAATCCCATTTCTGCTTATTGTTTTTGACGCTAGGAACAAGGAGGTAGTGTGCTCTGGATGGACTTTCTTGGATGGATGTGGATTGAGTCAACAAATTTGATATGAATGGAGAGGAGAAAATTGTGGAGGTTGACTCATTCAAACTGATTTGAATGAGTGGTCAGGAGGGACTTGAAGTGTTGGCCGAAATTTGAACTGTTGAGGGGGAAGAGTAATCGGTTGGGAGGTTAGGAGGTGAACATTTCGGCTAAACATTCCTTAATGCACCTTGTTTTGAAGCAAAAGCCGAAACCTCTAAAGTACCTATCATTTTTCTCTGAGGCATCAAGCCGAAATTGCATTGAACCATAGGAGCTTTTCTCTTTTTCCCTTTGAAACCGAAACTCCATAGCACATTTTGCATTTCTTTTTCCTCAAAGGCTAAGCCGAAATCCTCTCTACTCTTCTCTCTCTATTTGCTCAAAAGCCGAAATCAATATTCTTTTCTCCATTCGATTTCTTCTTTCAATCTTCTTGTGTCGAAACACCCAACCTTCTTCTCTTTTTCCATTCGACATCATCATTCCTCTTCTCCTGCGATTTCTTCTTCTTTTCTTCTCTTTTGGATTCATAGCCGAACCTTCCTGGTAAGTATAGCTTCTTCTCCTTTTTTTCAACTGGTTCAGGTAAGCCGAAATCTCACTTGCCATGTTCTCTTTTGTTCTCCAATCTTTGTAGACTGAGATCTCTTATATTGGTGAAGTAGCCGAAATCCCTAACATCATTAGGGTGTGCCGAACTTTGGTGGTTGGTGGCCGAATCTGTCAGTAAGGGAGGAGTGTAGCCGTATTCAGTGGATCCTCAGGATTTGGTTGTCGATATAGGTAAGGGTTCTATCGTTTCGGATCTTCTTCTTCTTTCAAAAGCCGAAGGCTACTTGTTTATGATGTTTAGTGCTTAGCCGGTTGTAGAGGGAGGTTGCCATTGCGTCGCTTCGGGATTTACTTAAAGATCGAAAGGTGTTAAGGTAAGGGTGCTATCTCTGTGTGTTATATCCTTCGAGATTTCTGGTTAAGCCGAATGGGTTCTTGTTTATTAATAAGGTGTCGGCCGAATACAAGAAGGGAGGAGGCAAACATTTGGGATCTTCGGGTTTCTATCGGTTTGTGGGTAGATCGTAGTTTCGGGATTTCGCTAGATCCGCAAGTAGTCAGGTGTGTAACTCTTACACACTTCATTAGTTAATTTGCTAATTATGTTTACTGTTAAAGCCGAAATAACTGATGAAATCGGTGTGGTACCCCTTGTGGGTATGAGCGTGGATTCCGGGTAAGTTCCCTGTTGATTGACTATCGATAAATGCTGTTATACCATCTGATTATGTCATCTATATGATATTTGCATTATAAACATGTTAATATGCTATGGAGGATGTGTTTATGATGATGGATATGATGAGAGGAGGGGGAGATTGATTCTAGACTGTCACCAGTGGTTTTGACCACATGGCAGGTTGGCCCCGCTTCTGATACTATTTTTGTGACTAAGTCTCAGTGGTTTTGACCACCAGTGGTTTTGACCACACGTATGCTATTTGTGACTACGGTCACCAGTGGTTTTGACCACACATAGATTATTGTGACTCGTCCTAGTGGTTTGGTACCACAGTGGGTTGGCCCCACATGTTGATTATGGGATTGTCATCAGTGGTTTTGACCACACGGTGGGTTGGCCCCACCATATGATTTGTGGCTACGGTCACCAGTGGTTTTGACCACACTATATGATTTGTGACTACGGTCACCAGTGGTTTTGACCACCAGTGGTTTTGACCACACGGGGTAGACACAGGAGTTCGGATGATTAGGTTGGGTTTGCATGATTTGCATAATTACTTATGACTTGTGTAAGTGCTTGTTACTCTCGGGATGGGGATTTATGCATTGAGTCTCAGTGACTCACCCCTTCCCTTATATTTTGCAGATGAGGCTTAGATCGCGGATATGGAGCCGGGGAGGACTCGAGGTGGCCATGCACTTTACTTTTGGGTTTCGTTTTAAACTTTAATTTCGGTTTTCATTTTCTTTAAATTTGGTTTTGGATTGTAATAAGGCCGCTAAGTTATGATTTTGGGGGTTTTTATTTATCTGCTTTTGAGTTATCATACTATGCTTAAGTTAAATAATCTTGCATGCTCAAATAACCGGTAAAAATAAAGGTTTCCAAAAGTATACTTCTTATCGGGATTTTCAAACCTTACCATCGGGTAATAATCTACACAAGATGATAACAAGTTAACTTAAATATGTTTTCAACTTCTAAATTTTCTACAAGTTTAAACGCAAAACAGTTTCAACTTAACTATGTGCAACCCACTCGGGTTTTAATAGAATTGAATGATTTTCTAAAGCTAAAAACGACAAACGAGTTTTCAAAAATGAGTTTTCCGGGTTTCAAGGCAACATACCATTCTCAACTATACTCTACACAGGATTTCTCCGAACTGAAAAATGATAAAAGAGTTTCCAATGGAAATAAACCGTCAACTTGTTTTCTTCAAAACGTTTTCAAACTGTAACATGCCAGATACGGTCGTGGTGTGTTGACCGGGTTTGGGGTGTTACAGGGTTCCAAACCAATAGGTTGTAAATAGATCTTCAAAAAGAAAATGAAGGTCGATGGAACCATTGATAAATTTAAAGCAAGGTTGGTAGCCAAAGGTTTTACACAAAAACAAGGTATTGATTACTTTGATACCTATGCTCCAGTAGCAAGAATTGCTACAATTAGACTGTAACACCACTAACCCGTAACCGTTGCCAAACTAGGGTTAAAGGTGTTACCAGACAGATCAGCAACATTCATAACATTTTATACATTTCATTTATCAATCATACACACAAAGTCCCTTAAATAGGTCAACAAGACCTTAAACATGCTTATAAACCGGGTCGGGACTAAATCGAAACACACACAAAATTTCTCGAAAAATTTAAAACTTTTCTAAGATACAGGGGATACACGCCCATGGGAGAAAACCGTGTGCCTCCCACGGCTGCTAGACACACCTGTGTGTGCTCCTCGTGGTCGAAACTAACTTTTCTTCCACGACCACTAAGCATGCTCGTGTACTCTGGTCGCACACCTGTGTACTCTGGCCACACGCCCATGTTCTCAGGCCGTAGTCGATTCAGCCAAATACCAAACAGCTACCAGGCACGACCATGTGCCTTGGCTGTGTGCTCTTAAACTATATTCTGACTTACGTCACGGTCACTAGGCATGCCCGTGTACCATGGCCGTGTGACATTATAGGCCATTTACAAGGCCAAAATGCCACCATCTTGGGTCTTACCTACAAGCAACATTTGCCATCGCATTTCATACACATATGACCACCAAAGACATACCAAATGTAACCATTCAAACCATGCATTCAATACCAATTCCAACCATGACAATTTCAAAGACTAAAACTCATATCATCACAAGCATAATTCATTCATTTACTTACTCATAACTTAACCATTTCATGTATCAACTAACCATGCCAAAACTTGCATCACATATCACATTCATTCAAAATAATTTCTCAACTCATAACTAACCAAATCACATGGCTAAGTTCATATAACAAATTATACCAATACTAGCCTATACATGCCACATCTAGCTATATACATTTTCAAAATGTACCAAAAAGAGTTTAGTAGTGTGATGACGGTCCCGAGCCTTCAGTAGCTTTAACGACCTATAAAACAGAGAAAACACACACAGAGTAAGCTTTCCATAAGCTTACTAAGTCAATATACAAACAAACTTAGCATGGAAGGCATAGTCGCAAATAAATACTTTGGCACATATCAAACACTTAGCAAACTATCACATATATTCTTTGATTCATATGCTTTTAATCACATTTTCCACTTTCACAATTCAAGAATCATATAAGCACATAACTCATCTAGCCAAAACTTTACATATCATATCATCAATTCCATATACATAACATCATAGTAAGATCACATAGATGCTTACCTTGTATACACAATTAGTGTATAATCAGCGTACCTGAAACGAATTCACAATCACATAATTGTTCATAGCTTGGATTTGCAATTCGTAACATAGACTTGCCCGTTGAACCAATAGGAATCTAGTAGGACACTCAGAAAGCTCGGAATAGTCGTACAATGCCAACGTCCCAGATGAGGTCTTACATGCACTCAGATATCGATGCCACTGTCCTAGACAGGGTCTTACACGAATCAATACGATGCCGATGTCCCGGACATGGTCTTACACGTAAAGCTCATATCGATGCCAACGTCCCAAACATGGTCTTACACGAGTCTCAAATCAACGTCAACGTCCCTGACGTGGTCTTACATGATAAAACAGAACAGATACCTATGTCATGACATAGCTAATCCTATCTATTCCTAGGTTCGTACGGGACTTCTCGGACTTAGTCACTATATCGAACTTATCTTGGAATTCATATGCATAACCTCTCATAAGCATCTATCATCAACATTAGTCATATGAACACTTATAATTTCATATAAGTACGTTTATTTATATAGTGACTTACCTCGGATTCGATTTTACGGAAATGGAAACGGCTATTCGTATACTTTCGCTTTCCCGCGATCTAAATCCATTTTCCTCGATTCTTGATCTAAAAATAGTCAGAATTAATCCTTTTATTCACTAATTCATTCAATGCAATCCAAGAACACACATTTAGGGCTATTTACAAATTAACCCTAATACTTGCACAATTTATCAATTTAGTCCATTTTTCTCAAAACATCAATTTCACAAAAATCATCACCAACCATGCTTAGCCAAATGCTTATGTATATCATACAAGCCAATAATTTTCATCAAATTAGCAATTTAGTCCCTCAATTTGCTATTTCACAATTTAGCCCTTATTTAGCTAAATTCATCAAAACTTCAAGAACAAAACATGTTCATCTAGCTCAAATCTTTTATTTAACAACTAAACTCATCTCAAAACTCAAAATTTCATCAATGGCATTTTTCTCAAACATTATTAATACAGAAAATTGAGACATGGGCTTGATAGTAGTGTAACATCCCGAATTAGGGCCTAGTTAGAACAGTAGTTTCGAGATCACAAATCTGACGAGGAAAATTTTATTTCTATTATATTTTTATGGTATACGATTTCACAGAAAGATTCTGTGAAAATTTCGTTCGAAAATTTTGACATTTGGGCACTCAATTTAGTCAAAAGGACTAAATTATAAAAAGTGCAAAAGTTGAGTTCTACATGTTAAAGGTGTCCAATTGTTATGAAATTTTAAATTGGAGGTCCTTAAATGATAATTGGACCATTGGTTAAGTTGGTGGACAAAAATGGACATGGATGGGTATGTTTCAAAAGATTTTTTTAAGGGGCATTTTGGTAATTTAGGGAATTAAATGAATTAAAAACAAAATTTAAATACCAAATATGTCCATCTTCTTCATTAGGACGAAATTACAAGGGTTCTCCATATCTAGGGTTTGTTTCAAGCTTCCAAGCTCCATAGTAAGTGATTCCAATCCCCGTTTTTAATGTTCTTTACATTATTGGAATCCCGGTAACTTGGTTTAACTTATTCTAGCAATAATTTAACCTAGGGTTCATATTTGGAAAAATACCCATAGGTGAAATGTGTTTATTTTGAGTTTTATGATAGAATATGAAGGCTGAAATTATGTTAAACAACTTTTGCTAAGCGATTTTACGTGAAAACGAGTAAAACGACATAATCGGTAAAAATACCTAATGTTCATAATTACATGTTAGAGTGAGAATTTGATGTTGCTATAGAAGGGAAAAATGTTCATCATGTTATAAAACATAATAATAAGGGATGAAGTTTAATTTTTGAGCCTAGGGGCAAAATTATAATTATGCAAAAGTTTAGGGGCAAAATTGTAATTTTGCCAAAGTTTGAGTTAGGGACTGTTTTGAGTAGTACATTAATTAAATAAGTGAAATGTGATGTTTTAGACCTGGAAAAATGAGATTTGGACCTAGAACTGGAGGAAAATTGAAAAATCGAGAAAGTTGGTAAAATGATCGTTTCGGCATTTGAGGTAAGTTCGTGTGTTAATAATAATGCAATACCATGCTTGAATTGTAATTCTCTATTGATATGGCATAAATTGTATGATTTAATATGTTTAGGAGAAGTTGATGGATGGTATGTATGGTATGGAAAATGTGATGTTTGTTGTGTCATGTGAAATTGAATGGCAAATTAATGTTACAAGAATTGAATGTTAAATTAATATTACATGGGTTGTATGAGTTGCTACACGGTTGTACCTGACGATATTTCGACAAGAAAGTTTATATGTAAATAAATGCATTTATTTTACTTGTACAATAATTATTTTGCTAGATATTATGGAAATCATTGGGTGATAACTAAAATATGAAAATGAATGGAATGGGAAATTCTCGATTGAACCTTTGGAAAACCGAGAGATACGAACAATATGTAGCTAGGTCACACGAGTGATAAGAGACCTTCACCGTGTGCACAAGAAAGCTACTAGATGACAAAATTTGATATGTAGCTAGGCCACATGGATGATAAGGGACTTTCACCATGTGTGCAAGAAGGCTACGGGATAATAATTTCATATGTAACTAGGTCACATGTGTAATACTGTGTGTATATCATGTGTACAAGAAAGTTACGGGTTATGAGTAGCTAGGTCACATGAGTGGTTCCTAGTGTTGGACACCATGTAGACAAGAAAGCTACGAGATGGAATGTGTAACACCCCAAACCCGGCCCATGCGTTTCGACCGGATCTGGTATGCTACGAGTTGTACATTAAAAACTTTTGCTTTGTTGGTTTTGGAAGTCGTAAGTTATTTAGACATAATTTGACTAAATAAATGACATTTTAAAAATAAACTCCTTTGTATTTTTATTATTGAGTATAAATAAACCTTGTCATAAATTCATAATTTCAGAACATTGAAATCTACTTAGTTGAATAAAAACTAGGGGCCTTATTACATAAATAATCCCAAAATGAAATAAAATAAACTTAAAGAAATCCCAAATTAACTTATAGAAATAAAAACTTGATAGCCCCTCGAGTCCGTCTCGCCTCCCATGACCACGATCTACTGTTCATCTGGAAGAGTAGAGAAAAAGGAAAGCTTGAGTCACCAAGACTCAGTGTATAAATCTCAAAGCACACAACGACCTGAGCCCACAAACACATTATGGGCCCTGGCCCATACATAAAGGTATCAATCATAATCACATGATAAACAATAAATAATGAATAATAACCCAACCCATCCTAGGTTTCCATCCTCTACACACCAACCCGTACCAACCATCACACCTTGGGGATTTCTACAATCAACCCTCCATCTGCTACACACCATAACGACAGTCGTACTGCCTATTCTTGTTATTCAGGAATCATTAAACGTGGCATAGCCACCGATCACTATGTGACCTATCATTTATATTTGTGGGTTTTCTACCACCGATCACCAAGTGACCTATCATGCACTTCCCCTTCAATATCATAATTTCCCCCCCATGCATACATACATAAAGAAAACATCATGCAGACTTACATATATTTCGATACACATAGAGAGTTCTATGTTTACGTACCTGGCATCCTTGCCTAACCCATTTAGGGTTCCATTCGACTGTCTATGCAGCCTCTTTCCGGCTTTTTAGCCCATAACATATATATATAGACATACATACAGGATTAATAGTGTGTTAGAGATCTACACACCTGATTACCAATAAAATGATGCTTTCTATGTCGACGCTATCCTTAGTTGACACAACTGCTATCTGCCTAAGGTGTTGTTCAGAAGCCGGTCCACAACCAAGTGGCCAATCTCGAACGGCAGATACCGCTCGTTTCTTAAACTTAGGGATTCTCTCCTTTGCCTGATCCATATTTAATTCCATCACAAGTCCTTATCAGAACTACTATCACAATATTTAATCGTTAGTCCTCATCATAAGGTTAAGATCTTGTGTACAATGAACGAATCTAGTAAAAATCTAGGGAAAATCTTCTTACCTTAAACTCCCGAAATTGGAGACTAGCGATTTTCGGCTTTTAGATCTAGACAACCAAGTTTCCTTCAAATCCCGGAATGCCGCCCAACATAGAACCATTAAACTATTAGCTTTTTGGCTTTTGCCTTTCAAGAACCGAAATAGAACATGAGATCTAGTAGGAGTCGACACTTACCTGAGCACAAGGAATTCGGCTAGCACTTAGAGAGAAGATTCGGCAATGTCAAAGAAAAGATTTAAATGTCCGAAGATTAGAACTAATTCTCAAATAGGATGAATAAAGAAAAACTACGGAGATTTCGGCTTTTTAGAGAAATCGGCTCAAGGGGAAAAAGAATGGAGAAGAGGTTTCAGCTTTTGAAGAAATTGAAGAAAAGAAATTGGAAAGGGAGAGACTAAGAATTTCGGCACAAGAATGAAGAGGAAATTAGGGTTTAAATGCCAGGATCAATGAGATATCCCTCCCCTATTTATAGGAATTTCGGCACCTATTGTTAAAAACTGAAAACGCCCTTCCTGATAACTAAAAGTCAAGCTATTAAAAAGGAAAAATTCGTCACCCCTTATCCATAAAGTAGCCGACTTCTTTACTCCTATAGGTGGTGGATTTTCGGCCATCACCTTACCTTGCAGATAGCTCCTATCTTTTCGCCTCTTTATCTTCTATATTATCAATTATAAAATCCATATAAATCCTCCTATTTTTGAGCCTTGTAGCCGTCCACTTCACCTAACCCTAATGCCGAATTTAGCTAACTTACATTAAAAGATTTGGGCTCCATAAAACTTAAATTTTGGGCCCCTAACTCCTTGTGTGTGGCGTCACCCCTTGCTCCATTTTAAGTGCCGAAAATGGACCAAAAAAATGGACTCCTTGCAGCCAAAACTTGGGCCCCTTTAATTGTTAATGGCGCCACCTTCTAATTCCCTTGCAATGCCACCTTTTGTTGGGCCACAAGCCCACGCTGGTATTTTAAACACAATTACCACCCTTTTAACTTTATATGCCCAATCAGATAATTTAACCAAGGCCTTTGCCTAGTTCTGAGCCTAATTTGGACCCTTTTCACTTAAATTAACATATTAAGCATATCCTTACACTAAATGCATAGGCCCATAAATTTAGGATGTTACAGTTCTACCCCCTTAAAGAAATTTCTTCCTCAAAATTTCCAACTAACTATTAATCGTACTAACCAAGTCTCACCATTACGCTTTCGCTGCGCACTCTAATTCTAAAGCCAAAAGAAACACTTAGTATACTTTGGTAGAGTACGCACCGGTATTCGCATCTAGAGCGTCCTCGTCCCCTTGGCGACATGCTGCATAGACCAAAGCTGGCTGCCTCGCCTCAGCATAACCTGCACCTCTACGACCATGTCCTGTGCCATTGCCACCATTGACTTGACCACGGCTCCTTGGTGGTTGTTGACCTCCTCTTCCCGGCGGTGTATTCTCTTGACCTATGGGCCCTTCACTGTCCCGTTGCTGCGGACAGTTTCTAACTTGGTGGTCCGTAAATCCACACCTAAAGCACTTCCCACTGCCCGCCAAACACTCACCTTCATGGAATTTACCACATCGATCACACTTCTGTGTCTGACTAGCAGCAGCAGGTATCTCATCCCGTCTCGGCCCATCTGACCTAGGTCTTTTCTGAGTTTGCCCAGCTACCTCTGACGATCCAAAATTCCTCTTATTTCCACCTCTATCTCTATCACGATTCAGTTTCTCAGTCCGCTTCACCTCCTCGGCTATCTTAGCCTTTTCTACCAACACAAAAAATTCCCTCTCCCGCTGTGGTGCTATCAATACTCGTAGTTCATCCCTTAGACCATCTTTAAATCAAACACAGCGTTCATGGTCCGTGGCCACCATTCCTCGAGCATAACAGCTAAGGCGTAAGAATTCAGCTTCATACGCAGCCACTGATCTACTCCCTTGCACCAAATTC
Organism: Gossypium australe; assembly: GCA_005393395.2. Classification (NCBI taxonomy): domain Eukaryota; kingdom Viridiplantae; phylum Streptophyta; class Magnoliopsida; order Malvales; family Malvaceae; genus Gossypium; species Gossypium australe. Next base: position 57,041,805 of record CM016616.1, on the reverse strand, counting down.
AGAAATACTCTGCGCTACGCATCCACATAACTCGATCCAATGTACTTATTTTGAAACACCATTTTAAAGAGATCCTAGGTGATACGGTCAGCCACCGTACCATCCTTAACCGTAAGCCACCATTGATATGCTTCATCCTGTAGGAGGGATACAACTCCTTTCAACTTCTCCTCCTTCGTGAAATCCAAATCATCCATTATGCGTTTTACCGCCTACAACCAATACTCAGCTGAACTTGGGGCTACACCAGAAATTCCTCTAAACACTTCTGCCCCATTGGCCCTAAGCCACTCCGGCACAGATTTCCAAGCTCCTGTGCCCATGCCTGCCCCAGCAACCTTCTCTAAAACCCTTAACATTGCCTGAGATATCGCGTCATCTCCGGCAGTCTGATCCTAAAATTCCTCCTCCGCAGCTGGTGGAACTGGCATCTCGTTCCCAGATCCATGGCCAGATCCTATTGGCTCAGACCAGGTCATCCTACCCCTACCGTGTCTACGTGGCGGACGTCCTCGACCCCTTGTACTTATTCTTTCGATTGACGGTTATCTGATTAGAAATTTTATGAATTATTAGTTTTCTTCCATTGATTAACCACGAACAGTCTTATGAATAGTAGTTTTAAGAGTAGTTCTTTCGAATTCGCAATTACATTCACAATCCAGTCTCAAGTTCGTATCTTCTAATTCTAGGAAGCACATACATTCAATCATCAACATACAAATAACATCCACGAACTTACATTTATCACATAAGGGTGTTTGCGTTGTTTCATTACCCGGAGGTATTTTCGTAATTTTTCCTACAGGGGTATTTCGTAATTTTCCAAAATAGGGTTCCTTGGTGATTTTGTGAAATAAGGGTATTTTGGTAATTTTGCAATCCGGGGGTATTTCGGTAATTTTGGAATCCGGGGGTATTTCGGTAATTTTGAAATCCAAGGGTATTTGGTAATTTTGAAATCTGGGGGTATTTTGGTAATTTTGCAAATCAAGGGTAATTTCGGTAATTTACAAACTAGAGATATTTTGGTCATTTTGCAAAATAAGGGTAATTTGGTAATTTTACAATCCAGGGATATTTTGATGTTGTTGTTGCTGACGTGTTTTTTTTTAGACAGGGGTACGTTGAAAAATCTCGTTTCATAATCGGGTTACTCTTGTAAACATGAGGTTTTTGGGTAAATTGTCAAAACATAGGTATTTTATAAATTCATGGTTGGAAATTTTCACAAATCAAGTGTATTTTGAAAATTTTACAAAACTTGGGGTTTTTTTTTTTTTTTGAAAAAGGGTGGCTGGTCCTTTTCGGGTTTTAATTATAAGGTTTAGCCCATCAACAAGTCCTCGTAGCTAGGGTGAACAGTCACTACGCACCAGGTAAGATTCTAATGAAGATGAGGTGAGTCACTAGGACTGCTTAAGTACCAAGCTCTCCCTGAATCCACTCCTAGACATGCGTATGCCCATTGCCACACCCTAACTCAGCTAAGGTGAACAGTCACTACGCACCAGGTAAGATTCCAGCGAAGAGGAGGTGAGTCACTAGGACTGCTTAAATACCAAGCTCTTCCGGATCCAATCCTAGATATGCGTATGCCTGTTGCCACACCTTAGTCTTGCGACTCGTCTACAATTTTGTTCAGAGAAATTAAGTCTTATGAAATTGAAGAGTTGTTTATTCTAAGCCTAAAGTCCATCAATGTCTAATATTCTAGCTTACGTTCCTTAAGCCCATTAAGCCCACATGTATATCACAACAAGAGTTTAGAATACTTACCTGCGTGGATCGGGTGCCGGTAGACTCGAAGGCCATATCTTCAACCAAGACATTTCTTTCTTTTTCTCAAACTTACATCATTTTACAAAACATTACTAAGCCCATTTCACAGCCCCAGTTTTGAACTGGGCTCTGATACCAAAATGTAACACCCCAAACCCGGCCCATGCGTTTCGACCGGATCTGGTATGCTACGAGTTGTACATTAAAAAATTTCGCTTTGTTGGTTTTGGAAGTCATAAGTTATTTAGACATAATTTGACTAAATAAATGACATTTTAAAAATAAACTCCTTTGTATTATTATTATTGAGTATAAATAAACCTTATCATAAATTCATAATTTCAGAACACTGAAATCTACTTAGTTGAATAAAAACTAGGGGCCTTATTACATAAATAATCCCAAAATGAAATAAAATAAACTTAAAGAAATCCCAAATTAACTTGTAGAAATAAAAACTTGATGGCCCCTCGAGTCGGTCTCGCCTCCCATGACCACGATCTACTGTTCATCTGGAAGAGTAGAGAAAAAGGAAAGCTTGAGTCACCAAGACTCAGTGTATAAATCTCAAAGCACACAATGACCTGAGCCCACAAACACATTATGGGCCCTGGCCCATACATAAAGGTATCAATCATAATCACATGATAAACAATAAATAATGAATAATAACCCAACCCATCCTAGGTTTCCATCCTCTACACACCAACTCGTACCAACCATCACACCTTGGGGATTTCTACAATCAACCCTCCATCCGCTACACACCATAACGACAGCCGTACTGCCTATTCCTGTTATTCAGGAATCATTAAACGTGGCATAGCCACCGATCACTATGTGACCTATCATTTATATTTGTGGGTTTTCTACCACCGATCACCAGGTGACCTATCATGCACTTCCCTTTCAATATCATAATTTCCCCCCATGCATACATACATAAAGAAAACATCATGCAGACTTACATATATTTCGATACACATAGAGAGTTCTATGTTTACGTACCTGGCATCCTTGCCTAACCCATTTAGGGTTCCATTCGACTGTCAATACAGCTTCTTTCCGGCTTTTTAGCCCATAACATATATATATAGACATACATACAGGATTAATAGTGTGTTAGAGATCTACACACTTGATTACTGATAAAACGATGCTTTCTATGTCGACACTATCCTTAGTCGACATAACTGCTATCTGCCTAAGTGTTGTTCAGAAGCCGGTCCACAACCAAGTGGCCAATCTCGAATGGCAGATACCGCTCGTTTCTTAAACTTAAGGATTCTCTCCTTTGCCTGATCCATATTTAATTCCATCACAAGTCCTTATCAGAACTACTACCACAATATTTAATCGTTAATCCTCATCATAAGGTTAAGATCTTGTATACAATGAACGGATCTAGTAAAAATCTAGGGAAAATATTCTTACCTTAAACTCCCGAAATTGGAGACTAGCGATTTTCGGCTTTTAGATCTAGACAACCAAGTTTCCTTCAAATCCCGGAATGCCACCCAACATAGAACCATTAAACTATTAGCTTTTTGGCTTTTGCCTTTCAAGAACCGAAATAGAACATGAGATCTAGCAGGAGTCGACACTTACCTGAGCACAGGGAATTCGGCTAGCACTTAGAGAGAAGATTCGGCAATGTCAAAGAAAAGATTTAAATGTCCGAAGATTAGAACTAATTCTCAAATAGGATGAATAAAGAAAAACTATGGAGATTTCGGCTTTTTAGAGAAATCAGCTCAAGGGGAAAAAGAACGGAGAAGAGGTTTCGGCTTTTGAAGAAATTGAAGAAAAGAAATTGGAGAGGGAGAGACTAAGAATTTCGGCACAAGAATGAAGAGGAAATTAGGGTTTAAATGCCAGAATCAATGAGATATCCCTCCCCTATTTATAGAAATTTCGGCACCTATTGTTAAAAACCGAAAACGCCCTTCCTGATAACTAAAAGTCAAGCTAATAAAAAGGGAAAATTCGGCACCCCTTATCCATGAAGTAGCCGAATTCTTTACTCTTTTAGGTGGTGGATTTTCGGCCATCACCTTGCCTTGCAGATAGCTCCTATCTTTTCTCCTTTTTATCTTCTATATTATCAATTATAAAATCCATATAAATACTCCTATTTTTGAGCCTTGTAGCCGTCCACTTCACCTAATCCTAATGCCGAATTTAGCTAACTTAAATTAAAAGATTTGGGCTCCATAAAACTTAAATTTTGGGCCCCTAACTCCTTGTGTGTGGCGTCACCCCTTGCTCCATTTTAAGTGCCGAAAATGGCCCAAAAACATGGGCTCCTTGCGGCCAAAACTTGGGCCCATTTAATTGTTAATGGCGCCACCTTCTAATTCCCTTGCAGTGCCACCTTTTGTTGGGCCACAAGCCCAAGTTGGTATTTTAAACACAATTACCACCCTTTTAACTTTATAATGCCCAATCAGATAATTTAACCAAGGCCTTTGCCTAGTTCTGAGCCTAATTTGGACCCCTATCACTTAAATTAACATATTAAACATATCCTTACACTAAATGCCTAGGCCCATAAATTTAGGATGTTACAGAATGGCTAGGTCACATGGGTTATAAAGGACCTTCACCATGTGTACAAGAAAGCCAAATTATGTGTAGGTGGAGATATGTGCTAAGACCACCGAGTATCCGGTGTTTTCCGAAGGGGTTCAACGAGAGAATTTACTAATGATGATTGGTGCGATCATGTTATGAATAAGTGCAAGTGTGAATGTGACCAATTGAGAAATGTGGAAAATGTACGTATGAACAATATGTTCGATATGTAATCGAAAATTGGAAAGGTTGGTATAAGCAAGTGATGAACACAACTAAAGTGAAAGAGAGAGCAAAAATTTACAATAAAACAGTTTGGACAGCAGCAGTGACATGAGTTTGAAAAATAACTAAAAATAGTAGAGATTGAATTATAAGTTGGATGAGATATTGATTTAAATATTATTGAGTCTATTTTCATATAAAAGAAACATAGAAAACAAATGATTCGTATATTTTGAGATATTTGAATTTCTGTGAGACTGGTTTAGAATGATTACGTGATCCCCTGTTCTGCCTTGGAAAAAATCATTAAAAATTGTAAAAAAAATAATTGTGGGATATAATTTATATTCCTGAAATCCTGAATGAGTCTATTTTCAAATGAACTAAATAAGAAGGTCATATGAACTCTGTACGAGGAGAAAATGGATTCATAGTGAAGAGAGGTCAGAATAGTCGAACATTAAAATAGGGGAATCTTTAATGAATAAACTGCATTGATTGGCTATACCAAAACTTCTGGACATTTTATGGTAAGAAGATATTGGCATGGGTATGTTAAATGTTTTCAAGTGAGTGGCATGTATAGGGACTTAGTTTTTTTATGATGGATGTTGTTGTGATTAGCCAAATGTATTGGCTTATATTGATTTGTTGATTATAGCCATGAGATGTGGCTTATAATGATTTTGGCCTGAGCCAATTTTCTCCATGGCATGTGTTTGAAAAGTTTTAATTTTGGGAAAAATTTGGTAACCCGGTTTTGTACGATTGTGAATGTTTAAGTCCAATAACGCCTCGAACCTTGTCCCGGAGTTGGACACGGGTGAGGGGTGTTACAAGTAGACAAAGGAACGATTGCAAAAACATAGAAATTATCAAAAATTGACTAAAACATACCTTGAATTTAAGCCCTCAAATGGCCTAACCTAAACAAGCTTAAGCTCTTTCTTTTTCTTTATGGTTTCGGCAAGAAGGTGATAAAATGAGGCCACTTACTCTTGTTTTTGTTTTCATTATAATAATATATGTTTATCTTATAACATAAATATAATATAAATTTATCTTATAAAGGCAAACATAATAAAACATGTTATATATATGCATATCATCACTCCATGCCGTCCATTATCATAAATAATAGGCAAAACTTGCCACATAAGACCTCCAACTTTACAAAGCCACAACATATTGATACCTTAACATATAGCATACAACTTTTACATTCAATGCAATTGCATCCTTTTGTCAAATTAAACACACAGACGGACAAATCAACTTACGGAAGTTTAACACATGCTTAGTCATATATCAACAGCACAGAAAATAATATTAAAATATTATACGGGCTCAGATTTGTGGTCCCGAAACCACTGTTCCGACTAGGGTATAAACCGGACTGTTACAATTCTCCCACCTTAGGGATTTTCGTCCCTGAAAATCTTACTGTTAAACAGAGTCAGACATTGCTATCTCATCGAATCTTCCGGCTCCCACGTTGCCTTTTCAATTCCGTGTCGATTCTATAATACTTTTACGAATGAAATTTTCTTGTTTCTTAACTCTTTTCCTTCACGAGCTAAAATATGGATCGGTTCCTCTTCATAAGTCATATCAGATCAGATTTCAATTTCAGATGGGGCAATCACATGTGCAGGATCAGATCGATATCTACGGAGCATTGAAACATGAAATACATTATGAATCTTTTCTAACTCAGACGGCAACTTTAATCTATATGCAACAGGCTCAATACGTTCAACGATCTGATACGGTCCGATGAATCTTGGACTTAATTTGCCTTTACGTCCGAATCGAAGCAGTTTTTTCCACGGAGACACTTTCAAAAATACTTTGTCGCCGGTTTCAAATTTTATATCTTTTTGTTTCAAGTCTGCATAAGACTTCTGACGATCAGATGCTACTTTTAAACAATCCCGGATCAGTTTCACTTTCTGTTCTAAATCCTTTATCAAATCAACCCCATGAAGCTTATTTTCACTGAGCTCGGTTAGAGGTGTACGACATTTACGTCCGTACAAAGCTTCATAAGGTGCCATTTTGATGCTTGACTGAAAACTATTGTTGCATGAAAATTCAATCAAAGGTAGGTACTGCTCCCACGTACCGTTAAATTCAAGAACGCAACATCTTAACATATCTTCTAGAATCTGAATGATCCGCTCAGACTGACCATCTGTTTGCGGATGAAAAGCTGTACTGAAGTGTAATTTCGTGCCCAAAGCTTCTTGCAGTTTCTTCCAGAACCTCGATGTAAACCTCGGATCTCTATCTGACGCAATAGATAGTGGCACCCCGTGCAATCTCACAATCTTAGAAATATAAAGCTCAGCTAATCTGTCAAGTGAATAGTCAGATCTTACTAGAATAAAATGAGTAGATTTCATTAATCGATCAACCACCCTAAATCGCATCTTTCTTTCTCGGGGTCAGAGGCAATCCAGAAACAAAGTCCATTGTCACTCTATCCCATTTCTATTCGGGAATCAGAATTGGTTGTAGCAAACTAGACGGAACTTGATGTTTAGCTTTCACTTGCTGACAAACTAAACATTTTAACACAAAATCAGATATGTCTCGTTTCATACCAGACCACCAGTAGTGTTGCTTCAAATCATGATACATTTTAGTACTTCCCGGATGAACAGATAGACTACTATTATGAGCTTCACTCAAAATCAGCTGAATCAACTCCAGATTTCTCGGAACACGGATGCGACCTCGAAATCTCAAGCAATCATCAACAATTTGAAGTTCAGAATTCGATTTACACTGAGCCCGTTTCGTTAGTAATTTATTATCAGATTTCTGAGCATCATATAACTGTTGTAAGAACAACGGTTTTGCTTTTAATTCCGCTATCACAGAACTATCATCAGACAAGTCCAACTGAGCATTCAGAGCATGTAGTGCAAACAATGATTTCCAACTCAGTGCATCTGCAACAACATTTGCTTTACTCGGATGATAATCTATCACAAGCTCGTAATCTTTCAACAACTCAAGCCATCTTCTCTGACACAGGTTCAAATCTTTTTGAGTCATCAAATATTTCAAATTTTTATGATCTGAAAACACGTGACATTTCTCATCATACAGATAATGGCGCCAAATCTTAAGTGCAAACACAATCGCAGCTAACTCAAGGTCGTGCGTTGGATAGTTCTTTTCATGAGGCTTCAATTGTCTGGAGGCATAAGCTACAACTTTGCCTTCCTGTATCAAAACACATCCCAGACCATTTAATGAAGCATAACTGAATATAACAAATTCTTTACCCGATTTTGGCTGTACTAACACTAGAGCTTCTGCTAACAGAGCTTTCAACTGATCGAAACTTTTCTGGCATTTATCCGACCATACAAATCTAACATCTTTTTGAAGTAATCTAGTCAACAGAGTAGCTATTATCGAAAAGCCTTTTACAAATCGACGGTAATAATCGGCTAGCCCCAGAAAACTACAGACTTCAGATACATTTCTCAGAGGTTTCCAATTCAGAATAGCAGAAATCTTACTTGGATCCACTCGGATTCCAGAAGCTGACACAATATGTCCCAAAAAACTAACCTCATGTAACCAGAATTCACATTTGCTGAATTTCGCGTACATTGCTTTTCTCTCAGAGTTTGCAACACAATTTTCAAATGTTCAGCGTGCTCATTTTCATCACCTGAATAAATCAATACGTCATCTATGAATACTACAACAAATTGATCTAGGTACGGTCTGAAAATTTTGTTCATCAGATCCATAAAAACAGTAGGAGCATTGGTTAGTCCAAATGGCATAACTAAAAACTCATAATGCCCGTACCTCATTCTGAAAGCAGTCTTTGGAATGTCTGAATCTTTAACTCTTAACTAATATATCCCGATCTCAGATCAATCTTAGAGAATACAGTAGCTCGTTTTAACTGATCAAATAAATCATTTATTTGGGGTAACGGATATTTATTCTTTATTGTCATCTTATTCAACTGACGATAATCAATGCACATTCTCATCGTGCCATCTTTCTTTTTCACAAACAGGACAGGAGCACCCCAGGTGAGAAAATCGGTCTAGTGAATCCTCTTTCGGTCAACTCTTGCAACTGTGACTTTAACTCTTTCAATTCCTTTTGTGCCATTCTATACGGAGCTATCGAAATAGGTGTCGTACCAGGCATCAATTCAATACCAAACTCAACTTCACGAATCGGAGGTAAACCCGGTAACTCTTCAGGGAACACATCAGAAAACTCGCAAATAATAGGTACAGACTCAATTTTCCTTTCAGACATTTTCGAATCAATTACATAGGCAAAATATGCTTTATATCCCTTTTCACATAACTTTGAGCTTTCAAAATAGATATCACAGCAGTCAATCCATTCAAATCATTAGATTCAACTCGTACTATCTCATCATTCAAACATCTCAAATCTATAGTCTTTCTTTTGCAGTTCACAACGGCATCATGCATAAACAACCAATCCATACCCAAAATAATATTGAACTCATCAAATGGCAAAAGCATCAGATCAGCAGGGAAACAGATATCTCGAAACATTAACAGACAGTTCTTGCATACTTTATCAACCAAAATACTTTTACCTAAGGGGTTCGATACTTTTATAGCAAACTCAGTAGACTCTACAGGCAAAGTCTTGCTGAATACTAAATTCATGCATATATACAAATGCGTAGAATCGGGGTCTATCAATGCAATTATGGAAGTATCATAAAGAGTAAAAGTACCCGTTATAACATCAGGTGATGAAGCTTCCTCGCGAGCTCGAATAGTATATGCTCTGGCAGGCGCTCTAGCTTCGGATCTGACAACATTGTCTCTCGTAGTTCTCTGACTACCACTAACATTCCTTACATTCTTCGATGGTCTATCTCTCACAGGTGCATTATCAGATCTGAGATTCTGAACAGTCTCTGGCTCGACAGACTCAGGGCGATCATGAATAAAATGATCAAGTGATCCACATCTGAAGCAAGCTCTATCATTAAGTCTACAACTTCCCAGATGCCTTTTTCCACAATGTTTACATCCAGGTTTCTCAGTCCGGACATTACCAACACTGGCCACAGAAGTTACTGAGGTTTTGGAACTCATTTGCAATCTAGCTCGATTTCTGCTCAAATGTCCCACATCATCTCTGGAACGACTTTGGTCATCTCTAAATTTTTTCGGAGCAGACTGAAATGATTTACTCTAAAATCTCTTCCTCATATCGCGAGCTTTAGACTCAGCCTTTCTTTTATCTTTCCCGAGTGCCTCAGCTTTACGAGCTCGGTTAATAAGTACAACAAACTCTTTTATTTCTGAAATCCCAACTAGCAAACAAATATCTTCATTAAGGCCATCTTCAAATATTTTGCACATTATAGCTTCAGATGATACACATTCTCGAGCATACTGACTCAGTCTCACAAACTCTCGTTCATATTTCGAAACAGTCATACGGCCTTGTTTCAATTCTAGAAATTCCTTTCGTTTTTGATCAACGAATATCTCACTGATATATTTCTTCTGGAACACGATCTGAAAGAAGTCCCATGTAACTCGTTCTCTCAGAACAACAGAAATTAAGGTTTTCCACCATTGATAAGCCGCATCTCGAAGCAAAGATGCAACACATTTTATGCATTCTTCCAGAGTCAGAGACATTTCATTGAATACCCGAATAGTATTTTCAATTTAGAACTCGGCCTTTTCAGCATCATCATCATTAGTAGCCCGGAATTCTTCAGCCCCATACTTACGAATCTAGTCAACCGGAGGCTTACTTCACGGATTTTGATTTGCAGTCGGAGGTATATCGGATGTCTGAGGGGGATTAACCGGGGGCGGGGGATGCAAAACAGTCAGGTTATTCTTTACAAATTGAATGAACCACTCACTCATCATCTGGAAGAGAGCTTGTTTAGCTTCTCCCCCTTGACCGCTCATAGCTGGTCCCGAATCAGAGGGCGCTGTCTCTTGCGCGGGAGCAGGCGCATTACTTTTTACATCATCAGCTACGGCTCTTTCGGGATCCATTACTATACGAAAATCACATTTTTATACGACAGGATTCATCACACTATCACAATTCAGATATATGGCATGTATAGGTAGACTCTGACACGCTACGTTAGTCTAAGAATCGGCTAAACCGTAGCTCTGATACCAACCAAATTTAACACCTCTAACCCGTAACTACCGCCGGACTAGGGTTAAAGGTGTTACCAGATAGATCGGAAACATTCATAACATTTTATACATTTCATTCATCAATCATACACACAAAGTCCCTTAAATAGGTCAACGAGACCTTAAACATGCTTATAACCCGGGTCGAGACTAAATCGAAACACATACAAAATTTCTCAGAAAATTTAAAACTTTTTAAGGTACAGGGGATACACGCCCGTGGGAGAAAACCATGTGCCTCCCACGGCTGCTAGACACACCTGTGTCCTCCCCGTGGTCGAAACTGACTTCTTTTCCACGGCCACTAAGCACGTGCGTGTACTCTGGCCACACGCCCATGTTCTCAGGTTGTGGTCGATTCTGCCAAATACCACACGGCTACCAGGCACGACCGTGTGCCTTGGCTGTGTGCTCTTAAACTATATTTTGACTTATGCCACAGTCACTAGGCACGCCCGTGTACCATGACCGTGTGACATTATAGGCCATTTACAAGGCCAAAATGCCACCTTCTTGGGTCTTACCTACAAGCAACATTTGCCATCGCATTTCATACACATATGACCACGAAAGACATACCAAATGAAACCATTAAAACCATGCATTCAATACCAATTCCAACCATGACAATTTCAAAGACTAAAACTCATATCATCACAAGCATAATTCATTCATTTACTTACTCATAACTTAACCATTTCATGTATCAACTAACCATGCCAAAACTTGCATCATATATCACATTCATTCAAAATAATTTCTCAACTCATAACTAACCAAATCACATGGCTAAGTTCATATAACAACTTATACCAATAATAGCCTATACATGCCATATCTAGCTATATACATTTTCAAAGTGTACCAAAAAGAGTTTAGTAGTGTGATGACGATCCTTGACGGTCCCGAGCCTTTAGTAGCTTTGACGACCTATAAAATAGAGAAAACACACACAGAGTAAGCTTTCCAAAAGCTTAGTAAGTCAATATACAAACAAACTTGGCATGGAAGGAACAGTCGCAAATAAATACTTTGGCACATATCAAACACTTAGCAAACTATCACATATATCCTTTGATCCATATGCTATTGACCACATTTGCCACTTTCACAATTTAAGAATCATATAAGCACATAGCTTATCTAGCCAAAACTTTACATATCATATCATCAATTCCATATACATAACATCATAGTAAGATCACATAGATGCTTACCTTGTATACACAATTAGTGTATAATCAGCGTACCTGAAACGAATTCACAATCACATAATTGTTCATAGCTCGAATTTGCAATTCGTAACACAGACTTGCCCGTTGAACCAATAGGAATCTAGTAGGACACTCAGAAAGCTCGGAATAGTCGTACAATGCCAACGTCCCAGACGAGGTCTTACATGCACTCAGATATCGATGCCACTGTCCCAGACAGGGTCTTACACGAATCAATATGATGCCGATGTCCCAGACATGGTCTTACACGTAAAGCTCATATCGATGCCAACGTCTCAGACGTGGTCTTACACGTAAAGCTCATATCGACGCCAACATCCCAGACGTCGTCTTACACGAGTCTCAAATCAATGCCAACGTCCCTGACGTGGTCTTACATGATAAAACAGAACAGATACTTATGTCATGACATAGCTAATCCTATCTATTCCTAGGTTCGTACGGGACTTCTTGGACTTAGTCACTATATCGAACTTATCTCGGAATTCGTATGCATAACCTCTCATAAGCATCCATCATCAACATTAGTCATATGAACACTTATAATTTCATATAAGTACGTTTATTTGTATAGTGACTTACCTCGGATTCAATTTTACAGAAATGGAAACGGCTACTCATTTACTTTCGCTTTCTCGCGATCTAAGTCCGTTTTCCTCGATTCTTGATCTAAACATATTCAAAATTAATCCTTTTATTCACTAATTCATTCAATGCAATCCAAGAACACACATTTAGGGCTATTTACAAATTAACCCTCATACTTGCACAATTTATCAATTTAGTCCATTTTTCTCAAAACATCAATTTCACAAAAATCATCACCAACCATGCTTAGCCGAATGCTTATGTATATCATACAAGCCCATACTTTTCATCAAATTAGCAATTTAGTCCCTCAATTTGCTATTTCACAATTTAGCCCTTATTTAGCTAAATTCATCAAAACTTCAAGAACAAAACATGTTCATCTAGCTCAAATCTTTCATTTAACAACTAAACTCATCTCAAAACTCAACATTTCATCAATGGCATTTTTCACAAACATCATTAATTCACAAAATTGAGACATGGGCTTGATAGTAGACAAAGCAACGATTGCAAAAACGTAGAAATTATCAAAAACTGACTAAAACCTACCTTGAATTTAAGCCCTCAAATAGCCGAACCTTAACAAGCTTAAGCTCTTTCGTTTTCTTTATGGTTTCGGCAAGAAGGTGATAAAATGAGGCCACTTACTCTTGTTTTTGTTTTCATTATAATAATATATAACATAAATATAATATAAATTTATCTTATAAAAGCAAACATAATAAAACATGTTATATATATGCATATCATCACTCCATGCCGTCCACTATCATAAATAATAGGCAAAATTTGCCACATTAGACATCCAACTTTACAAAGCCACAACATATTGACACCTTATCATATAGCATACAACTTTTACATTCAATGCAATTTCATCCTTTTGTCAAATTAAACACACAGACGGACAAATCAACTTACGAAAATTTAACACATGCTTAGTCATATATCAACAGCACAGAAAATAATATTAAAATATTATACGGACTCAGATTTGTGGTCCCAAAACCACTATTCCGACTAGGGTATAAATCGGACTGTTACATAGACTTTTAAAATCACTTACCTCTATATATAATTTGGTTGTTCACCAAATGAATGTTAAAACTGCATTTTTAAATAGTGAATCGGAAGAGGAAATGTACATGGAACAACCAGAAGAATTTGTTGTTCCAGGACAGGAGCATAAGGTATGTAAGCTTGTTAAAGCTTTATATGGACTTAAACAAGCACCAGAACAATGGCACCAAAAGTTTGACAAGGTTGTTTTAGCTACTGGCTATAAAATAAATGAATCCAATAAGTGCATATATTGCAAATTTGAAAATGGAAAAGGTGTCATAATTTGCTTATATGTAGATGACATGCTCATTTTTGGCACGAATTTGGAAAAAATGGAAAACACAAAGAAATTCTTGTCAAACAACTTTGCTATGAAGGATATGGATGTAGCAGATATTATTCTTGGGATTAAAATAACCGGAGATGAAAGCACTATAGCTTTATCACAATCATCTTACATTGAAAATGTGCTTAAAAAGTTTGGTTTTTTCAACTGTATACTAACATCTACACCCATGGATCCTCAAATAAAATTAGTATCTAATGCTGGTAGAAAAATTGATCAATTGAAATATGTAAGTCTAATTGGTTGTCTTATGTACATAATGACTTGTACAAGACCAGATATTGCATATGCTTTTGGGAAATTGAGTAGGTACACAAGTAATCCAAATAGTTCGCATTGGCAAGCTTTGAATATGAATTATGGATTGTGTTATAATGGATATCCTCCAGTTTTAGAAGGGTATTCAGATGCTAGTTGGATTACAAGTTTGGAAGATTATGCATTTACTAGTGGATGGATCTTCATTCTTGGTGGAGGAGCCACTTCTTGGGGTTCCAAAAAACAAACTTGTGTTACTGATTCCACCATGGCAGCAAAATTTATTGCATTAGCTGCTGCATCTAAAGAAGCAGAATGGTTAAGAAATTTGCATTATGATGTACCTTTATGACTTAAGCCAATTTCACCTATTTCTATCCGTAGTGATTGTGAGGCTACTCTAACAAAGGTATATAGCCAAGTATATAATGGAAAGTCTAGACACATTGGATTAAGACATAGCTATGTATGAAAATTAATCTCTGATGGGGTGATCATTATTAATTATGTGAGGTCAAGTTAAAATTTGGCAGATCCTTTGACAAAAAGTCTTGGTAGAGATGCAGTAAAAAAGACCTAAAAAGGGATGGTACCCAAACCCATTAATTAGAGTCACCCATTGTAACACCCCTTACCCGAGACCGTCACTAGAGTCGAGTACGAGGCATTACCAGACTTAACTTACTAGTTTCGGGCATAAAAATTTGCTTTTAAAATTATTTCCTTATTCATAATGAAACTGTCCATCTGCGTCATGGTCACTAAATTGACTATAACTCGAGTTATAAAACTCAAAATTTAGATCCATAAATTTTCCTTGAAACTAGACTCATATATACTCTTACTATAAGTTTTCTAGAATTTTTGGTGTGACCAATTAGTACAGTTTATTAGTTAAAGTCTCCCCTGTTACACTGACTGATAGTTTTGAACCCTCTACATTAAAAATCAATTATCTCATAATATAAAATTCTTTTGACTACACTATTTCTTTCATATAAAAATAGACTCAATAAGATTTAATTCTATACCTCATTTACACCCTAATTCCATTTCTACTATCCTTAGTGATTTTTCAAAATCACGTCACAGTTGCTGTCCAAAAACTGTTCCCTTGCAAATTTTTACTCTTTCATAATTTCTTTGTAATAACTATCATCTAGGTATACATCACACCCAAAACATGTTCTTAATTAACCATTTTAATGGCTAATCATTTTCAAGCATTTGCAAGCCAATCTTAAGCCATATCATAAGGACATACACACAAAATGGCTAAGTCCCTATACATGCCATAACTTCAAACGTTTCAAATCACAAAATACCGAAATAATCCTTTGATAGTGTGTAACGATCTCCGATGTCCTTGCGATCCCCAAGTTGGCTTGTAATACTATAAAAAAGAGAGAAAGGAATGGGAGTAAGCATAAAGCTTAGTAAGTTTGCATGTAAATGAATAACAACATTCTTAATGAATTATCTTATTATTTTCTTATCAAGATTATTTAACCCTTTAACTCAATATGCTTGAGTTTGAATTCTTATCTGTACCTTTTTAACATGAACTTGCCTTACCTTTCCTAGGATATACTCTTTGAATTTTCTGTTGAACCACTTGGAATACTAAGGATACACGGGTACCTTTCCTTTTGAAACTTACCATTGCTATGTCTTGACATGGTCTTACGTGGTATCCTTGCCTTATGAACTCACCAATGCCATGCCTTGGCATGGTCTTACATGGGATCTTTGCCTTATAAAAACTTATCAATGCCATATCTTGACATGGTCTTACATGATTTCCTTAAACCCTAATGCCATGACATTTGTATCCTACACATTCCTAAGGTTCAACCGAAACTTTCTGAGATTGCTTCTCCGTCAATTCATTCTTGAGTCTTTAAATGATAAATTTACAGAATAAATATGTAAATGCTGGAATTTAATAGTATTAAATGTAAAATAATAGAATATTGCATTTATTTACTGCAGACTTACCTCGAAACAAAATATGATCAACTATATCGATTTAGTCCACTATCTTTTTCTTTCCCCAGTCTAACTCCAGATTTCGTTCCTCTTGATCTATAATACCAAATTTAGCTTATTTAATACTCACATTTATTAAAACACTCCTTAACTCTAACTTTGGCAAAATTACAATTTTGCCCCTAAACTTTTACATATTTAGACATTTGCCCCAAAGCTCAGAAATTAAACTTTATCCATTCTTCTTATGTATTATCACATGCTGATCATTTTTCCCTTCTATGACAACATCAAATTCTCACTCTAACATGTACTTATGAACATTAGGTATTTTTACCGATTAAGCAGTTTTACTCGTTTTCACTCAAAATCACTTAGCAAAAGTTGTTTAACATCAAAATCACTCATTTTCACCTATGGGTATTTTTCCAAATATGAACCCTAGGTTAAATTATTGCTAGATTAAGCTAAATCAAGTTACCGGGACTCAAAAAACGTAAAGAAAATTAAAAACGGGGCTTGGATGCACTTACTATGAGCTTGAGAAGTTGAAGAAACCCTAGCTATGGTGTCCGCTTTGAAATTTCATCCAAATGAAGAAGATGAACACATTTTGCCATCTTTTTCCCTTTTAATTTCTTTTTATTACCAAATGACTAAAATACCCTTCATTAAAACTTTAGTTATTTTTATCTATGTATGTCCATTTTTGTCCATGGAAATATAATGGTCTAATTACCATTTAAGGACTCCTACTTTAAACCCCCATTTCGATCAAGTACTCTATAAATTAGAACCCCTATTTAGCAACTTTTGCAAACAAGTCCTAATAGACAATTTAAGCATGCAATCAATAAAATTTCTTATCGATACTCTAACACATGTATTTAATCACTCGGTAAATCATAATAATTAATCGAAATAAGCTTTTCTATCTTAGATTCATGGTTTCGCAACCACTATTCCGTTTAGGCCCTATTTCGAGATGTTACACCCATGATGGAAACTCGACTCAACGCTTGGTATAACGTCAAGTCTTGAGTTCAATGAGACAAAGTACATCATTAGTATGTGACTGTTAGCACTATAAATTAATCCATCCTAAGATTAAAGTGCTAAGTACCCGTAATGATAAGGGAAGGATGAGTAATGTACTCCTAATGGACCCATAACATAAATATGCTAGTGTTATAATTACGGGAACATGTAACGCATAGGTTTGTGCAACTGTACATAGTCGTTATCAAGTAATAAGTATCGAGTTATCTTTCCACAAGGATTGTATTTGTGTTAAATCACTTAATTGCAAAATTATATTAACAACTTGGTAAATAAAAACACAATATGATTGAGAAGTGATGATTAAAATTAAATATATTAAACTAAATACAATGATTCCTAATGCAAATTATCTTAAATATGCAAACTATATGAATGAAATAGATTTTAGCAAAATTAAACATAATTTGCATCAATTATAACATAAATAAAATAGGACAATCACTTTAATTAAACTCAATTTATTATCAACATGCTTAATAACATTCGGAAAACATTCCATGGCAACTCGATCTTTCATGAGTTTGGAAACCACATTAGGTCATTTCGGAATCCTTTACTTAGTAAATATGCATTTTACTGATCCTTATTTACTAAGGGTTTCTTAGCATTCGTGTGAGGTAACAGGGACGTGTTAGGTTTGAAACAGTTTAATCACACAAATCTAAAAACTATGCAGATAACACAGCTTGGTTAGAGTTGTTATGCAACCTACAATTTAATCGGGTTAGGATCTAAATTGAGCATGCACATTTCAATTATGTGTCCACTAGCCGTCATCTGGTTACGATCACTCAGCTAATTCAGGTGCATTTCAATCACGTATGAATGAAATACAGACTTTATTTTAATTGAAAACATGATCGATCGAGGCACAAACATTATAAGCATGAATCAAATAAATATTATTTAATCAAAGCAATCATCCTAGCTTAAATAAAATTAAGCTAACATTGTTGTAAACAAGAATAAAGAACACATAGCAAATGTCTTCAGATTAAATTAAAAAAAAAGAAAGATTAAACCCAAATCAAAGTGGCTGTCACCCAAGACTCTGACTGACTAGGCTCCTTCGCTCCTTTGCTTTGTTCCTTTGCTAATGGCTCTTCAAGGTGGCCGACTAAGGGCTCTCTAAGAGGCTTAATTGCTAAAATCTCTATGAAGAGATGATGCTATGCATGGGGAAATGGAAAATGCTTAGGAGAATTAAGAGAGAAGAGAGAATGATGAAGGATGAGGGATGATGAATGAGGGAATGGAGAGGTCTTATTTATAGGTGAAGAGAGGTGGGTTGTTTGCTAAAAATAGCTGGGTTTAGTCTCTTCACACTTCTTCCATGAGTGGCCGACCACAATTAGTGGAATTTGAGCTGATTTTTGCTTGATTTTTAAGCAATTTAAATGCCATAATAACTCAAGACTGAGACTCGGTCCGATGTAAATCTTTAGGAAAATCTCCAATTTCTTCAACAATGCAAGGACCTTATGTAATTCAACCAAAAAGTGGTTTAAGTGGACAGCCATGTGTAGCCGAATTTGGGTTGACTTGGCCTTCAATTTGTACAGTTTTTGTAATCCAACAAAGCTATCAGACCTGTCCAAAATAAATCAATAAGTTAAAGGACCAAGGAATAAAATTTATCCAATTTAAATAATTAATTATAACCCAAATTATTAATGAAATATTTAAAATGAATTATTAAATATAGTTTTATATTTTATTATTTAATTTAATCATGCATGGCCCATTTTATGTCTTAAAAATATAATATGTCCAAATAAATATAAAATAAGCCATTTTAAGCATGAAAACTATATGATAAAGCATAAAATCAAATTTTAATAATTTCTATGTCCTAATTTCATATTTTTCAAATATTTCATTAATTTATTAAAAATTACTTAGTTTTAACAACGAATTTAAGTAAAAAGGTGATAAATTACATTGGAAAAATCTTATATATTTTTCAGTTTACAGAACATGTAACACCCCTTACCCGTGTTCGAAGCCGGAACCTGATACGAGGCAATACCTAACTTAACTTACTTAAACGTTACACATCAGGCTATAACATTTCACTATAGTTTAGAAACTTTCCATTTAAAACTCATAACCTGCTCATTCTGGGCCTACGAGGCCCTATACATATTTCCGGGAGGTTTTGAAATTAAATCGATAACTTTTACGCGCTTAGAAAATTTTTGTCCAAATAGGGGTCACACGCTCGTGTTGTTCAAGGGACACGCCCGTGTGCCCCTGAGACATGCCCGTGTTCTTCACCCGTGGTCGACATGACTTATTTCACACGGCCGAACACACGCCTGTGTCCCTGGCCGTGTCCCTCACATGGCCTCGACACGCCCGTGTCTTAGCCCGTGTGCCAAAACCTTGGCATTCTGTTTATGACATCATCAACTCACTAAGGTCACAAGACCAAGGCACACGCCCATGTCCTTAGACCGTGTGTCGAATTAAATTCCTAATTTTTAGGTCCAGACTTCACACGGCCTGGGCACACGCCCATGGGACTGACCGTGTGTCTTACACGGCCTAGACACCGCCCGTGTGTCTACCCGTGTAGGCATTAAAAAGGCTATATTCCAAGCCAAATGCCACCCTACATAGTAACCATACTTATACCAACTCAAATCAAGCATACACTTCATGATTCATCATCAATGAATATATATATATATATATATATATATATATATATATAGAACTAGTCAAGTATTGGCCCAACTTTAATGACCATTTACAAAATGAATTGGAACAACCATAGTAGCCAACACATTTGGCTTGCAAATATGACATAACCAAAACATTCAAGTCATATACATGCCATACTCAAAATAAATCTAATTTGGCTATAGCAAAAAGTGGTCGATAGTGTGATCTCCAACTCCGACGTCCATGAATTCTTGAGCTAAATTGGCAATACTACAAGGAAAATGGCAATGAAAGGGGTAAGCATAAAGCTTAGTATGTTTGCATGGGAATAAATAGCAACAATAAGCTCATGATAAAATCCATCCATGGCATTAATTAACCATACACAAAGTTATAGGCTTCTTTCCATACTTACTCATACTTGCCCTTATTTAGCACATACCATGCCACATATCGTATATGTTTCTCCGGGAATTACTCACGGGTACCTATGTTAACTCAATCACATAGCTTTAATAAAATTCTCGTTTCTATTTCTAAGATGTTCTATTCATCCCGATAAATCACTAGGGATGCTCAAAGATGCATATTCATAATCATTAGCATAAACACGAAACCAATGCCACAACCCGTATGTGGTCTTACATGGGGTCACCTCTCAGTGCCGATGCCATATCCCGAATTTGGTCTTATACGGAATCTCACATCAAGTATCGATGCCATATCCCGGATATGGTCTTATACGATTCTCATACTCAATACCGAAGCCATATCCCGAATATGGTCTTATATGGGATCTCAATTCGGTGCCAAGGCCATGTCCCGGACATGGTTTTACACGGGACCTTATCCATCTCATGTCTTGATGATAGTATTCTCACACTTATTATAGTCCAACTGGGACTTCAACATCTCAACTTTTATCATCTTTCTCATTCAACATCAATATTCAATTTCATAGAATATCATGTATCATTATAATATCAACCATTCTCAAACATGCTAGCATAAATGTTGAATTTATCACATACAAACTTACCTTGTTTTCAAAATAGGCTAGATTGTCGGTCTAGTTCGATATTTTGTTCTTTCCCCGTTCGAGGTTAATTCTCGGCTCTTCTTGCTCTATAATAGCAGATTAGCTCATTTTCATCATCGCATTAATAAAAGCATTTCAATAATCATGCTTTGGTAAAATTACTATTTTGCCCTTAGACTTTGGCAAAATGACCATTTACCCCTAGGCTCAAAAATTAATTCTAATCAAATTTCTACCTTCAACAAGCCTAGGTGAACATTTATTTCTCTTATGGCTATCATCAAAACCCAACATTTCACACATTTATTACAAACTTTATAACCTTTACAAAAAGATCCATTTAGGTGTTTTCATAGTAACACATTTCACAAAAGTTGTTTATCTAACAATTAAGACTCATTTTATTCCATAAAGATGCAGCAACCAACTTAAAATCTCCAATGGAAAAACCCTAAACTTTTCACCATATTGCAAAATAGTCCCCTCATCAGAAAGCTTAAGCTTTAGGGGTCCCAAAAGTACAACTATCATCAAGAAAAACCATTAAAATCACTTATTTGTAGGGAGAAGAGTTTGCTAAAATTTTGAGCTTTCAAACCCCCTATTCTGCTTACTATTTTCAGTGGATGAAGATGAGTAAAAAGATGGATATCATCTTTTCTTTATTTTAATATTAAACAATCAATTTAGTTACCAAACTTACCAATTTTGACCAATTTTGACAATTCTTGTCTCCTATGGCCGTCCACCCTATACTTAGGGGTCTAATTGCACTTTAAAGACCTCAAATTAATGTTCTTTAGCTATTAAACACCTTTAGCTTATAAAATAGAACTTTTGCACTTTATGCGATTTAGTCCTTTTTCGCAATTAAACATGAAATCGCTAAAATTAAAGCACCAAAATTTTCATGCACTTATATAATCATGATATAGCTCATAAAATAACATGAAAATAATTTTCTCTAACCTCGGATTAGTGATCCCAAGATCACTGTTCCGACTAGCCCCTAAATCGGGCTGTTACAGAACACTCTTGATGGGATCTACCTATGTGAGTGGAAGTGTGGCAGCCTCTAGAAGCTCACGGGTTGGCTCTGATTGCTTCTAGGAGCTCAAGGGATTGGCTCTAACAACACTCATGAAAAGAGGATACAGACACATGGCCATAATAGTGTCCCTAGATACTATGCATTGACCGATGTTGAAATCATTGCGTGAGATATGTTCGGTTAATCAAATAGAATAGTTGGTTCAAAGCTTAGTCTACCATGCAATTTCGATTAATTTTAACATATTTTCACTAAGTGAAGGTTCAATCGTAAGACACATTCATTTATGCAAATTGATTTCCAAGAATATCAAAATCTAAATATTTTGAAAATTGGGGGAAATAATGAAAAAGAATTATAATTATTCAAATAATACTATTTGAATAGTTATAATTCTTTTTCAAAAATCAAATGATATATCTTTTTACCAATGATCAAAAGTTAGTATAAATCTCCAGTGAGGAAAATCTCGAACACATGAGCAGAACTCGAACAGAAAAAGAAGAAATAGGACAAGGCTCCAAGGCGAGTATCAAGCCACTATCTTTTAGGTTATATTCGCCCCCACCTATCTTCGGTGTGCAAATGAGTTCCAAGCAAATTAACCTCGAGGATACAATGAAGCCAATGACTATTTGCGTTTTGCATTGACAAGAATAGTCCATTAAGCACTAAGCAATGTATAGCAAGAAACTCAATTTCTATAAAGAATTTCCGCAGTATCTCTTTATAGAACAATCTAATAATATTAGAAAATGAGGACGGATAGAAAATCTTTTAGAACTTGTTGGTGTGATTTCCAATTGAAATCCCCATTCCTATTTATAAAAATTTTCATGTCTCTTCATAGAGACATCTTTTAATAGATGTCCTTATGAATAAATAAATAATAATAATTATTCATTTAGTTTTATAGCTATTCAAATAGTATTGTTTGAATAGTTATAATTCTTTTTCAAAAATCAAATGATATAACTTTTGACCAATGATCAAAAGATTTATCTTTTAATTAATTACACTCATTCATTTATAGTTATTGGAATATTATAAATATTTGAAAATGTTCCAACATTGCTAAACTAAACTGTAACATGCTTTTGTAAGTGAAGAAACTTATCAAGAGCTTTTGGCTTGCACTTTAATAAATAGAGCCATATATACCAAGTATATGCATCGACAAATGAAACATAATAAAAACTTCCCTTTGAGGACACATAAACAAGGCCCCATAAATAAAAAACAACAAGTTCAAAAGGAGACAAATAAACAGTTGTGGAAGTAGGAAAGGGAAGTTTATGGAGCTTCCCAAGTTGACATGCTGAACAAACTGAACTCAACTTGAAATTATTTGAAGCAACATTACACTTTTTAAGAACTGAAGTAACAATTTTATTACAAGGGTGGCCAAGACGTTTGTGCCACAAATCCAAGAAGAAGAAGTAGAACACAACTAAGTAGTATTAGCAGTAGGAGAAGTTGGTAGTGATTGAGTTGCTGAGAGATCAAATCGATACAGTCCTTCATGAATGCAACCCACTAACAAAATGCTCCCTATCTTGATATCCGTCACAAAGCAATGCAGGGGATGGAACTCAAAATAAACCTGGTTATCTTTAGCAAAATGTGTAACAAACATCAAATTCTTACAAATTCATGGAACATGAAGAACATTTTTCAAATGAAAAAGCCTACTACCAGTTGTAAAGAAAGATGAACCAATATGAGCCACTAGTACAAAAACATCATTGCCCATGAAAAACTTGATTTTACCTATATACTTAGTTGCATCGTGTAGTGTTGACATGTCATTAGTGACATGGTTAGAGGCTCCTTGTAACATCCTGAATAGGGCCTATGCATTTTCAGTTTAATTGTACGAAATGTCAAGTCTCAAGTACTAAGAATAAATTTTTGATACTTTTGGAAACCTAGAAATGGAAATGGAAATGGAAATGGAAATGAAAATGGAAATGAACTTTTTTGGAAACTTGAACATTTTTGGGAAACTTGAACATTTTGGGAACTTGAACATTTTGGAAACTTGAACATTTATGGAAACCTGAACATTTTTGGAAATGATTCAAAAATGGAAAGTAAACATTTCTGGAAACTTGGAAATGTAAGAAAAATGGCAAGTTACAGAGCCGATCGAAAATTTTAGGAAACTTAGAAATGATGCCGAAATGTTAAATTTTAAAGTTCAAAATAGGAAATAAGGGCTAGAGGGCGTTAAAAGAAAAAGTTGGAGAAGTTTGACGCACAAACAGGCTTGGAAAAGTGGCCTGAAGATGCCACTTAGGGCCTAAGGAAATGGCGTTACATGCAGGGGAAAGGGGCCTGAGTTCGAGTCACTTGAGGAGCAAATAAATAAGTTTTATTTTTGCTTCCAGAAGGCTAAGGTGGACGGCATTGGTTTCTAGAAAAGGGAGGTGTTTTATTTGCATAAATTTGTGAATAATAAGTGATAAATAAAGGATTTTCTTTTAAGATTATTTGAGGAGATAAATGATGGATTAAACACTTTTATCTTTTAAATAAAAGAGATAATATTATCAAAAGGAGGAGTGGTGGCCAAGTAAGGGACTCCTAGGCTGATATTTTCGGCTATAAAAGGAGGGCAGGAGGGCTACTCATCAACTTTTGCTTCCTCTTCCTCTCTGCCGAAATTTTCCCTAAGCCAAAACCCCCTCTGCCGAATTTTCTTTTCATCTTTTCTTCTTCTCTTTTCTTCATCTGTCAAGTCAAAACCTTTCCTGATTAAATCTTCATAGCCGAAACTTTGTGACTCTAGGCAAGGAAGCAATCGGTCAAGGCATTAAGGTAAGGTTAAGCTATTCAAATTCCTTTCTTTTCTATTTGCCGAAAGAGAAGGATCTAATCCCTATTCTTGTTCATGGCCGAATCTGCAAGGATCTCTCAGGATCTTTTTACAACTGTCGAATACAAGGGGGAATCTTTCGGGAAATCTGAGGATGTAAGGTAAGATGTATGAATAATCGGTTAAGGTTTTGATTCATGTTTTCAAAGTTAGATTTAATCTAACATGAAGTTATAGGGATTTCGACAGGCATATAAAGGAATCCTCTTCAGATTTGGAATTTGTATGGTAAGTGATATTCGGCCAAGGCTTATTTTTGATACTTGGAATTATTTTGCATTATTTCAAAAGCCGGAAACTCACATGGTTATATGATCTAGTGTTAGCCGATTTCAAGGGAAAGGGATACTAGCAATTTTTGGAACTTGATCAATCATCCAATTCAGCAACAAGGTAGTAATACAAATCCTACTAGGATTTGGGTTTTTAAGCCAAATAGGTTGTTAATATGCTTTAATGTTTGGCCGAATATAGGAGATAAAGATCTAGATCGGTAGATCGTTCTTCGGGATTTCAAGGAATCTATTAAGCAAATCAGGTGTGTACTCACATTAACTTTCGATATATCATATGGCAATTATTTTAATATATGAATATGCATAAGAATGTGAATGTGGCTAAGTACCACAGATGTGTAAGAGTACCCAGGTACGATCCCTACTTCTGATAGGATTACGAATATGATATATTTTGAACATATGATTAGTAGCATGAATGAGAAATTTAATATGTTATGCATGATATAAAAATTATGGGGCATACGAGATCTATGTGAAAGGGGAAGAAGGTGTTGACTTCGGTCTCACCAACGGAATATGGTGACTACGGTCACAAAATTTGAATATGGTAACTCCGGTTACATTATCTGAATTTGGTAACTTCGGTTACATTATTTGAATATGGTGTCTAATGACACAAATTATATGGGCAATGAGCACGTCGACTGCAGCGACTGCCTTCGATGGTGTGTAGCGGATGGAGGGTTGACTTAGTAGCCCCACGGTGTGACTGGCAGGTACGGGTGGTGTGTAGCGGATGGACCATTAGGCTTGGGTATGGGTTGCATTATTTATTTTATATGAACATGAACTTGATATGAACTTGTATGCCTGATTTGTTGAATGTTAATGTTGTGTACACATTGAGTCTGTTGACTCACCCCGTTGTGGGAACTATTTTCAGGTGATGAACAGTGACGGACCGGGACGGTAGACCTTGAGGTGGCCATGCTCCATTTGAAGATTTTATTTAATTTGGACTTTATTTCTTTTAGTATCTTTTAATTTTACTTGATGTAATAAGGCCATAAGGCCTAGTGGATTTTCTTTATTTTACTTTACTTTTAATTATTATGTTACGAATTATTTTGATTAAAGTTAAGAACAAGAATGATTTCTTTAAAAACAAACCCTAAAAATTATTTTGTCACCTTAATAAAATTTGATATTTATATTAATTAAATGGGTTTCCCAACCTAAGCTCAATCCAAAACAATATTTCCTAAAATTTTACAAATTTTCTCTAAGTAACAAAGAATTTGAAAACCGGTTTACTTAAGGAACATACCAGATCCGGTCCGGGCTCGTGGGCCGGGTGTGGGGTGTTTCAGCTTGGTATCAGAGCCCAGTTTTAAAACTCTCGGCCTGTGGGCTAAGGCCCAAAATGTTTTGAATTCAAGCCCAAATAATTTTCTTTGAACATAAGCAGGATTTATGGCATGGCACCTAAGTCTCCGACCCGCAGTCCACCAGGTAAGTACCCCTAACTCTATGTGTGATTCTGTAAATTATGAACTGTGTAAGGGTAGAACAGGCATGGAACGTAGAATAGAATGATAGGAACTTGAACCCTAGGACTAGTCTACTCAAACACAAACACATAAGACTTAATGCACTAAACAACCCTATGGCTAAGTCACTGAGCTAGGGTGTGGTAACCCCTGTACGCATGTCTAGGATTGGATCCGGAAGAGACTGGTATTTAAGTAGTCCTAGTGACTCACCTCCTCTTCGCAGGAATCCTACCTGGTGCGTAGCTTCGGTTCACCCTAACTCAGAGGGCTCAGTGGTGTGGCAACCTCTGTGCGCGTGTCTAGGAATGGTTTCGGTGGGAGCTTGGTATTTAAGCAGTCCGCGTGACTCACCTCCTCTCCATTCGAATCCTGCCTGGTGCGTAGCTTTGGTTCACCCTGACCAAAGAGGGCTCGGACATAGGCTAAACATAATGACTAAAACCCGAAAGGGAACTAGCCATGTTTTTTTTTTAAAAAAAAAGAAGAGAGAACAAAACAACAAACCCTAGTTTTTTTTCAAACTTTTAAAAGTTTCTTTTAAATCTGAGAAAATTATTTTACAACATTTTCTGAAAAACTCCTAATTTGCGAAAATTACAAAAAATGCCCTCAGTGGTGAAATTACCAAAATGCCCTTGGATAATAAAATGTTCAACTACTCAACAGCTTCACCAAAATTTCATTATTTTATAAACATTCAAAAACCCTAATTTGTAAAACATCAAAACACCTTGATTTTGGGAAATTACAAAATTGCCCCTAACTTACAAAATTACCAAAATGACCCTGATTTCCAAAATTTTTGCAACATCCCCATTTTTGGAGGAACAATTTTCAAAAAGAACCCTCAAAGTTTTACAACTTTTGATATATCCCTAATTTATTAAATTTAAAAATTCACCCTGATTTGTGAAAAATTACCAAAATACCCCTGAGGTCAAAAATTACCGAAATACCCCCGAATTTTGAAATTTTTCCAAATTACCCCGAGACTTTGAAATTTCCAAAATACTTTTGACGAAAACTCCAAGGAACGTTTTCTCCTAAAAATTACGGAAATGCCCCTATAGGACAAAATTACGAAAATACCCCTGGGTAGTGGAAAACAACAACAACGAAAACTACAACGTTTCTCTGAATGAACGAAAGTTCATACTTGTCTGATGGATGAATGAATGACTGGAAAAGACTGTGTGTTTGTATGAATACGAAAGAACCACTCCTAAATTCCTTTTCATAAAACTCCTTCGCGGGTAAATAAGTGGAACAATGACTAATCCATAAAATTCCTTAATCAGATCTCGACGCTAGAAAATAAGCTCTAGAGGACGTGGTCGCCGTGGACGAGGCAGAGGAAGGATGACCGTATCGGAACTCGTCAGATCGGGTCAAGGGTCTGATAATAAAATACCGCCACCACCCCCCCAGCTGTTAATGTTGAGCAGCAAGCTCAGACGGGGGAAGATGCTGTGTCGCAGGCTGTGCTGCGAGTTTTGGAATTGGTGGCTGGTGCAGGAGGAAATGGGGGAAATCGAAAGTCTGTACCTGAACGGCTTCGAGCTAATGGAGCGTAAATGTTTCGTGGAGTGTCTGGAGTAGCACCCAGTACGGCTGAGTATTGGTTGGAAGCAACGGAGCGTATCATGGATGAGCTCGATCTGACTCCTGAGGAAAAGTTGAAAGGGATGGTGGCGTTGTTACGCGATGAGGCGTATCAGTGGTGGTTAACTGTTCGGGATGGTGCCACGGCTGAAAATTTGACCTGGGAGTATGTCAAAGAAGCATTTCAGAGGAAGTATGTGGGAACCAGGTATACGGATGAACAAAGGAAGGCTTTTCTACGGATGAACCAGGTATACAATTTTTTGTATGGTTGATGTCCATATAGACGAGCATATCTTCTTAAAGAGTTGCAATATGTATGTATGTTTGTGTGTTTTTTTATAAAGCATCTGTATGTATGTACTAAAGTGCACGATGTGTTGCATAAAAATGACGATGTGTGGTAAGCATGTATGAGTGAAATATGTGTAAATGTGTGCATTATGTTAATTGAGTGATGCATGACAAGGTATGGTTGGTGATAAGGGTGTTCGAGTGAAGTGTCGGGAAAATATGTGATGTGATAATAGACATTGCAGTGGAGCTTTAATGGTGTCCAGTGGGATAGTAAAAACAAAGGCCAATATAGCGAGACTATACTCTGACGAGACTGTAAATACGAGGTCCGTTGGAACAGTAAACACAAGAAAAGGCCAATATGGCAGATATGTGGAAAGACCATGGTTGTGGCACATTTTGGAAATGGCAGATGAGCCATATTTGTCTACTAGGGACTCTGCGTGTCCTAGGGCGATGATTAACGAACCTAAGGCGACGCTAAGTTTAGGCAAATCCATATCCCCAAACATGACAATTTTATGTGTTGCCTTGGTGGCAAACCAAACCTAGCATTTGTGGTGAGTTATTTGTAAAGCCATTATGGTGAATTATATAAAAGGGAAGTGTTCTCAGCATCGTACCTGTAACATCCCGAAATTGGGCCTAGTAGAATTGGGCCCAATGGGCCTTAGGCGTAGGAGCGTTTAAATTGTTTTTTTTGGGAGCAAGAGAACGGCATTAACGCAAGTTGGACATACTAAGTGAGTGATTTTGGAAGGCTAGGGGGCTTCTATGAAGTCCCGGGATCAAACTTTGGCTTTAGGAAAATTTTGGTTTTAGGTGAATAAAACCCTGAGAGTTAGTAAGTAGGCTTTAAGAATAAAATGTGGAGAAAAATGACACAAGTGGAGGTGTGGTGTAGTGGCAAAGTGACGCCACTTAGGGAGCAAGGGGGTGACGCCACACAAGGGAGTAAGAGGTCCAAGGTTCAAGACTTGGTGCTTGCTTTTTGATTTTTTTTTAAGTGGATTTTAGAATTTGGCCATAGAATTATATTTAGTTGTGCATGATTTTTGTCACATAGGGAGCTTGTGGCTTGGTGGCAAGTGGCGTGTTGAGCTATTGAAGGGAGCAAGGGTTCGAATCTCATGACAAGCAAAGGAGTATTTATTTTGCGGACTGGACGGCAAGAGTTTGAGTTGGATATAAACTCTGCTAACGGAGGGATCCCACATTGGAAAGATACAGGAAAGGTGAGAAGTTGGCTATATATATAGAGCTATCTATGATTGGAGAGAAAACATACCTTGGTGGGCGTTGGGCATAGGAGTGCTCGGAGCGTGGATTAGCAGCTTCCGATTCCTATCAGATCTAGAGGGTAATCGCCAATAGTAGCAAAGGAAGGGCTACTAGAACATGAGGTACACGGTAAGGGTACGGTGAGGTTTCGATTTCTGATAAGTATGCGTTAAATCTTGGTTAATCGCTAGTAATGTCGATTGTAGGGCTGTGACTAAGGGATTTGCAGCGCGCGTGGTTACCAGGTGTGTACAAACACTACACACACGATATCGGCAATGCCAAAAAGCCGAAAAGCCAAAAGTGACTAAATGGGCCCGGTGGGCCCTAAGGCTAAGAATTGATGAAATGGTTTGGTTGGTTATACGAATTGAATTAGTCATGCATGATACATGAATTGGATTTGTTTTGGGCCTAATAGGCCATACAATGAGATTTGGGCCTAATGGGCCGTAAGGGCGTGATTTGGGCTTGATGGGCTGATGGGGACGTAGACATGTATGTTAGGGTTTATGAACCTTAGGCCTAGTTTGAACAACTCTTAAATTCCATAAGACTTAATCTAATTAAATATGTCTGTGAACAAGTCGCAGGGTTGGAGTGTGGCAACGGGCGTACGCATGTCTAGGATTGGATCTAGGAAGAGCTTGGTACTTAAGCGGCCCTAGTGGCCCATCTCCTCTTTTCTGGAATCCTACCTGGTGCGTAGTGTCTGTTCACTTTAGCCGCGAGGACTTGTTGATGGGCCAAAGTTCATAGCTAAAACCTGAAAGGGACCAAATACCCTTATATTTGCAAAATTCCTAAAATACCCTTATATTTGTAAAATACCAAAATACCCCTGATTGAAAAATTACTGAAATACCCCTAGGTTGCAAAATTACCGAAATACCCCTAGTTTGCGAAATTACCGAAATACCCCTGGTTTACGAAATTATTGAAATACCCCTACTTTACAAAATTACCGAAATACCCCTGGTTTACAAAATTACTAGGTCACAAAATTACCGAAATACCCCTGGTTTACGAAATTACTGAAATACCCCTAGTTTGCGAAATTACCGAAATACCCCTGGTTTATGAAATTACCGAAATACCTTTGATTTGTAAAATTACTGAAATACCCCTGGTTTGTGAAATTATCAAAATGCCCCTGGTTTATGAAATTACCGAAATACCCCTATTTGCAAAATTACTGAAATACCCCTGATTTACAAAATTATCAAAATACCCCTAGTTTGCCAAATTACTAAAATACCCCTAGTTTACGAAATCACCGAAATACCCTTGATTTGCAAAATTATCAAAATACCCCTAGTTTGCAAAATTACCAAAATACCCTCGATTTACTAAATTATAGAAATACCCTTGATTTGCAAAATTATCGAAATACCCCTGGGTAGTGAAATGACGAAAATACCCCTATGTGACGAATATGAGTTTATGGATGTTACTCGTATGTTTGATGCATTCATATGATATTCTGCTTAGGATGCATATGGGTGGGAATTATGGTACGGAGGAAGATTTGAGGATCGCATGGCCGAATGGAATGGATCCACCGGAGGCTTTAAGCCCAATATATGTGATTAAGCAGCTTTGCTGCAACGTTCGGTAGTACCGCAACCAGGCTACCCTTGGTGTGTAGCGGAGGGGTGGGTCGAGCTAGAACTCCCCACAGGAGTCATAAGGTTGGAAGGGAAATGGTGTGTGTAGCGGATGGATTTTTGGGGTGGGCTTTGTATTATTTGTTCATAAATGATACAATATGATATGATGTGAGGTCATTGTGGGCTAAAGCCCAAGACCACCGATTTTGATAGGGCTTAGGCAAAATGTGAATATTTGTAAGTGATTTGATTACCAAGGGTTGTGCACACTGAGTTTCGAAACTCACACCCCTTTAATTTAATGTTTCAGGTAATCCCGAATAGACGACTCGACGTGGGAGAGGACTCGGAGATGGCCGCACTACAAGAGGCTTGAATTTTCATTTATTGGTTTCAAAATACATGTTTTTATTTACTTAATTTTCGGTGGATGTAATAAGGCCTTGTACTCCGTTTTGACTTCAGATTTATTTTGGGTTTTGAGATTAATTGTTTATTTTAATTATTAAACCTAAGTAAGCTCTTATGTTTATACTTGGTTTCCGAATTACTTAAAACAATAAAATGGGTTTTTATCTTTAATTAATAAGACTCAAAGATTTTGGGCTTTTGGGTCTTAAATTTTTAATTAGCAAAATCGTTTTGAATTGTGCCTTTAATGTGACATTCCGGATTCGGGCCTAACTTCTAGGCCGGGTTTGGGGTGTTACAGTACCCGACTGATGAATCTATCCGAAATTATGGGTAGAAGTAAGTTTTCTATAACACACCTTACCCGACTCAATAATTGAATCCAAATATAGTATATCACAATATACAATCAAAAGAATTTAAACAGCGAATTTTTAAAACAATTTATTCAGCTAAAGCTTTGTAAAACTTTACAGGTTTATAAATACAAATTTGATAATAATCAAACCATTTGACGTATAAATTCAAAGTGGTAATCATAGAACCAAATATAATAACTTAAATTGAAGCATTGAAGTGTAAAGATATTTATAAAACAATTCATCTAGAAAATTTGAATGGTGAATTCTGTAACGCCTAAGTGTGAGATGTTAGTCTACCTTTTGTGGAGAGATTTGGGTATGTCACAGCAGCATTTTTTGGAAGTGTTCTCAGCAACGTATCCGACTGATGAATCTATCCGAAATTATGGGTAGAAGTAAGTTTTCTATAACACACCTTACCCGACTCAATAATTGGATCCAAATATGGTATATCACAATTTACAATCAAAAGAATTTAAATAATGAATTTTTAAAACAATTTATTCAGCGAAAGCTTTGTAAAACTTTACAAGTTTATAAATACAAATTTGATAATAATCAAACCATTTGACGTATAAATTCAAAGTGGTAATCATAAAACCAAATAGAATAACTTAAATTGAAGTATTGAAGTGTAAAGATTTTTATAAAACAATATTTGGACAAAATAGTAGATCATTATATAAGTTGATCTCAAAATATAAATTTACACGGCATCCCCATAAAATTATGCATGATACAGAATTAATCAGATGGCTTACAATATCAATAGTGCTCTGGCGTAGTCCCTTAATAGAAATCCTTCCTTCAGTCAACAAGCCTGAGAAGGAAGAAATAATAGAGTAAGTTAATACGAACTTAGTGAGTTCCAAAACATAAATGAGTACATATAAGTTTTGCTCTTAATTCTAAATTCAATATCAAACCTTTTGGACAAAGTTATACAGGATGAACATAATACGCCCAGTGGCATATGTAGAACACTGGCTGGCGTATTAACATAACACATGGACGGTTACTGTACGCCAACTTAACACGACATAGGTAACTCATCCTCATACCAGCCTCGTACCCAAAATTCAGAATTATAAGCATATCTTATAGTTTTTTTCATATACATAATCCCCCTTAACTCCTCATATCATTTTCATTCAAAATAGCATGTTTTCTCGTGATCTGCCAGTCCAGTTTGCAATATAGCTGCCCTACCGAAGGCATCACAAACATATCTCCCCTTCCATCACCACCTATCACATCTCATACATCACAAACCAGTGGCACTGGCTTGGGCATGAAGCATGTTTTTACTTCATAACACATACTCACTGAACTCAAACTGATGATACTACTTATCATTACCCACATATACTTTTCATACATTACTGAGAGAGATTACTTACCTTTAATAATTTATAGTAGTGGAATTTACAACACATGAAAGTAAAAAGGAACTCACCAGAAAACTCTGGTATAATGATCTACACAGCAGGTCCTTTGCCTTATTCGTTGGGATCCTCGTTAGTTTCTTAAGCAGTAAACTGGTACTAACGTAGGTGTTATCTAAACTCAGCTAACTCTCTTTGAATATGCTCTCTATACTAAGGTTTTCTTAGAAACTTATACAAAAATTTCAGGGAAGAAGAAGATACAAAAGTCCTTAATGCTGGCCAACTATAACCTTATATACATATGCACGAAGACAAGGTTTAGTAGAAACATCAAATAATTCCATTAACACCCTTGATTTTCGTCATTAAACACACTTAACAAGTTTTATGTCAACTCATATACAATATTCTACTTTGGTTATAAATAAGTCTCAATTAAACCCCAACATAATTAGTTAAGTCATCAAGTACTAAATAAAACAAACTTATAACAACTGCAGACACAACAAGTTCGCCCAAACATCTTGGGTTGGCAGATACTTAACAGAAGAATCCACCAAACCCTAGTGTTCGCCAAAACTAGGAATTTTTCAAATGGCGAATCCCACAAAATACTCTACTTAGCTAAAAAACATACTTCACTTACTCAATTCTACCTTAACTTTACCATCTATGTAACACCCCAAACCCGGCCCAAAACACTACGGCCGAATTCGAAATGTTACAGGGAAAATGTTTGTGAAAAGTTTGGTTTACAGATGAAACGTATGTCAAATTTTAAAGAAAACAAATATCCAGCTTCTTCTGAGAAATGGTTTGAAAATAAATCTGTATTTGAGGGTGAAAATAAGCGTTAAGTTTGAAAACGATTACTGGATCTATAAGGGGTTTGTTATTCAGAAATCTTAGTTTGCCGGGAAATAAAACTTACAATTTGAGAAAATGATTAAGTCATTATTTGAATAAAAATTTTGAGAAAACGAGTTGTGTGCCAGTAATCCGAATTTGAAATCTTTAATTAACTTTCAATTAGTAAATGTTTCCAAATCACTCTCAATTATTAATCCGTTTTAATCCCAACTTAAAACCATAATAAAAATCCCGAAATACTTAAAGCGGCCTTATTACAAAAATACACAGAAAGTAATTTAGAATTTAAAATGCATATATAAATAAAACCACTTCTGCATGGCCACCTCGAATCCACTCCAGCCCGGTCCAAGAATCATGTATCACCTGCATTGTTTTTAGAAGAAAATAGGGTGAGTCAAACCGACTCAGTGTGCAATTATTCCACAGGTTTCCACAAGTGGCCTTGGCCCACATCCACACAAATCCACATACCACACATGATTATGCAAAATGAACCCCAACCCAACCTAGTGTCCATCCGCTACACACCCTCGTATCCTGCCACCACACACCAGGGGATTACTAAATCGACCCTCTATCCGCTACACACCTCTTTGGCAGTCATGCTGCTCAAAGTCAATATAACGTAGCCTAGCCACCGATCACTATGTGACCAAATCTCGATATCCACGATGTGACTCAAGGTCATCATCAATCCACGATGAAGCACGAAGCTAACATCAATCCACGATGTGGCACATAGCCGACATCAAGTCACGATGAGGCACATAGCCAACATCAGTCTACGATGTAGCTCAAGGCTAACATCAATCCACGTACATAAATGTACACCCTTTCCTGCATTAAACATATCCCGATCCCCATGCACATATATTATTTCATGATAGAATGACATTATAACCATTATGAACATATCAGCATACATACATAACATGCTTACAAAATTTCACATATAACACCCAAGGTTTGATATCAAAAATTACTAACCTGGTTAACAGATTACCCACCATGGGTAGCCACACCACCTCAGCCGTTATTTCTGGCTACCATACATACCATATACATATAATAAATAAAAAAAATAGGAAAACAGTGCAATAACTACACACCTTTTTGGCACAGTAGACTAAAACTCGAAGCTTAAACGATTGCACCCTGAGATTGTCGAAATCCCCCTACACAAACTATGTTAGATTCGGATCTAGCACTAAATATCCAATGCGAAATGGCCTTTGGCCGAACCAAAAGTACACCCCCTTACCTTGATCGATCAATTCCTGAAAGCTCTTAGATACCCCTAACGCCGGCTTCCAACAATGGACATAAAGTCAAAACCTTGAATAGATTCGGCCACACACCTATACAAAGTTAGGCATCTAACTTTCGGTAAACAAAAGAGAAAGAAGAAAATCGAATAAAAGAGAACCCTTACCAGCTATATTGGAAATCGATTGGAACAGATCTTGACAGAGGATGAACGACAACTCCCCCCTCAGAGATTAACGAACAAAGAGGATCACCACACTCAAGTAAAGATTCGGCTAGAGTAATAGGTTTGGGAAACAGGAAAAGAACACGAAAAAGAAAATGAAAAGATGGCTTAGAAGATTCTGCCAAGAGAAGAGAAATAGGGCATTCGGCTATGAAGAATAGTGAAGAAGAATTTCAGCTTACGCAAGAGAAGTGAGGTGAAGTTTAAAAGCTTAACCAAAATGAAAAGAAAAGAAGAGAGGAGAGGGATAGATTCGGCTAGGGAAAAAAATAGAGGAGAAGAAAAAGATGATAAAAAAAGTGACCTTATTGGTCTACCAATTTTCGGCTAATGAACAAAAAGAGAGAAAACAAGTTGAACAACTAGAGATTTTCGGCACAAATGAGAGAATGAGAAACTAGAAGGAAAAGAAGGCTAAATTTTGGCACACACATTCTAAGACAGTTTCGACACCTTCCCTCCCCTTACATGACTGATTTTGCCATCCCCCAAAGTCCCACATTCGGCCAACACCTTCCCTCTCTCTCAAATCCCTTCTTTTTCTCCTATTTTTCCTCCCCTCCACTCATTCAAATGAGTTTGAATGAATCAAACTCCTATCTCCCTTCTTAGCCACAAGTTTGAGCTGTTGACCCAATCCATACCTCATCCACTCAGAGTTTGCATGCCATCCAACTCTCCCTCCTCCTTGACGCAAAAAGCAACCCCAAAATGCTTTCTCTGCAGCTCGAACCTCCTCCCCCTTGACACTCCTTGTGACGCAACACTCCCCCTTGCTCCTAGGCGTTACCTTGCCACTCCACCACTCCCTTTCTTGTGTCACAAACCCCACACTAATTTCCTTAAGGCTCTGCTCCTTTAGCTCTCCCCTAAAGGCTTAAAGTCAAATATTTTTCTAAGGCCTCTACCTACACCCCAAGGTTCCCGAAGCCCCCAAACACATACAAACAGCACACAAAACACACCACCACGTGAATATGAATTAAAACGCATAACCCCTAAATCCCAGATATTACAATCTACACGCCAAATAAAAACAAAATACTGAGTCTTTGTTGGGCGAGCTGTTACAATTCTCCTCCACTTAGAAAATTTCATCCTCAAAATTCATACTTGTGAAAAGTTGAGGATATTGTTCTTTCATCACACTTTCTCTTTCCCAAGTAACCTCTTCTGTAATGTGATTCCTTCATAACTCTTTTACCAATGGAATCCTCTTATTTCTCAACTCTTTTACTTCTCTATCTAGGATATAAACAGGCTCCTCTTCATAGGATAGATTTGGCTTTACTTCTAAGTCTTGAACTTGCACAATACGATCCAAATTTGATCGATACTTTCTCAACATAGACACATGGAATACAATATGAATCTTTGATCACTTTGGTGGTAATGTTAACTTATATGCTATTGGCCCATCTTGTTCCAAAATTTCATATAGTCCTAAAAAACATGGGCTTAACTTTCTTTTCTAGCCAACCCTTCTGATTTTCTTCCAATAAGAAACCTTTAGAAACACTTTGTCACACACTTCAAATGAGATCTCTTTCCTTTTTAGATCAGCATAAGTTTTTTGCTATCTTGAGCAAGTTTCATATTATTGCAAATGATAGAAACTTTTTCTTCTTTTTCTCAAACTAACTCAGGACCTACCAATTTCTTTTTACTAAGTTCCAACCAACAAGTAGGTGATCTATAACTTTTTCCATAAAGAGCTTCAAATGGTGACATACCCAAAATGGCGTGATGACTATTATTAAATACAAATTCAATTGAAGGTAAATATCTTTTCCAATTCAGCCTAAAGTCAATCACACAATGGAAAGGTGGAAATGTGCAAGTGTACACAATCGCAACAAGTAATAAAGTGACAAGTAAATGTCGAGTTATCGTACCCACAGGGACTGTAAAAGAATTATTTATGAAAATGATTTCAAACACTTTGGTGAAGGGAAAATATTTGGATTTAATAAAAATTTAAAAACTAAAAAAAACAAAGTAAAATAAAATAAAACAAAGTTCTGACGCACGATTCCAAAAGTTGATTTTAATCAAGAAGATATAATTGTGTTGGATTAATTACATTTCTTACCTTAGAATTATTAAACTTATGCTCATACTTATTACGATTAAATCACGGCAATTCGGTAATTTGCTAACTTATGAACATATTTACAAATCAAAAATCCATTCATTTCTTGTACATATTCCTATGTCAATTCTACCGATTAAACAGATTTATAAAGGTAAACATGTTATTGCACATACATACTTATTAGATTAAACAATCTCTCGCATATTCTTATGTCGATTCAAACGATAAATTCAACCTAATAAGCATATAAAAGACCATGTGAGGTAACAAAGTATCCTTACCTTGAAACAGTTTAATCACAACAATCTTGCAAGCTATGCAAGGCATATGTATCGCCAAATACAATTGTAATTTAATCTTCAGCTACCTTAGAAGAATTAAACATGCATTGACTAAGTACTGTGTCCATTAATTACAATTTAAATGCGTTTAAATAATTAATTATTTAGTTATCTAAACAATTATAATGCCAGAATAACTTAAGCATGATTTTACTTAATCAAGCATTTTACCGAGGCCTATAACAGCATAAACACAATTTTAATAATTTAAGAGGACGAAATGCAATCAACCCAACACGAATTAAATTCAAGCTAAGCTAATTAAATTAACCATTCCAATAGCATAAATATTCATAAACATGTTTGTCAAAACAACAACGAAATTTAAAGAGAAAGGGAACAAAAAGCAAATCCGGTGTTTCTCCGTGGCTTGACTGATTGCTCCGTTCTTCGTTCTCCGTTGTCCTCGGCTATCAAGGTTTCTTATGAACACTCCAATTGCTGCTCCAAATGGCTGAGAAAAAAATTCTTTTCCAAGAGGGGAAATCGGCACAAGAAGGTTTGGGTTCTTTTGGAGAAAATGAGAGAAAGGAGAGGAGAGAAGTGATGAGAGAATGAGAGAGTGAATGAGAAATGAGGGATGATTTGAATGATCAGCCAAGGGTGGTATTTATAGCTGAATGTGGCAGCTAAAGTTTGCTAAAAATAGCAGCCAAAGAGACACACCTTGGCCGGCCACCTATGTGGCAAAGTTGATGGCTTTAACTTTGCTAAATATGGCATGGGGCAAATCTACAAAGCCACTAATTGTGGAGGGGGTTGAATGCAACTTTGACAAGTCTTCAAGGGCTTCTTTGCAAGCTTAATTAATAAGCTAATAAGCTGATTTGGGCCAGCATATGGACGGTATGGGCTGCCCAATTGGTGGCTGGTTCGGTTCACTGAATTCGGTTCAACCAGTGCGGTTTAACTGGACCCTTTTTCCATAATTAATTAATAATAATTTATTTAGCCCAAATTAAATTGGGAATAAATTAAAATTAATTATATTATTATTTAATATTCATAATTGGACCACCTTGGGCTGGAAATGAATTCATATTGATATTTCAAATTGCTTCTCAGGTTTATTCTTTGGCCAGTGTCTGCCGAGCCAATTTTCACCTTTGTGCGAATCTGTCGAAAATAGTCAAAATAAATAAAAATTAACTATAAAATTAATTAAAATTCATCATGTTCATATTTTTAGCACAATTTAATTATTTTATAATATTTAATTATTTTTCGACAATAATTTAACCGAAATAGCATGATTTTAAGTTAGAAAGGCCATGAAAAAACACGTAAATTTTTGTGTTTCCACACCCCCAAACTTAATTCATTGCACATCCCGAGTGATGCCCAAATTTCGAAAAGAATTTCTTGGGAACAAAACACTTTTGAAAAACTTCTTCAGAACAACTTTCTTCTCAAAATTATGAATTTAATATACTTAGGTTCAAAAATAATGATTTTGATAATTATGCTACTTAAGTATACATATCGTTCAAATTGCTTCCAACAACTATTATACTAGCAAAATTAGACTAAATGTTTCTTAATAAAGGCATGTTACTCACTACAAAGTTGATTTTAATTCCTTATTCAAAATTTAAACCGCACTAACTAAGCTTAACTGATGTCTTCATATGTTGAACAGAGCAATTTCTCTCCACTAATGTAGGTAACATTGGAACTTTGAATCAATAGGTCTTTAATAAGGTTGTAGCGTGGCTGGGCTTAGGGGTAGGTAAAAGATAGATAAATCTTTGGCTTAAAAAAAAGCCCTAGACTCAGATTTAAATTGAACCTTCGGAATTCTTACCCTTGATACACCAATTTATGCTCTTTCGACCAT
This sequence comes from Gossypium australe, assembly GCA_005393395.2. Lineage (NCBI taxonomy): Eukaryota > Viridiplantae > Streptophyta > Magnoliopsida > Malvales > Malvaceae > Gossypium > Gossypium australe. Next base: position 57,001,459 of record CM016616.1, on the reverse strand, counting down.
TTATTTTATTTCGAGTACATGTTTTTTTTTAAATTCAGATTCGAGCACTTACTTCATGTACTACAATTTTTCGAGCAATTGATACTTCTTTTCAACTCCCCCAAACTTATTTTCAAACGATATTCTGAATAGTACTGAGTCTAGTGTTTGGGACAATTTTAAAAGTAATAAAGAGAAAATTGATGGCTAAATATTGCATAGGTCCAAATAAAATTAGGCCATATAGTCTCAAAGTTGGGTTTCAAAGGATAATTTTATCAGGGTCGGCTTGAAAGGCTCAAACGGTCCAAACAATAGTTGCCTAAATCGTTTTCAATATTCCATGCTTCCTAGGATTTCGCCTCAAGAAATTACTAAGTCAATTCTAAAGACTTAAACTTTCATGCATGCCTAATTTTTTCGTAGGGAGTTAAAAATTTTATGGTATGAATTTACATGTTTTATTAAAAAAATACATTCATATCATTATTAAGCTAACATAATAACTTATTGAAATAATAGAACTTTATTAATACTGAAGTTCAGCATACTTAACAAAATCTCAAATTATTGAACAAAATATATCCTAATCATAATTAAAAGAAAATTTTATTCTGAGTGGAAGTAAATCAAATTTTCAGTCCCCCTACTTAAAGTGAACAATGTCCTCATTGTTTAAACTGAATAGATACTATACACCAGGTAGGATATTTAGAAAAGAGGAGGTGAGTCAAATTGACTGCTTAAGTACCAAGCTCTCTCTAAAATCCAATCCTAGACATGTATATACCTATTGCCACACTTTAGCCTTTGTGACTTATTTAGATTTTATTCATGATTCCTATCTCTTGTTTTATTGTGCAAAAATAAAAATTCCTAATTAACCTAATCCTAGAATAACTTCAGAATAAAAATAAACTAAAGTTGAAGTCCTCCCCTTTTTTATTTGTTTGCCGATCCTTCCGAATTCGACTCATCTTTTGCTCCATCAGTATTACCTTTGCATGAATCGCCTTGCTCCCTCTTTGATGATGAAATCTATGGTTCAAATATGAAATCTGGAGATTCAGGCACAAAAATAAATGGGTCATTATAAATTTTCTTGAGGGCACTCCTTATCGAGTCATCTCTTATTTTTTAGTATCTCCAGTAGGCTTGTTGCTGCCATTGCATGTGTTGCATTAAGTCCATCAGCTTTAACAGCTCATCAAGAAGATTTGGGCTAGGCGGTGGAGTTCCAAACATTGAGGTTTCGATATCAGGTTCAGCTTCTGGTTCCATTGATTCTGCCTCATTAGGGACTTCAGTTGATTGCTCTGGCGGGATTTCTGTGGGATCATCTTCTGCTTCTTCGGGATGCTCACTCTCTTCAACCCATTGCTGTAGAATAGAATCTCCGGCTACTCAGTAGAGGTCCCAATCGGTGATTGTGCCTTGACTATACTCTCTCCCTTTCACGTCCGCAAGAAGTTTTGCTTTTAAGCATAAAATTGTTATTGTAAAGGGGAAATAGGTCGGGCCAGAACGTCTAATGGCACAATTTCGCATTTCTCTTAGAACGATTTTTCCCACATCAATGGTCTTTCTAGTTAGAATCGAGTATAATAGGAGCATTTGCTCTAATGATATTGTAGTCCCACACGAACTAGGCATAAGGCTGAAACGGATGAAATAGAACCATACCTTCGCAAGTGGTGTCAAATACTCTCTTCGACACGTGTGGATTCCTTGCTTTGACACAATCCACTTAGAACCTGGAACTGTAAGTTTCTTGAGAATTTCTTGCAAATTTTCAGGCTTAATGTTGCTCAACAGAGAAGAATATTCATCGTTGTCAAAATCAGGTAATTCAAAGAATTCATTAATAGCATTTGAATTTATTGGTACCTTGATTCCGCGGATTGGAACTTCGGTCAATTCGCTTGAGGTTAAGTTCGCGTAGAATTCTTGAACTAGTTCCTCATCCACATTTGGTCTCTTTTCACAAAACAATTCCCAATTGAGGGCTTCAGCAACGTGAAGAATACGTGCCATAAAGTCTCTGTAGTTGCTTTCCTTCAATGTGAAGCCTTTCTTCGGATGCATCTGTTGATTTTTGAAAATACTTTCGTATCTTGCTTTGGGTTCTTCATAGTGAAATTTGTTTTGTGCTTCGTCAATTTGGGCGGAGGCACGAGTTCTCTTGCGAGGCATGATTGACCTGAACATAAGATGGAAAAAATTATTTTCTAAAAAATTTAATTAATAAAATTACTAATATTTCAATAAATTGAAAAATTAAATAATTAAATAAAATTTAAACTTAAGGAAAAAATTTGTTCTTACCACCTTCCTCGTAAAAATTAAGAACTCTTAAAATAAAATATACTAATGAACAAAAGATGGAAATTTAAAAGGAGGGTTGAAGGCTTTTGGTTTAGGTTGGGTGAAGGAGGAGTGCCGCATAAGCACACGAGGTAGCAAGGTGCACAGCTGATGGAGCTGGAGCAAGTAGTAACATGCGGGGGAACTGCAAGCAGGTAGCGTAAATGTCCTTGTTGACCACGCCTGGTGTGCGATCGGTGCTGGGCGCAGGTGTTGCCTATGTGCGATAAGGCCTGGGCAGCTGGGGCTGAAGGAGCAAACGCACAAGGCTGTGTGCGATGTGGGCGTGCGGTGTGTGCTGAAGCAGGCTACTGGCCGAATGGCTATTGTGGATAGGGACTTGCGGCACTTTGATGAGTTGGTGATTTGGGTTTTGAGTGATGAATGAATGGGGAGAAGCAAGGGTGTAATTTGTAGTGGGAGAAGTAGGAATTAGAGTAGAACTCTTAGAGCAATTTAATAATAAAAATATTCTAATTCTAATTCTACTCAATCTTAACAACAATTAATAATATGCATATGTAATTATCAATTACTATTAATTTATTAAGATAAAAATAAAATTAATCCTAACCTGAGCTAAGTTGATAAAAATTAATATATAAATTATAATGAAATATAATTATATATTAAAGTTTATCAATAATTTATAATTATGGTAAAAAAAATTTATTCTAGATTCTTTTTAAAATATTTACAAAAAGAGGCACCTAGTTTTTATTATTTACGAAAATAGCAACCAAACTTTAAAAATAATTCAATTAAGTCCCTAGACTTAATGAAAATTTGGAATTGAGCTGCAATTTAAGACTTGGGTCCAAATTAACCTTTTTATTTGGAAAACCAAAAATTTATTTTGTCATTTAGGGGCTAATTTCTTGGAAAATCATGTAAAAATCAATTCCCAGGAAATATTGGAGGGGTCACAAGCGGTCCCGTTTAAGTTCCAATCTCCTAGGCAGAATTTATTTAAACATACTAAACCCGAAAATATACCCTAATAATTTATTGAAAACAAGAAAATCTAAAGATCAGATAAACTGGACAAGATTTGATCCCATTCTGGTCTTTCTCCGTAGTAATGTTTCAAACGCTGAGCATTGACGTGAAAATTACCTCCCTTACCTTGGAGTTCAACAACTCCGTATGGATGGACGCGATGAATCGTAAATGGATCGGACCAACGTGATTTTAACTTACCTAGGAAGAACTTCAATATGGAATTAAATAACAAGACTTGCTGACCTGCTTCAAACTCTCGAACTCTAATATGCTTGTCATGCCATTTCTTGAGTCTTTCTTTGAGTAATTTGGCATTTTCGTATGAGAACATTAGAAATTCCTCTAGCTCGTTGAGTTGGAGCATCCATTTCTCTCTAGCAAGCTTAAATCCAAATTGAGTCGTCGAAGAGCCTAGTAAGCTTTGTGCTCTAACTCCAAAGGTAGATGACAGGCTTTCCCAAAGACCAACCTGTAGGGTGACATTCCTAAAGGTGTCTTGTATGCCGTTCTGTAAGCCCATAAAGCATCATCTAGTCTTTTAGACCAATCTCGTCAGTTCAGGCAAACTACCTTCTTAAGTATGCCTTTGATCTCCTTATTCGCTAGCTCAGCTTGCCCATTTGTCTGCGGATGGTAAGCTGTAGCAACCTTATGTTTCACTCCGTGTTTATCTAGCAACCATTTTAACCACTTATTCACAAAATGGGTCCCTTCATCGCTGATAATAGCTCTTGGGGTTCCAAACCTTGTGAACACATGTTTCTGCAAGAACTTCATCACAACCTTAGCATCGTTCGTCGGATAAGCTTCAGCCTCGACCCATTCGGACACATAATCTACTGCTACCAATATGTACTTGTGACCAAAAGACGGAGGGAAAGGACCAAGAAAGTCAATACCCCAAACATCGAACAATTCTACCTCAATGATATTCGTTCGAGGCATCTCATTTCTGTTGGTGACATTTCCAACCCTCTGACATCAACCAAACTCTGTACGTAAGCGTATGCATCCTTGAATAGTGTTGGCCAAAAGAATCCGACTTGCAATACTTTGGCCGTTGTACGAGTACCTCTGAAGTGTCCCCCACTTAGAGCTAAATGACAGTGGTATAAAATCTTCGGTATTTCATCTTCTATCACACATCTCTTAATCATCTGATCTGCACACTTTTTAAACAAATATGGCTCTTCCCAGAAATATTACTTCACATCGTGAAGAAAATTTTTTCTTTGCTGATACGTTTTATCAATCGGCATCAAACCACAGGATAAATAGTTAGCAAAATCAGCAAACTAAGGAATATTATAGACACGATTTACCTTCAATATGTGTTCATCTGGAAATGTCTCCTGGGTCGGTAAAAGTGGAGAATTTTCCTCTTGTGGCTCTAATCTGGATAAGTGATCTGCTACTTGGTTTTCTACTCCCCTTCGATCTTGAATTTCTAGATCGAACTCTTGAAGTAGAAGCACCCCCCGGATCAATCTCAGCTTAGCATCTTTCTTGGCAAATAAGTACTTAATTGCGGAGTGGTCCGTATAGACAATCACTTTGGTACCTACAAGATAAGATCGAAACTTGTCGAAAGTAAACACAATAGCAAGTAACTCTTTTTCTGTTACCGTATAATTCAGTTGAGCTCCAGTTAGAGTTTTACTTGCATAGTAGATGGGATGAAAAACTTTGTTCCTTCGCTGGCCCAAGACAGCTCCAATGGTGGAAGTCACTTGCGTCACACATCAACACGAATGACGAATCCCAGTTTGGTGTGACGATTATGGATGCCGTGACTAATCGACTCTTCAGATCGTTGAAGGCTTTTAAGCATTCCTCATCAAACTTGAATACTGAGTCTTTCTCCAATAGCTTGCATAAGGGTTTAGCCACTTTGGAGAAGTCTTTGATAAATTTTCGATAAAAACCAGCGTGGCCCAAAAAGCTCCTAACACCTTTTACAGATGTTGGAGGTGGGAGTTTCTCAATAATGTCTACTTTTGCTTTGTCCACCTCGATCCCATGTCTCGTTATCCGATGGCCTAGAACAATTCCTTCTCGTACCATAAAACGACACTTTTCCTAGTTGAGTACGAGATTCGTTTCTTCGCATCGCCTGAGTACCTTAGCTAGATTGGCTAAGCAATCATCGTAAGTATCTCAGAATACTGAGAAATCTTCCATGAAAACTTCCAAGTACTTTTCAACCATGTTAGTAAAAATAGACATAATACATCTTTGAAATGTAGCTGGTGCATTACATAAACCAAATGGCATGCGTCTAAATGTAAATGTACCGTACGGATAGGTGAATGTCGTTTTGTGTTGATCTTCTGGTGCTACTATAATTTGATTATACCCCGAGTATCCGTCGAGAAAACAGTAGTAATCTCTTCCTGAGAGTCTATCCAACATCTGGTCCAAAAATGGCAGAGGAAAGTGATCTTTCCTAGTCGCCTTGTTCAGCTTCCGACAATTGATGCAGATTCTCCATCCCTTAACTGTTCTAGTTGATATCAACTCATTGTTCTCGTTCTCCACGACATTGATACCTCTTTTCTTCAGCATGCAGTGGACTGGACTCACCCATGAACTGTCTGAGATGGGGTAAATTATACTCGCATCCAACCACTTGATAATTTCTTTTTTTACTACATCTTTCATGATGGGGTTTAGTCTCCGTTGTCCATCAATCGTTCCTCTCTCGCCATCTTCTAATATGATCTTGTGTATGCATGCAGATGGGCTAATACGGCGAATATCGGCTATGGTCCATCCGATAGCCTTCTTGAATTATTTCAAAACTATGATAAGTTTCTCTTCTTGTTCAGTAGTTAATTCTGCTGAAACAATCACAGGCAGAGTAGAGGCGTTACCTAAATAAACATATTTTAAGTGTGAAGGTAATACCTTGAGTTCTAACTTAGGTGGCTCCTCGATTGATGCTTTTGGCTGGACATAATCTCTTTTATCTAATTCCAAAGATTCAAAATGGGATTGCAGATTAAATCCCTTTTGATTAGCTTTTAGCACAGCTAAGTATTCATCCTCCTCTTCATCATTTGGGGGATCCGATGTCAAAATTCTTTCCAGTGGGTCCTCAACACAATTAAGTTCCTTCTCTATTATTAATTCCTCTAAATCGGATACTGCAGAACAATCATCCATTGTGTCAGGAAATCGCATTGACTTAAAAACATTAAATGTTACCTGATCATCTTGAACACGCATAGTCAGCTCGCCCTTTTGAACATCAATAAGGGTCCTTCCAGTTGCTAAGAGTGGTCGTCCTAGGATAATTGGCACTTCTTTGTCTGCTTCAAAGTCTAGAATTACAAAGTCAGCAGGAAAGAAAAATTTATCTACACGTACCAATACGTCCTCGATTTTTCCTTCTGGATGCGTTAAGGATCGATCTGCTAGTTGAAGTGTGATCGTAGTTGGTCTAACCTCTCCTACCCCCAACTTCCTGAATATTGACATAGGCATCAAGTTGATACTTGCACCTAAGTCACATAATGCCTTACCACAATATGTTGATCCAATGTTGCACGGTATGGTGAAACATCCAGGATCCTTCAATTTTGGGGGTAGTTTGTCCTAAAGATATGCACTACATTCCTTCGTCAGAGCTACCGTCTCAAATTCTCCATGTTTTCGTTTCTTTGACAAGATATCTTTCATGAACTTGATGTAGTTCGGCATTTGCTCAAGTGCTTCGACCAACGGGATGTTGATGTGAAGTTGCTTAAGTACGTCAAGGAACTTCTTGAATTCAATCTCCTGCTTTGGCTTCTGAAGTCTTTGAGGGTAGGGTGGTGGTGGTTTCATTACTGGAACTGATTCTGGTTGATTCGCCTTTGGCAGTAATTCTACCTCTAACGAAATTGTTGGTTGATCAGAATTGACTGGTCCTGAGGTTACTTTGCCGGGTTTTGCAGATTTCGGTTCTGGTGAAACTAGGGTTTCAACACTTGGTTGAACTTCTTTTGAGTCTTGAGCATCAACTTGCTCCTTTTCAACTTCGACAGTGTTGGGCTCTACTATCTTTCTGCCCCTCAATGTCAATGCTTTGCAATGTTCCTTCCCCGAATTTCTTGAATTTTCTGTGTCACTAGGTAAAGCACCTTGTGGTCGGTTCCTGAGTTCAGTAGCAAGTTGACCCACTTGATTCTCCAAATTCTTCAATGTAGCTGCTTGGCTCTGGATTAAGGCATCATTCTTTGCCATGTATGTCTTTAGCAAACTCTCCAAGCTATTGGATGCTTCAGCTTGAACTGGTTTCTGAACTTGTTGTAGGAAACTAGGCAGCTGGGTTTGTCTGGATTGGGTGTAAATGGTACTGGTTCCAGCCCCTTGGTTACTCCAGGAGAAATTCGGGTGGTTTCTCCATGATGGGTTATAAAAATTTGATTGCAGTCCTTGCCTTTCTCAGTTTTGGTTCTGATTACCCATATAGTATACAGATTCTGGGTTCGACGGACATTCTTCAAACAAATGTCCCTCCCCACAATAAACACAGGCTATATTTTCAAATTGATTAGGTGGTTGTGCTGTAAAACTATTAGACCCATTTGTAGTAAGATTTTTAAGCATTGAGGATATTGATGATACCTGAGATGTGAGTGAAGTAAGAGCGTCTACTTCATGAATTCCAGCGACTCGTCTTCCTGATGCTGCACGGCTGGTTGGCCATTGATAAGTGTTGCTGGCAATCCTTTCAATAATTTCATAAGCCTCGTTATAAGACTTAGAAAGAAGAGCACCATTAGCAGAGGCGTCCACTACCATCCTTTTGTGAGCGTTGAGACCATTATAGAATGTCTCAAGTTGAATGAAATGAGGGATTCCATGATGAGGGCATTTTTGTAATAACTCTTTAAATCTTTCCCATACCTCATACAAGGACTCGTCATCCATCTGGTGGAAAGCAGTGATCTCGTTCCTCAGCTTAGCATTCTTGCTTGGCGGGAAATACTTCATGAGGAATCTCTCGGCTAACTCTTGCCATGTAGAAATGGAGTTCGGTGGCAATGAATTCAACCAGGCACGAGCTCTGTCCCTTAGCGAATATGGAAACAACTTCAATCGTAAAGCATCTTTGGAGACTCCGGCCAACTTGAAAGAATCGCCCACTTCCATAAATAGTCTTAAGTGAAGATGAGGATCTTCAGTAGGCATCCCACTGAATTGGCCCACTGTCTGAAGCATCTGGAACATGACTGGCTTCAGCTCAAATTGTTGTGTCTCGATTTCGGGTCTCCTAATACCCAGATTAAGATCGTTAAATACCATCACGACATATTGTCTTAAGGCTCTATCCCTATCATCAGCAATAAGGATAGGATTCTGAGAAGGGTTTGCTTTGTTTCCTTGGTTCATATTCTCGAAGTTCATTTCTTCGGTCCTTCTCGATTTTGCTTGTCTTCTTCGTCGTTGAAAGGTTCGTTCTATTTCAGGGTCCACAGGGAGCAAGTCAATAATCTGGTCAATACTCATAAACACCTGAAATAATCACAGAAAAATTGAGTAAGTAAAAATTTCAATACGAAAATAAATAAACCAAAATGTAAAACAGATTCACAAATAATGGCTTTGAAAAATAGTCCCTGGCAATGGCACCAAAAACTTGGAACGGTGGAAATGTGCAAGTGTACACAATCGCAACAAGTAATAAAGTGACAAGTAAATGTCGAGTTATCGTACCCACAGGGACTGTAAAAGAATTATTTATGAAAATGATTTCAAAAACTTTGGTTAATGGAAAATATTTGGATTTAATAAAAATTTAAAAACTAAAAAAAAGTAAAATAAAATAAAATAAAGTTTTAACGCACGATTCCAAAAGCTGATTTTAATCAAGATGATATAATTGTGTTGGATTAATTACATTTCTTAACTTAGAATTATTAAACTTATGCTCATACTTGTTACGAATAAATCACGGAAACTCGGTAATTTGCTAACTTATGAGCATATTTACAAATCAAAAATCCATTCATCTTTTGTACATATTCCTATGTCAATTCGACCGATTAAACAGATTTATAAAGGTAAACATGTTATTCCACATACATACTTATTAGATTAAACAATCTCTCGCATATTCTTATGTCAATTCAAACGATTAATTCAGCCTAATAAGCATATAAAAGACCATGTGAGGTAACAAAGTATCCTTACCTTGAAACAGTTTAATCACAACAATCTTGCAAGCTATGCAAGGCATATGTATCGCCAAATACAATTGTAATTTAATCTTCAGCTACCTTAGAAGAATTAAACATGCATTGACTAAGTATTGTGTCCATTAATTACAATTTCAATGCGTTTAAATAATTAATTCTTTAGTTATCTAAACAATTATAATGCCAGAACAACTTAAGCATGATTTTACTTAATCAAGCATTTTATCGAGGCCTATAACAGCATAAACACAATTTTAATAATTTAAGAAGACGAAATGCAATCAACCTAACACGAATTAAATTCAAGCTAAGCTGATTAAATTAACCATTCCAATAGCATAAATATTCATAAACATGTTTGTCAAAACAACAACGAAATTTAAAGAGAAAGGGAACAAAAAGCAAATCCGGTGTTTCTCCGTGGCTTGACTGATTGCTCCGTTCTTCGTTCTCCGTTGTCCTCGGCTATCAAGGTGGCTTATGAACACTCCAATTGCTGCTCCAAATGGCTGAGAAAACATCTCTTTTCCAAGAGGGGAAATTGGCACAAGAAGGCTTGGGTTCTTTTGGAGAAAAGGAGAGAAAGGAGAGAAGAGAAGTGATGAGAGAATGAGAGAGTGAATGAGAAATGAGGGATGATTTGAATGATCAGCCAAGGGTGGTATTTATAGCTGAATGTGGCAGCTAGATTTTGCTAAAAATAGCAGCCAAAGAGCCACACCTTGGCTGGCCACCTATGTGGCAAAGTTGATGGCTTCAACTTTGCTAAATATGGCATGGGGCAAATCTACCAAGCCACTAATTGTGGAGGGGGTTGAATGTAACTTTGACAAGTCTTCAAGGGCTTCTTTGCAAGCTTAATTAATCAGCTAATAAGCTGATTTCGGCCAGCATATGGATGGTTTGGGCTGCCCAATTGGTGGCTGGTTCGGTTCACTGAATTCGGTTCAACCAGTGCGGTTTAAATAGACCCTTTTTCCATAATTAATTAATAATAATTTATTTAGCCCAAATTAAAATATTCATAATTGGACCGTCTTGGGCTGGAAATGAATTCACCTTGATACTTCAAATTTTTTCTCGGGTTTATTCTTCGACTAGTGTCTACCGAGCCAATTTTCGCCCCTTGTGCGAATCTGTCGAAAATAGTCAAAATAAATAAAAATTAACTATAAAATTAATTAAAATTCATCATGTTCATATTTTTAGCACAATTTAATTATTTTATAATATTTAATTATTTTCGACAATAATTTAACCGAAATAGCATGATTTTAAGTTAGAAAGGCCATGTAAAAACACATAAATTTTCGTGTTTCCACACAACTTCTCAACATGTCTTCCAAGACTTGAATCACTCTTTCAGATTGTCCATCTGACTGAGAGTGAAAAGCATTACTGAATCATAGTTTAGTTCCCAAAAGATTCTTATAGTTGTATCCAGAACCTCGATGTAAATCTTGGGTCTCGGTCTGAGGCTATAGATGATGGAATTCCATGAAGAAATACTATTCTAAAGACATAGAGCTCGGCTAAATTTTCCAATGAATAAGTGGTGTGTACTGGCAGAAAATGAGTTGATTTGGTGAATAGGTCTACGATCACCCAAACTGTATTTTTTTTTTGAAGGACTAAGGGGAAGACTAGATACAAAATCCATAATAATCTTATCTCATTTACATTCAAGTACCTCTAAAAGATACAACTTACTCGAAGGAACTTGATGCTCTACTTTCACTTGTTGGCAAGTCAAACAAGTTGAAATGTATTCTATTATATTTTCTTCATTCCAGGTCACCAATACAGATTTTTCAAATCTCGGTACATCTTGACACTTCCTAGATGAACTGAGAAGGGTCTTTGATGAACCTCTCTTAACAACTCTTGCCTTAAACCATTCCCAACAGGCACATATATTCTTCCCATAAATCGCAGCTCACCATCTTTACCCAAGTTAAATTTGCTACTTTACTAGACATCATACGCTGCTTATACATATCACATTGTAAATTCTTCAACTGTTCTTCCAAAATTTGAGAGAGAAATGTTGGTCTAAAAGTTAGCTTTTCCAAAAATGACCCATAACCAACTAGGCTTACTCTTGTTCGATGGGACAATAATGTTGCCATTATTTTTCAGCTTAAGCCATCTGCCACCACATTAGCTTTTCCATGGTGATACTCTATGAACAGATCATAATATTTTAAAAGTTCTATCTAGCGTCTTTGGCATAGATTCAAATCCTTTTGTGTCATCAAATACTTTAAACTCTTGTGATCTGAAAACACACGACACTTTTCTCTATATAGGTAGTGTCTCCAAATCTTCAACCCCAAGACCACTACTGCCAGCTCTAAATCATGGCTAGATAGTTCTTCTCATATGGCTTGAGTTGGCGTGATGCATATGCCACAAAGTTACCTCTCTGTATAAGTACACATCCAAGCCCATTCAATGGTGCTTCAGTATAAACAATATACTCCATGCCAGATTCTGGTTAGGCTAAGACCGAAGCTTCTGTTAAAACTACTTTCAACTCTTCAAAACTTTTCCGACAAGCATCAACTCGTTTAAATTTCTCTTTCTTCTTCCACAAACATGTGAGGGGAGTTGCTAACATTGTGAACCCTTTCACAAACCTTCTATAATAGCTTGCTAAACCCAAGAAATTACAAACTTCAGTAACATTCTTGGGCAGATTCCATTCCAGCATTGCTTTAACTTTGTCAATATCCACCATAATAGCTTCTACAAAAATAACATGGCCTAGAAATAAACTTCTCTTAGCCAAAATTCACATTTTTTGAATTTGGCTTGTAATTGATTTTCGGTCAATGTTCTCAACACAATCCTTAAGTGTTCCTTATGATCAACCACATTTTTTGAATAAAACAAAATATCATTGATAAAAACCACCACAAATTGATCTAAATAGGGTTCGTGTAACAACCCTTACCCGTATTCAGCTCCGAAACAGGGTACGAGGCATTACCGGACATAAACACAAGCAAACATACATTTCTGAGACTTAAATTCTGAGTCCAAATTAAAACCATTCATATTCAACCATAACATCCCTTATACGAGCCTAGGAGGACCAAAATCACATTATAGAAAAAAATACATTTTTGCCCTTAAACCTTTGACATTTTACAATTTAGTCCCTAGGCTCGTAAAATGAAATGTACTCAATTTCTTCAATACCCATGCCTAGTCGAACCTTATACATGCTTATAACAGCCCACAATTTTTATTTATTCACAGTTTTACACCATATTTTATAATTTTTACAAACAAGTCCTTTTAAGCATTTCCACCGAAAATCACTTAGCAAAAGTCATTTATCATACACCAACCATGCATTTTCTACCATTAGACATCAAAATACACAAACATCCATCATGGGTAAAATTTTAGACCTTGACATCTCTTCAAATTGATGGTAGAAATAGAAAGATCGAGTTACAACGACTTCAAAATTGTAAAGAACATAAAAAACGGGCTAGAACGGACTTACAATCGAGCTTGGAAGCTTGAAAAACCTTAGCCATGTCTCTCCATGTAAAATTCAGTCAGGGAAGAAGAAGATGGACAAATTTGGCTTTATTTTGGCTTTTTAGTTCATTTTAATTACCAAATTACCAAAATGTCCTTAATCAAAAATTTTGGAAACATACCTAACCATGTCCATTTTTGTCCACCAATTTTACCAATGGTCTAATTACCATTTAAGGACCTCAAATTTAAAATTTCATAGCAATTGGACACCTTTAACATATAGAATTCAAGTTTTGCACTTTTTGCAATTTAATCATTTTGACTAAATTAAGTGCCCAAACGTCAAAATTTTTTAATGAAATTTTCACGAAATTGTTCCATAAAATTGTAAACCATAAAAATATAATAAAAATACATTTTTCTTCGTTGGATTTGTGGTCCCAAAACCATTGTTCTGACTAGACCTAAAATCGGGTTGTTACAACTCTCCCCCCTTTAGGGATTTTCGTCCCCGAAAATCTTACCGAAATATAAATTCGATTTCCACGTAAACTCCTCTATATCGTGACACTGCGAAAGAACTCTCACTAAGGTTATACTTTTATTTCCCAACTTTTTAATCTCTCGTGTCAAAATTCCGATCGATTCTCCGTTATACAACACATCGGCTGAATCTCAATCTCTATTGGAGAATTCATATTCAAAGAGTCCAATCGATACCATCGCAATATAGATACACAAAACATATTTTGAATATTTTTCCAAGGTAATACTTTCGAAAGCATGCTATCGCTGAAAGGGAATTTCATATATTCATGTTTCAGATTCACATACATTTTCTAACACTCTGAAGTGGATTCTAAACTGTCACGAATCACTTTTACTTTCTGTACGATTTGTGATCGGATAATATTTCTCTAAAATATATCACTCCACCACTATATCATGTTACTTATTCGATCACCAGAACATCTATTTCAAATAATTGTACATTTTATTACTCTCTGAATGAACAAACAAGCTATTACTGAGCTTCGTACAAAATTCTCTGCATAAGCTCTGAATTACTCAGCGCGCAAATTCTATCTCGGAATAATAATAACAGTCATCAGATTTGACTTGAAATTCAGAATCAAAATCGTCTCACACTGTACTCGTTTAGTTTACCACTCACTATCACATTCCTGAGGTTCTCAATCTTGCCAAGGAAACATCGTTTTAGCTTCTAATTTAGCTAGATTCAGACCGTCATCAAATAAGATTAATCATGTATCCAATACTCACAAAATAATCAAAGGTTTTCCATTCAAAAATTTGCAACTATCTCTGTTTTCCCAAAGATAAATCGATAACTACTCACAATCTTCCAATAGTTCAAGCCACCTATGATGTTTTAACGTCAGATCCTTCTGTGAAATTAGATACTTTAAACTCTTGGAATCAGGAAACATATGACAGTTTTCGTCGGTCAACTGATGTCATCAAATTCTCAACAAAGACATAAAAAGTGGCTGACTCTAAATCACCCATCGGGTAGTTCCTTTCATGTGACTTTAACAGTCTGAAAGCATAAACTATTACTTTATATTCTTGTATTAAACACATTCCAATCCATTCGATAGTGCATCACTGAAAATTATGAATTCTTTACTCAATTCAAACAGAACCCAAAACCAGTGTTTCAGTTAATAACACCTTCATCGATTTTCAACTTTACTAGCATACAACAGACCATTCAAACTTTCACAAATGTGATAACTTTATCAATCAAAACAACTTTAACTCATAATAATATCATCCAATTAGAATTGATCTAATAGGTATGTCCTTGTATCACACCTTTTTTGAATATAAATTCTTTATTCAGACTGTTCGTCAATTTACCCATGAATGTACCAGATTTTATCCTCTTACCTGAGGATAAACTTAAATGCATATAACTCAAATTACCTTTCAATTGACCAACTCGCTCAGATAAAAATAACTAAGTCGATCTCCACTACCAAATAATATCATATCAAAATATTCCCTTCTTCATGCTGTTAAAACAACTAAAACATACAATCTTTTCAAAATTTCCTCACATGCTAGTCAAAGATTTTTACAACTGCATTAGATCAAGGAAACAAAATATCCTTATTGAACCCATTGACCTTAATCAAACTTACCTGAGAAAAGAAAACTATTGTACAATTTGAGCTTGAGCTTCCACTATCTATACATTTACCAATGTCAATTCCTTTCACGAAAATTAGAGAGATCCTAATACTAGAATCACCATGTTCCAATGATCGAACCAGAAATACAACCACAATAGACATAGTTATCACAAGCCAAAGAACACACTTTAAAGATGAGCCATGATTTATAATTTACGAAATAAGGATGATAAGAAAATTGAGATAAAGAAATCCAAGATGCGATACCATACTGGAAGTCCGAGAACATAACTCATAAAAAGATAATAAGGATCTTGATGATTCCTCAAAGAAAACTAGAAGAAAAACAATGCTTATAAGCTCTAGAGTCAATTGTAATAGAGATAATATATTTTCCAAATATATATACAAAACAACACAACATCCAGTAGAAATAGAAGAATAGCCTCACATAAGTTTTCACTAACAACTTTTATTCCAAACAGAATAGGATAGAATCCCAAAGAAAGAGATAAGAAATGTTGCCTATCAACCAACCAGACTAACAGAGCTTTCATCTATCATTATAATCAGCTAGTATTCTCATACGATAAGAAGCCCATCAGAAAATGAACAATCACATATATCTTTGAGGATACATGAATATATATAATCCCCAAGAGAAATCATCATAATCTATTCAATTACAACTGTTACACTTAGGCATCTTTACGATTCAAATATCATTTCTCTGACTAATTCTGTCATAGCTAATCCCGTATTATTCCATTCACTAACGAAAATCAATCCGGAGGAATCTCCAACAAATACATACTTTAGACACCATACCTGAATGAGTCGATTAGCCGAGATTAACTTTTTCCTTAACCGTGACGTTGCGAAATCCAGATAATCTTTAGAATAACCTGGCATCTTTTCCAAAACTGTATTCACTTGACAAACTATTCTTAACTCTGACCACATTATTAGTCGTTTCGCTACTAAACTTTTAGTATCTTACTTGTGAGCTCGTTCAACTTAAATCTCGTGAAATTTTGTTATAAAATACCACATTGGTAAGGGGGTGAGGTCGTAAAGCCTCTAACTCGACTCTCATAAATACACACATATAACTTAGCATTCATTGTCAACATAATATATTCACAAACATCTAATTCACTTCAAGCTAATTAACATACATATTTATGTTACACAAACTTTCCGATTATCTTTGTTCAAACAAGTGCACTTAAACACACATTCCATAAATTTTGAGTAAGTTCACTTATCGCATTCACTTAATCAAACAAGTTAGGAACATAACATCATATAAATGTCAAACAAACATGAATGAGCTTATCACAATATAAACTTTCATTTCACTTCACATTTTCTTATTTCAAGAATAATTCCCATTGAACTATTGTAATTCCGATGGATTCTCGGGTAGTATATTCAAGGTATGCATGTCAAAAATCCGTCAATTCATACTTACAAGTGCCCTTTTGACACATATTCATTGAGCACACTCTTGAGCCACATATGACATAACAGGATGGCCAATTCAGGCTAAATCCTTTCGACAACGTATGCTCTAAAGGCTTACTCTGGATTACCTGTCCAGGCTAAATCCATTTCATAACATATGCTCGAGAGGGATTAATTCAAGATTTCCGTTCCGGGCTAAATCCTTTTTGCAACATTTAAAACATTTTATTCGTTTCATAAAATCACCATAATCCATCGAAATACAATGTTCAACCGAAACAAAGACATTTTATCCATATTTCTCAACTTATGGTTATTTCATTTTGTACATCATCACATACATATCATGAACTGTAACGCCTCAAAAATGTAGGGTTTGTAATTTTGCATGATTTGGCTTAAATTCCATGTGTGCTTCAATGGAAACGTATTTGAGTGTATTTGGAGGGTTTTAGAAAGCCTGGGTTCGAGTCTGGGCCTTGGAAATTTTTATTTTTTGCTCTTAAATAGAACTGGCTGTTAGCAGTTACTTATGTATAAATGTGTGTGATTTTGTGTCACAAAAAGAGCTGGTGGCTTGATGGTTGTGGCGTCACTAAGGTGGCAAGGGAATTGCAGTTCGAATCCCATGGCATGCAATAAGGAGATTTTATATTACATCTCTGTGGCATGAGAGGTAGAGTTGGAATCAAACTCTGCAGAGGAGGTTGGCGACTTGGTCAACAAATTTGAATAGGAGGTTGGGAGCAAATTAAGGAGGAAACGGTGGAGAGGTTAAAAGAGTTGGGATGTAGAGGAGTCTTGGCCGAATGGGAGAGCTTGAGTAGGGGGTATTTCGACTAAGGGAGTCATTTGTGCATTTTCGGTAACCTTGTGAGAGAGTAGAAACCAAAAATCCTTTTTGCCGTTTTAGGTTTCTTTTTGTACATGTCGGGATTTATTTCTTTTGTGGCATCTCGTGCAACATTTTTACCATTTGGGTCTTTTTCCCTTTCATCATTATTTCTCAATTGTTGCCACTCCTTGCCGAATCATCTTTTTCTCCTTTTGGTTTCTCCTTTGGCCGAACTCTACTTCTTCTTTTCCCTCTCGTTATTCTTTTCTTTTCTTTTCAAGATAGCCGAATATTTTTCCCTTTTTAAACCTTGGTTCTTCTTGTGTTGACCGAATCTGTTAAGGCCTAAACACCTTCTTCTCTTCTTTCCTAATCATTTCTTAATCTCTTCAATTTATTGGTAAGTGGTGCCTTTAGCCGAATCTTGGTTGGCTTCTTTCTCCATACTCGATTTTGTTTATCTTGGGCCGAAAGGCTGTTTCCCCTAGTCGTCATGGAGATAAGTTTATCTAACACCTTCTTTTTCGTTCGAATGTTGCTAGGGACTCGTTTTCCTTAACCAAGGGGTAGGCCGATTACTTTTCCCCTGCAAGAGATCTTTTGATTCGTGGTAAGTGCTTTAAGCCTAGTATAAATATATTCTTATGGGATGGTAGATTCTTATGAATCGGTTAACGGTTCTTGTGAAGGTAATAGCATTGAAGGGGTACGTGGTTTTGAAACTAGAGGAGATTACAGTTGTTGATTGGTAAGTAGCGTTAGTTTGATTAAAGCATTTTCAATACTATGGTGATGGATTAACAAGGGTTTGAGACTAATTGATGGGGCTGTTGTTATCATAGGTGTTTAATCTTGGAAGCGCTTCAAACTACAACCCATAACAGGTGTGTAATCATACACCTAATGCTGTTTTTGTAAAAACGATGGATGAAGGTGTGTATTCACACCTCTACATAATTGTGAATTGGTTCAAGTTGAAAAGCTGAAACTTCGACATCTGAGGGCTCACAAGCGTGTGAACGCTCGTAGGGGCAAATCGAGCCACAATCGTTGGCGATAAATCGTAGAGGCCACCACGAACGTTCTCATGGGCTTAGGCCGGAATAGGGGCTCATCAAAACTCACGATAGTGAAAAATAATGGATTGGGCTGCGAAGTTCGCATAGCCGTGATTGAAGTTGGGTTAAATGGGCCACACGAGCGTGTGGGCCCACTTTTAGGCCCAATTACACTATTTTGGCCCTACAATATATTCGAGTCGTTCGAGACGACGGTAGGCCTTTGGAAAGGTCGTAAACGTTATCGAAATACCCTCGAAGGGTAAAATTACTGAAATACCCTTAAAGGGTAAAATTACCGATTACCCTCGAAGGGTACAATTTTCGAAATACCCTTGAAGGGGAAAATTATCGAAATACCCTTGAAGGGTAAAATTACCAAAATACCCTCGAAGGGTGAAGCTACCGAAATACCCTCGAAGGGTGAAGTTACTAAAATACCCTTGAAGTGTAAAATTACCGAAATACCCTCAAAGGGTAAAATTACCGAAATACCCTCGAATGGGAAAAATTACCGAAATGCCCTCGAAGGGTGAAGTTACTGAAATACCCTTGAAGGGTGAAGTTATCGTGATACCCTCATAGAGTAGAATTACCAAAATACCCTTGAGGGGTAAAAATTACCGTTTTACCCCTAACCGACAAAATGTCTGTCATACCCCTAGTGGTAGTTTAAGTGATGTGTGTATGATATTTATATGACTGATTATGAGTATGATGTACTGCATGCATGTAATATTTATGACACAACATTCTGCATTGGGGTTGGGTTTCTGATTTGGAGGAAGTACTATACTAGTGGCTTTGCCATGTTTTTACCGTTCTAGTGGCTTCGCCACATATTCTGATTTTAGTGGCTTGGCCACATTTACTGTTATTAGTAGCTATGCTATGATATTGGTCTGTTGGCTGGGTGGGTCGACTTGGTCCCCACATGGTGTGTTGGTTGGTACGGGTAGTGTGTTGGCTGGACTGGGTTGGGTTGCATCTCTGTTTTGCACTGTTATGACTTTGGGCTTAGACCCACTCTATTACTGTATAGGGCTAAAGCCCAGATTGATCTGTTACTGAATAGGGCTCGAGCCTATACTGTTACTACATGGTAGGGGATTACACTCTGAGTTCTCGTAACTGACCCTTTTCTTTTAACTGTTCAGGAAATCCCTAGCCTTAGAGGATTTGGAGCTGCGAGGGACTCGGAGGTGGCCACACGTTCACAAGTATTTTGATTTATACATAGTTTTATTTAAGTTATTTATTTTGGGGAGATAATTATGTAATAAGGCCATTTGAGGTTTTTAACTTTTATTTGGTTTTAACTTTTTACGTTAACCTGTTATATTAGGAAACATGGGTTCTCAAAATAATAACTGTTTCCAAAGAAAATCACACATTTTCAAATTTTAAAGTTTACATATGGAAAAGCTTCCGCGATATTTAATCCTGATTAATAAGTGATATGACCAATAAGTGAATAACAAATTTTGATTTTACAACCCCAACGTTTTCAAAAAGGATTTAAAATTTAGTAACGAACTTTTATCGACAAGCCCAATTTTCAAACGACACTTCGTTGTGACACGTCAGATCCGGTCATAACGTCTAGGCCAGGTTTGGGGTGTTACATTTAGTGGTATCAGAGCCAAGTTATAAAACTCGGTTGTGGAATGGGTTTCTGAAAATTTTCCTAAAATTGTCTAAATTTTGGTTTGGAAAGAAAACCGAAAGGTTGTTACTGAAAGTGTGGCACACAAAGTCTCCGGCGCCAAATCTGTAAGTTCTCTAACACTGTTTACTGTTATAGATTTAAATGTTATACTGAGAAAACTACTAGAGATAGTAGTATTGTACTGAAACTCTTTAGTTAGAGTACACTGAGACTATAAAAGACTAAAAACTGTATTGAATCCTCGATCTGCGGAAACAACCTTAATTACTATTTATCATAAAATATCCATTATTAATTACTGGAATTATAAATTGATTCATAAGACTTTTAAAAAGATAATACGCTATATCGATATGAGCACAAGGGGTACTCGCGGAAGGGGTACATGAGGCCGCGGTAGAGGCTGAAGTGATAGGGCTGGGTCTTCAACATCGGGTCATATGCCTACTAGGGAGGCACCAACCTCACCAGTAACTGAGACAGGGACTCATGACCGAGTAGTTGGGGATGATGCTCTATCTCAAGCAATGTTGCGTGTTCTTGAAAGGGTTGCTGGAGCAAGTACTGGATTGGTGGGGCGAGGGTTAATTTCTGAGCGACTCCGGTCTAATGGAGCAGAAATCTTTAGGGGCGTTTCTAGTGTAGCCTCGAATGTGGCAGAATATTGGTTAGAGGTTACCGAGCAGATAATGGATGACCTTGACTGTACTATGGAATAGAAACTTAAGGGAGCAGTGTCCTTACTGCGGGACGAGGCATACCAAGGGTAGCTCACTGTGAGAGAAGGCACGCAGGTCGATCGCTTGACATGGGGCTTCTTTAAGGCAGCCTTGCAAGGAAAATATGTTGGGGCAAGTTATGTGGATGCCTGGAGGAAGGCATTTCTGAGCCTGGTCCAAGGGAATAAGTCTGTGGTAGAGTATGAGACAGAGTTTCTATGGTTGAGTCTGTATGCTCGGGGCATAGTCGCAGCTGAGTATGAACACTGTGTGCATTTCGAGGATGGCCTCTGAGATGAGTTACGGGTGCTAATAGCTCCGCAGAGGGAACGAGACTTTGCTACCCTTGTTGAGAAGGCAAAAATTGTTGAGGATGTAAAGCGCTCAGAGCGCCAGAACTGTGAAAAGATAGGGGCAGAAGTAAAAGGGATTTTGGGTCCCCAAGTTCTTTTGGTGGGCCTAAGAAGAAGCTTAGATTTGATGGGCCAGTCCGAGCTGGAGCTCCTATTGTTGCTGCTAGACCGTAGCCTTGCGCTGATTATGGGAGATCTGACTAAGGTGAATGCTGGAAAAGAACTGGGGCATGCTTCAGATGTGGGTTCATGGAGCATCAGGTTAAGAACTGTACTCAAAGGCCTGTTCAGATGCAAGCTGCAGGTCAGGGCTATGTTCAGCTAGGGAGAGGTAGTCAGCAGCCACCGAGAGGCCGTGGTCAGGCCAGAGGAGGAAATGGTTTGGGAAGAGGTCGTAGAGCACTGGGCAGAGGTGCTGGTAATACTGAGGTGAGATAGCCAGCTTTGGTGTATGTTGCTCGACGCCGAGAGGATGGCGGCACTCCTGAGGTCATAACTGGTACGTTCCTAATTTATAATGTACCATACACAGCTTTAATTGATATTGGGTCTACACACTCGTATGTTGCATACACTGTGTCTGGGACGCTGGGTTCTCAGTTTGAAATTATTGATAGTGAGATGACTGTGTTAAGTCCACTTGGGCAGTCGGTTAGGGTGAATAAGTTGTTCAGGGATGTGCCCCTAGAGGCCAAGGGGTTGTCTTTCCGGCAGATTTGATGGAACTGCCATTTGGTGAATTTGATGTTATTTTGGGCATGGATTGGCTAGTGAAACAACGTGCGAATTTGGATTGTGCTGCTAAGCGTATGGTGTTGAAGTCTTCTAAGGATGATGAGGTGGTTGTGTTAGGGGAGCGAAGAGACTATTTTTCCAATGTAATCTCAGCATTAAGGGCCAAGAAAATGGTTCGCAAGGGTTGCGAGGTGTTTTTAGCTTATGTCGGCAGATTTGATTCGAAAGGTCCTTCTGTGGGAGATGTCAAAACTATTAAGGAGTTTTTGGATGTATTTCCAAAAGAGCTCCCTGGGCTGCCACCAAACCGTGAGGTCGAATTCGATATTGAGCTCCTACCGAGAATAGCTCCAATGTCTATCGTCCCTTATAGGATGGCACCTAAAGAGCTGGTGGAGTTAAAGGCTCAAATTCAAGAGCTACTGGACTGAGGATTAATTCGGCCGAGTGTGTCTCTATGGGGAGCATCGGTGTTAATCGTGAAGAAGAAAGATGGATCCATGCGCATGTGCATCGATTATCGTCAACTAAACAAACTGATAGAGTTGCTTAAGGATTATGATTGCTCGATTGAGTACCGTCCTGGTAAAGCTAACGTAGCAGCCGATGCACTGAGCTGTAGGATTGTATCTGATTTGAGAGCAATTTTTGCTCATCTCAGTCTATTTGATGATGGTAGTTTGTTGGTTAAACTCCAAGTGAGACCGACCTGGACTGATCAAATTAAGGAGAAATAGTTGTTGGATGAATCGTTGGTTCCTCGTTTTCGATTGGTTGAGAAGGGGTAGACTACGGATTTTGGACTAAATAGTGAGGGAGTACTATGTTTTCGTGGGAGAGTTTGTATACCGAGAGATTCTGATCTGAGGCCGTCTATCCTACGGGAGGCACTTAGTAGTCCTTATGCTATGCATCCTGGTGGAAATAAGTTGTATCGAGATCTGCGTGAACTGTACTGGTGGCCAGGGCTTAAACGCGAGGTTACGGATTTCATGGGTAAGTGTCTGACATGCCAGCAGATTAAAGCTGATCACCAACTAACTTCTGGATTACTGCAACCAGTTAAGATTCCATTCTGGAAGTGGGAGAGGGTAACCATGGATTTTGTGAGTGGGCTACCCTTGACGTCTACTAAGATTGATTAAATCTACCCATTTTATACCGGTCCGCACTGATTATTCCTTACAGAAGTTGGCTAAGTTGTATGTGGCCAAGATTGTAAGACTGCATGGTGTACCAGTTTCTATCATATCTGATAGAGATCCTAGATTCACATCTCGATTCTGAAAGAAGTTACACGAGGCATTGGGTACAAGATTGGATTTCAGTACTACGTTCCACCCTCAGATAGATGGTCAGTTAGAGAGGGTGATCCAGATATTGGAGGACATGCTAAGAAGTTGTGTAATTGATTTCAAAGACAGTTGGGAAGACTACTTGTCATTAGTGGAGTTTGCATATAACAACAGCTACCAAGCCAGTATTCAGATGGCACCTTATAAGGCGTTATATGGTCGTAGGTCTTGCACCCCTATCTGTTGGACAGAACTTGGTGAGCAGCGAGTTTTGGGGCCAGAGTTATTTTCTAAAACTGAAGAAAGAGTAAAGTTGATTCGAGATCGGTTAAAGGAAAAATCTGATAGGTAGAAGCCGTATTCCTATTTAAAGTGTAAGGAGATAGAGTACTTTGTGGGGGATTATGTCTTCTTGAAGGTCTCACCATGGAAGAAGAATTTGAGATTTGGACGGAAAGGCAAACTGAGCCCTAGATTCATCGGACCTTACCGGATATTAAAGAGTGTAGGATCGGTCGCCTATCAATTGGAGCTGCCTCCTGAGTTAAACCAGATACATAATGTGTTCCACATCTCCATGCTGAGGTGATACCGCTCTGATCCCTCACATATAGTTTCGGCGGAGGAGATCGAGGTTAGACCTGATCTGACTTTTGAGGAAGAACTGGTGTAGATACTGGATCGTGACGTTAAGGTATTAAGGAGGAAATCTGTTCCATTGATCAAGGTGCTTTGGCATAATCACGGTTCAGAGGAAGCCATGTGGGAGCCTAAGGAGGCGATGCGACAATAATACCCTCACCTATTCTGACCAGGTAAATTTCGACGTCGAAATTTCTTTAAGGGGGTAGAGTTGTAACGCCTCAAATATGTAGGGTTTGTATTTTGCATGATTTGGCTTAAATTCCATGTGTGCTTCAATGGCTAAGTATTTGAGTGTATTTGGGGGTTTTTAGGAAGCCTGGGTTCGAGTCTTGGCCGTGGAAAATTTTTAGTTTTTGCTCGTAAGTGGAATTGGTTGTTAGCAGTTAGGACTTATGTATAAATGTGTGTGATTTTGTGTCATAAAAAGAGCTTGTGGCTTGATGGTTATGGCGTCACTAAGGTGGCAAAGGAATTGGTGTTCGAATCCCATGGCATGCAATAAGGAGATTTTATTTTACATCTTTGTGGTGTAAGGGGTAGAGTTGGAATTAATCTCTGCAGAGGAGGTTGGTGACTTGGTCAACAAATTTGAATGGAAGCAAATTAAGGAGGAAACCGTGGAGAGGTTGAAGGAGTTGGGATGTGGTGGAGTCTTGGCCGAATGGGAGAGCTTGAGTAGGGGAATTTCGGCTAAGGGAAACATTTGTGCATTTTCAGCAACCTTGTGAGAGAGTAGAAATCGAAAATCCTCTTTGTCGTTTCGGGTTTTCTTTTTGTACATTTTGGGATTTATTTCTTTTGTGGCATCTCGTGTAACAAATTTACCATTCTGGTCTTTTTCCCTTTCATCGTTATTTCTGAATTGCTGCCACTCCTTGCCGAATCATCTTTTTCTCCTTTTAGTTTCTCCTTTGGCCGAACTCTACTTCTTCTTTTCCCTCCCGTTATTCTTTTCTTTTCCTTTCAAGATAGTCGAATACTTTTGCCTTTTAAAACCTTGGTTCTTCTTGTGTTGACCGAATCTGTTAAGGCCTAAACACCTTCTTCTCTTCGTTCCTAACCGTTTCTTAATCTATTTGATTTATTGGTAAGTGGTAACTTTAGCAGAATCTTGGTTGGCTTTCTTCTCCATACTCGGTTTGAGTTTAGCCGAATCTTGGTTGGCTTCCTTCTCCATACTCGATTTTGTTTCTCTTAAGTAGAAAGGCTATTTCCCCTAGTTGAAACACCCCTTACTCATATTCGACACCGAAACTGGGCACGAGGCATTACCAGACTCAACTCACTTGACCAAGAAACTTTAGTCCCTAAAATACCCCTTTCACCTTCATATGAATCTCATTACGGATCTACGAGGCCTTAAACATACTTACGAGGGGCTTTGGAACCCAATCGGAAACTTTTGCGATCTTAAAATTTTTTCACTTAAACAGGGGCCACACGCTCGTGTGAAATGGGACACGCCCGTGTGGGCAGGCTGTGTGGTCACACACGCTCATGTCCCTACCCGTGTGGGATTTATTTTCATTTCGAACCTACAGGGGTTTTCACAAGGCCGGACATACGCCCGTGTGCTTGGCCCGTGTGCTCCACATGATTAGACATGCTCGTGTCCTTGCCCATGTGTAAAAACTTGGGTATTCTGTTCATGACGTCAGCAACTTATAAAGGTCACACGGCCTAGGCACATGCCTGTGTGGCTAGCCCATGGTCGACACTGACTTACAACACTAACATGCAGGGGACACACGGCCTGGTCACACACCCATGGGACTGACCGTGTGTCACACACGGCCTAGACACACGTCCGTGTGCCTACCCGTGTGGACAAGAACAAGGCTATTTGCCAAGCTCTTTTCATTCCTCTAGCTCACACAACATGAATCCATTCAACATATCACTAGACAACTCATATTTTGCAATATAAACATCCATGAGTAACTTCATATTCTCATATATATATATATATATATATATATATCAAAGAGCCAACAACTATGGCTATATACACAAGAGTTTCTCAACAAAGGGGCCAACACACTCTTGACCAAAATAACAAAACAATATACCTAGTCTAGCCCCTATACATGCCATACTCAAATGTACTAAGTCTAGATATACCTAGGTGAGCTGATAGTGTAGGCGATCTTCCAATTACCTTCGTATCCTGACCCGGCTCTTTAACTCTATAAGACAAGGGAAAAGAAAATGAGAGAGTAAGCTTTGAGCTTAGTAACTTTACATGTAAACAAATAACATTATAGTATGTGCTAAACAATATATATAGCATTACATACTAAACAAGAACAAATCCGCATTTATAGTCATGCTTACTCATTTCTTCCCTTGCCACCTTCCAACCATATTACAAGCTTAATGCTTACATTCATTAACATGCTTCCCTGCACTTAGCATCATAATATCATATATTACAACACATCACAATTTCTTAATCAACTATTCATAATTCAACCACTCGGTGGTTTCGCACTTAGCCCACCACCAGTCTTTATTAGGGTGGTATCGCACATAGCCCACCATTAGTTTGTATTATGGTGGTATCGTACATAGCCAACCAAATGATAAATAGACGATGGTATCGCACACGCCCATCGTAAATAAGTATTAAGGTGGTATCGCACTTAGCCCACCGTCAAGTATTGATATTACACATTTACATATCCATTCCATCATTCATATGAGAGTTATTCAATAACTACCACATTCAATCCACTTGAATCATACATGTTCTCAATTGTGCCATGAACTAATTAGCAACGACAATGTATATATATAATGCATCGTTTACACATAAAATTACCTCGGTGCAAAACGTTTCAATTGGCGGTTTAATCTGTAACCTTGCCTTTTCCCCAGTCAAGGTTAATTCCGCGCTCTTCTCGATCTATAACAATAAAATTCACTCATTTAGATCATTCTATGATCATAATGCATCAAAATCTATACTTAGGCAAAAATTACCATTTTGCCCATGTATTATGGAAAAATTACGCTTTTGCCCCTAGGCTCATAAATCATTTTTCAACATATTTTCTCATTAGACAAGCCTATCTGAACATTTATTTCTCTTACAACTACTTACAATTCCATCTATTTCATGCATTTACGACACAAATTCATTCTTTGCATTCAAGTCCTATTTAGATGTTTTCATGCTAACACCTTTCACAAAAGTTGTTTCTCATCTCCCTAACATTCATTTTCTTCCATAAAAACTCAGCTAACAACATAACCATTCTCATGGCAAGTCCCTAGACTTTCAAGCAAATCACAAATTAGTCCCCTCATTAGCTAGCTTAAGCTTTGAGGACTCCAAAAGTACAAAAATTATCAAATAACACCACCAAAATCACTTACTTGTAGGGAGATGTGTTGGCTGAAATTTTAAAGCATTCAAAACCCCTCTAAGCTTGTAATTTTCGGTGGAAAATGAAGAGTGAATAGTGAAAGATGATAATATCTTTTATTCATCTTATTTTATTCATTTTTATCACCCAATTTCCACCAAATTTGACCAGCATTAAAAATCTTGTCCCCCTAGCCCCTATATGGCCGGCCATCACTAGTTTAATGGCCTAATATCACTTTAAGGACCTCCAATTGACAGTCTTTGGCTATTATACACCTCTACCACTTGTAATGGAACTTTCACACTTTATGTGATTTAGTCCTTTTTCACAATTAAGCATGCTATCGCTCAAATTTAAGCACCAAAATTTTCATATAGCCTTATAATAATACCATAACACATAAAATAACATCAAAATAATTTTCCTTAACCTCGATTTAGTGGCCCCAAAACCACTGTTCTGACTAGCCCCTAAATCGGGCTGTTACACTAGTTGTTGTGGAGATAAGTTTATCTAACACCTTCTTTTTCGTTCGAATGTTGCTAGGGACTCGTTTTCCTTAACCAAGGGGTAGGCTAATTACTTTTCCTCTTCAAGAGATCTTTTGATTTGTGGTAAGTGCTTTAAGCCTAGTATAAATATATTCTTATGGGATGGTAGATTCTTATGAATCAGTTAACGGTTCTTGTGAAGGTAATAGCATTGAAGGGATATGTGGTTTCGGAACTAGAGGAGATTGCAGTTGTTGATTGGTAAGTAGCGTTAGTTTGATTAAAGTGTTTTCAATACTATGGTGATGGATTCACAAGGGTTTGAGACTAATTGATGGGGCTGTTGTTATCATAGGTGTTTAATCTTGGAAGTGCTTCAAACTACAACCCATAACAGGTGTATAATCGTACACCCAATGTTGTTTCTGTAAAAATGATGGATGAAGGTGTGAATTCACACCCCTGCGTAATTGTGAATCGGCTAAAGTCGAAAAGCTGAAACTTCGACATCTGAGGGCTCACGAGTGTGCAAATGCTCGTAGGGACAAATCGAGCCACAATCGTTAGCGATACACCATAGATGCCGCCACGAACGTTCTCATGGGCTTAGGCCAGAATGAGCCTCGTTAGGTCGAGATGGGCCCCACATGGGTAAAGCTCACGATAGTGACAAATAATGGATTGGTATGCGAAGTTCGCATAGCCGTGA
Organism: Gossypium australe; assembly: GCA_005393395.2. NCBI lineage: Eukaryota > Viridiplantae > Streptophyta > Magnoliopsida > Malvales > Malvaceae > Gossypium > Gossypium australe. Next base: position 56,972,925 of record CM016616.1, on the reverse strand, counting down.
CTAAAATTGGACTGAATGGGCCACACGAGCGTGTGGGCCCACTTGGGCCGAATAGTGGGTTTTGGGCTCAATTACACTATTTTGGCCCTACAAGATATTCGAGTCGTTCGAGACGACGGTAGGCCTTTGGAAAGGTCGTAAACTTTATCGAAATACCCTCGAAGGGTAAAATTATCGAAATGCCCTCAAAGGGTAAAATTACAGAAATACCCTCAAAGGGTAAAATTATCGAAATACCCTCAAAGGGTAAAATTACCGAAATACCCTCGAAGGGTAAAATTACCGAAATACCCTCGAAGGGTGAAATTACCGAAATAACCTCGAAGGGTAAAGTTATTGAAATACCCTCGAAGGGTGAAGTTATCGAAATACCCTCGAAGGGTAAAGTTACTAAAAGACCCTCGAAGGGTGAAGTTATCGAAATACCCTCGAAGGGTAAAATTATCGAAATACCCTCGAAAGGTAAAATTACCGAAATACCCTCGAAGGGTAAAATTACTAAAATACCCTCGAAGGGTGAAGTTACTGAAATACCCTCAAAGGGTGAGGTTACTGAGATACCCTCGTAGAGTAGAATTACCAAAATACCCCTGAAGGGTAAAAATTACCTTTTTACCCCTAACCGACAAAATGACTGTTATACCCCTAGTGGTAGTTTAAGTGATGTGTGTATGATATTTATATGACTGATTATGAGTATAATGTATTGCATACATGTAATATTTATGACATGACATTATGCATTGGGGTTGGGTTTCTGATTTGGAGGAAGTACTGTACTAGTGGCTTTGCCACATTTTTACCGTTCTAGTGGCTTCGCCATGTATTTTGATTTTAGTGGCTTGGCCACGTTTATTGTTATTACCAAATGCTGTGATATTGGTCTGTTGGCTGGGTGAGTCAACTTGGTCCTCACATGGTGTGTTGGTTGGTACAGGTGGTGTGTTGGCTGGACTGAGTTGGGTTGCATCTCTGTTCTGCACTATTATGACTTTGGGCTTAGACCCACTCTGTTATTGTATAGGGCTAAAGCCCAGATTGATCTGTTACTGAATAAGGCTCGGGCCCAGACTGTTACTGCATGGTAGGGGATTACACTCTGGGTTCTCGTAACTCACCCTTTTCTTTTAATTGTTCAGAAATCCCCAGCCTTAGAGGATTTGGAGTTGCGAGGGACTCGGAGGTGGCCACACGTTCGCAAATATTTTGATTTATACATAGTTTTATTTAAGTTATTTATTTTGGGGAGATAATTATGTAATAAGGCCATTTGAGGTTTTTGACTTTTATTTGGTTTTAACTTTTTACGTTAACCTGTTAGATTAGGAAACACGAGTTTTCAAAATAATAACTGTTTCCAGAGAAAATCACGCATTTTCAAATTTTAAAGTTTACATTTGGAAAAGCTTCCGCGATATTTAATCCTGATTAATAAATGATATGGCCAATAAGTGAATAACAAGTTTTGATTTTACAACCCCAACTTTTTCAAAAAGGATTTAAAATTTAGTAATGAACTTTTATCGACAAGCCCGGTTTTCAAACGACACTTAGATGTGACACGTCAGATCCGGCCAAGCGTCTAGGCCGGGTTTGGGGTGTTACATGAACTCTTATTCATACCTTTCCAAGTTTTGACTCATCACAAATACATTTTCAAATATCTTAGTATCACTTTCAACATTTTCAAAAATAGCTCGGTTAGAAAGCATCTCTACCTCAACAAAACAATTTCATTAGAGCCGGGAGATATCACATTATCACAGGTAGTAATATGGCATGTATAGCTAGACTCACATACGCTACGTTACTCTGAGAATCGACTAAATCGTAGCTCTGATACCACTAAATGTAACACCCCTTACCCGTATTCAGCGTCAGAATAGGGTACGAGGCATTACCGGACATAAACACAAGCAAACATACATTTTCGAGACTTATATTTTTTGTCCAAATTAAAACCATTCATATTCAACCATAACGTCCCTTATACGAGCCTACGAGGCCCAAAATTACATTATGGTAAAAACCACATTTTTGCCCTTAAACTTTTGACATTTTACAATTTAGTCCCTAGGCTCGTAAAATGAAATGTACTCAATTTCTTCAATACCCATGCCTAGTTGAACCTTATAAATGCTTATAACAGCCCACCATTTTTATTTATTCACATTTTTACACCATATTTTATAACTTTTATAAACAAGTCCTTTTAGGCATTTTCACCGAAAATCACTTAGCAAAAGTCGTTTATCATACACCAACCATACAATTTCTACCATTAGACATCAAAATACACAAACATCCTGATACGCCCCAACCCAGGCTAGACAATTTAAAGAGGTTTTTTCAGCTTTGTTGGAGTGTGTTTGGGCTGATTCATCAAACGAGCATTTCAAATAAGCTCAAAATAGCAAGCAGAGTTGGCTATATACCTACTTAAGAGCTGACTTTAGCTCATTTCTAGCTTAGTTTTCAACTCATGAGCTAAACCTTAGCTCAACTTCAGCTTAGGAGTTCAACCTCAGCTCAACTCTTACTCACGAGCTGAAGCTTAGCTCATTTAGTTTAAACTCGGTTCTGTCTTTAATGCATTAAATAAAATTTGCACATATTTATTTAAGCATTAAAATGGTTTATTATTAATATTTGTCAATATGTCATAGTCATTTCATATTTAATTATATTCACATTTAGACGAATTAATATGTCTTAGTTCCAGCATGTTTCTTTGAGCTAAAATAATGTACAGGTTTAATATGTCCTAAATAGCTGAATTTATGTTGTCTCAAGATCCATTAATTTGTTGATTGATTGTATAGGTTTAAACACATGCATGTTGTCCCGAATTAATGAGATGTTGGGGCATTAATTTGCTTCATGTACATTGCTTGAGACGAAAACATTTAATGAGCAGCTAAGTATGCATTTTGCATTCATGAGACGGCATTAAAGGGGTTGTCTAGCATGATTGGACGACATAAATACAAGGGAACATTCATGGGACGAATTTAAGAGGGTGTTTTGAGCATGGAACTTGGACTGCATTTATTGAATTGTTTCCCATGCATGGACGAACTTAAATGAGCTACTGAAGCATTAAAGAAAGCATGCATGGATAACATTACAAGTTGCTGAATTTTCCTTCTTCCATGTGCTTTCTCGTGGAGACCAATGGACAAAGAATTAAAGGACAAACTGGTTGATATTTTCCAAGTGTCCATACGGCTAAAGCATGTTTGATGCTCCCATTCTTCAAGGCTAAACGTTCCACTCTCCAAGAAGCATCTCAAGATGTTTACACTTAGTTGCCTATCCATATTCGGGTTTCACATTGAAAGTCTATTGGAGTTCATTCATTCATTCCTTCTTCAGCCGAATCTAGACAAGGCCTAAGAAGCTTCCATGCATTCATCCACTTTATGAAGATTTTTCCTTAACTTTGAAGCTACCTTTTGAAGAATCATTCAGCCGAATATAGACATGGAAATTAAGGAGTTTGTTCCAGATTATTCTAGGTTGTTCATGACCGAATTACTTAGTCTTTAAGCATTGTCTTTTGCCCATTCGGCAACCCTTAACTTTAGCCTATAAATAGTTGTTTGCTTTCATTTGTAAAAAGGTTGTTGAACTTTGACCATTTAACTTTGTTAATGAGATTATGTGAGATTGTTTTCTCTCATATTTCGTTGAAGACTTGTTGGCTTATCTAGTCTCTAGTGGCGTCAACCCATTTTCTTCTATCCGAACTTATCACTATTATATAGTGTGGCGTTCACCTTTATACCAAGGTTCCTACTTTTCTAAGTAGCGGGTCGAGGTTTTCACTACTCCCATCATCCACCTTGAAGCTCATAAGTATTCGGGTCAATACTCTTTAGTATTGGTTTTTACTTGCTTTTGAGTTCGTTTTATTCCATATCCCTCATCTACCAAACTTTCTTTCTTTCCCTCCTTTCACTTTTCATCCATTGTTGTTAATCCACTTCCATTCCAATCTCCATCTTTATTTACTTTAACCGAACCTATATATATAATTCATATGCTTGGACCTATCTTTGAAACCCCTTTTCAATAGCTTTCGCACCATTTTTGCCTAAAAGTATCATCTTTAAATGAGCCGAACGAAACCTTCTCGTAGATGATCGGGAAAACTCGCATACGACTTGACTCACCCCGAGGCAGATCGTATCATCTGGTATCAGAGCCATAAAAAAGAGCACCGACATTCTAGATCAATCCTGGAAGTAGGTTCGTGAAGAAATCAGGAAAAAATGCTCAAGTTGTAATTTATTTATTTATTCTTGTATTTTAGCCTATTTTAGTTCAAAAAAAAAGAATTACAAAAATTAAAAAAACTATACGAGTTAAAAAAAGTGTTAAGTTTTTGCAAGTTGTTTTCATTCTCTTCTATTATTCTCGATCATCCAAAATCATTCTACCCTCATTTCATATACCCCAACGCCAGGCTCAAAACCATTGCAATTTTTCTTTCAGTTTACCCTTAACCCCCTCATATTTATCCTTTGTTAAACCATTTGCAACCGACCCCTAAGCCTGCGATAAGGCCTTGGCAAGTCCGACTATGAAATTGCGAGAGAAAGTTTGAGAGGTAAAAGGCACGAGCGAGTGAGATCATTCGAGTGGAGGTAAAAGCCAAACGAGTGTAAACACGAGCGAGAGTGTCACTTTTTCCTTTTTCTTTCTGAGTGAAATCGTGAGGTTTGTGGTGAGGTACTTAATTTTTGTGTTGAGAACTAACATATTTCTTTTCAGCAACAAAAAAAAATCATGTCTCGTGAAGAGTTCATCGAATCAGAGTTCTAATATTTGGTGCAAGAAATGTGAAGAATGGTAAATTCTAAATTCGACAAATTGCACGAGAGATTAAATCGTGTGGAACAAAGAGACCCCTATGAACAAGTTTCATCAAGTCAAAAAAATGGAATCGAGAGTATCACGGAGATGTGCACTTAATGATTATTCGAGAAAAGATTTCCATCATGATTCCCATTTGTCAACGACTTCAAGACCAAGAGATTTCTATCAGGATTCCTCTTCATTAAGGTGTTCGAGACGACGAGAGACCGATCTAGATTTTGAATCCTTTCGAGATGACCTTCGAGATGATAGATATACTCTTTCTAGATCTTCAATGAAATCATACACGGAGTATTTTTCACGAAGCTTTGATCGTGATTCATATGTAAATAGTTTTTCTTCTTTCGAACAAGACTAATATTCTCATAACTCTTTTGTAACTTATTGTAAAAAGAAAACAAGAAAAGAAAAGGAAGAAAAAGAAAATGAAATAAAAAGAAAAGAGAGGAAAAAAGGCAAGTAAGAGAGAAAATGAGCGAGTTTTGAAAGAGCTCGAAAAAGCCATTGAAAAGGCCTCTGAAAAAGAAAAAGGACAAAAAAAGATTGAAAAAGAGTTTAAGAATGAAAAAGGAGTGGAAAAAGAAATTGAGATAAAAGAAAGAGTAGGAGAAGTGAGTGTTCTCGAAGAAAACCAATTGAGTGAAAAAGATAGCGAGTGAGAACAAGCGAGGATCATTTCCACTAATCCACCTGTTCGATCTTCTTGTGGTACTATTTTTCATGTTCCTAAGAGTTTGTGCGACCAATTCCAGCTTCACTACCTTCCAAACAAGAGGCATTTTCGGTTGTTCGAAAAAGGTAATGATGCGAATGACCACCACCCACTTGCGATTGAAGGTAAGAAAGGTAAGGACTCTATGCTTTTAGAGTCACGGTCATTTGATTTAAAAGATACTACTAAAAATTTTGATGACCTAAGTTCTGAAAAGATTTCATGTTTTGTTTTGGATAGCCATTGTTCGCCTAATGATTTAGTAACAAATAGTGCCATGAAAAGTTTGTCTTATGATAAGTTTTACATTGGCGATTTTGTTGAAAACATTGGATTGGTTTCACCCAAGTGAATCTTGGATTTGTTCGGTAGTGGACGCTCAAGTAAACAAATTGGCCTTTCTGCTTATGGTGAGCTGAAATTAGAGCTTTAAAAATTTATAAAACAAATGATGAAACCTGGAAACTAACTCTGACAACGATTAAAGGCAAGTGTACCTATCGAACAGTAGTATAGCTTAGGCAAGATCGGATTGTCGAACCCAAAGGAACTAAAAGTACTAATACTAACTTTCTTTTTATTATTTAGCCTAAAATAAAGTGAAGTTTCTTTAATCTAAATTAACGACTACTAAGCTAAAGACGCAAAGACAAAAAGAACTAATTGGGAAATAACTTGACGAAAAACTCAGTTGATCACGATGATACCCTCAAGAAGAATCCACCTAGACTTCACTTGTTATCTAACACTGAACCATACGATTTATTCACTTAGTTTGATCTGTAGGACTCCCTAACGTATATTAAACCTTCTCTCGAGACGAATAACGTCTAACCCTAGGTTAATTAGTGGAACTCTCGTTCTCTTATAATAACCCCCTAAAATAGCAGTAAATCGATTAATGGATTCCCATATTGGCTTTCACCCTAATCCGGCAAAATCTCATAACCCTATCTCTAGGCGTTCGATCAACTTCGCCTAATTATGCTAGATCTACTCTTAAGCAGGGTCTATGCCTCCTCCACCTAAGCACATCAAACTTGAATCAATATCCGCGAAATATTAACTCAAGAATTAAGCACGCATAATTAAGAACAAACTAAGTATTTATCATATAATTCAAGAAACGATAACAAGATTCATCTAGGTTTCATCCCCTTCAGGTATCTGAGGGGTTTAGTTCATAACAAAAAAAGTAAACATCTCAAGAGAAAAGATAAAACAAAACATAAGAAATCCCTAAAACCCCCTGAAGGAATTGAAGGAGAAATCCACCGTCTTGAGTAGAATTCCGCCTTCTTGGGATGGATCAACTGGCTAACTTTGAGTGATTCCCACAATTTTGACCTTTCCGGCTTGGCTTCTAGCCTAGCTCAACCCCTGTTTCGGCTTCTGCCGAACTCCTCTTTCAAGTTGCCCCATTGGGTGTTTATATAGACTTTGTGATGCCTTGCTTGGCCCCTAAGTATCCTAATTTAAATAGAATTCCTACTAGGGTGTTTGAATAGGCTTTGGAATGTGTTTCTTTGCCTCCAAGTATCCTTTCCCGAATGAGATTTTTAACATCCTTAAATCGGGGTCTTTGCATTTTACTTGTTGCATGTAGACAATAGGGCTGTTGTGCTTATTTAGGGTGTTTTAGGTTCTAGGCTAGAACCTTGCCAAGAATTTTATTTTTGGGCTTCTAGAAGGGAGAGCTGAAGGAGTTAGGTGTTGAGAATAACTGGTAGCTAGATTTGACACAGGAAGCGCCTTGGTAAAGTGGCAAGGGAGGCGCCATGTAAGGCACAAGGAAATGATGCCTCAGGAGTGTGGGAGAGCCTTGGTTCGAGCCGTAAGAATCCCTCTTTGTGCATTTCTTTTTGACGCCAAGGCTAGGGAGGAGTTGTGCTCAGGATGGACTGTGATGGATATGTGTTAAAGGAGTCAACACATTTGAGTTGATGGAGAAGAGAGGATGTAGGAAGTTTGAAACATTCAAATGTGTTTGAATGGATGATCAGGAGGAAAAGGGGGAGAAAAAGAAGGGATTGGGTTGGTGTGTGTGTAGCCGAATCTTGTAGTGGCTAAGGGGTGTTGGAGCATTCGGTTTTGGGAGTGTGGGATGGTGTGCCGAAATTGGGTTAGCATTGGGTGATATTTTCGACATTTGGGTGTATATGCTTCACAATTTTGCTTAAGTGTTTCTCTTATCCTCTTTTGCGCCGAAAATCACTTGGCATTTCAACCTTCTCTCATCTTTTGTCAATTGCCGAAACCCCTATTGGTTCTTCACTTTCTTTTCTTTTTTTGGTAAAAGCCGAATACCTCTTTGATCATACTTTCTTCTCCCATAGCCGTTTTTCATCTCTTTTTCTTCTTCTTTTTCTTTTATCTCCAAAATCGAAAACCCCCTAACTCTCTTATCGTCTTCAACCTCTGCACAATAGCCGAATATCCCTTGTCTATATTCTCCTTTCTTCTTTATGCGTTTCCTCTTAATCTTCTTTGGTGCCAAAAATTATTTCTCTTCTTTGGTCCTCAAAGCCGAAATCTCAATCCATAATCGGGTAAGATCGCATTGCTCTCTCTTTTCTTCTCTTTTGTTCTTGTGGCCGAATCTTTCTAGCATTCACACCTCTCTATTTCTTTTCTCTTTATATCGATTTTTATGGTAAAGAAAAGACCGGATTGGGCATTCGTGTTGAACAGTTCTTATTCAACTAGAAGCAGAATTCCTTTGCCACTCATAATCGTTTCCTTCGGGTTTTGTGATAGCAGATGGTCGCTATTTGATCCCCACCATTCTCAATCGATTTTGCTAGTATTGGGGTAAGTGTTCCTACCTCTCAATCATCTCTTGTTACGATAATGTCGAAGCAAGAGATCCAATTCTGTTTGATGCTTGGCCGAATGCAGGGGGTGTGTTGACACCATCTTGTGTGAACTTTCGGGATTTGTGGTTTGTGAGTCAAACTTAGAACTTTAGGTTGTGTCGATTTAGGTAAGGTTTCTAACTTCGGGTTTTAGCTTTTTGCATTCTGTTTCACTGCTTTAACCCGATTTAGTGACCAAGGTGTATTATGGACTCTAATGCCTGTCAAGCGGAAGGAGGGGTTGGATCGGTAAACCCAGCCCCTAAATTCAAGAAGAGGGCTGTATCTGCGGTTCGTGATTGGCCACCTGGGTGTGGACCAGCATCGGAACAGAAGAGTAGACAGATAGCGGTAGTGTCGATTAACGACAGTGTCGACGTAGAAAGCGTAGTCTTGCGAGTAATCAGGTGTGTAACTCTTACACACTTCGTATGTAAATATGTTAATACCATGTATGTCTTTAAAAGCTGAAATGACTCCGGGTAAAAGTAAGGACTCCGGGTAAGTCCATCTAGTTGGCTAACGTTAATTGCCTCTGTTAAATCTGCATATGCCATGTTACATTATTTGTGGATGTTAAGCATGATTATTTTACATTGAAAAGCATGTTCATAAAATGGTTATAATGAGAGGAGGGGGAAGACTTGATATTTGTGACTTTGTGTCACCAGTGGTTTGGCACCACTAGTGGTTTGGTACCACATATGCGATATTTGTGACTTTGGGTCACCAGTGGTTTGGCACCACCAGTGGTTTGGTACCACATATGCGATATTTGTGACTTTGTGTCACCAGAGGTTTGGCACCACCAGTGGTTTGGTACCACATATATGATCTTTGTGACTTTGGGTCACCAGTGGTTTGGCACCACCAGTGGTTTTGTACCACATGGGGTAGAATCAGAAGTTTTGGATGGTTAGGTTTTGGGGCGCATGGCACGCATATTGCATATGAATGGGTGTCTGAGTTTATTATCTTCGGGATGGGGATTTATGCGCTGAGTCTTGGTGACTCACCCCTTCTTTTCCATTTTGCAGATAATTCCTAGATCGCAGATATGGAGCCGGGATGGACTCGAGGTGGCCATGCTCAAAGAATTGATTTTATTTTAATGGTTAAATTTTGGATTTTATTTTACATTATCGTTTGGTTTTCGGTTATGTAATAAGGCCATCTAAGTTTTATTTTGGTACTATTTATTTTTGACAAATGCCTTTGGATTTGTGATAAACACTAAAGCATGGTTAAAAAGGAAAGATTTATAAAATGAACGTTTTTACAACCTTAATAAATTTTCGGGATTTTGAAAAATCTTACCAACGGGTAACTCACAACATTAACTGCATGGCAACTTTGTTTTTCGAAACTAAGGCCCAAACTGTTTTTCTTCAACCTGCTCCATACGAACTTGTTTTCTACAAACTACAAACAACTCATTCCATATTGCAACGACGAAATTGGTTTTTACAAAATGTTTTTATCCTTGTGATACACCAAATTCGGTCGTAGCGTTCTGGCCGGGTTTGGGGTATTACAATTTTGGTATCAGAGCCTAGGTTTAAAAGCTCGGCTGTGGGCCTGAGGCCCAAAATGTTTTCAAATTAAGGGTTTGTAAAATGATTTTGATAAAAAAACGCATACTTTGGGAAAGCATGGCACCTAAGTCTCCGGCACTAATCCGCAACGGTAAGTTCCCTAACTGCTGCTTTTATGGTTACGAAATAAATGCTAGTAGTAGGAATTGACTTTAGAGACTGAAGCCCATAGGATTGTGTGAACTTGCGAGAACAACTCCTATAATAAATTGTTCATAAGACTGTTCCGTAATAACCAGTGGAAGAAAGCTAACTCATAAAATTCCTTAATCAGATTAATTCGTGAACGTTGGTCATGAGCACTCGAGGACGTGGTCGTAATACACGTGGACGTGGTAGAGGTAGGATGACTGTGTCTGAACCAGCCGGCTCTAGTCACGGGTCAGAGAATGAGGTACCACCGCCGCCAACTGGGGGCACTGAATTTCAGGATCAGACGGGTGGTGATGATGCAGTGTCACAGGCAATGCTGCGGGTTCTGGAGAGAGTAGCTGGAGCAGGTGGAGGTACGGAGGCTCGAAAATCTGTGTCTGAACGACTCCGAGCTAATGGAGCGGAGGTATTTAGGGGTGTATCTGGTGTAGCTCCCAGCACAGCGGAGTACTGGCTTGAGGCGACTGAGCGCATAATAGACGACTTAGACTTTACGACTGAGGAGAAGTTGAAGGGGATAGTGTCTCTTTTCCGGGATGAGTCTTACCAGTGGTGGCTCACGGTCAAGGATGGTGCAACGGTCGGTGATGTCCCTTGGGATTTCTTTAAAACAGCTTATCAGAGGAAGTGTAACATCCCAAAATTGGGCCTAGTAGGATTGGGCCTTGAGCTTTAGGAAAATTAGAATATTATTTTATTATTGTGTTGGCTTGGGTATGAATTTGGTGTGTTAGTATAGTCTTGTGAAGGCTTGATTTTAATTAAGAAGCTAGAATAATTTTTAGTATGGTTTATTTAATGAAGTGGATTTAGTGAGCTTAGCATTTAAGTTAATTTAAGTGTTCATTTATAGCATAAGAGGAGTAAGTGGCAAGGTGGTTAAGGAGTTTGAAAGGTGGCTTGAGGTTAGAGGTTCGAATAGCATGTTTAGCATTCTGAAAACTTTATTTTTTTGTGTTCTAGCATTAATGGACGGTCAAACTTATTTATGATAGGTGGACTAATAACTTTTGGTAAGTTGAATTTTTGTTTAAGGAAAGCTTAATTTAAGGGATAAGATTCTTAAGGTTATGGAAGGATATCTTAAAGTTATGGTATATTGAGGGGACAAAAGGCTTGGCTTGTGGAAAATGTTTTGGAAACAATTCCTATGCTTTTAGTGCTTGAATGTGGACGGTATGGGTGTCTAGGGGGGGTGGCCGAATTTTGTTAGGTAGCTTGGGGGGAATAGTTGGCCAATTCTCCTTTTGAACATCTTTTGCATTTTTGTTTTCCCTCTCCAAAAATCCTTTGCTTGGCCGAATGAGTATTGTACATTTTGTGCAAGTTTTGCTTTTGGTTAGCCTTCATTTTGTTTGAACCAAAATTTATATTTTCTTTCTCTTATCTTTTCCTTTGAAACCGAAAACATCTTTTGCACTTTTGTGCACTCTTTCTCCCATCTCTCTTCCTCTTTTCTTACTTTTGGTATTTGCTCAACATCACTTTTTCCTTTTTATTTTCTTCTTGACCAAACCTCTTTCTTCCCCAAATCCTCTTTTCTTTTCTTTTCTTCCATTATTTCTAAAATCGAATCCTCTCCCTCTCATTCTCATTTTCTTTGCTACTCACATACTCTATTTCTTTTTCTCCATAATATCTTTTGTTATCTTCATTCAAAACCATAGCCGAATCTTCTACTTCCTTGTTAGTATTATTTTTGTTGGCCGAATATTCAAAGGGTAGGCATTCATTTTTGGGTTTTCTTCAATCGATTTTGGAAGATAGGTAAGTGTTTATGGCCGTTTATCCTTTCTTTTTTTTTATGTCGTTTTCTTGAGGGCGTAGGCCACTTTCTAATGTTTTTGGTATAGAGGCCGAAACTAATATGATTCCATTTAGGGATTTCGGCAGAGTTCTTAATCAAGTGACGTTTTCGGGATTTGATCGTTTGTGCCTTAGCAGGTGCGTAGTTATCGCACTATTTCTCCTGTTTTATGTATTGATATATATATATATTCTTGTATGATGTGTGATAGCCGACAACAAAGGCTAAAGTGGTGAAAACCCATGATTGGGGTAATCGGTTAACAGGTCAGTAATATGTGATATTAAATTATTTATGGTGACTATGTAATATGATAATGAGCATGTGATGTATGTTCATTCTATATGTTGATTTGGCATGATACATTAACATATATGCATGGGGATTGGATTTGATCAAGGAAGGACGGGTGTACATATTTATGTACGTGGTCTAATGTTAGCCTCGTGCTACATTAGCGCTTGATGATCAGCTGTGTGCTACATCAAGGGAGGTGTTGGCTAGGTGCCCATCTCGGCGGTTGATGGCTGTGTGCATCACCGTAGACGAATTAATGTTGGGATCACTTATGTGATCGGTGGCTTAGCCACGGCCTTGAGCAGCAAGTCTGCCAAGGTAAGATATAAGGATCACTATTTGATCGGTGGCTCAGCCACGGCCTTGAGCAGCAAGTCTGCCAAGGTAAGATATAAGGATCACTATTTGATCGGTGGATTAGCCACGGCCTTGGATGGCAGGTGTGCCGGGGTTGGTGTAATGGATGGAATTAGGTTGGGTTGGGCGTCATTTTGCATATTTATGTATGTGAACTGTGTGGATTTGGGCCAAGCCCATATGTGGAGGCATGTGTGATGATTATGCACTGAGTCTGTGGACTCACCCAATTTTTCTCAACCATTTTAGGTGATGCGTAAGCGTTGGACCGGGTTTGGAGTGGATACAAGGTGGCCCATGCAGAAGAAGATATTTTGATTATTTTAAGCATTTTAATATTGAGTATTTTGTTTTAAGTATTGGTTGTAATAAGGGCCATTTAACCAATTTTTGATTATTATTATGTTTTAAGTTGGTTTGTTGAATATATTGTTATTTGAAAATGTTTAAATCTGTAACCTAATTTTATTTGGAATTTTAATTACACAATGTTTTAGTAAAGACAATAAAATTTTATGTTTTTTTAAATCGGCTTAAAAGGGATTTTTAAAAAGTTTTCCTCCGTAGCATACCAAATTCGGTCGTGATGTTTGGGCCAGGTTTGGGGTGTTACAAATTGGTATCAGAGCCCGGTTCAAAACTCAAACTTTGAGGTTTTGGGCCCGAAAATAGTTTTCAAAGATGGGTTTTTCAAAGATTTGGGCTTTCATAAATTTTTCAGGTTTATTCTGGCATGGCACCTGTACCTTCGACCCGAAGTCCACCAGGTAAGTACTTCGGACTCTTAAAGTGATTTGTTTGTGTGAATTATTATGGGTTATTTGGGCTCGTAGATTAGAATACTAAGGTTATTGGACTCTAGGATTAGTTTACTCAACATATGCATAAGACTTTAATAGGTTATTAAACCAACCTGTGACCAAATCGCCGAGTTAAGGTGTGGTAACCTTGGTGCGCATGTCTAGGATTGGATCCGAAAGAGCTTGGTACTTAAGCAGTCCTCGTGACTCACCTCCTCTTCGCAGGAATCCTACCTGGTGCGTAGCTTCGGTTCACCTTAACCAAGAGGATTTGTTCATAGGCTAAACCGATTACTAAAACCCGAACGGGATTAGCCTTATTGTTTTAAAACCCTTAGTTTTAAAATTTTCAAATTTACCCCTTTGATTTGTGAAACCTTAAATCTGATTTTTGAAAGACGTTTTCTCGATTTACGAAATTACCCAAAATGCCCCTAGTGGCAAATTTACAAAATGCCCCTGTATTGTAAAATTACCGTATTACCCTCAACTATTGTTAAAATGATTTTACTTTGTAAAATACCAAAATCTCGAGTTTTCAAAATGGCAAGATACTCCGGTTTGGGAAAACTTACGAAAATACCCCTGGTTGACAAAATTACCAAGAAGCCCTGAGTTTCTAAATTTTCATGTTGCTTCCGGCTTTTACTAAAATGTTTCTACTTTACAAAAATATCAAAAACTTCTATTTTACAAGTATCAAGCTATCCTGAGTTGGAGAATTTACAGAAACGCCCATGACTTACAAAATTACTGAAATAACCCCAAATTTCTGAAATTTTTGCAACACCTCTGATTTTTTTAAAAAAAAAATGAATTTCAAGATGATTCCAAGATTTTGTAAATTCTGAAATAGCTTTAATTTGGAAAAAAAATATTTTCAAAGTTGACCCTGATTCATTCCCGAAATACCCCTAATAGGAAAATGACGGAAATACCCCTGGGTTGGGGGTAGACAGGAATGTTTTAATGGTGTGCTGAATGTGTAATTCTCTGAACTAGGGTAGTGAACTTTAGATGAAACTTTGGTTGATCGAAAGAACCGCTTTTGAAACTTCTTCTCATAAAATTTGCTCGTGGATAAACAGTGAAACAAAATTGCTAATTCATAAAACTTTTAAACAGATTAAATCGTGACGCTAGATATGAGTTCTAGGGCGCGTGGTCGCAATACTCGTGGACGTGGTAGAGGCAGGATGGCAGTATCGGAACCGGTTAGGTCTGGCCATGGGTCAGAAAACGATGTGCCGCCACCACCAGCTGTTGAGGTTGAACATCAGGATCAGACCGGAGGAGATGACGTAGTATCGCAGGCTATGCTGCGAGTGCTTGAGCGAGTGGCAGGAGCCAATGTGGGTAATGGGACTCGGAAGTCAGTGCCTGAAAGACTTAGGTCGAATGGAGCCGAGGTTTTCAGAGAAGTGTCTGGGGTAGCTCCGAACGTGGCAGAATACTGGCTAGAGGCACTTGAAAGGATTATGGATGACTTGGATTTAACTGCTGAGGATAAGCTTAAAGGAGCTGTTTCGTTGCTACGGGATGAGGCCTACCAGTGGTGGCTCACTGTTAAGGAAGGTATCCCTGCGGATCGAGTAAACTGGGGTTACTTTAAGATCAAGTTTGAGGGGAAGTATGTCGGAGCAAGCTATGTGGACGCTCAGAGGAAGGCGTTCCTTAACTTGGTGCAAGGTGACAAGTCAATAGCGGAGTATGAGGCTGAGTTTCTGCGTTTGAGCCGGTATGCTCGGGGCATCGTGGCTACCGATTATGAGAGATGCGTCAGATTTGAAGATGGGCTGCGAGATGAATTGCGGGTTTTGATTGCTCCGCAACGAGAGCGAGACTTCGCCATTTTGGTGGAGAAAGCTCGAATAGCTGAAGAGGTCAAGAGGACTGAGAGGCAGAATAGAGAAAGAAACCGGGATAAGAGGAGTTTTGGATCGCCAGAATTGTCCGAGAAATTTCAAAAAAGACCGAGGGTCGAGAATTCTGCTCGTGTTTCTATGACAGCTGTTGGAAATCAGGACCGTCCGTGTGCTTGGTGTGGAAGGTATCATGTCGGCGAGTACTGGAATCGGGACCGAGAATGTTTTAGGTGTAAGTCCAAGACTCATTTGATTAAGGATTGTCCTCAGGATCCAAATAGGGCTCGGATAGAAGGCCAAGGTTATGTGCAACCGGGCAGAGGTGGTCAGCAGGCGACAAGGGGTCATGGTTCGAACCATGGAGGAAATGGTTCAGGTCGAGGTCGTGGAGCACCAAGCCAAGGTAATGGTAACACTGAGGCAAGACAGCCAGGTCTGGTGTATGCAGTTCGTCGAAGGGAGGATAGTGATGTGCCAGATGTGACAACGGGTAAGTTTCTTATGTTTGGAATACCCTTTATTGTCTTGTTTGTTATAGAGCTAGTTCGTATTTGTGTCGCTAGTGAAGTATCTAGAACCTTGAGTGTGAACTTTGGGACTGTTCTTAGAAAGTATGTTAGTTTTATCAAGATTAGAGTGCGCAGCAAGAGCGTAGTGTGGTGAGTTAGACTATATGATTGATCGTTAGTAAGTAATTTCGAGGACGAAATTATTTTTAAGGAGGGTAGATCTGTAACATCCCAAAATTGGGCCTAGTAGGATTGGGCCTTGAGCTTTAGGAAAATTAGAATATTATTTTATTATTGTGTTGGCTTGGGTATGAATTTGGTGTGTTAGTATAGTCTTGTGAAGGCTTGATTTTAATTAGGAAGCTAGAATAATTTTTAGTATGGTTTATTTAATGAAGTGGATTTAGTGAGCTTAGCATTTAAGTTAATTTAAGTGTTCATTTATAGCATAAGAGGAGTAAGTGGCAAGGTGGTTAAGGAGTTTGAAAGGTGGCTTGAGGTTAGAGGTTCGAGTAGCATGTTTAGCATTCTGAAAACTTTATTTTTTGTGTTCTAGCATTAATGGACGGTCAAACTTATTTATGATAGGTGGACTAATAACTTTTGGTAAGTTGAATTTTTGTTTAAGGAAAGCTTAATTTAAGGGATAAGATTCTTAAGGTTATGGAAGGATATCTTAAAGTTATGGTATATTGAGGGGACAAAAGGCTTGGCTTGTGGAAAATGTTTTGGAAACAATTCCTATGCTTTTAGTGCTTGAATGTGGACGGTATGGGTGTCTAGGGGGTGGCCGAATTTTGTTAGGTAGCTTGGGGGGGAATAGTTGGCCAATTCTCCTTTTGAACATCTTTTGCATTTTTGTTTTCCCTCTCCAAAAATCCTTTGTTGTGCCGAATGAGTATTGTACATTTTGTGCAAGTTTTGCTTTTGGTTAGCCTTCATTTTGTTTGAACCAAAATTTATATTTTCTTTCTCTCATCTTTTCCTTTGAAACCGAAAACATCTTTTGCACTTTTGTGCACTCTTTCTCCCATCTCTCTTCCTCTTTTCTTACTTTTGGTATTTGCTCAACATCACTTGTTCCTTTTTATTTTCTTCTTGACCGAACCTCTTTCTTCCCCAAATCCTCTTTTCTTTTCTTTTCTTCCATTATTTCTAAAATCGAATCCTCTCCCTCTCATTCTCATTTTCTTTGCTACTCACATACTCTATTTCTTTTTCTCCATAATATCTTTTGTTATCTTCATTCAAAACCATAGTCGAATCTTCTACTTCCTTGTTAGTATTATTTTTGTTGGCCGAATATTCAAAGGGTAGGCATTCATCTTTGGGTTTTCTTCAATCGGTTTTGGAAGATAGGTAAGTGTTTATGGCCGTTTTTCCTTTCTTTTTTTTTATGTCGTTTTCTTGAGGGCGTAGGCCACTTTCTAATGTTTTTGGTATAGAGGCCGAAACTAATATGATTCCATTTAGGGATTTCGGCAGAGTTCTTAATCAAGTGACGTTTTCGGGATTTGATCGTTTGTGCCTTAGCAGGTGCGTAGTTATCGCACTATTTCTCCTGTTTTGTGTATTGATATATATATATTCTTGTATGATGTGTGATAGCCGACAACAAAGGCTAAAGTGGTGAAAACCCATGATTGGGGTAATCGGTTAACAGGTCAGTAATATGTGATATTAAATTATTTATGGTGACTGTGTAATATGATAATGAGCATGTGATGTATGTTCATTCTATATGTTGATTTGGCATGATACATTAACATATATGCATGGGGATTGGATTTGATCAAGGAAGGACGGGTGTACATATTTATGTACGTGGTCTAATGTTAGCCTCGTGCTACATTAGCGCTTGATGATCAGCTGTGTGCTACATCAAGGGAGGTGTTGGCTAGGTGCCCATCTCGACGGTTGATGGCTGTGTGCATCACCGTAGACGAATTAATGTTGGGATCACTTATGTGATCGGTGGCTTAGCCACGGCCTTGAGCAGCAAGTCTGCCAAGGTAAGATATAAGGATCACTATTTGATCGGTGGATTAGCCACGGCCTTGGACGGCAGGTGTGCCGGGGTTGGTGTAATGGATGGAATTAGGTTGGGTTGGGCGTCATTTTGCATATTTATGTATGTGAACTGTGTGGATTTGGGCCAAGCCCATATGTGGAGGCATGTGTGATGATTATGCACTGAGTTTGTGGACTCACCCAATTTTTCTCAACCATTTCAGGTGATGCGTAAGCGTTGGACCGGGTTTGGAGTGGATACAAGGTGGCCCATGCAGAAGAAGATATTTTAATTATTTTAAGCATTTTAATATTGAGTATTTTGTTTTAAGCATTGGTTGTAATAAGGGCCATTTAACCAATTTTTGATTATTATTATGTTTTAAGTTGGTTTGTTGAATATATTGTTATTTGAAAATGTTTAAATATGTAACAACCTAATTTTATTTGGAATTTTAATTACACAATGTTTTAGTAGAGACAACAAAATTTTATGTTTTTTTAAATCGGCTTAAAAGGGATTTTTAAAAAGTTTTCCTCCGTAGCATACCAAATTCGGTCATGATGTTTGGGCCAGGTTTGGGGTTATGTTGGATCCAGTTATATAGATGAGCAGCGGAAGGCGTTTTTCAATCTGGTTTAGGTTGAACCGTTATGCTCGGGGTATCGTGGCTACGGAACACGAGCGCTGTGTCAGGTTTGAGGACGGCCTGAAAGATGAGCTGAGGCTGTTGATCGCTCCACAGCGAGAGGGGGAGTTTGCTGTTCTCGTGGAGAAGGCTAAGATAGCTGAGGGGGTGAAGGAATCGACGAGGCAGAATCTGGATCGAAATAGAAACAAGAGGAGTTTTGGGTCATCAGGGTCTGCTGGGAATCTTCTGCTGCACGGTCTTCTGCTGCTACTCAAGGGTCATCACGGTGTGCTTGAAGCGGGAAGTCCCATTGGGGGAGTGTTGGACAGGTAACAGAGGGTGCTTTGAGTGTGGGTCGATGGATCACCGAGTAAGGGATTGTCTGCGTAAGTTGGCTAGGATGCAGTCTGAGGGTCAGGGGCGTGCTCAGTTCGGAAACGGTGGGCAGCAACCACAGAGGGGTCGTGGTTCAGCCAGGGGAGGTAATGGTTCTGGTCGAGGCCGTGGAACACTGGGCTGAGGTGCTGGGAGTTCGGATGCAAGACAGCCTGGGTTAGTCTATGCAGCAAGGCGTCGAGAGGAGGGAGACGTACCGGACGTCATAACCGATATGTTCTTAATTTTTGGATTGCCGTATACTGCTTTAATTGATGTTGGTTCGACGCACTCATATGTTGCTAGTAGTATAGTGGGAACTTTGAACTTAGCCTATGAGGTTTGTCCTAGGAAGATGACTGTGATTAGCCCTCTAGGTCACTCTGTAGAAGTAAACAAACTGTATAGGGATGTACCCCTAGAACTCCAAGGGGTAGTGTTTATGGCTGATCTGATGGAACTGCCATTTGGGGAGTTTGACTTGATCTTAGGAATGGACTGGCTAGTGAAGTATTAGGCAAGCTTGGACTGTACGGCTAAGCGCATGGTGTTGAGATCTGTCGAAGGTGAAGAGGTGGTGATGATAGGTGATAGAAGAAATTACCTATCCAATGTGGTATCTGCTTTGAAGGCCGAGAGGATGGTGAGGCGTTTATGGTTCATGTTTGTGCTTTGGAGGTCAAGGACTCAACTGTGAGAGATGTCCGAACAGTAAAGGAATTTATCGATGTATTTCTAGAGGAGCTTCCGGGTTTGCCACCAGATCGCGAGGTTGAGTTTGGTATATATCTGCTATTGGGAACCGTGCCAGTGTCTATTGCCCCATATAGGATGGCGCCAAAGGAGTTGGTGGAGCTGAAAGCGCAGATTCAGGAATTACTGGATCGGGATTTTATCTGGTCGAGTGTATCGCCTTGGGGAGCACCTGTGCTTTTTGTTAAGAAGAAGGATGGAACATACGGATGTGTATAGATTATCGCCAGCTGAATAAGTTGACGATAAAGAATAAGTATCCGTTGTCGAGGATTGACGACCTGTTCGATCAACTTAATGGAGCGTCAGTTTTCTCTAAGATTGATTTGAGGTCAGGGTATCATCAGCTTAAGGTAAAAGAGGCCGATATTCACAAGACGGTGTTTTGCACTCGCTACAGTCACTACGAGTTTTTGGTAATGCCGTTTGGATTGACCAACGCACCAGCAGTGTTCATGAATATGATGAATCGGGTTTTTTAGTCGTATTTGGATCGATTCGTCGTGGTGTTTATAGATGATATTCTAGTGTACTTGAAGTCTAAGGAAGAGCATGATGAGCATCTCCGTGTGGTTCTGCGGATGTTGAGGGAGAAGCAACTGTTCACGAAGTTTAGTAAGTGTGAGTTCTAGTTGAAGGAAGTAACTTTCTTAGGTCATGTGGTGTCAGCTGAGAGAATTAGGGTGGACCCTCGGAAGATTGAAGCGGTGTTGGATTGGAAACCACCTAAGTCTATGGCAGAGATTCGGAGTTTTCTAGGTTTGGCAGGATATTATAGAAGGTTCGTGGAAGGTTTTTCTTTGATTGCAGCACCGTTAACCAAGTTCCTAAGGAAAGGGGTTCCGTTTGTGTGGTCAGACAAGCAACAAGAGAGTTTTGAGAAGTTAAAGAAGATTTTAGAAGCTCCGATTTTGATTCAGCCTGTAGAGGGGAAAGAGTTTACGGTTTACTGTGATGCATCGCATATTGGGTTAGGATGTGTGCTGATGCAAGAAGGGAAAGTGGTGGCGTACGCTTTTCGTCAGCTGAGACCTCACGAGGTGAATTATCAGACGCATGACTTGGAGTTGGCTGCAGTAGTTTTCACCTTGAAGATTTGGAGGCATTACTTGTATGGGGAGAAGTCTATTATCTACACGGATCACAAGAGCTTGAAATATCTCCTTACTAAGAAGGAGTTGAATTTGAGGCAAAGGAGGTGGATCGAGTTGTTGAAGGACTACGACTGCTCGATTGAGTATCACCCAGGGAAGGCCAACGTGGTGGCAGACGCGTTGAGCCGTAAGGTGGTGTCAGACTTAAGAGCGATGTTTGCGCACCTTAGTTTGTATGATGACGGAAGTTTGTTAGCGGAACTGCAGGTGAAACCGATATGGGTTAATCAGGTTAAGGAAAAGCAATTGGTTGATGAAGTCTTAAGTGCTCGATGTTTGCAAGTGCAGAATGGTGGATTAGAGGGGTATAGTTTAAGCGGTGAGGGTGTGTTATGTTTTCAAGGTAAGGTCTGCATGCCGAGGGATGTGGAGTTGAGGCAAAAGATTCTTCAGGAGGCACATAGCAGTCCGTACGCTATACATTCTGGAGGTAGTAAGATGTACCGAGATTTGGGGGAGCAGTTTTGGTGGCCGGGTCTGAAGCGAGAAGTAACGGAATTTGTGGGTAAGTGTTTGACGTGTCAGCAGGTCAAAGCCAAACATCAAGTACCTTCGGGTCTGTTGCAGCCGATAAGGATTTCGCAGTGCAAATGGGAAAGGATTACGATGGATTTCGTCAGTGGGCTACCCCTCACGCCTACTAAAAAGGATTCAGTTTGGGTGATTGTAGACCGTTTGACTAAATCGGCTCATTTTATACCGGTTTGGATTGACTACTCACTCCAAAGGTTGGCTAAGTTGTATGTGGCAGAGTTCGTATATAACAATAGTTACCAGGCAAGTATTAAGATGGCACCGTATGAAGCGCTTTATGGGCGGAAGTGTCAAACCCTTACGTGTTGGACAGAGTTGGGTGAGCGTCAGCTGTTGGGTCCTGAGTTGGTTGCTGAGACAGAGGATAAGGTTAAGTTGATTCGAGCTCGTCTGAAAGAAGCTTCGGATAGGCAGAAGTCTTATGCCGATCTCAAGCGGAAGGATATAGAGTTAGCAGTGGGTGACGAAGTTTTCTTGAAGGTGTCACCATGGAAGATGGTGTTGAGATTTGGTCAGAAGGGCAAGCTGAGCCCTAGGTTTATTGGGCCTTATAAGGTGTTGAAGCGTGTGGGACCAGTAGCGTATCAGCTCGAGTTACCAGCAGAATTGAGTCATATCCATGACGTATTTCATGTTTCCATGCTTAGACGCTATCGTTCCGATCCGTCGCATGTTGTGCCAGTGGAGGAGATTGAGGTGAGCCCGGATCTGTCTTTTGAAGAGGAACCAGTGCAAATTCTAGATTAGGATGTCAAGGTCTTGCGTAGAAAGTCAGTTCCCTTGGTGAAGGTTCTATGGCGGAATCATGGTTCGGAGGAGGCCACGTGGGAGCCTGAGGATGTGATGCGGCAGCAATACCCTCAACTCTTTTGACCAGGTAATTTCGAGGCTGAAATTATTTTTAAGGGGTAGAACTGTAACATCCTTAAATCGGGGTCTTTGCATTTTATTTGTTGCATGTAGACAGTAGGGTTGTTGTGCTTATTTAGGGTGTTTTAGGGTCTAGGCTTAAGCTAGGGATAGGCTAGAGCCTTGGCAAGAATTTTATTTTTGGGCTTCTAGAAGGGAGAGCTGAAGGAGTTAGGTGTTAAGAATAATTGGTAGCTAGATTTGACACAGGAAGCGCCTTGGTAAAGTGGCAAGGGAGGCGCCACGTAAGGCACAAGGAAATGACGCCTCAGGAGTGTGGGAGAGCCTTGGTTCGAGCCGTAAGAATCCCTCTTTGTGCATTTCTTTTTGACGCTAAGGCTAGGGAAGAGTTGTGCTCAGGATGGACTGTGATGGATATGTGTTGAAGGAGTCAACGCATTTGAGTTGATGGAGAAGAGAGGATGTAAGAAGTTTGAAACATTCAAATGTGTTTGAATGGATGATCAGGAGGAAAAGGGGGAGAAAAAGAAGGGATTGGGTTGGTGTGTGTGTAGCCGAATCTTGTAGTGGCTAAGGGGTGTTGGAGCATTCGGTTTTGGGAGTGTGGGATGGTGTGCCGAAATTGGGTTAGCCTTGGGTGATATTTTCGGCATTTTGGTGTGTGTGCTTCACATTTTTGCTTAAGTGTTTCTCTTATCCCCTTTTGTGCCGAAAATCACTTGGCATTTCAACCCTTCTCTCATCTTTTGTCAATTGCCGAAACCCCTATTGGTTCTTCACTTTCTTTTCTTTTTTTTGGTAAAAGCTGAATACGTCTTTGATCATACTTTCTTCTCCCATAGCCGTTTTTCATCTCTTTTTCTTTTTCTTTTTCTTTTATCTCCAAAACCGAAAACCCCCTAACTCCCTTATCGTCTTCAACCTCTGCACAATAGCCGAATATCCCTTGTCTATATTCTCCTTTCTTCTTTATGCGTTTCCTCTTAATCTTCTCTGGTGCCGAAAACTATTTCTCTCCTTTGGTCATCAAAGCCTAAATCTCATTCCATAATCGGGTAAGATCGCATTGCTCTCTCTTTTCTTCTCTTTTGTTCTTGTGGCCGAATCTTTCTAGCATTCACACCTCTCTATTTCTTTTCTCTTTATATCGATTTCTATGGTAAAGAAAAGCTGGGATTGGGCATTCGTGTTGAACAATTCTTATTCAACTAGAAGCCGAATTCCTTTGGCACTCATAATCGTTTCGTTCGGGTTTTGTGACAGAAGATTGTCGCTATCTTGTCCCCACCATTCTCAATCGGTTTTGCTGGTATTGGGGTAAATGTTCCTGCCTCTCAATCATCTCTTGTTGCGCTAATGTCGAAGGCAGAGACCCAATTCTATTTGATGCTTGGCCGAATGCAGGGAGGTGTGTTGACGCCATCTTGTGTGAACTTTCGGGATTTGTGGTTTGTGAGTCAAACTTAGAACCTCAGGTTGTGTCGATTTAGGTAAGGGTTCTAACTTCGGGTTTTAGTTCTTTGCATTTTGTTTCACTGCTTTAACCCGATTTAGTGACCAAAGTGTATTATGGACTCTAATGCAGTCAAGCGGAAGGAGGGGTTGGATCGGTAAACCCAACCCCTAAATTCAAGAAGATGGCTGTATCTGCGGTTCGTGATTGGCCACCTGGTGTGGACCAGCATCAGAACAGAAGAGTAGACAGATAGCGGTAGTGTCGATTAACGACAGTGTCGACGTAGAAAGCGTAGTCTTGCGAGTAATCAGGTGTGTAACTCTTACACACTTCGTATGTAAATATGTTAATACCATGTATGTCTTTAAAAGCCGATATGACTGTGGAAATGCATATGTTACCTTTGTGGGTAAAAGCAAGGACTCCGGGTAAGTCTATCTAGTTGGCTAACGTTAATTGCCTCTGTTAAATCTGCATATGCCATGTTACATTATTTATGGATGTTAAGCATGATTATTTTACATTGAAAAGCATGTTCATAAAATGGTTATGATGAGAGGAGGGGGAAGACTTGATATTTGTGACTTTGTGTCACCAGTGGTTTGGCACCACCAGTGGTTTGGTACGACATATGTGATATTTGTGACTTTGGGTCACCATTGGTTTGGCACCACCAGTGGTTTGGTACCACATATGCGATATTTGTGACTTTGGGTCTCCAGTGGTTTGGCACCACCAGTGGTTTGGTACCACATATGCGATATTTGTGACTTTGTGTCACCAGTGGTTTGGCACCACCAGTGGTTTGGCACCACATATATGATCTTTGTGACTTTGGGTCACCAGTGGTTTGGTACCACATGGGGTAGAATCGGAAGTTTCGGATGGTTAGGTTTTGGGCTGCATGGCACGCATATTGCATAGGAATGGGTGTCTGAGTTTATTATCTTCGGGATGGGGATTTATGCACTGAGTCTTGGTGACTCACCCCTTCTTTTACATTTTGCAGATAATCCCTAGATTGCGGATATGGAGCTGGGATGGACTCGAGGTGGCCATGCTCAAAGAGTTGATTTTATTTTAATGGTTAAATTTCGGATTTTATTTTGCATTATCGTTTGGTTTTCGGTTATGTAATAAGGCCATCTAAGTTTTATTTTGGTACTATTTATTTTTGACAAATGCCTTTGGATTTGTGACAAACACTAAAGCATGGTTAAAAAGGAAAGATTTATAAAATGAACGTTTTTACAACCTTAATAAATTTTCGGGATTTTGAAAAACCTTACCAACGGGTAACTCACAACATTAACGGCATGGCAACTTTATTTTTCGATACTAAGGCCCAAACTATTTTTCTTCAACCTGCTCCATACAAACTTGTTTTCTACAAACTACAAACAACTCATTCCATATTGCAACGACGAAACTGGTTTTTACAAAATGTTTTCATCCCTGTGATACACCAAATTCGGTAGTAGCGTTCTGGCAGGGTTTGGGGTATTATAAGATTGCTCTTTCCAGCGACAGGGACACGGCCATGGCACACGCCCATGTGAATCGTGGCCAGGCCGTGTTCAGATTTCTTTAATGAGCACGGTCGTGTGAATCAGGGGCAAGCCATGTTCTGGATGATCAGCAAGGCACAGCTATGTGGGCTTAAGTCCAGGTCGTGTCGATTTCGTGATACGGCCCATTTACTCTAATTTGGTCCTTTTTTCCGTTCTTTTCATCCTCGGGTGCTTTCCTGGGTATAAAACATGAAAACAAAGGATTAAAAAGCACCTTTTTACATAAATCGTGGCTTAATTCATCTAAAAGCATACTAAATGTGGGATTAAAATATGTTATTTTTGTGGTTTATCAAATACCCCCACACTTAAGCTTTTGCTTGTCCTCAAGCAAATTTCTCAACTTACAATTAAAATGAACTTTCTATAATTCATAGTTCTCATCAACAATGCCTTATCATAATTCATAGATAATTTATACATGGATAATCCAACTCAAAGAGTCTTAAAGATTTAAACAAGATAAGTCATACATTTGTATCGCAAAAATGTAGGTGTCTCCCCTTATCTAAATAATTACCTTTAGTTCAAAACCAACAAGGATTGATATCCTCACAAAAGATTCACTCAAATCACTCTTAAGTGTTTAAGGTTCAGGAAAAATAGTCACTCATAAGTCGAACCTGAAAAGTTAATCCCATAGGCTTACCTGAAAATCAAATCTCCACCACTTTAAAATGAGATGATAAACAGATCAAAAGGTCTTTGTTAGGGTTGTAACGGGGCTAGGGCTAAAGGTGTGGATATAGGCTGAATTAGAAGGTTAGAATCGAGATTGAATTGACAAGTACCTACCTAAAAATTACCGAAATAATAATCATATCAACTGAAAGGTAATAAACCAACTAATACGAGCTTTTTCTTTTGATAATTTGACTTTAACTGTATAAGCTCTTTACTAATATTGAATATGCTTCGATTTTTTTTAAGAACAAACTAAATACCTAGTAAAGGATAAATTGAAATAGATAAAATAGTTAGGCAACTGATCAAATCAAATCTCGATATAAGGATAGTTAAAAGGAATGGTGATAACAAATACAAAGGGTTTTGGGTTAATATTAGTGGGTGAGTCAATAGAAAGGGTTGTTAGGATTAAATAGGGTTCACTAGGGGTTAATTTATGAAGGTAGGCCTTTTAGTGGTGTAAGTGGGTTAAATCCTAAGTGCCTTTATCATCTCTGTATATCAAATCATAGATGTGGTCTCGACATGTATAATCAAGGCAAGTTCTAGAATAACATTTCAATGCTGACACACTCATAATAAAAAAATGAGCACGAAAAAGAATATATGCTCTAAAAGGCTCAAAAGCTCACAGAAATTATGGGTTTTTGATGTCAACCTTGTAAATTTCGAACTTCAAGATATCATTCAGATTCAGGTAGACAACCTAAAAAAATTTAATTCTGAAAAATAGACTTATCATGCTTGATTCCCTAGTATCCTTCAAATTTAATCATCAATGCATAATTATCAATGACTTAATCCAAAACATATCAATAAAAATCATGAATCAAAGGAATTTTCATTCTAATGATAATATGAGAAACTTACTTTAAGATCAAGGCATAATTCAGGGATTTTCAGATAATACTATAATTAAACCCCCCACACTTAAGATGTACATTGTCCTCAATGTACAAAGATAAATAATAGCAATATAATCATAAAATCATAAGATGGGGAGACAAGTAAAACTTCCTGAATTTTAGATGAAGTCATAAAAAAGAAACCGGATAGGATTGGAGGTGAACGTGGGGAAGCGCCTCTAACCACTTGAAATTGAATCCTCGAAGCATTCATTCTTCTTTTATTAAATCTTAAGCTAAATCTAAATGTCATAAAGAATAGGAAGAAAATAATAAAATAAAGTAAAAATAAAAATAAAAATAAAATGGAAATAAAAACAAAAATAAAAATAAAAATAAATAATGGAAAATGAAAGACATCTAGAAAAGAAAAAGGAAGAAGGAGGTTTAAATAGAGATGTAGCCCGTGTTTTGGGATTTTGAATTTTTAGCGTGTTCAGGTGTTTAGCTACGGCCGTGGGTATAGTGGCACACCCGTGTCTTTCTTCACACGGTAATTTAAAACGGGCGTGCTCCTTCTGTGTTTGTCAAGTCAGAATGTTGGCACGTCTAGACGGCACGGGCGTGTTCCACCCATGTTTGGCAAGTCAGTATGTAGGCACGGTCAGAAGGCATGGCTATGTTTATCCCATGTTTAACAAGTCAATAACCTCGCACGGGAGGTCGGCACGGGCGTGGGATATTATCGCCGCCCGTGTTTGGGAAAAGAAATTTTTCTCTGTCGTGCACGGCTACTGGCACGCCCATGGATCGTCCCCTGGCTTCCACACGGCCACGGGCACGCCCGTGTGGTCTTGTAACACCCCAAACCCGGCCCATACACCATGGCCGAATTTAGAATGCCACTGCGGAAAACGTTTGAAAATCGATTTCACTTATAGGTAAAAACATAAAATTCGTTGTCGTTCGTAAAACATGGTACATTTAAAATTCTAAGTAAAACTTTATTGTTACAAAATATCTGAATTGAAAACTTTAATATATATTTTAAAAATGTAAGTTGCCGAAAATAAAACATTTCTAAACATTAGTTCAATCGTCGATCCAACTTAAACATACTAAAAATAAATACTTAAATACTTTAAGTGGCCCTTATTACAATAAATACTTAATCAAAAATACTGAAGATATAAAATACGTAAAACAAATTAAACAACTTCTGCGTGGCATAAAAATAACTTCTGCATGGCCACCTTTGTATCCACTCCAACCCGGTCCAAGCATCATGAATCACCTGCGATGTTTGGTAAAAATTTGGGTGAGTCAAACAGACTTAGTGTGTAATTAGTCCACAGATTTCCACCCACATGGGCTTAGCCCACAACCACATTAAACCACATATCTTATAACAACGTATTAAGCCACATGATTCCACATATCAAATAATAAGGCATTAATCCACATAATTCCACATATTGGGCTTGGCCCATTTCCACATTAATTCACATATCAGATAATAAGTTTATGCCAAATGCACCCAACCCAGCCTAGGGTCCATCCTCTACACACCCCCGTACCCAGCCACCACACACCAGGGGATTACTAAATCGCCCTCCAACCTCTACACACCAATTTGGCAATTAATGCCGTCCACGCGAACTAAATCGCAAATAATCCACAACGCGACCTCAGTCTGCGCCAATCCACGATGTAGCCCGTAGCTATCATCAAAACCACGATGAGCCATATAGCCATCACCAACCACGATATGGCACGTAGCCTATATCAACCACGATGAGGCACAGAGCCACTCATCAATCCACGTGAGGCTCGTAGCCATCACTAAACCACGTACATAAAGTACACACTGTCCTTCTTTCATATTCATTTCCCACCCCATGCACATGCAACATACGATAATGACATGGTAAATAATGCATGTACATGTTATTCAGGCATTCAATCACATATTCATAGGCATATTCACAGTTCATCAATAATTAACACTGACCTGTTTATCGACATACCCCTTAAGGGTATCCATTTCATAATTGTCACTGCACTTATTAGCACATACTTAACACATACAAATACAATCACATACCTGGAAAACGGTGGGTTAATCACACACCTGATAACCTGAAGTACTACGCTCTCGATCCCGATGATATCACTAAGCGAAACTACCGCTATCTGCCTACTTTCCTGCTCTGACGCTGGCCCACACCCCGGTGGCCAATCCCGCACTGCAGAGACTGATCTCTTCTTAAACTTAGGGATAGGGGTTACCCCTTGTCCTCCTTGACTGGTATCCACGTCCATCGTAGAACACTTAATCAAAACAACTGGTTAATCGATAACAGTATAGTCTAACATAATAAATCCTAGAACTTATCGAATAATCTTACCAAAACGAATAGAAATCCCGGAAGCTCCTCTTAACCACTGTCGATTTGCCCCTAAACATCCATAGACAGAATCGGTCAACACTTAAATACCAAATATGGCCTATGGCCGAATATCACAACCACCTACCTTGCTTGTCTAAAACCCGACTACTTGCTTGTTCCTGAAGCTGTCGATATCCCTGCTTAACCATTGTTAGAATCGACTACCAACATAAATCTAGAAAAATGGCCCTTGGCCGAATACTATTCTTGCTTACCTTGATCACTTCAAATCCCGAAAGACCTCCTTTACGCTGGCTACACACAAACATGAGATTATGGCTAAATAAGCATTCGGCCATCCTTAAACCAAGGCCTTACTCACTTGATTCGGCACACCAAATGAAAAGAACCCAAAACCGATTGCTAATGAAAGAAACACTTACCACTACACGAGTAGTCCACAAGTTCTAAATGTCGACAGGATGAAAGAGATGTTGACTTTCGGCTTTTGAGACTTGCGACAAAGAAAAGAGAATAAGGGCACTTTGAGATTCGGCTATGGCTCTTAATAAAAAGTAAAGTACAAATGGGAGAATAAGCACTTACAAGGTTCGGCTAAGCCCTTCAAATGGTGATGGAAAAGTCGGCCACAAGAGGAAAAGATGTATTCGGCTATGGTGTTTCTTTAAGGTGCCAAGCAAAGAAAAGAAGAATAGGAGAGGCTTATGAGAATTCGGTAATGGTGAGGGTGAAGGAGTTTCAGCCTTAGCAAAATAAATGGGAGAAAGAGAGGATGATTAGGGAGAAAAAGTGCACTAGAATGAAGAACAAAAATGCCAAAACTTCACTTATGCACATACGGCTCCTACCCCCTCTTCACTTGACCGAATATACAATCACAAAGAGCCCCACATTCGGCCACTACATCTTTCTCGTATCAAACCCCTTGAATATCTCCTATTTTATCTCTTTAACACCCATTCAAAATAAATAAAATAAATCAACATTTATCCTACTCTTTTAACCGAATTTTAAAAAGAAAACCAAGCCTATCCTCATCTTTCCAAAGCCCAAAGCCGTCCAACTCTTCTCTCCCTTGACGCAAAAACAAAAGCTCCCACTGCTTCCTACGTTGCTCGAACCTGAGCCCTTCCTCACAGCTTATGGCGTCACCTACCAAGGCTCTAAGTGGCGCTTCCAAGCCACTTTACCAAGCCCAATCTTATGTCCAATTTCCCTTATAATTTTTCCTTAAGGCCTCCTTGGCCTAGCTCCCCTTAACTAACACTTAAAACAAAATTTTCCTAGGACACTCTCCTACATTCTAGGGTTCTAGGAACCCCTAAAACACATCCAATCATACACTAAGCCCACTATCACCTGTATTATGCCTTAAACGCATAACCCCTAAATCTAGGATATTACAGGTCTGGAAATCTACTTTCTTAGTTAGTTTGGTGCCAAAGAAGAAGAAGAAAATGAAAAAAAAAGAAAAAAATAAATAAAAATGTAAAAATAAATAGGGTTAGTGCTCGGGTTGCCTCCCGAGAAGCGCTTGTTTATAGTCTTAAGCTAGACTTTACCTCTCATTCGAGTAGTGTTTACCTCAAAAGTGTTGAATTTAGGCTTGCTTACCTTGACTGTGCCGTATAGGAAGACATTAAGTACCTCAAAAGTGATTTCTTCGTTTGTCTTGAGGTCTGAATTGGTGATTCGAGGGTCTTTCTTATTCAACAATACCTGATCCCTTATTTTGAAGTGATTTGTTGTTCCTATCGGCTCGTTTGAGGATTCCTTCAGTTTCACTTCGTGTATTCCTAGTTTTTCTTTGAAGTGTGACTTCCACTAGTCTGGTTCATCGATCCGAAGCCTTCGTTCTTCATGAATTTCTTCATGGGTACGAGGTCTAAGATCTGGCTCAGCTAGGTGATTTCGTGAAGCTTCCTGTAAAGAAGGTTGAACCAAATGGTTATCAATAGAATTAACGTTCATACCTTTATTACTCGATGTCCTAGCTGAGTCAAGAGCTTGAAGAGTGATTGTTTCGTCGTCTACACGAAGTGTGAGTTCACCGAATTCTTCCTCTATGTGATCTTTTTTTTATTGCATTGGGATATGGCACATGAACTTGGTACTCTGTATGTACCGGGTTTGGTAAATCATGGCTTACCTCAACCTTACCTTTACTTACCACAGGTTCTTGCCTTGGGTCAGTTTCAGTGTTGCTTGGCAAGCTTTCCTGTAGTTGTTCGTAAACCTCTGATCGAATTTCAGAAACTATCTTGATCAGCTGTCTAACTGACTTAGTAAGTTCCTCCACTTGGCTCTCGATCACTTTGATTGATGCTTGTTGATTATCGAGTGTTGTCTCGGTTTTTTGAAGACGGGTTTCTGTGGCTACCATGACTTTTGTCATCATCTCTTCAAGGTTCGACTCCTCTTCTTGTTGGTGAGGTGGTTGTTGAAAATTTAGAGGAAGTTCCGGTCTTTAGCTATTTTGATCATCCAACGAGAAATTGGGATGGTACCTCCAACTTGCATTATAAGTGTCACTATAAAAATTATTTTGAGGTCTAGAATAGTTACCCGTATAGTGAGCTTGCTCGTTTTCCATGCCATATCTGTAAGGTGGGTACTTAGGATTTACCACGCCTCCTAGATTCGAATCATATTGCATTACTGGGTGTACCTGCGAGAGACTATACAAACCAACCATCTTTTTATTCGTCATCTCTAGCTGGTTAGATAACCTGGTGACCACGTCGAGGTTGAAGACACTAGCGGCTTTTGTTGGCGTTGTCCTCATAACTTGCCACTGATAGTTATTCAGTGCCATCTCCTCTATAAACTAAAATTACCTGTCAAAGCAAATAAAAGAAAAATTAACAAAGTAAAAAAAAATGAAACTAATAATAAAAAAAAAATTGCAAAAAAAATGGCTAAAGTAATAAAAATAAAGCTTTCTTAATATTTTAGTTCCCTGGCAACGGCGCCAAAAACTTGATCGCTGAAATTAGAGCTTTAAAAATTTATAAAACGAATTATCAAACCTGAAAACTAACTCTGACAACGATTAAAGGCAAGTGTACCTATCGAACAGTAGTATAGCTTAGGCAAGACCGGATTATCGAACCCAAAGGAACTAAAAGTACTAATACTAACTTTCTTTTTATTATTTAGCCTAAAATAAAGTGAAGTTGCTTTAATCTAAATTAACAACTATTAAGCTAAAGACGAAAAGACAAAAAGAACGAATTGGGAAATAACTTGACGAAAAACTCAGTTGATCACGATGATACCCTCAGGAAGAATTCACCTAGACTTCACTTGTTATCTAACACTGAACCATACGATTTATTCACTTAGTTTGATTCGTAGGACTCCCTAACGTATATTAAACCCTCTCTCGAGGCGAATAACGTCTAACCCTAGGTTAATTAGTGGAACTCTCGTTCTCTTATAATAACCCCCTAGAATAGCAGTAAATCGATCAATGGATTCCCATATTAGGTTTCACCCTAATCTGGCAAAATCTCGTAACACTATCTCTAGGCGTTCGATCAACTCTGCTTAATTATGCTAGATCTACTCTTAAGTAGGGTCTATTCCTCCTCCACCTAAGCACATCAAACTTGAATCAATATCCGCGAAATATTAACTCAAGAATTAAGCACACATAATTAAGAACAAACTAAGTATTTATCATATAATTCAGGAAACGATAATAAGATTCATCTAGGTTTCATCCCCTTCAGGTATCTGAGGGGTTTAGTTCATAACAAATAAAGTAAACATCTGAAGAGAAAAGATAAAACAAAATATAAGAAATCCCTAAAACTCCCTGAAAGAATTGAAGGAGAAATCTGCCGTCTTGAGTAGAATTCCGGCTTCTTGGGATGGATCAACTAGCTAACTTCGAGTGATTCCCACAATTCTGACCTTTCCAGCTTGGCTTCTAGGCCTAGCTTGATGCTCGTTTCGGCTTCTACCGAACTCCTCTTTCAAGTTGCCCCCTTGGATGTTTATATAGACTTTGTGATGCCTTGCTTGGCCCCTAAGTATCCTAATTTAAGTAGAATTCCTACTAGGGTGTTTGAATAGGATTTGGAATGTGTTTCTTTGCCTCCAAGTATCCTTTCCCGGATGAGATTGCTCTTTCCAGCGGCAGGGACACGGCCATGGCACACGCCCGCCAGGCCGTGTTTGTATTTCTTTAATGAGGCATGACCGTGTGAATCGAGGGTCAGGTTGTGTTCTGGATTATCAACAAGGCACAGCCGTGTGGGCTTAAGTCCAGGTCGTGTCGATTTCGTGATACGGCCCATTTACTCCGATTTGGGCCCTTTTTCCGTTCTTTTCATCCTCGGGTGCTTTCCTGGGTATAAAACATGAAAACAAAGGATTAAAAGCACCTTTTTACATAAATCGAGGCTTAAATCATCTAAAAGCATACTAAATGTGGGATTAAAATATGTTAATTTTGCGGTTTATCAGTGATATTATGCCTTCTTTAACTTGTTATGAACAAACCATCTGTTTAAACAAGGCTGTGGTGTATGATTGCTTTAGTATAAGCATGCCTAAGTTTCCTTTGCTATGCGTGTGTGATAACATGTTGATGCATAGTTCCTTTGTTGGTATAACGTTTCAGCCA
The DNA here is from genome assembly GCA_005393395.2 of Gossypium australe. Classification (NCBI taxonomy): domain Eukaryota; kingdom Viridiplantae; phylum Streptophyta; class Magnoliopsida; order Malvales; family Malvaceae; genus Gossypium; species Gossypium australe. The sequence continues at coordinate 56,939,163 of CM016616.1, read as the reverse complement.
TGTTATGTCAATACAGCATGTTTGATTGATCGAGCAAGGTTTGAATCATGTGATGGACCTGAACATTTGAAAAGTCATATGTTCACAGCTTCTTTGTCTGACTTATGTGTTAAAAGATTTTCGCATAACATGCTTAATCTGTGGGATTGTTCCTTTCAAGAGAAAACTTTGGATTTTTGTGCGAAATTTCCATGTTTTAGACTGATTGTTCAACTAATATTTGTGAAGCATAAATGCTTGTATGTTTGTCCGTTTAAATTCTGTTTGATTCACTTTTGCGACTTGTTTGTGAAAATGAAAGTCTTACAATTTGCAGTAAGTGATCAAAATCGAGTCTTTAATCCTGGAGCAAGTTATCTTAAGCTGTTACCAAGAGAAGGTAAGCATCATAATTTCTTTGTAAATAAATTTGTTGCACCTATTCATTTGATTCGAACTTTAATTTTAATTTTGAAAATAAAGCATGTGATTGGTTTACAAAATCAAAATCAAGTTTTTTATTCTGGAAATTTTGTTTTTTAATCCCGGAATTGATTCATGCGATCAACTTGTGAATATCATCTCATCATGTCATTTTAAGTACATCATCCATGGTGACATTAAAATTTTTCATTTTTGTGGAAATTACATTTTGAAAAATGCGAATTGTCTTCTTGACTTTTTACCTTTGCAGGTTTATTCGAGTCTGAAATATCGATTGCATTACCTTGCTAAGGAACGAAGGTTTGTTCTGCGAGAACGAGGTACATTTGAACTTTCGTCATATAACTTACAAGGTAAGTAAAAAATGTCTTTGTTTTCTTTAAAAAGTAAAGGACTCGGTGTTGTTGGTAATGACTTTGTGGAAAGTGCCAATGTTTTTCACTCAAATAAATATGTTCTTTGTTTTGAGCCTATTGAAATATTGTTGATAAAACGAGGAATATATTGTCGATTCTAAGATTACATGATTAAACATTCATTGTTTCCATTTTGTTCAATAGATCATATTGATGGTATGTCGAAAGTGTGCGACAACATGAAGTATCCATGTTATGAACGACTAAAATTTTTTCCATATAATCTTTGGACTGCATTCTATATGAGTTATTTGGATTTGAATATTTTGCACTTGCCATTATCAAAATTGGTTCGTGTGACATCCTCCTTCCCATTTGACCGAGGAAGGCCAAGCAAAAGGAATTTTGTTCGAGGGAACCAACAGCTCGAATTGAGGACAAATCGTCTTGAAGAGGGGGGATGATATGCCCCAACCCGGGCTAGACAATTTAAGGAGGTTCTTTTAGCTTTGTTAGAGTGTGTTTGGGCTGATTCATCAAACGAGCATTTCAAAGAAGCTCAAAACAGCAAGCGGAGTCGGCTATATACCTTCTTAAGATCTGACTTTAGCTCTCTCCTAGCTCAGTTTTCAACTCATGAGCTAAACCTTAGCTCAACTTCAGCTTAGGAGTTCAACCCCAGCTCAACTCTTACTCACGAACTGAAGCTTAGCTCATTTAGTTTAAACTCGGTTCTGTCTTTAATGCATTAAATAAAATTCTCACATATTTATTTAAGCATTAAACTGGTTTATTATTACTATTTGTTAATATGTCATAGTCATTTCATATTTAATTATATTCACATTTAGCCGAATTAATGTATTAGTTCCAGCATGTTTTCAATTTGTCTTATTACATGATTTAAATGTTTCTTTGAGCTGAAATAATGTGCAGGTTTAATATGTCCTAAATAGCCGAATTTATGTTGTCTCAAGATCCATTAATTTGTTGATTTATTGTACAGGTTTAAACACATGCATGTTGTGCCGAATTAATGAGATGTTGGTGCATTAATTTGTTGCATGTACATTGCTTGTGACGGCAGCATTTAATGAGCAACTAAGTATGCATCTTGCATTCATGAGACGACATTAAAGGGGTTGTTTAGCATGATTGGATGACATAAACGCAAGGAAACATTCATGGGACGAATTTAAGAGGGTGTTTTGAGCATGGCCAAGACTTGGACTACATTTATTGAAGTGTTTCCCATGCATGGACGAACTTAACTGAGCTGCTAAAGAATTAAAGAAAGCATGCATGGATAACATTACAAGTTGCTGAATTTTCCTTCTTCCATATGCTTTCTCGTGGAGACCAATGTATAAAGAATTAAAGGACAAACTGGTTGATATTTTCCAAGTGTCCATTCGGCTAAAGCATGTTTGATGCTCCCATTCTTCAAGGCTGAACGTCCCACTTTCCAAGAAGCATCTCAAGGTGTTCACACTTAGTTGCCTATCCATATTCGGGTTTCACATTGAAAGTCTATTGGAGTTCATTCATTCATTCCTTCTTCAGTCGAATCTAGACAAGGCCTAAGAAGCTTCCATGCATTCATCCACTTTATGAAGATTTTTCCTTAACTTTGAAGCTACCTTTTGAAGACTCATTCAGCCGAATATAGACATGGAAATTAAGGAGTTTGTTCTAGATTACTCTAGGTTGTTCATGAACGAATTACTTAGTCTCTAAGCATTGTCTTTTGCCCATTCAGCTACCCTTAACTTTAACCAATAAATAGTTGTTTGCTTTCATTTGTAAAAAGGTTGTTGAACTTTGATCATTTAACTTTGTTAATGAGATTATGTGAGATTGTTTTCTCTCATATTTCGTTTAAGACTTGTCTGCTTATCTAGTCTCTTGTGGCGTCAACCCGTTTTCTTCTATCCGAACTTATCACTATTATATAGTGTGACGTTCACCTTTATACCAAGGTTCCTACTTTTCTAAGTAGCGGGTCGAGGTTTTCACTACTCCCATCATCCACCTTAAAGCTTATAAGTATTCGGGTCAATACTCTTTAGTATTGGTTCTTACTTGCTTTTGAGTTCGTTTTATTCCATATCCATCATCTACCAAACTTTCTTTCTTTCCCTCCTTTCACTTTTCATCCATTGTTCTTAATCCACTTCCATACCAATCTCCATCTTTATTTACTTTAATCGAACCTATATATATAATTCATATCCTTAGACCTATCTTTGAAACCCCTTTTCAATAGCTTCCGCACCATTTTTACCTAAAAGTATCATCTTTAAACGAGCCGAATGAAACCTTCTCATAGATGATCGGGAAAACTCGCATACGACTCGACTCACCCCGAGGCGGGTCGTATCACATCCATCGTGGGTAAAATTTTAGACCTTGACATCTCTTCAAATTGATGGTAGAAATAGAAAGATCGAGTTACAATGACTTCAAAAATGTAAAGAGCATTAAAAATGGGGTTAGAACGGACTTACAATCGAGCTTGGAAGCTTGAAAAACCCTAGCCATGTCTTCTCCATGTAAAATTCGACCAAGGAAGAAGAAGATGGACAATTTTGGCTTTTTAATTCATTTTAATTACTAAAATGCTCTTAATGAAAACTTTGGAAACATACCTAACCATGTCCATTTTTATCCACCAACTTAACCAATGGTCTAATTAGCATTTAAGGACCTCAAATTTAAAATTTCATAGCAATTGGACACCTTTAACATATAGAATTCAAATTTTACACTTTTTGCAATTTAGTCATTTTGATTAAATTGAGTGCCCAAACGTCAAAATTTTCGAATGAAATTTTCCAGAAATCGTTCCATAAAACTGTAGACCATAAAAATATAATAAAAATAAATTTTTATTTGTCAGATTTGTAGTCCTGAAACCACGGTTCTGACTAGACCCAAAATCGGGCTGTTATAGTTCGAATACTCTGTTCATTATATCCATAAAGATTGTGGGCACATTTGTTAAACTAAAAGGCATCACCAAAAATTCATAATGACCATACCTTGATTGAAATGTAGTCTATGGTATATCATCACCTCTAATTTTCACTTGATAGTATCCAAAATACAGATCAACCTTAGAGAAAATTGTAGCTTCACTCAACTGATCAAAAAAGTCTTCGATTCGTGGTAGTGAATACTTATTCTTAATAGTTACCTTATTCAATTAACGATAATCAATACATAGGGGAAATGTCCCATTTTTCTTCTTTACAAACAGAGTTGGCGCACCCTATAGTGAAACACTTGAGCGTATAAATCCTTTGTCTAACAACTCTTACAACTGTGTTTTTAACTCTTTTAGTTCCAACAGTGCCATTTTATAAGGAGTACAGAAAATAGGTACAGTACCAGGTTTTACTTCAATTGAGAACTCCACTTCTCTATCTGGCAGTATCCCGAGTAGTTCTCCTAGAAACACATCTAAAAAATCCCTTACAATAGGAACTTTACTGATATCCTTTCTCTGTAACACCCTAAACCCGACCTAGACATTATGGTCGTATTTGGCAGTGTCAGACGATAGTGTTTTTGAAACCTCGTTTTTACGATGAAAACATTCCATGTTATTATCTTTAGTAAACCTATGTTAGAACTTAGGAAGTCGTCTTTATTCATTTAAAACATTTGTTTTGAAACATCCCTCATTGCGGAAGCTTTAATAAAATAGTCTAGGTGATCATGCGTTTAGAAATTACTTTAACTTTTTGAAAACCAAATTTCCTACGACCAGCAAGTATAAATCCATAAAGTAAAATAAATAAACAAAAACCCAATTTTAAAACCAAAGTCCCAGAGGGTCCTTAAATTACAACCCAAATAATCAATAATAATCAAATCATAAATCGTAAATTGAAAACCATGAAGTCCAAAAATTACTATGGTCACAGCTGAGTCCTCAGTCGCACAGATCTGTCTAAGTCTGGGGATTACCTGTGCACATTAAACAAAAAGGGTGAGTTTACGTAAACTCAATGTGTAATCCCGCAGAAACAAAAAACAATCAGTATTCGCAGTGCACAGTTGAACAATCTTGGGCCTAAGCCCTTTTCAGTATCAGTGACAGTTTGGGCCTTAGCCCATCTCAGTATAGTGTCAAAATGCTGTAGGGCCTTAGCCCATCACAGTATCAATAGCAGTAACAGTTATGCAGTAGCAAAATCCTACCCAACCAACCTCTACACACCATCTCCATCCAACCCTACACTCCATGTGGGGATATAATCAACCCACCCATCCCTACACTCCAAGTAGTACCGAATGCGGCGCAAAACAATAGTTTGCAGCTGAGATGCCAGTAAATTAGGCTTAAAGCCTTTCAGTACAGTTCCTCCGAATAACAACCCCCAACCTAATGCAATGCAACACACAATAGATGACATGTTATTATGCAATTTCAGTACATATATTCAATTCAGATATTAACATGCCCAGTACTGATATCATTCAGTCAATTTCACACATTTAAGGGTCTAAGCAGCACTTTATTATGCAATTTCAGTACATATATTCAATTCAGATATTAACATGCCCAGTACTGATATCATTCAGTCAATTTCACACATTTAAGGGTCTAAGCAGCGCTTACCGACCCTATAGAAAGTTCACAGTCGACTTGGGTGACCTGTGTAACCTTAAAAACATTTCGATAAAAATGGGCCCACATGCCCACGTGATCTGCCCATGTGGGCCTACACGCCAGTGTAGCCCACTCGACCCAAATTGGACTTGGCCGTGTGATCCATTTTTAAAGTAACCCATGCTAGCTCAATACTCATATATGTTTTCACTATTTATTTATATGTTCATTCAAAGTTGTCTACTGGAGTCATTATCACTAAATTATTTATATCTTGAGCTACAGAGTTCCAAATTAAAATCCGCTTGATGTTTTTGAAACTAGACTCAAATAGCTTTCTACCATAAAATTTTTAGAATTTATAGTTTATCAAATAAGTACAGTAAAATCTTTAAAGTTATCCCTATTCTGGTATTTGACAGCTTCATCCTTTCCTTACTAAAAATTATTTATCTCTTAGTACGGAATTTAGATGATGTTTCCATTTATTTGTCTTGAAAATAGACTCATTAAGGATTTAAAAATATAAATTTAAGCCCCTAATTATTTTTTTACAATTTTTGATGATTTTCCTAAGTCTGAACAGGGGAACTCAAAATCACTCTGACCTTGTCTCACAAAATTTATTATATCTCATGATTTCAATTCCATTGCGTACACTGTTTCTTCCATGATAAACCAGACTCAATAAAATTTAATTTCAAATTTTATTCAACCCCTAAGTCAATTCTCACTATTTTTGATGATTCTTCAAACTTAGACTACTGCTACTGTCCAAAACTATTTTAGTGCAAAATGTTGATTTCCAAGTTTATAACACCATTATTTCTTTTCTCTACAATTTTTCGCTTCATTCAAGCAATTTCGGCTTTTCGCCGAATCCTATTTTCTGCGTTTCGGGTACACACCTGGTATCGTTTTTGATGCGTAAGCACTCCTAAGCCTCCAGAACCTAAAAATCAACAAACATATCTCCAGATTAATCACTTAATTCGTTTTTAATTGACCAATTTTGGAAGGAACTCAACTAAAAACCTAGCAAAATCCTTACTTCACTTGAGTAACCACGACTTCGCACAATCACAGCGTCGATTCAAAACCACCAGCACCTTGATTAACTCCTAAACACCAAAAAGGAATCCCCCTTTTAGAGATTAACCAAGAACGATTAACAATAGAAAAAACCGTTACTTACCGAACACGCGCAACCAACAATGAACAACCGAATCAATTGGAAAAAAAAAGAAAGAAACGGAAGGGAAAAATAATGGAAATTTCGGTAGCAACTAGGGGAAAGAATCGACAGATGAGGAAAAAAGAAGAAGAAGAAGAAGAAGACGTCAGAAAAAGTTTGGGGACTTGGAGAGAAAACTGAAACTCTACTTTTTTTTCTTTTTACAACAAAAAGATAATCAGATTATTTTCTGATAACCTCTCCTCAATTATCTCCTAAAATCACTCCCTATTCACCCACTAAAACACAACTGATATATACTGTCTCCACACCATCATAGAGAATTGAACACAGGACCTCTAACACTCCAACACTCCACTTAACCACCAGACCGGCAGGCCCATTCTGTTATATACTTATCAACAATTAAATAAAAGCCTATTGACCAAATATTGAGCTTTATTCATAAAGATACCAAAATTTTCCCAAGTCATGGCTTGAACTTGGGACCTCTCACACACTCCCAGAACACTTAACCAATGAAGTAGATACTAATTCGTGTCATACATCCGGGAAAACAAAAATTAAAATTTTAGGGCGTTACAACTCTACCCCCTAAAAGAAAATTTCATCCTCAAAATTTACCTGATCAGAATAGATGAGTATACTGCTGACGCATCGTATCCTCAGGCTCCCATGTGGCCTCTTCAGTTCTATGATTACGCCATAGAACCTTCACCAAAGGGATAGACTTCCTCATCAGAACCTGTACGTCACGATCTAGAATCTAGACAGGCTCCTCCTCAAAGATCAAGTCTAGCCTAACCTCAATCTCCTCAACAGGGACAATATGAGTAGGATTAGAGTAGTAGCGCCTCAACATAGAGACGTGGAACACATCATGAATACGATCCAACTCCGGAGGTAGCTCCAACTAATAAGCAACCGGTCCCACTTGCTTCAAAATACAGTAAGGTCCAATAAACCTAGGGCTTAACTTGCCCATACGACCAAACCTCAGTACTTTCTTCCATGGCGCGACCTTGAGAAAGATGAAGTCCCCTATAGAATACTCGATCTCACGCCTCCTCAAATCCGCATCAGATTTCTGCCTGTCAGAACCCGCTTTCAAACGATCCTGAATCACTCTAACCTTATCCTCTATCTCCGAAACCAACTCAGAACCCAGAACACATTGCCCGCCCAACTCAGTCCAACATAAAGGAGTGCGACACTTACGAACATACAATGCCTCGTAAGGTGCCATCTGGATGCTAGACTGGAAGCTATTATTATAAGCAAACTCTGTTAACGGTAGGTAATCCTTCCAACTGCCTCGAAAATCAATAGCATAGCTCCTCAACATATCCTCCAGTATCTGAATCACCCTCTCTGACTGACCATCGGTCTGAGAATGGAACGCAGTACTAAAGTCCAATCTTGAACCCAGAGCCTCATGCAACTTCGCCCAAAACTAAGACGTGAAGCGAGGATCCCTATCAGAGATGATCGAAATCGGTACCCCATGCTATCTCACTATCTCCAAAACATAAGGCTTCACCAACTTCTGTAGAGAATAATCAGTACAAACCGATATGAAGTGTGCTGACTTGGTCAATCGATCCATGATAACCCAAACAGAATCCTTCTTAGTGGGTTTCAAGGCTAACCCACTAACGAAGTCCATCGTCAAACGCCCCCACTTCCAAAGGGGAATCTTAATCAGCTGTAGCAAACCCGAAGGCAACTGATGCTCTGCCTTAACCTGCTGGCATGTCAGACATCTAGCCACAAAATCAGTAACCTCTCACTTCAATCCTAGCCACCAATATAATTCTCGAAGATCTCAGTACATCTTATTTTCGCTAGGATGCATAGCATAAGAGCTACTATGCGTCTCTCTTAGTATAGACTGTCTCAAATCAATATTATTCGAACACAAATTCGTCCACAGAAACAAAGTACCCCATCACTATTCAGTCTAAAATTCGTAGTGCTACCACTCTCAATCTGTCGGAATCGAAGACTTAAAGACTCGTCCTCCAACTGCTTATCCTTAATCTGCTCAATTCATGTCAGCTTAACCTGAAGCTCGGCTAATAAGCTACCATCATCAAATAAGCTTAGGCAATCAAACATCACTCTCAAATTAGTCATAGATCTACGGCTCAGTGCACTGGCCACCACATTGGCCTTGCGAGGATGGTATTCAATGGTGCATTCGTAGTCCTTAAGCAGCTCAATCTATCTACGCTGCATAAGATTCCGCTCCCTCTGAGTAAGGAGATACTTGAGGCTTTTGTGATCAGTGTAGATGATACACTTCTCACCGTACAGATAAAGCCTCAAGATTTTTAGTGCAAGTTCTACGGCGGCCAGCTCCAAATGATGCGTCGGATAGTTTGCCTCATGTGTCTTAAGCTGACGAGATGCATATGCTAACACCTTACCATCCTGCATCAACACACATCCCAAATCGAAATGTGATGCATCACTATAAACTATAAACTCCTTTCCATATTCAGGCTGTATCAAAACAGGAGCCTTAGTCAGTACAATTTTGAGCTTTTCGAAACTCTCCTACTGCGCATCAGTCCAGTTAAACGGTACACCCTTACATAGCAGCTTAGTTAAGGGTGCTGCAATCAATGAGAAACCTTTCATAAACCGTAGATAATAACCTGCCAACCCTAGAAAATTACGAATCTCCGATACATTCTTAGGCTGTTTCCACTCCAGTACAGCCTCAATCTTTCGAGGATCAACGCGAATCCCCTCAGTGGAAACCACATGACCCAGAAATGTCACCTCTTGCAACCTGAACTCGCACTTGCTAAACTTAGCATAGAGCTGCTTTTCCCTCAAATTCTATAGGACGACTCGAAGGTGCTCATCATGCTCCACCTCAGTCCTCGAGTAAACCAGTATCTCCTCAATGAACAGTACCACAAACCGATCCAAATAAGGTTGAAAAATCTCAATCTCTCTGCGGAGCTATCAGAACCCTCATGTTATCCCTGATGCCATCCTCAAAGCGAACACGTCGCTCATACTCCAATGCCACCGTACCTCGCGCATAGCGGCTCAGTCCCAGAAACTCTGCCTCATACTCGGCCACCGATCGATCTTCCTGTGCCAGATTCAGAAACTCCCTCCTACGGGCATCCACATAACTGGCTCCCACATAACTGGCTCCCACATATTTTCCCTAGAAAGCGGTCTTAAAGAACTCCCAGGTTAGACGTTCGGGCTGAGTGCCCTCTTTAACTGTAAGCCACCACTGATAAGCCTCATCCCGCAGCAATGAGACTGCACCCTTTAATTTCTGCTCAGGGGTGCAATCTAAATCATCCATAATTCTCTCTGTGGCCTAAATCCAGTACTCGGCCATATTAGGGGCAACTCCAGTGACACCCCTGAAGAGCTCAGCTCCATTGGACAGGATTTGTTCCGTAACCGACCCTCGACCTCCAGATCCAGTATTGGGCCCAGCAACCCTCTCCAAAATCCTTAGCATAGCCTGGGACAATGCGATGTCCCCAGCCATGCGATCTTGAGACCCAGTCTCAGTAGCAAGCGACACTGGCATCTCACTTGTATCCAAATTCGATATGCTACGTAGTGAAGAGGACAAAGCTCAAGCTCCTCTGCAGCCTCTACCTCGGCCTCTAGTACCCCGTCCGCGGATACCTTGTACACTCATTGTCTAATCACGTTAATCTGTCTTAACAATTTTATGAATCAGTTACAATTCCAGTGTTTATTAACAAATGTTTTATGTAAAGTAGTGTCGATTATTCAGAGTTCGTTTTCGTAAATCGCAGTCTAACTACAGTTTTCAGTTTCTCTACAAATTTCATTATACACTAACTATAGTGTTTTCAGTACAGTTTATTACCTATAGTAGTTTCAGAATATACTATCCGTAACAATTTCAGTTTAAAACAAATCATAGTTTAGAATACTTACAAGATCGGCACCGGAGACTCGGTGTACCACTTACTCAGTAAAAAACATTTCAAATCATTTGGAAATCAATCAATTTTTTGAAAGCCTATTTTTTTATAAAACCCATAATCCACAGCCGAGTTTTGTAACCTGGATCTGATACCACTAAATGTAACACCCCCAAACTCGGCCTATATGTTATGGTCGTATCTGGCAATGTCACACGATAGTGTTTTTGAAACCTCGTTGTTACGATGAAAACATTCAATGTTATTATCGTTAGCAAACCTTTTTTAGAACTTAGGAAGTCATCCTTATTCATTTAAAACATTTGTTTTGAAACATCCCTCGTTGCGGAAGCTTTAATAAAACAGTCTAGGTGATCATACGTTTAGAAATTACTTTAACTTTTTGAAAATTGAATTTCCTACGACCAGCAGGTATAAATCCATAAAGTAAAATAAATAAATAAAAACTCAAATTTAAAACCAAAGTCTTAGTGGGTCCTTAAATTACAACCCAAATAATCAATAATAATCAAACCATAAATCGTAAATTGAAAACCATGAAGTCCAAAAATTACTGTGGTCACTGCTGAGTCCTCCGTCGCACTGATCCGTCTAAGTCTGGAATTACCTGTGCACATTAAAGAAAAAGAGTAAGTTTACGTAAACTCAGTGTGTAATCTCGAAGAAACAAACAAACAATTAGTATTCAAAGTGCACAATTGAACAGTCTTGGGCCTAAGCCCTTTTTAGTATCAGTGATAGTTTGGGCCTTAGCCCATCTCAGTACAGTGTCAAAATGTAGTAGGGCCTTAGCCTATCACAGTATCAGTAGCAGTAACAATTATGCAGTAGCAAAATCCTACCCAAACCAGCCTCTACACACCATCTCTGTCCAACCCTACAGTCCATGTGGGGATATAATCAACCCACCCATCCCTACACTCCAAGTAGTACCGAATGCGGCACAAAACATGTAACACCCCTTACCTGTATCCGACGCCGGTACAGGGTACGAGGCATTGCCTTTCTTAAAACATGCATACAAACAATTTCGAGTTATGAGATTTCATTCAAATTTAAAACCTTTCAAATTTTGTCTTAAAATCCCTAATATGAGCTTTCGAGGCCCAAAACAAACTTTAAAATCGGTTCGGGACCGAACCGAGTTCTTTAGAAAACTTTGGAAAATATCACTAAAAACAGGGGCAGACACCCGTGTGGAAAAGCGGCACGCCCGTGTGACCTAATAACATGGCCATGATGAAGGACCGTGTAACTCACATGGTCTGAGCATATAGGAACACACCCTTGTCCTGTGCCCGTGTCCTCACACGATCATGACACGCCCGTGTCTCCACCCGTGTGTAAAAACCTTGATATTTTGTTTCTGACGTCATCAACCCAATAAGGTCACACGGCTAAGGCACACGCCCGTGTCCTTAGGCCATGTGGCGAATTAAATTCCTAAATTCAGGAGCAAACTTCAACGGCATGGGCACATGCCCATGTCCTATGGCCATGTCTTCCACACGGTTGAGACACACGTCCGTGCCTCAGCCCGTGTGGTTACTACTGGGCATTCTGTTTTACCAAATTAATGTATAAGGGACACACGGTGAGGGTAGACCGTGTCTCACACATGGCCTAGACACACGCCCGTGTGTCTACCCATGTGGACAAAAACAAGGCTATTTACCAAGCCTTTTCTGCCACCCTTGCTTGCACCAACATAAACCACATCAAATAACCTACTCATTCATGCATTAATATACCAAATACTCAACCATGCAATTTGCACATTCATGAATAACATCAGCATTTTCATATATCAATAATAAGTATTAGCCATCATCCATGGCCTTATACAAAATGAATCAATCTTCAAGACAAGCAAACACATTTGGCTAAAACAATAAGACATTTAACAAAGACCAAGTCCCTATACATGCCCTACTCAAAATGATAAATCTAAATATACCAAATGTTCAGATTGATAATCGAGCCTCCGACTTCTGTTGATTCCCGAGCTATTTTGACGGCACTATAAGAAAATGGAAAAGAGAGGGAGTAAGCATAAAGCTTAGTAAGTCTCATGTAAATAATTAACAACAATTACCATGCATTATCATACTCATATCATCTTATAAACTTGCACAAAATTCTCGAATGATTAAAAGCATAACTTACTCATTTTCACCTTTACTAATCATACAAAATAATTCGAGCTCATTTCTCATGAATTTTCATGTATGTACCTGTATCACTTACAACATAGTCGTAACTTTTCTCACTTTGACACAAGCTCTAAATTACCCGTTGAACCAGTTGGAATACCAAAGGATACCCGACAAGCCTCACACAAGAGGGTAAAATGCCTAAGCCATGTCCCAAACATGGTCTTACACTGGCTCACATATCGAGGCCGATGCCATGTCCCAGACATGGTCTTACACTGGCTCTCGTATTATGGCCGATGCCATGTCCCAGACATGGTCTTACATTAGCACACATATCAACCAAATGTCATGGCCTGGATATCCAATCCATTCCTAAGGCTCAACCGGGAGTATACCACATCAAATTTCGTCATGCATATTCATAATAATAATCAAATATTTTATGCAATATCAATTGTTTAATGCATAATAACTATAAAGTTGTATTATTTACGTACAACTTACCTTAGTATACAAAATATAGGTGACTAGTTCAATTTAGTCCACTATTTTGGTTTCCCCCCAGTCTAGGTTCGGACTCCGTTTTTCTTGATCTATAATGACAATTTCACTTATTTAATCACTACATAAATCAAGACATTCCAAAATTTTAACTTTGGCAAAATTATTGTTTTGCCCTTAGACTTTCATATAATTACAATTTTGCCCCTAGGCTCGTAAAACGATTTTTATCAAATTTCCTCATTAACCAAGCCCTAGTCGAATCTATTTTAAACTTATAGCAACTCACAATTCAAATTATTTCATACATTTTCTACCCATTTTATAACTTTTACAAAATGGTCCTTTTAGGTGTTTTCATGAAAAATCCTTTCACAAAAGTTGTTTATTAAACAACCAAGATTCATTTTCTTCCATAAAAAAAATTCAGCAAACAACATTAATGCTCTCATGGAAAATCCCTAAACTTTTAACCATTTTGCAAAATAGTCCCCTCATTAGCTAGATTAAGCTATAAAGGCTTTAAAAACACAAAAATCATCAAAAATTACCACCAAGATGACTTACTTGCAAGGATTAAAGGTTGCTGAAATTTTCAAACTTCCATGGCCTTTTTCTTGACTGAAAATGGCACCCCGTGCAGTCTCACAATCTCAACAATATACAATTAAGCCACTTTATCAAGCGAATAATCTATTCTCACCGGAACGAAATGAGCTGATTTCGTCAATCTGTCAACTATGACCCAGATTGCATCTTTATTTCCCGTAGATAAAGGTAATCCCGACACAAAGTCCATCGTGATTTTCTCCCATTTCCACTCGGGAATCATAATCGGTTGTAATAAACTAGATGGAACTTGATGTTCAGCTTTAACTTGCTGAAAAATTAAACATTTCGACACAAAATCAGATATGTCCCATTTCATACCATGCCACCAATAAAACTGTTTCAAATCATTGTACATTTTTGTACTCCCTGGATGAACAGTCAAACGACTATTGTGAGCTTCGTTCAAAATCAACTGAATTAAATTTGAATTCTTCAGAACACAAATTCGATCTCTAAATTTTAAACAATCGTCACTATCAACTCGAAATTCTGAATCCGAATTCAAATCATATTGAGCCCGTTTTGCTATCATCTCATCATCAATTTTCTGGGCATCACGAATCTGATGTATGAACATCAATCTTACTTTCAACTCAGCCAAAACTAAACCATCATCACACAGATCTATCTGAGAATTCATAGCTCATAAAGCCCATAAAGACTTCCGACTCAAGGCATCAGCAACAAAATTAGCTTTGCCCAGATGATAATCAATCACAAGTTCGTAATCTTTCAACAATTCTAACCATCTTCTCTGCCACAAATTTAATTCTTTCTGAGTCATCAAGCACTTCAAACTCTTGTGATCGGTATAAATATGACATTTCTCACCAAATAGGTCGTGATGTCAAATCTTCAAGGCAAACACAATCGCGGCCAATTCAAGGTCGTGCGTCGGATAGTTCTTTTCATGCGGCTTTGATTGCCTCGAATCATAAGTGATGACTTTGCCTTCTTGCATCAACACACAGCCCAAACCATTCAACGATGCATCACTGTAAACTATGAATTCTTTGCCTGATTCAGGTTGAACTAACACTGGCGCTTTCGTCAACAACGCTTTAGACTGTTCAAAACTCTGATGACACTTTTCTGACCACTCGAATTTAACATCTTTTTGTAGCAACTTCGTCAACGGAGTCACAATCATCGAGAAGCCTTTCACAAACCGTCTATAATATCCCGCTAGTCCCAGAAAGCTACGGACTTCAAACACATTTCTCAGATACTTCCATTCTAAAATAGTTGAGATCTTACTCGGATCAACTCGTATTCCCGCAGCTGATACAATATGCCCCAGAAAACCAACCTCGCGCAACCAAAATTCATATTTGCTAAACTTAGCATACAATTGTTTCTCGCGCAGAGTCTGTAATACAATTCTCAAATGCTCGGCATGTTGCATGCCATCACAGAAATAAATCAGAATATCATCAATGAACACTACAACAAAGTGATCCAAATACGGTCTAAATATCCGATTCATCAAATTCATAAACACTGCAGGAGCATTGGTTAATCCAAAAGGCATTACTAAAAATTCATAATGTCCATACCTTGTTCTGAAAGCAGTCTTCGGTACATCTGACTCTTTGACTCGTAGCTGATAATAGCCTGATCTCAAATTTATCTTCGAAAATACTGTATCTCCTATCAGCTGATCTAACAAATCATCAATACGAGGCAACGGATATTTATTCTTTATCGTCATTTTGTTCAACTGTCTGAAATCAATACACATCCTCATAGTACCGTCTTTCTTTTTCACGAACAACACAGGAGCACCCCAGGGCAAGAAACTCGACCGTGCAAATCCTCTATCAGTCAACTCTTGTAACTGAGACTTCAACTCTTCCAATTCCGTTGGTGCCATTCTATATGGAGCTATTGAGATAGGAGTCGTTCCCGGCACCAATTCAATGCCAAATTCAACTTCTCTAACCAGAGGTAATCCCGATAGTTCTTCAGGAAACACATCTGGAAACTCACTAACCACAGGCACAGATTCAACTCTCTTTTCTGACACTTTTGTATCAATCACATATGCCAGATAAGCTTCACAACCCTTTCTCACATAGTTCAAAACTTTCATCGAAGATACGACAGCTGGTAACCCTTTCAAATCACTGGATTCAATTTGAACCATCTCACCATTCTGACTTCTCAAATAAATACTCTTTCTTTTACAATTCATAATAGCATTATGCAAAGTAAGCCAATCCATACCCAGAATAATATCAAATTCATCGAATGGTAGCAGCATCAAATTAGCCGGAAAGCAAACATATCGAAACATCAATGGACAATTCTTGCACACTTTATCCACCATGACACACATGCTTAAGGGGTTCGATACCCTAATTACAAATTCAGTAGACTCAACAGGTAGAGTCTTACTTGATACTAGATTCACACACACATAGGAATCAGTAGATCTTGGATCTATCAATGCAATCACATCAGTATCAAATAAAGTAAAAGTACCAGTAATGACGTTTGGAGATGACACTTCCTCTCGTGCACGTATAGCATAAGCTCGGGCAGGTGCTCTCGCCTCCGATCTCATAGTTGTATCAGTAGTTCCTCTTTGACTTCCACTCACATTTTCGGCGTTTCTGGGTGGTTTAACCCTGGCCGTCACATTACTAGATCTCACATTCTGAACATTTTCTTCCTCAGCCATCTTTGGGCAGTCTCGAATAAAGTGATCTCGTGATCCACACTTATAACATCTTCTATTATTATACTTGGCCCAGCATTCTCCCATATGTCGCCTCTCACATTGTCTAGACTCAGGCTTGTTACTTTTAACACTGCCAACACTTGATTCAATCGGGAGTTGAACTTTTGGACCCACACTTTGTCTCGGACGATCTCTACCCAAATGTCCAAATGAAGTATTTGAACGATTGCTTGCCCCTCTAAATCTCTTCGTCAAAGGTTGAGAAAACTTACTCATCGATCTTTTTCTTTCATCTCAAGCTTCAGAATAAGCTTTCTTCTTTTCTTTACTGAGCTCCTCAGCTTTGCAGGCTCTTTCAACTAACACAACAAACTCGTTTATGTCAAGTATCCCAACCAACAACTTAATATCCTCATTCAGCCCTTCTATGAAGCGTTTACAAATAGTAGCTTCGGTCGAAACACATTCTCGTGCGTATTGGCTTAGTCTCACAAACTCTCATTCATACTCTGTAACTGACATACAGCTTTGTTTCTGATCAATGAATCATTGACTAATATATTTCTTTCAGAATTCAACTTGAAAGAAATCCCATGTAATCCTCTCTCTTAGAACCATAAAAATCAATGTTTTCCACCAATTATAAGCCATGTCTCTCAACAATGAAACAACACATTTAATACACTCATCAAGAGTCAATGACATCTCATCAAATACTCGAATGGTATTCTCGAGCCAAAACTCAGTTCGTTCAGCATCATCATCAGTTGTGGCTCTAACTTCTTCGGCCCCATACTTACGGATCTTATCCACAGGAGGTTTGTTCAATATGATCGGATCTACAACTTGTGGCATAATAGGTACTTGTGGGGGTGGAGGTTGTGGAGCATCCGAATTGGTTCGAATGAACTCCGAAAACCACTCACTCATCATTCGGAAGAAGGCTTGCTTAGCCTCTCCTCCCTCACTACTTTCATTCAGCCTAGATGTGGTCAGCGCTGTCCCTTGAGCGGAAGCAGGCACATTACTCTCAACATTGTCAGCAACTACTCGATCGGGATCCATTACTATATGAAAACACATTTATAACTTTCAGGATTCATCACACTATCGCAATTTCAAATATGGCATGTATAGCTAGATTCACACGCGCTACATTAATCCGAGAACCGACTAAACCGTAGCTCTGATACCAATAAAATGTAACACCCCTAACCCGAAACTGTCACCGGAATAGGGTTAAGAGGCATGATTGTTGTTTTGTCGAGTTTTAAAATTTATAAAGAGAATGATTGAACCTGGATTATTCTCATCCATCCCTTCAGTAGGATTGGATCTGCCTTCTCGCTCTTCTGCGGTGTAATTTAGGGCTCGCCTAATCTCTTAGCGATTCCTGCGAGCGGTTGCTTCATATCACTGTCGTATACTAGTGGTCCTTTCGGGTTCCTTCTAGTCATAAACTAGAGGTACCTGCTGAGAAAAGAAAGAAAGTAAATTTAGCAAAATCAAAATTTAACCTAAAAAATAAAAAGTAAAAGTAAGTTGCAGAAAATAAAAAAATAATGGCTAAAGTAATAAAAATAGAGCTTTCTTAATATTTTAGCTCCCTAGCAACGGCGCCAAAAACTTGATCGTTGTTTTGTCGAGTTTTAAAATTTATAAAGAGAATGATCAAACCTGGAAACTAACTCTGACAATGATTTAAGGCAAGTGCACCTATCGAACAGTAGTATAACTTAGGCAAGAGCGGATTGTCGAACCCAAAGGAACTAAAAGTACTAATACTAACTTTCTTTTTATTATCTAGCCTAAAATAAGTGACGTTGTTGTTTAATCTAAAATTAACTAATTACTAAGCTAAAGACGCAAAGCCAAAAAGAATAAATTGGGGAAATAGTGTTGGGAAGGCTTAGTTGATTAAGATGATACCCTTAGAAAGAATCCACCTAGACTTCTTTTGTTATCTAACACTGAACCAGATGATTTATTCACTTGACTTGATCCGTAAAATTCCCTAAGTTATATTAAACCCTCTCTCGAGGCGAATAATGTCTAACCCTAGGTTGATTAATTGAAGACTCTTTCTAATTAAAACCCCTATAATCGCGTTAACTCGATCTATAGACTCACATATTAGGTTTCACCCTAATCCGCCAAAATCTCGTCACCCTATCTCTAGGCGCGCGATCAACTACGCTTAATTATGCTATATCTACTCTTAAGCAGGGACTTTTGCTCCTCCATCTAAGCACATCATACTTGAATTAATATCCCAGAAATATTAACACAAGAATTATGCACACATAATTAAGAACAAATCAAGTATTTATCATATAGTTCAGAAAACAATAACAAGATCCGTCTTAGGTTTCATCCCCTTCAGGTACCTGAAGGGTTTAGTTCATGACAATAAAAGAAAACATCTCAGAAAAAAAGATAAAACAAAACATAAGAAATCCCTAAAACCCCCTGAAGGAATTGAAAGAGAGATCCGTCGTTTTGAGTTGAATTCTCGTTTCTTGAGATGGATCAACTGGCTATCCTCGAGTGATTCCCACAAATCTAACCTTTTCGGCTCGGCTCCTTGGCCTAGCTAATCGCCTATTTTCAGGTTACACTTAGGGGGTTTATATAGGCTTTTGAAATAGGTTTCTTTTCCCCTAAGCATCCTTTTCCGAGTAGAATTACTCTTCTCCACGACAGGGACACGAGCATGGCACACACCCGTGTGCGTGGTCTTTAAGCCGTGTTCGAATTTCTTTAATGAGGCACGGCCGTGTGAATTGGGGTCAAGCCATGTTCTAGTTGCGCAATGAGACATGGCCGTGTGGGCTTAAGTCCAGGCCGTGTTGATTTCCACTTTGGCCCATTTTGGTTTGTTTTAGGCCCGTTTCTTGTTCTTTCCATCCTCGGGTGCTTTCCTGAGTATAAGACATGAAAAGAAAGGATTAAGAGAACCTTTTAACATAAATCAAGGGATAAATCATCCAAAAGTATGCTAAATATGGGATTAAAATATGTTACTTTTACGGTTTATCACATACCCCCACACTTAAGCTTTTGCTTATCCTCAAGCAAAATTTTCAACTTACAATTAAAACGAACTTTCCATAATTCATAATTCCTATCAACAGAGTCCTTAAAGATTCAAACAGTATAAGTCATACATTTGTATCACGAAAACATAGGTGTCTCCCCTTATCTAAATAAGTACATTTAATTCAAAACCGACAAGGATTGACATCTTCACAAAAGATTCACTCAAATCACTCGAAGTGGTTAAGGTTCAGTAAAAGAGAACTCAAAAGTCGAACATGAAAAGTTAATCCCATAGGCTTGCATGAGAATCAAATCTCCACCATTATAAAATGAGATGATACACAAATCAAAAGGTCTTTAACAGGGTTGTAACGGGGCTAGGGTTAAAGGTGTGGATAAAGGCTGAATTAGAAGGTTAGAGTCGAGATTGACTTGACAAATTACCTAACAAGAAAAATGAACTAATCTTGAATAATTATATCAATTGAAAACTAATAATACGAGCTTTTTCTTCAAGATTTGAAATTTAAACATGTAAGCTCACTTAATCATAGAATTAATAATGAATATACTTCATTTTTTTAAGAACAACTCATTACAATAATAAGAAAGAACTTTAACAACTTAAATATAGAACATAGTTAGGTAACTGCTCACAATCACATCTCGACAAAAAGGGTAATCAGAAGGATGGTAATAAGAAATACAAAGGGTTTCGGGTTAATATTAGTAGGTGAGTCAACAAAAAGGGTTGTTAGGATCAACGGGGTTCACTAGGGGTTAATTTATGGAGGTAGGCTATTTAGTGTGGTAAATGGGTTAAAACCTAGGTGCCTTTATCATCTCGGTATATCAAATCATAGGTGTGGTTTCGACATGTATAGTCAAAGCAAGTTTTAGAATAACGGTTCAATGTTGACACACTCATAATCAACAAGTGAGCATGAAAAATGATATATGCTCTATAAGGCTCAAAATCTCACAAAAATTATGGGTAATTGATGTCAACCTCGTAAATTTTGAATTTCAAAGTAATATTCAAATTTAGGTTAACAACCTAGCAAAAGTTTTAATTCTGAAAAATAGACTTATTCTACATGAGTCTCTAGTATCTTAAAATTTCAATCATCAATGCACAATTAACTATGACTTACTAAAAAACATGTCAATAAAAATCATAAATCATCAGAAATTTCATCCTAATTAGTAATATGAGGAAATTACTTAAGAACAAAATATAATTCAGGGAATTAAGAATAATGAAGAAAGTTAGGCCGAATTTGAGAATAATGCAAAAAGTTAGGCATTTTCTGAAAATAAATATTGACCCCTCCCCACACTTAAGATGTACATTGCCCTCAATGTACAAACATGTATATTAAATTTAATAGAGAGAGGGAAGTGAGACTTCCTGAATTTGGATGGTTTCCTGGAGTTGAAAGTCGATAGGGGTGGTGTCTGCTACCGAGCTCTGCGCTAGATGAAGAAATTGGGGAGCTCGTAGAGAATTAGCCAGGATTTATTAAGGCACATTTAAAATAAACTAAATATATAAATAAAGACAAGAAAGAGAAAGAGAAAGAGACTAAGAAGGAAAATAAACTAAGGTTAGAAGATAAAGAGGCTTGAGAATCCTTATTGATAGATCGTGTAATACCCCAAACCCGGCCTAAACATTACGACCGGATCTGGCATGTCACATAAAAGGGTTGTTTAAAAACTGCGAATTTTTTAAAAATTTCGAGTTTAAATATTTATTCGCTTGATATCCTTTTGTTAACATTTTGGAAAACGGCTATTAAGGGTTTAGGACATTCTCGTATTGAACATTTGATAACAATAGGCAGCAATCATATTAAAAGCTAAACCAGATAAAATACCAAAAATACAGTTAAAGCGGCCTTATTACAACTTAAAATCCCGAATTAAAAATAAGTTGACATAAGAGAACAAGTTTACGAGAAAATAATGTATGGCCTTCACGATTCCGCCTCAGCTCCCAAATCCGTGATCTAACGATTACCTGCAAAATTAACTAAGGGGTGAGTCATCGAGACTCAGTGTGTAAATCCCCATCCAAAGTATGTTAAGCTCATACACAGATCCATGTGCAAATATGCATGTCATGCAACCCATCCATCCTATTCATCCAAAACTCCCAAATCTACACCGTGTGGTCAAAACCACTGGTGACCGTAGTCACAAATAATATCGGTGTGGTCAAAACCACTGGTGACCGTAGTCACAAAAATATGTGTGGGGCCAACCCACAATGTGGTCAAAACCACTGATGACAATCCCGTATATCAATATGTGGGGCCAACCCACTATGGTACCAAACCACTGGAATGAGTCACAAAGATAGCAATATGTGGTCAAAACCACTGGTGACCGTAGTCACAAATAACATCGTTGTGGTCAAAACGACTGAGACTTAGTCACAAAAATAATATAGAAAGCAGGGCCAACCCACTGTGTGGTCAAAACCACTGGTGACAGTCTAGAATCATATCTTCCCCCTCCTCTCATCATACCCATGCAATATGACATAATAATTCGTATGCAGTATGACATGTATGCAAATCATATATCACAGATAACGTATGAAACGAATTTCCATCATAATCAGAATAACAAATACGACATAATCAAGCCAATCAACCTCTAAGGGTATAACAGTAATTTACCTTCTAGGGGTATTTTGGTAATTTACCCACTAAGGGTATTTCAGTAATTTCGTACCTGGAATGGCCTTTACGAAGGCCCAATGTTGCCCCGAGCGACTCGACTACCAATTCTATCTTTACCGGACTATTGGGCCTAAAGCCCGATTCCGGCCCATTCGAGCCCACACACTCGTGTGGCCCACCTAACATAAATCTAGCCACGTATATAAGTTCCACCTAGTCTAGCTCACTATATACTATACCATCATACATTTTGCTCAATTGAGCCCACTGGCCCATTGGGCCCACTTCGGCCCATCGCTGCCCAACCAGCCCCAACCCACAAGAATACTACTGATGGCGTCAACTATAGCATCGAAGCCCCACACGTACGCTCGCACGCTCGTGTGGCTACTATTGCCGTGACCGGCACTTCTGCATTTGCCGCTCTACAACTAGAGTAGAGAGAGTTACACACCTAATAGGAATCTGAAGCTACTAAACCGCGCTCCGAGCACTCCTTTGCCCAACGACAACCAGGTATGATAACTCTCCTCCTGGAATGCTCTTTATATAGCTAGCTCTTCACCTTCCTTTTTTGTATCTTTCCGATGTGGGATCCCTTCGTCAGTAGAGTTTAAATTCAACTGAAACTCTTGCCGTCCAATCCGCAAAATAAATACTCCCTTGCTTCTCATGAGATTCGAACCCAGACTCCCTTGCAACATAATCCACGCCGCTAATCACTTGGCCACAAGCTCCTCTTGTGCCTTAAACCATGCGCAACTAAATATAAACTATGGCCCAAATTCTAAGATCCAAGTAAAAGAAACTAAAATGCAAAAGCCAAGACTTGAACCTTGGACCTCCTTCCTTCCCTGTGGCGTCACCCCCTTATCTCTTATCTGGCGTCACTTTGCCACTACACCACACACTCTACTTGTGTCATTTTCCTCCACTTTTTATTCTTAAGGCCTACATGCCAACTTCCAGGGTTTTTTTCGCCTAAAACCAAAATTTCCCCAAAGCTAATGTTCGATCCCGGGACTTCATAGAAGCCCTCTAACCTTCCAAAATCACTTATCTAATAAGTCCAACTTGTACTAAAGCCGATCTCCTGTTCTCCCAAAAATTTTAAATGCTACTACTCCTAAGGCCCATTGGGCCCAATCCTACTAGGCCCAACTTCGGGATGTTACAGATGGTTCGCGAGGTGGGTGTGACATCTAAGGCGACGGAGGTGCTGGTGGTGGCGGAAGTGGCGTGATTCCCAAGCAGCCTTTTGAACTGACACTAATAAACTAAAGTTAAATAAATTAAATTAAGCATAAGATAGTCAAAGGGAAGGAAATTGAAGCAAAAGAGAGAAGAAAAATAGAAACTCAATGGTCTCAAAGACCCTTGGCTTATTGTTTGGATGAAGCGGCCGGCATGAACTTATGTATAGGGGTCTCCTTTGAGGAGACTACGTTTGTCATCTTCCGCTTCTTTGACATGGATATGTGTAGCTCAAGAGGTTGGAGACTTTGTTATGGAGAGGGGAGAATTCTGAGAGAAAAAGGAAGAAAAGAGGTGGAAAGTAGATGAGAAGAATAGGGAGGGGGTGGGTTTAAATAGAATTTTGAAGTCTGATGCTCCCCTACGCCCGTGGACCGAGGGCGTGTCGATTCACACGGTCGCTTCACACGGCCGTGTGTCAAGGCGTGTTGATTCACCCACGCCCGTTTTACAGATTGCCACGCCCGTTGGTGATAAGTCAGTGTCATCCACGGCCGTGTCGCACAGCCGTGGCGTTTTGTCGGTGCCCGTGGTGGGGTGGTTGGGTCCGTGATTCAAAAATTAGTTGGGACTGATTCGTACTGCCTCTGTTATGTCAGTATGGAGGTTCTGTACTTCCACACGGTCACGGCCACGGCTGTGTGCAAAACCGCGTGGTCTAGAAATCTGCACTTTTGGTTAGTTTACACTAGGTGTTTAGAAAGAAGAAAATAAAATAAAATAAAAGCAAAAATGTGAAAATAAATTATTAGTGCTCGGGTTGCCTCCCAAGAAGCACTCGTTTATAGTCTTAAGCTAGACTTTCCTCATATATAAAAAAAAAATAGGGAGGTTTAAAGGTTTGAATATCTTCCCTCATGCTTACAGTTCTATTCTCTTAACAAAGTTTAAGTCAAGAAGTGTTTACCTTAAAAGTGCCGAATATAGGATTGCTTACTTTAATTGTTCCGTATGGAGAGATATTTTGTACCTCAAGAGGGATTTCTTTGTTCATGTTCAGGTCTGGTGTGGTGATGCGAGAACTGCTTTATCTAATAGTACCTGATCTCTTATTTTGAAGTGGTTTGATGTTCCGGTGAGCTCTTCTTGGGGCTCCTTTGGTTTCTCTTCGTGCGGTTCCGGTTCATCTTTAAAGTGTCGTCCACTCTTCTAATTTGTCGATATTAAGGCTTCGTTCCTTGTGTGATCCTTCTGTGTTGGCATGGGGTCCATGATTTGGCTCAGGTTTGTATCCTTGTGGTGTTTCTTTTGGTAAAAGTTGAACAACCTAGTTATCAACTGAATTTACTTTTTCACCTTCATCAATTGTTGTCCTGGCCGAGTCAAGAGCTTGTAAACTGATCGATTCATCACCTACCTGAAGTATGAGTTCTCCTGTGCTAACATCAATTTTAGTCCTAGCAGTTGCTAGAAAGGGTCTTCCTAAAATTAAGGGAATCGAATTATCCTCATCCATGTCTAAGACAACGAAATCTACTGGGAAAACAAATTTATCAATTTTCATAAGAACATCTTCAATAATACCCCTAGGAATTCTAACAGTTTTATCAGCTAATTGAATGCCCATCCTAGTTTGTTTGGGTTTCCCTAGACCTAGTTGTTTAAACATTTTATAAGGCATGACATTTATACTTGCCCCTAAATCAGCTAATGCATTATCAACAGTTAGTCCACCAATTAAACATGGAATTGTAAAACTCCCTGGATCTTTTAGCTTCCGTGGTAGTCTATTCTGTAACATTGCTGAGCATACTGCGTTTAATTGCACATGTGGTTCCTCATCTAATTTGCGCTTGTTTGTCAAGAGCTATTTTAAGAATTTCCTCAAATCTTGCATCTGAAAAAGAGCTTCAAGAAGAGGTAAGTTGATATGTAATTTCTTTAAAAGTTTAAGAAACTTACCGAACTGTTCCTCTGTATCATCCCTCTTTATGGATTCGGGATAAGGTATGCGAGGTTGGTACTCTTTGATTACCAGTTTTGGCTTTTCTTGTTTACCTTTACTTTACCTTCTTCTATCTCGTTTCCTTGTATTTAATTGGGTTCATCTAACCCTATACTATCATGAGCTGTGATGGCTTGGATTTGCTCCTTTGGGTTAATCTCAGTGTTGCTTGGTAGACGCCCTTGTGGTCGTTCGGGATTTAACTTTGCAAGTTGTCCAACTGACTTAGTGACTTCCCCAGCTGACTTAGTAAGTTCCCCAACTTGGCTCTTGATCTCTTCAATCGATGTTTGTTGATTTTTAAGTGTTGTCTCAGTGTCTTGGAAACGATTTTCTGTGGCTGCCATGAATTTTGTCAGCATCTCTTTAAGGTTTGGCTTCTTTTCCTGCGAATAGGGCTGATTTTGGAAATTTTGAGGAGGTTGTTGTCTTTGATTTCCTTGATTTCCTTGACCTCCCCATGAAAAATTTGAGTGGTTCCTCCAACCTATATTATAAGTATTACTATAAGGCTTATTATTAGATCTGAAATTATTACCTATATAGTTCATTTGTTTGCTCTCTGTGCCCGGTTAGTACGGTAGGTACTCAGGATTCGCCACAATTCCACTTGCGTCGCACTGCATTACTAGATGTGCCTGCGAAGAACACAAACTATCAAGCTTTTTATTCATCATCTCTACCTGTGTTGATAGCATGGTTACTGCATCGAGGTTAAAAACTCCAGTTGATTTTGTTGGTTTTGTCCTTGTAACCTGCCACTGATAGTTATTTAGTGACATCTCTTCAATAAACTCGTAGGCTGCTTCAGGAGTTCTGTTATTCAGGGTTCCACCAGAGGCTGAATCAATAAGTTGCCTCGTTGAGGGGTTTACACCGTTATAGAAATTTTGGACTTGGAGCCACAAGGGTAAACCATGGTGCGGACACCTTCTCAAGAGATCCTTATATCTCTCCTATGCCTCGTATAATGTCTCTAAATCCATCTGCACAAAAGAAGAGATATCATTTCGTAATTTGGCCGGTGGGAAATATTTTAATAAAAATTTTTGGTCATTTGATCCCACGTAGTGATTGACCCTCGCGGTAACGAGTTTAACTACTGTTTGGCTCTATTCCTTAATGAAAAGGGAAATAACCGAAGACGTATGGCATCATCAGAAATGCCATTTATTTTGAAGGTATCACAAAACTCTAAAAAATTAGCTATATGAGTGTTTGGGTCTTCATCTTGCAAACCATCAAATTGAACAAATTGTTGAATCATTTTTATAGTGTTAGGTTTTAAATCAAAATTATTAGCAGCTATAGCAGGCCTAACAATACTTGATTCCGCTCCTGTTAAATGAGGTTTAGCAAAATCATACATAGTATGCAGAGCATTATTTTCTGCCACAACTTGTGGTGGTGGATTATTCTCATCCATCCCTTCAGTAGGATTGGATCTGCCTTCTCGCTCTTCTGCTGTGTAATTTAAGGCTGGCCTAATCTCTCAGCAATTCTTGCGAGCGGTTGCTTCAATATCACTGTCGTATACTAGTGGTCCTTTCGGGTTCCTTCTAGTCATAAACTAGAGGTACCTGTTGAGAAAAGAAAGAAAGTAAATTTATCAAAATCAAAATTTAACCTAAAAAATAAAAAGTAAAAGTAAGTTGCGGAAAATAAAAAAAATGGCTAAAGTAATAAAAATAGAGCTTTCTTAATATTTTAGCTTCCCGGCAACGGCGCCAAAAACTTGATCGTTGTTTTGTCGAGTTTTAAAATTTATAAAGAGAATGATCGAACCTGGAAACTAACTCTGACAACGATTTAAGGCAAGTGCACCTATCGAACAGTAGTATAGGTTAGGCAAGACTGGATTGTCGAACCCAAAGGAACTAAAAGTACTAATACTAACTTTCTTTTTATTATCTAGCCTAAAATAAGTGAAGTTGTTGTTTAATCTAAAATTAACTAATTACTAAGCTAAAGACACAAAGACAAAAAGAATAAATTGGGGAAATACTATTGGGAAGACTTAGTTGATTAAGATGATACCTTTAGGAAGAATCCACCTAGACTTCTCTTGTTATCTAACACTGAACCAGATGATTTATTCACTTGACTTGATCTGTAAAATTCCCTAAGCTATATTAAACCCTCTCTCGAGGTGAATAACGTCTAACCCTAGGTTGATTAATTGAAATCTCTTTCCAATTAAAACCCCTAGAATCGCATTAACTCGATCTATGGACTCCCATATTAGGTTACACCCTAATCCGGCAAAATCTCGTCACTCTATCTCTAGGCGCGCGATCAACTACGCTTAATTATGCTAGATCTACTCTTAAGCAGGGACTTTTGCTCCTCCATCTAAACACTTCATACTTGAATTAATATCCCGGAAATATTACCACAAGATTTAAGCACACATAATTAAGAACAAATCAAGTATTTATCATATAAATCAGAAAACAATAACAAGATTCGTCTTAGGTTTCATCCCCTTCAGGTATCTAAAGGGTTTGGTTCATGACAATAAAAGAAAACATCTCAGAAGAAAAGATAAAACAAAACATAAGAAATCCCTAAAACCCCCTGAAGGAATTGAAGGAGAGACCCATCGTTTTGAGTAGAATTCCGGCTTCTTTAGATGGATCAACTGGCATGGCACATCCTTTTCCGAGTAGAATTACTCTTCTCCACGACAGAGACACGGGCATGGCACATGCCCGTCTGTGTGGTCTTTAAGCCGTGTTCGGATTTCTTTAATGAGGCACGGCCATGTGAATTGGGGTCAGGCCGTGTTCTAGTTGCGCAATGAGACACGACCATGTGGGCTTAAGTCCAGGCCGTGTCGATTTCCACTTTGGCCCATTTTGGTTCGTTTTAGGCCCGTTTCTTGTTCTTTCCATCCTCGGGTGCTTTCCTGAGTATAAGACATGAAAAGAAAGGATTAAAAGCACCTTTTTACATAAATCAAGGGATAAATCATCCAAAAGTATGCTAATGTGGGATTAAAATATGTTACTTTTACGGTTTATCAAGGCATTACCGAACAATCGGAACATTTCACATCCATTTTACAACACATAGTCAATCATCACTAAAACGTATCACAACATAATCTTATAGTTCCTTAATAATGTCCATGAGACCTTAAACATGTGTTAGAAAGAGGTCGGGACTAAACTGAACACTTAAAAAAATTTTCAAAAATTTTAAACATTATTCAACAATACAGAGGTCACGCGCCCATGTGGGCAGACCGTGCGCCTCACACGGTTACCAGACACACCCATGTGTCCAGGCCGTGCCAAAACAGAGCATACTTACTGACTTGTTCACACGGCCACCAGACACGCCCGTGTGCCATGGTCGTATGAAATTAAGCTAGCTACTGACTTGGTCATACGGCCACCAAGCACGCCCGTGTACCACGACCGTGTAACCTGTCCAGAAACACTTCAAAGTCACCCTTGAGTCACACAGGAGAGACACACGTCCATGTACCATGGCCGTGTATGTAAAAT
Source organism: Gossypium australe (assembly GCA_005393395.2). Taxonomy (NCBI): domain Eukaryota; kingdom Viridiplantae; phylum Streptophyta; class Magnoliopsida; order Malvales; family Malvaceae; genus Gossypium; species Gossypium australe. The sequence continues at coordinate 56,910,223 of CM016616.1, read as the reverse complement.
AGGCCATTTGCAAGACAAATTTTCCACCCACATAAGGGTCATCACTACGAGCACAACTAAGCATCTTTCCATGTATCATTAGCAACCAAAAACACATCAAAGTACTCATCATAACAACCCAATTCAATCTCATTTCTAGCATACCATCTTATATACTAAATAGCTCAACCAATTCACATGTAAAACCAAGCATGATCCATCCACAATTTCACTAAATCACTATGGCATCAATCCATCAATAATTTACCATTCTTAAGACCATTTCATGCCATCAAGCCTAATAAACCATAATTTATACATATTTTAACCCCATGCTTGGCTTATTTTTGGATGAATTTTCATTAGATTTGATGAATTCGATGCTCCTAATCCTTTAATTTCATGTTTTACACTCAGGAGAGCTTAGGGAGCCAAAAAGAACGAGAAATGAGCCAAAGAGGGACAAAATGGGCTTACCTCGGAAATCAACACGGCCTGGACTTCTACACACGGGCAGACCACACGGTCGTGGATGACGAGTAGAATTGAGCACCACCCAAGCCATCGCGCACGGGCGTGTCCCTGTTGAACCCAAGTCTAATTCTATTCAGAAAAGGCTACTTGTGGGCCAAGTAAGGCGTCCCAAAGCCTATATAAACACTTAGGAGTTTTTTAGAAGTTTTTGGGTTTTCTTATGTTTTGTTGTTTTCCTTATTTTAAGATGTTTCCCTCTATTATTATGAACTAAATCCCTTAAATACCTAAGGGGATGAAACCTAAGATAGATCTTATTATTATTTAATTTATAAGATAAATACTTGTTCTTATTCTTAATTGTGAGTTCTTAGTCTTGTTTTGATAATTCGGGTTATTAATTCAAGTCGAATGTGCTTATTCAGAGGAGCAAAAGTCTCTGTTCAAGAGTAGATCAACACAATTAAGCGGAGTTGATTGCAACCCTAGAAATAGGGCAACGAAAATCTGTCAGATTAGAGTCAAATCTAATAGGGGAATTCATAGATCGAGTTAATGCGACAATAGGGGCTTTAATTAAAAAGAGATTTCAATTAATCAACCTAAAGTCAGTTGTTTGTAGCCTTGAAAGAGATATTAACATAAGTTAGGGATTTTTACGGATTAAGTCAAGTGAATAAATCATATGAATCAAAAGTAATAAGTGAAGTGTAGGTGGATTCTTCCTTGGGTATTCTCTTTATAATATAAGTTGTCTAAAAGTATTTTTCCTAATTCATTCTTTGTCGTGCTCTTAATTAGTTTTAGTTTAAAAGAAATCACTCCAATTCTTAGGCTAGATAATAGAAAGATTGTAATTACTAGTAGTCTTGGTCCTTGTGGATACGATATTACCGATCTTACCATAACTATACTATATAACGATAGGTGCACTTGCCTTTATTGTGGTCATAGTTAGTTAGAGACACATAAAGTTTTTGGCGCCATTGCCGGGGACTGAGATATTAGGAACACTAAATTTTTATTACTTTAGCCATTTTATTTTATTGAAATTTATTTTTATTTTTACTTTTACTTTTCTAATTTTACATTTTCTTTGCTTCTGATAGGTGTCTCTAGTTTATGACTAGAAGAAACCCGTCAGGACCTTTACTTTACGAAAGTGAGATAAGGAGCACAAGTCATAGAAACAGTAGAGAGATAAGGCGAATTCTACAATACATAGAGGAAGAGCAAGAGGACAATAATAATACTACCGAGGAGATGGCTGACAATAATCCGCTTCCTCCGGTGGTTGCCGAAAATCCTGCTCCTCGTTCTATGTATGATTATGCTAAGCCTACTTTAACAGGAACTGAATCAAGTATTGTTACACCTGCTGTTGCTAAAAATAATTTTGAACTGAAACCTAGCACTTTTCAGATGATTCAGCAGTTTGTTCAGTTTGATGGTTTGCAGGATGGGGATCCAAACAATCACTTGGCAAATTTTCTGGAATTCTACGACACTTTCAAGATTAATGGCGTTTCTGATGATGTCATTCGCCTTCGGTTGTTTCCCTTTTCATTGAGAAATAAAGCTAAACAGTGGTTGAACTCGTTACCACGAGGATCAATCACTACATGGGAGTAAATGACCAAAAAATTTTTGTTAAAATATTTTTCGTCGGCTAAAACGGCTAAATTAAGGAATGATATATCTTCTTTTGTGCAGATGGATTTAGAAACACTTTACGATGCATGGGAGAGATACAAGGATCTGCTGAGAAGATGCCCTCACCATGGGTTACCATTATGGCTACAGGTTCAAACCTTTTACAATGGTGTGAACCCCTCAACTAGGCAATTGATTGATGTAGCCGCTGGCGATACATTAAAAAAAAAAACACCTGAGGCTGCTTACGAATTCATTGAAGAGATGTCACTGAATAACTATCAGTGGAAAGTTATAAGGACGAAGCCAACAAAAGCCGTTGGCGTGTTTAACCTCGATGCAGTCACCATGTTATCGAACCAGGTAGAACTTTTAAGTAAAAAGATTGATGATTTATGTGGTTCTTAGTAGGCACATCCAGTGATGCAGTGCAATACAAATGGAGGAGAGACGAACAATACAAAATTTCCATCCTACAACCTTGGCATAGAAAGTAAACATATGAACTATATGGGTAATAATTCTAGACCTCAGAATAATCCCTATAGTAACACTTACAATCCAGGTTAGAGGAACCACCCAAACTTCTCATGGGGTGGTCAAGGCAATCAGAGACAACAACCCCCTTCAGGCTTTCAACAGCAACCTTACCCACAAGAAAAGAAGCCGAACCTTGAGGAGATGCTAACAAAATCATCACGGTTGCAGAAACCCATTTCCAAAACATCGAAACAGTACTCAAAAATCAGCAAGCATCAATTCAAGGGCTCGAGAACCAAATAGGACAACTTGCTAAGCTGATGTCTGAACGACCACAAGGTAGCTTGCCAAGCAACCCTGAAACTAACCCAAAGGAGCAACTTCATACCATTATTGCTCACGATAGTGAAGAGTTAGACGAACCAAACCCGAGGCAAGAAAACATAGTAGATAAAGGTAAGGTTGAGGTAAGCCATGATAAACCAAAACTGGCAAGTACAGAGTACAAACCTCGTGTGCCATATCCCAATGCAACAAAGAAAGACCGCACAGATGAACAATTTAGTAGATTTCTTAAACTTTTTAAAAAATTTACATATTAACTTACCGTTTATTGAAGCTCTTTCACAGATGCCCAATTCAACAAAATTTTTAAAAGAGCTTTTATCAAACAAACGGAAGTTAGACGATACATCGCATGTGGAACTAAATGCAGTGCACTCAACAATCTTACAGAATAAACTACCCCGTAAACTAAAAGATCCAGGGAGTTTTACGATTCTTTGCTTAATTGGTGGTTTATCGGTTAATAATGCTTTAGCAGATTTAGGGGCAAGTATCAATGTCATGCCTTATAAAATTTTTAAACAGCTAGGTCTTGGAAAACCCAAACAAACTAGGATGAGCATTCAATTGGCTGATAAAACCATTAGATTTCCTAGAGGAATAATTGAATATGTACTAGTAAAAATTGATAAATTCATATTCCCAGTAGACTTTGTTGTTTTAGACATGGATGAGGATAGTGACGTTCCTTTAATCCTAGGACGACCCTTTTTAGCAACTGCTAAAACTAGAATTGATGTTGGCACATGTGAGCTCACACTTCGTGTAAGGGACAAAACGATCACTCTTCAGGCTCATGACTCAGTTAGGACATCGAGTAATAAAGTTGAGTACATAAATTATATTAATAACCATTTGGTTCAAACCTCTTTCCAGGAAGCACCTCGACAATACACAACCGAACCACATCCTAGATCTCTTGCCAGCAATGAAGTAACTCATGAGGAACGAAGGCTTCAGATCGATAAACTAGATGAGTGGAGGATACATTCCAAGGAGAAACCAAGAATACACGAAGGTGAACCAAAGCAGAGCCATGACGAGCCTAAAAACAAAATGATTCAATTTAAGGTTGGAGACCGAGTCCTAATGGATAATACAGATCCTCGTATTGCCACTTCTGAACCCAATGGAACAACCTCTTTCACGGTACTAAATATTTTCCCATACGGTACAGTCGAGGTAACTCATTCTAGATTTGGCACCTTCAAGGTAAATAGGACTCATCTAAACCTTACTTTAACCTAGTTGATAGTAGGAATAAGGAGTTTCAACCCCTCGAACCACCATAACTATGCGAATGAAAGGTAAGTCTAGCTTAGGACTCTAAACAAGCGCTTCTCGGGAAGCAACCCGAGCACTAACCCCATTAATGTCTATAATTTCAATGTTTTAGCACTTAACTAAAAAAACTAACCAAATTAACAAGCGCAGGTTTTCCCTACCACACAACCTTACACACGGGTGTGGTTGTGGCCGTGTGGTCACCATGAGTAGGCACATCGGCATGGCGGAGACCGTACGAAAACAGAGCAAAAATTTTCTCCAAAACACGGGTTGCAATAAAATGCCACGGCTGTGTGATGCGGTCGTGGTCGATACTGATTAAAGAACACGGGACTATGATAAACTAACACGGGCATGCCTTAAAACCGTGGACAATACTGAGTGAATGACACGAGCGTGCGACACGTCCCTGCCAAAGAATTGTGGTTGAAACTGAGAAAGTCAAACGGGCGTACGACACGCTCGTGCTTTTAGGCCGTGGTCGATGCTGATTAAGCAACATGGGCGTGGAAACCCCTACACAGGCGTGGGAGAAACGAACGAAGTATCACACAGCTGTGCGACACGGTCGTGTGACCAAACACGCCTAGGGCACACGAGCGTGGGCCACGACTATGTGTCTCAATCTGTATTTAAACCCCCTTCTCCCATTCACTTTCTTCCCCAAATCTTCTCCCCCTAAACCCTAGCCACCGCACCCCTTTTCTGGCCACCGCCTCCTCACTCCACTTACTCCACTTTCTCACTTCTCCTTCAGCCCGAAAACCCTTTTTCCCTTTTCTTTTCCCATTGCCTTTCTCCCTTCTTTTCCCTTTCCCCCTTTCCCTTATTCCTTCTTTACACTGCCACCACACCAACCACCATTCTTGCCATCGCACACAATGACTAATACTAGAGGCAAGACCATAGCCACCATCCCCGTGTCGAAATCTTGGCGCGGTCTCCCCGTGCGCGACCACTCTACAACAAATATACCACAACTACCTCTTAAGTTCATGCTGGCCTCTTCATTTACTCGACAAGACAAGGACCTTTAAGTCCATTCATTTTTTCTTTTTCTTTTATTTTCATTTTTAAATTCTTTCCCTTTATCTTTCTTTTCTTTAATTTATATTAGTATATTTTGATTTCTTTATATCTCTGGCTGTCTTTTATTAAGGAACGACCACACCACCGGAGTATCCTCCCCCACGTTCACCTCTGCCCAAATTTATCAGGTTTCTTTTAATTGATTCCATCCAAAATTCAGGAAGTTTCACTTCTCTCCCTATCTGATGATTTTATTCCTATATTACTACTATCTATCTTTGTACATTGAGGACAATGTACATCTTAAGTATGGGAGGTTAATTATAGTATTATTAGAAAATCCCTGAATTATGCCTTGTTCTTAAGTAATTTTCTCATATTACTATTAGAATGAAACTTTTATTGATTTATGATTTCCATTTATATGTTTTGGATTAAGTCATAGGTAATTGCGCATTGATCGTCTAAACTTTAAGACATTAGAGAATCAAGCATGATAAGTCTATTTTCAGAATTAAAAATTTATTAGGTTGTTTCCCTAAATTTAAATATTACTTTAAATTTTGAAATTTGCAAGGTTGACATCAAAAACCATAATTTTTGTGAGATTTTGAGCCTTTTAGAGCATACATTCTTCTTGCTCACTTTATTGATTATGAGTGTGTCACTGTTGATTTATTATTCTAGAACTTGCTTTGATTATACATGTCAAGACCACACTTTTGATTTGATATACTGAGATGATAAAGGCACATAGGATTTAACCCACTTACTCCACAAAAAACCTACCTTCATAATTAACCCCTAGTGAACCCATTTGAGCCCAACAAACAGTTTCTTGACTTACCTATTAATACTAACCCAAAACCCAATTTTTGCATCTCCTACTTTATTGACTCCCCTTTTGTCGAGATTTGATTTGATCAGTTGCCTAACTATTGTCTTTATTTCAGTTGTTAAATACTTGTTCTTAAAAAAAAGTTGGAAATTTATTCATTACTAGTTTTATGAGCTTAAACAATTAATTTTACATCTTTAGAAGAAGCTCGTGTTATTAGTAATAAGTTTGCAATTGATGTAATTATTTAGTATTAGTTCATCTTTTCTAGTTAGGTAATTTGTCAATTCAATCTCGATTCTAACCTTTTAATTCAGCCTTTATCCACACCTTTAAACCAAGCCCCATTATAACCCTTTTTAAGATCTTTTGATTAGTGTATCATCTCATTTTATAGTGGTGGAGATTTGATTTTCATGCAAGCCTACAAGATTAACTTTTCATGTTTGACTTTAGAGTGCTTAATCTGAACCTTAAACACGTTGAGTGATTTGAGTGAATCTTTAGTGAGGATGCCAATTCTTGTCGATTTTGAATCAAAGGTAATTATTTAGATAAAGGGAAGCACCTACATTTTCATGCTATAAAAATTTATGACTTAGATTGTTTGAATCTTTAAGACTCTTTTAGGTTAAATTAGTAATTGAATAAGTACTTAATATATATGTTAAAATAACATAAACAAAGCCATCATCTTTTCCACTCTTTCATGGCCGAATATTGAAGGAAGAAATAAGCTTTGGGATTCTTTGATTATCGACACTTTTAGGCTAAAATTCAAGGTGAGTTTTTAGTCGGTTTTTGTTAATTTTTACGTTTTTGAGATCGTTGCTTCGAACCGTAGCCGACCCATGCTGTAATTTTTAAATCTAAGCATGTCTAAGGTTCGGCCATTAACATTGTTTTATGATAATTGATGTTTGATTAATTTTAATCTTAGGATAGATTAAGATTGATAAGTTTTGTATTGAAGTTTTAGTGAAAATTGAGTAAATAGGATTAAATTGTAAAAATAAATTTTTAGAGGGGCCTATTTGCAAAATAAATGAAAAATATGGACTTGTATAGTCCCTAGGAGTATTCGGCCCTAAAGAATTATGTGCAAATTATGTGTATTTTGTGTTTTGTGCAATTAGGACTAAAGTGTAAAATTATAAAACCCTAGGGGTAAAAGGGTAATTTTCCCATTTATGTGATTCGGGACTAAATTGAAATGAAATGTATTTGAATGAGCTAAATTCTAATGTATTTAGATCAAGAACAAAGAAAAACGGATTTGGAACGGGGAAAGAAGAAGGTTATTGAATAGCCGATCTACGCGGTCCGTCGACTGTCGAGGTAAGTCCTTAAGTTAAAATATATCATAGATTTAATTATGAACATGTTTAATGATATTATTTGATAAGTTTGAGTATGACTCTATGTGGTAGCCGAATATAAAGATCTTACATTGGATTGTATATGTTTTGTAAATGCAATCAAATGAATAGATACATTTGATATGATATGTGAATGTGATTGGTGTATATGATTCATTGGTAATGATAGTATTGAGAAATGTAAGTTGATGAAGTAACATTAACTATGTTACTAATGAAATTTAGTAATGTTGTGCATGAATATATATGATAGCCGAATGTGGGTATAAGGTTGAGTTGAATTGTAATTGTTAATTATGTAATGAATAAGCTTGTTCAGCTTGAAATGTGAAGTTAAAATGAAGTATATTTGATGTTGCGATTTAGCCTTAAGTGATGTGTATTGAATGGATAAATGGGTTGGTTATTTCAGGCTTAATGCCTAGCAGGCCTTGTGCCGGTGATCTATTTCAGGCTTAATGCCTAGCAGGCCTTGTGCCGGTGTAATATGTCAGGCTTATCGCCTAGCAGGCTTAATGCCGGTGATATGTTATAAACGGAGAATCCGAGTATCAAGCAAGTTGAGACTTATTTAAATGATGCTATGTGCTACAAGCTCGGGTAAGATTTAGTTTATTACATTAATAAGGAACGAGGTAAAGTACTTTGGAAATGTTTGAGTGATGTGTGATGTAATGAAGTTGATGATACAAGTTATATTTTGTTTTGGAGATATTGAATTTATCATTGATAGACATGAACTATTTATATAAATGTGAGTTTTATGCTTATACATGTGTTTATACCCTTGAAGTTTCGATTCTAATTGAGGAGGGCAATGGTAAAAGAGGTTGATAGTTATGACATGTTTATTTGAATTGGAATATACAAATGTTAATAATTAAGTTAAGGGCATTCAGTGTAGTCGGTCATGAATAATTTATTTATATAATGTTTATATTCGTTGTTGAACGTATTTATTTAAAGGTTTGAATGTTTGATTATTGAGTTGTATTTGCTTATGACTTACTAAGCTCGTAAGCTTACTCCGTGTGTTTTTAATGATCTATTTTATAGTTTTGATCAAGCTACGGGCTCGTGCAAGCGTCAGCAAAGTCAACCACACTATCATCTATTTTGGTACACCTTTAGTTTGGTTTATTTTGATAAAGGCATGTATAGGATGTTTAACGTTCTTGTTTGAGTTGGGAACTTAGATAATATATGTATATAGCCATACGAATATGGATTTTATTTTGTGTTTTGATGAAGGTACATAGGGTTTTCTTTTTAATGTCTTAATAATGCTTATGGTTGTGTTATTTTGATACCAAAGTGGTAAGGACTTATTTACCATATATTAGAACATGGTTCTTGATATCTATTATAGGTACAATTTGTCTTATGAAAGATGATATTTTTGTTATGTTGTGTTTGGTATTCAAGTATGTTAAATTGGGTTAGACATAACGATTGAAATCGAATAGGTAGTTAGGTATTGGTTAATAATCTGATTTTGGTTTAAAATGTTTGATCATTCGAGTTTAATGCAGTTGTAATTGTTACTTATACTAAAGTGTTTAATACATTTATAAACTACTTGGAAATCTGTTAATGAAATAAAGTAGTTTAGTATATGTTAAGTTGGTATATGTATGATGTTTTGAGTACTAAGTAAACGAATTAAATATGCTATGAGTTATTTTTTTTATGTTCTTGAACGTACTATAAGAATATATAGATAGGTGATACACATACCCTATAGACATCTTAGTTTCAATTATATCCACACGAATGAGTTCATGTGGGCCTTGATTTGAATTGTCGGTTGGCTTAATTTGAATTTTTGGTTTGAACTATTAGTGGATATTTGAAATTTAATCTATGATTTTGCAAATCGTTAAATGCATAAATTGTGATAAATGCCTGTGATATTCTTAGTCTAGTTCGGTAATGCCTCATAACCCTAATCCGGCGACGGACATGGGTTAGGGGTGTTACATTTAATTGGTATCAGAGCTTACGGTTTAGTCGATTCTAGGACTACCGTAGCACGCGTGAGTTTAGCTATACATGCCTTTGTCATATATCTGATAGTGTGGTGACTTCTGACATTCTGAACTGTGTTTTTTATAGTAAATGGATACTGATCCTGATAGAGCCGTAGCAGATGATGTAGAGAGTGTAGCGCCTGACCGTGCACGCGGATCAGCGCCAGTAGACTCTCGACTAGTTTCGGGTAGCCACGAGGGGGAGGCTAAACAAGCCTTCTATCAGATGATGAACGAGTGGTTTACCCAGTTTATTCAGACTAACCCGGCTGTACAACAACCTCCACCCCCGAATAATCCCACTCCGGTACCTTCAGCACCCCCGATGATAGATCCGATGAGATCTAGTAGGCCTCCCGTTGATAAAATTAGGAAATATGGGGCCGAAGAATTCAAGGCCAATGATGATGATGACGCAGAACGAGCCGAAATGTGGCTTGATAACACTATTCGTGTATTTGATGAGCTATCTTGTACTCCAGATGAATGCCTGAAGTGTGTCATATCTTTACTTCGGGACACTGCATATCACTGGTGGAGTACATTAGTATCTGTGGTTCCGAAAGAAAAAGTGACGTGGGATTTCTTCCAGAATGAATTCCGCAAGAAATATATCAGCCAGAGGTTCATCGACCAGAAACGTAAAGAATTTCTTGAACTAAAACGGGGGCAAATGACCGTGACTGAATATGAACGAAAATTTGTCAGATTGAGTCGATATGCTCGAGAGTGTGTATCAATTGAAGCCATTATGTGCAAAAGGTTCGAAGATGGTTTGAATGAAGATATAAAGTTGCTTGTTGGCATTCTTCAAATCAAAGAATTTGTGACACTAGTCGAGCGAGCTTGCAAAGCTGAAGAGCTCGGGAAGGAAAAAAGAAAGGCTGAGACAGAAGCTAGAGACACTCGTAAGAGATCGTCGGGTAAGACTTTCCATTCCACATCTAAGAAGTTCAGAGATGACTTCATCCGACATAAAGCTACTTCAGATTTACCTAGACGTGATTGACCTCCAGTGGGCTCCCGAGCTACCTCGATGGCTAGTGTTGGTAACGCTCCACAGAATCGAGTTGAATGCAAGCACTGTGGGAAATGGCATTCCAGGAGTTGTAGATTCCATGATCGGTCTTGCTTTAAATGTGGATCGTCAGATCATTTTATTAGGGAATGTCCGATGTTAGCTGAGCAGAATGCAGTTCAGAACATTAAGTCGAGCAACACGTCAGCGCGAGGCAGGCCACCCAGACATTCAGGTAATGTAGGTGGTAGTCAGAGAGGAACGAAGAACACTGCAGTTCGATCCGAGGCTAGAGCACCAGCTAGAGCTTATGCTGTACGAGCTAGAGAGAGGATGTTCGTCCCCAGATGTTATTACTGGTACTTTCACACTTTATGATACTACTGTGATTGCATTGATTGATCCTGGTTCGACTCATTCATATGTGTGTGAAACTTTAGTATCCAGTAAGACTCTACCTGTTGAGTCTACTGAGTTTGTGATCCGTGTGTCCAACCCTTTGGGTCGCTGTGTACTTGTTGATAAAGTGTGTAAAAGTTGCCTGTTGATGATTCGAGATTCTTGTTTCCCAGCTGAGTTAATGTTGTTGCCCTTCGACGAGTTTGACATAATTCTGGGAATGGATTGGCTAACTTTGTATGATGCAGTGGTGAATTGTAAAAGAAAGATCATTGGTTTGAGATGCCAAAACGGTGAGATCATCCGGGTTGAATCCAATAATTTGGATGGGTTGCCTACAATAATATCCTTGATGTTAGCCCGAAAATATGTGAGAAAAGGGTGTGAAGCTTATTTGGCTTATGTGCTGGATAATAAAGTGATGGAAAAACAGATTGAATCTGTACCAGTTGTGGGTGAATACCCAGAAGTGTTTCCTGAAGAATTACCGGGTTTACCACCAGTACGAGAGGTTGAATTTGGCATCGAACTAGTTCCGGGGACGACTCTGATTTCGATAGCTCCATATCGGATGGCACCTACCGAGTTGAAAGAGTTGAAAGCACAGTTGCAAGAGTTGACAGATAGGGGCTTTGCACGACCGAGTTTCTCTCCTTGGGGTGCATCGGTTTTATTTGTGAAAAATAAAGATGAGACTATGCGAATGTGTATTAATTATCGCCAGTTAAATAAAGTGACAATAAAGAATAAGTACCCGTTACCTCGGATTGATGACTTGTTCGATCAGTTAAAAGGGGCTTTAGTGTTTTCAAAGATTGATCTGAGATCGGGTTATTATCAACTGCGAGTTAGAGATTCTGATGTGCCTAAAATTGCATTCCGAACGAGGTATGGACATTTTGAGTTTTTGGTTATGCCTTTTGGGCTTACTAACGCACCTACTATTTTTATGGATTTGATGAATCGGGTTTTCAGACAGTTTTTGGATCGGTTTGTAGTAGTGTTTATTGATGATATACTGATCTACTCCAAAGATGAAATCGAGCATGCCGAGCATTTGAGATTAGTGCTACAAACTTTGCGAAATCAGCAGTTGTATGCGAAGTTTAGTAAGTGTGAGTTCTGGATGAAAGAGGTCAGCTTTTTGGGACATGTTGTTTCAGCATCAGGTATTCGAGTTGATCCAAACAAAATCTCAGCTATACTTGATTGGAAGCCACCGAAAAATGTTTCCGAGATTTGAAGTTTTCTGGGACTTGCGGGTTACTACAGACGGTTTGTGAAAGGTTTTTCTGTGATAGCTACACCTTTGACAAAGCTATTACAGAAAGATATCAAGTTCGAGTGGTCGAAAAATTGTCAAAAAAGTTTCGATCAGTTGAAAGCCCTTTTGACGGAAGCTCCAGTGTTAGCTCAGCCTGAATCGGGTAAAGAATTTGTTGTGTATTCTGATGCTTCCTTAAGTGGTTTGGGCTGCGTATTGATGCAGGAAGGCAAAGTAGTAGCCTACGCTTCGAGATAATTGAAGCCGCATGAAAGAAATTACCCGACACATGATTTAGAGCTTGCAGCCATTGTGTTCGCACTAAAGATTTGGCGTCATTACTTATTCGGCGAGAAATGTCACGTTTACTCGGATCACAAAAGTTTGAAGTACTTGATGACTCAGAAAGACCTGAACTTAAGACAGCGCAGATGGTTGGAATTGTTAAAAGATTACGAATTGGTAATTGACTATCATCCGGGAAAAGCTAACGTTGTTGCAGATGCACTAAGTAGAAAATCATTGTTTGCTCTTCGTGTGCTGAACGCACATATAGTTATGGCTGGTGATGGTTCGATCATAGATGAGATGAAGGCTAGACCGTTGTTTATTTAGCAAATTAGTGATGCATAGAAAGTTGACAAAGATATGACTTCTAGACGAGCATAATGTGAAAATGATTCAGAGTCAGAATTTCGAATTGATAAAAATGACCGTTTGAACTATAAAGGCTGATTGTGTGTACCGAGAAATGCTGACTTGATTCAGATGGTATTGGATGAAGCTCATAATAGTCAAATGTCGATACATTCGGGTAGCACAAAGATGTATAATGATTTGAAACAGTTCTATTGGTGGCCGGGCATAAAACGAGATATATCTGAATTTGTTTCGAAATGCTTAGTTTGTCAGCAAGTAAAAGCTGAGCATCAAGTGCCATCCGGACTACTTTAGCCAATCATGATACCTGAATGGAAATGGGATAGAATTACAATGGATTTTGTATCCGGTCTCCCTATGACACCGAGTAAGAAAGATGCCGTCTAGGTTATAGTTGATAGACTGACTAAATCAGCTCATTTTGTGCCAGTACGTACAGACTATTCACTCGATAAACTTGCTGAATTGTACGTATCACAGATTGTGAGATTGCATGGTGTACCGAGTTCCATTGTTTCAGACAGAGACCCGAGATTCACATCGCGGTTTTGGAAGAAGTTGCAAGATGCTTTAGGTACTAAACTTCATTTTAGTACAGCCTTTCATCCTCAGACAGACGGTCAGTCTGAACGAACTATTCAGATACTTGAGGACATGTTGAGATGTTGCGTTCTCGAGTTTGAAGGTACGTGGGAACAATACCTACCTTTGATTGAATTTGCTTACAATAATAGCTTTCAATCTAGTATCAAAATGGCACCCAACGAAGCTTTGTACGGTCGTAAATGTCAAACATCGTTGTATTGGATTGAGCTCAGTGAAAACAAAATACACGGGGTTGATTTGATCAAAGAAACTGAACAAAAAGTGGCTGTGATCAGAGATACTTTGAAAGCTGCCTCAGACCGACAAAAGTCTTATGCTGATTTAAAACGTAAAGATGTTGAATTTCAAGTCAGAGATCGAGTATTCTTGAAAGTTTCTCCGTGGAAAAAAGTACTCCGATTTGGACGGAAAGGCAAACTTAGTCCGAGATTCATCGGACCTTATGAAATCACTGAACGTGTAATATCCCGGGTTAGGGGCTATTTTGTTGTTGCATGTTATTGCATGTGTTTAGTGTGCTGTGTTGCTATTTCGGTGTTTTAGGGGCTTAATTGTAGCCTAGGTGTATGTCTGAGTGAATGGGAAAATTTTGGTTTTTGGGTGTTAAGTCAGGGAAGCTGTTGGAGCTAGGGTATATAGGTTTTCTTTGGTGTTTTATTGCACAAGTGAAGAGTTGGCAGAGTGGCAAGGGAGGAGCTTGGTGTGGCGTCAACTTCAAGGAGCAGAGGTCTAGTTTCGAGCTGCAGAGTTCCCTTTTTGTCACTCATTTTGGACGGCATAGGAGGGAGGAGTTGGATGAAGTTCAAACTCCACTTTGGACTTGGTCAAGTGATGAGGTGGTGGGAAGAGAGGAAAAAAGGGAGTGTGACTTGGTCCACTCATTTGAAATGGGTGGTGGTGAGTGTGTTTGGGGATTTGGCCGAAATTTGGGGGAGTTGGAGGGGGGAAATGGACGGCATAGTGGGGTGAGTTGGTAGCCGAAATGCATTTTGGCATTTTGGCACTCTTTTTGGTTGTTTCGGTCACATTTGGTAAAAGAGAGAAAGTTCTCTTCTAGTCTTTTGAAAGCCGATTTTCTTCAACAAAGTTTCTTCACACTTTCTTCTTGAACCGAAAAGTGCAAGCAGTCTTGCCGAATTTCCTCTGTGTTGTTTTCTCAAACATCCTGGTAGCCGAATATCCCTTCCCATTTCTCTCCCTTTTTCCTTTCATGTAGGTAAGCCGAAACTAGTTTCTTCTTTACTCAAAATTTCCTTTTTTTCTTCTTGAAACCGTGATAGCCGAATTACTCATTTGTTCTCCTCATTTCTTGGTGCCGAAACCACAACCACTTGCATCTCAAATTCTTCCTTTCTTTTCTTGTTCAGGATTGCCGAAACTCTGCTCCCATTTCACATTGTTTTTCCCTCAAAACCGAAAATAGAGGTGTGGAACCCTAGTGTTGATTTCTTCTTTTTAGTGTTTTCAACTTAGCTGAATATTTCCCTTCTCCCAGTAGTCTCTCTTGGCCGAATCTGTTGTTCTTCTTTTGGGCAAGTCTTGGCCGAATATCAGTGGGGTATTTAGGGGCCTTGTTTCAATCGTTTGGATTCTGGTAAGTGATTGGCCGAATGGTCATCTTCCTTCTCCCTCATACTTTGTCGATGTTGGTTGATTAAGGGCCGAATATGGTCATTTTTGAAAGGGTTCTAATCTCTTCATTATAGGCCATTTGGATTTTGGATACGATCAGGTGGAGCCTTCGTTCTCTGATTAGCCAAGTGGGGTAAGTATTGGTGAGGGTCAGTACTATTGGTTGATTCTTTTATTTAGTTTAGCCAAGCTATTAAGGATTAAGGGTTCTTATATGTAGGTGGTGGCCGATTGTCTAAGGGAAACACTTTTTGGCTCGGGATTTGGTAGGAAACCAAATCAGGTGAAAGGAGCTTGATAATCGAGGGACTTAGATCGTTTTCGTTGGGATTCTAGACTCGTATTTACCAGGTGTGTAAACTAACACACTTCTGTTTAGTAATATGATTGATAACCTGTGTGATGATTAATGAAACAGTGATGATTGATATGATACCCTAATGGGTATGATTCTGGACTCGGGTAAGTCAGTATTATCGTTATGAGTTTACTGATGATCTATATGATACCATGGCTGTGGATATATGTGACATGGGATATGAGATTAGACATATTAGCATGGTATACATGATTATATGATATGCATGATTACATGAGTGTGGTATGTGGATGGGTGATACGAGTGGAGGGAGCAGTGATATTTTGTGCTGACGAGCACCAGTGTTTTGGTAACACACTTTGTGACTTTGGGTCACCAGAGATTTGGCACCTCCAGAGGTTTGGTACCTCAGCGTCTCGTCCCTGTGGTTAACACCACCGTGGGTTGGCCCCGCTTGTGAGATACGGGATTGACGCCAGTGATTTGGTATCACACGATGGGTTGGCCCCATCACCAGATTTGTGACTACGGTCACCAGTGCTTTGGTAGCACATTGTGTCTTTGGGACACCAGAGGTTTGGCACCTCATTGCGACTTGTTCCTGTGGTTTGATACCATCGTGGGTTGGCCCCACATGAGATATGGGATCGTCTGCTAGTGATTGGGTATCACACGATGGGTTGGCCCCATCATTGGATTTGTGACTTCGGTCACCAGTGCTTTGGTAGCACAAAGTGTCTTTGGGACACCAGTGGTTTGGCACCACATTGACGGATATTGTGTCTTTGGGACACCAGTGTTTGGGTAACACATTGTGACTATATGTCACCAGTGGTTTGGCACCACCAGTGGTTTGGTACCACACGGGGTAGAAAAGGCGATATGGATGGTTAGGATCGGGTTGCATTAATTATGTTGCTATGTATGATGTGTGTTAGCATGTTGTTTTCTCGGGAGCGGGATTTATACACTGAGTCATTCGACTCACCCTCTCCTTTAACATTTCAGGTGACTCGTAGACGCGGACATGGAGTCGGGATGGACTCGGGGTGCACATGCCATGCTTTAATAAAAGTTTTGCTCAGACTATTGCATTTGGGTACTTTAGCTTATTTACTTTTATTTGGGTTTTAATTTGGTTTTGTAAAAGGCCTTTGATTTATGTTTTATGATGTTTATGTTTTAATTAAATTCTAATATGCCTTAACAAATAAGTTGGTATGAATTTTACTAAAATTTGGAAAGATAATGATTTCAAAATCATAACGCAATGTGTTTTTAAACTATACCATCGGGTATCATACTAAGTCTTTGTGATAAACAAATACAAATGGTTCTCAATTCAAACTTGTATTTCTCCTAAGTCTAAAAATGTTTTAAGTAACACTAATAAACTATTGAGGGTTTTATAAGGTTTAAACTCGTTTTAACTACACATTTTGGTTAAGTTTTCAAAATCTCCGGGTTTCAAATACACCAACCGTTTTTCAAACAAGTCTACTCAAATTTGCTTCAAATACACTGTGTTTTCACTCAGCTTTTAAACGGGAAATCTAACCTCTCAAAACCGTTTTCCCCGTAGCAAACCAGATTCGGACGTGGTGTCTTGTCCGGGTTTGGGGTGTTACAATTGTGGTATTAGAGCCATGTTCAAATGCTCGGCTGTGGGCCTGAGGCCCAAAATGTTTTAAAAAAGGATGTCTTAAGTATTTTGGGTTTAAATATATGGTTTGAAAGGCATGGCACCGAGTCTCCGGCACCAGTTCGCCCAGGTAAGTACCCCGGACTATTCTTTGCGAATTGATTGGATGTGATATGATTTGATGAATAGCTATAGTATGCTACTTTAGAGATTGAAACTGATAGGATTCTGTGAACTCGCGAGAACAAATCCTCTTTAATGTTCATAAGACTTGCTTTTAAACAAGTGGAATAAACACTGATGCATAAAATTCTTTAATCAGATACGTAGAAAGATTAGTCATGAGCACTCGAGGTGGACGTGGTCGTAATACTCGTGGTAGAGGTAGGGGTAGGATGACAGTTTCTGAGCCCGTAGGATCTGGTCAGGGTTCAGAGAATGAGATACCGGTTCCGCCACCAGCTGGAGGTGGGGAGTTCCAAGATCAGACTGGAGATGATGCAGTGTCACAGGCGATGCTGCGAGTGTTAGAAAGGGTAGCTGGTGTAGGTGGAGGTGCAGGAGTTAGGAAATCTGTTCCTGAGCGACTTCGAGCAAACGGGGCCGAATTCTTTCGAGGTGTATCTGGTGTTGCTCCTAGCACTGCTGAATACTGGCTAGAGGCAACTGAGCGGATCATGGATGATCTGGACTTGACGGCTGAAGAGAAGCTGAAGGGTATCGTATCGCTTCTACGGGATGAGTCATACCAGTGGTGGCTCACGGTTCGGGATAGTGTGGCAGCAGAGGATCTGACGTGGGATTATTTTCGGGCTGCATATCAAAAGAAGTACATCGGGGCTAGTTATATTGACTCCCAAAGAAAGGCATTCCTGAGGCTTGTTCAGGGGAGTAAATCTGTTTCTGAGTACGAGGCTGAGTTCCTGAAGCTGAGTAGGTATGCCAGGGGCATGGTAGCCACTGAGCATGAGAGGTGTGTTCGTTTCGAGGATGGTCTGCGAGACGAGTTGAGTCTGCTGATTGCTCCTCAGCAGGAGCGCGAGTTTGCTGTCTTAGTTGAGAAGGCTAAGGTAGCCGAGGGTATTAAAGAGTCAGTGAGACAGGGCATGGACAGGAGTAGGCTTAAGAGGAGCTTTGGATCTTCTGGATCGTCTGGTAATCCGCAGAAGAGGGCTAGACCGAGTGGGCCAAATCAGTCTGCTAGGTTTGTTGCTGCTAGGCAGGGACCGCCGCAGTGTAATCAGTGTGGGAAATCTCATTGGGGTGGCTGCTGGACTGGAGGAAAAGGTTGCTTCGAGTGTGGTTCTCTGGAGCACCGTGTGAGGGATTGTCCGCGTAGGTTGGCCAGGATTCAGTCTGAGAGTCAGGGTCGTAATCAGTTCAGAGGCAATGGACCGCCACCGCAGAGGGGCCGTGGTAATGGCAGGGGTGGTAATGGTTCTGGTCGGGGCCGTGGAGCACCGGGCAGAGGTGCAGGTAGTTCTGAGGCTAGGCAGCCTGGATTAGTGTATGGTGCGAGGCGCCGAGAGGAGGGCGATGCACCGGACGTCATAACCGGTACGTTTTTGATTTTTGGTACTCCTTATACTGCTTTAATTGATGTTGCCAGTAGTATAGTAGAGACCATGGACTTAGACTCTGAGATATCCTCTAGGCAGATGACTGTGATTAGTCCTTTAGGTCACTCTGTAGTAGTAGATAAAACTGTTTAGAGAGGTACCCCTAGAACTCCAAGGGGTAGTGTTTACGGCTGATCTGATGGAACTGCCGTTTGGGGAGTTCGATCTGATTCTTGGATGGATTGGTTGGTCAAGTACCAGGCGAAGTTGGATTGCGCGGCCAAGCGCATGGTTCTTAAGACGATTGAGGGTAATGAGGTGGCTATGATAGGTAATAGGAGAGATTACTTATCAAATGTGGTATCTGCTTTGAAAGCGGAGAAGATGGTCAGGAAGGGCTGTGAAGCATTTGTAGTTCATGTGTATGCCTTGGAGGTTAAAGAGTCTGCTGTTGAGAAGGTTCGTACTGTTAAGAAATTTGCTGATGTGTTTCCTGAGGAGCTTCCGGGCTTGCCGCCAGATCGAGAGGTGGAGTTTGGGATTGATCTGTTACCCGGGACTGCGCCAGTGTCTATTGCTCCGTATAGGATGGCACCAAAGGAATTGGTGGAGCTTAAGGCTCAGATCCAGGAGTTATTGGATAGAGGTTTCATCAGGCCAAGTGTTTCACCGTGGGGTGCGCCGGTACTCTTTGTTAAGAAGAAGGATGGCACAATGCGGATGTGTATAGACTACCGCCAGTTGAACAAGCTGACGATTAAAAACAAGTATCCGTTGCCACGGATAGATGATTTGTTTGATCAGCTGAAGGGTGCTGTGGTATTCTCGAAGATCGACTTGAGGTCTGGGTATCACCAGTTAAAGGTTAAGGAGGCTGATATCCATAAAACCACGTTTCGGACTCGGTATGGGCACTACAAATTTCTGGTAATGCCGTTCGGGTTGACTAACGCACCGGCAGCGTTTATGGATATGATGAATAGGGTGTTTCAGCAGTATCTGGATCAGTTCGTGGTGGTCTTCATAGACGACATTTTAGTGTACTCAAGGACAGAGGAAGAGCATGATAAGCATTTGAGAGTGGTGCTGCAGATTTTGAGGGAGAAGCAACTTTATGCTAAGTTCAGTAAATGCGAGTTCTGGCTTAGAGAAGTGACTTTCTTGGGTCATGTAGTGTCAGCTGAGGGGATTCGAGTAGATCCTCGTAAGATTGAGGCAGTTTTGGATTGGAAGCCACCGAAGACAGTGGCTGAGATTCGGAGTTTTCTGGGTTTGGCAGGATACTACCGAAGGTTTGTTGAGGGTTTCTCATTGATAGCAGCGCCGATGACCAAGTTGCTGAGGAAAGAAGTTTCGTTTGTATGGACTGAGAAACAGCAGGAAAGCTTCGATAAGTTAAAGAAGATTTTGACTGAGGCTCCGGTTTTGATTCAACCTGAGGCTGGTAAGGAATTCACAGTGTATTGCGATGCATCACATACGGGCTTGGGTTGTGTGCTGATGCAAGAAGGTAAGGTTGTGGCTTACGCTTCTCGACAGCTGAGGCCACATGAGATCAACTATTCGACGCACGATTTAGAGCTAGCGGCTGTAGTCTTTGCCCTAAAGATTTGGAGGCACTACTTGTATGGAGAGAGATCGATAGTCTACACAGATCATAAGAGTCTGAAGTATCTCCTGACTCAGAAGGATTTGAATTTGAGGCAGCGCAGATGGGTTGAGTTGCTGAAAGACTACGACTGTTCTATTGAGTATCATCCGGGCAAGGCTAACGTGGTGGCAGACGCGTTGAGCCGTAAGGTTGTTTCGGACTTAAGAGCGATGTTTGCCCACTTGAGCTTGTATGACGACGGGAGTATTCTGGCAGAGCTGCAGGTTAAGCCTACTTGGGTTGAGCAGATCAAAGAAAAACAGTTATTGGATGAGGTTCTGAGTGCGCGAAGGTTGCAAGTGCAGGATGGTGGTTTGGAGGGTTACAGCTTGTCTAGTGATGAGGTGTTGTGTTTTCAGGGTAAGGCTTGTATGCCTAAAGATGTTGAGCTGAGGCAGAAATTCTTCAGGACGCACATAGCAGTCCTTATGCTATGCATCCTGGAGGTAGCAAGATGTATAGGGATCTTAGAGAGCAGTTTTGGTGGCCTGGTCTGAAGAAAGAGGTGACAGAGTTTGTTGGGAAGTGTCTAACATGTCAGCAGGTCAAGGCTGACCATCAGTTGCCGTCAGGTTTGCTTCAGCCTGTGAAGATTCCTCAGTGGAAGTGGGAAAGGATAACCATGGATTTCGTCAGTGGGTTACCGCTTACGCCAAGCAAGAAGGATTCAGTTTGGGTAGTGGTGGATCGTCTGACTAAATCAGCTCACTTTATTCCGGTGAGGGTTGACTACTCACTTCAAAAGCTAGCAAAGCTGTATGTGTCAGAGATAGTGAGGTTGCACGGTGTGCCAGTTTCGATAATCTCGGATAGGGATCCCAGGTTTACGTTGAGGTTCTGGAAGGCATTGCATCAAGCACTGGGTACTCGTTTGGATTTTAGCACGGCTTTTCACCCGCAGTCTGACGGGCAATCAGAAAGGGTTATTCAGATCTTAGAGGATATGCTGAGAGGTTGTGTCCTGGATTTCAGGGGTAGTTGGGAGGAGTTTCTACCATTAGCTGAGTTTGCCTACAACAACAGTTACCAAGCGAGCATCAAGATGGCACCGTATGAGGCGTTGTATGGTAGGAAGTGTCGCTCACCTACGTGTTGGACAGAGTTGGGTGAACGTCAATTGTTGGGACCTGAGTTAGTGGCTGAGACTGAAGATAAGGTTAAGTTGATACAAGCTAGATTAAAGGAAGCTTCAGACCGGCAGAAGTCTTATGCCGATCTTAAGCGGAGAGACATAGAGTTTGCTGTAGGGGATCGAGTTTTTCTGAAGGTCTCGCCTTGGAAGAAGGTGCTGAGGTTCGGGAAGAAAGGCAAGCTTAGTCCGAGGTTTATTGGGCCATATAAGGTACTGAGACGAGTGGGACCAGTAGCGTATCAGCTTGAGTTGCCAGCAGAGCTCAGCCAGATTCACGACGTTTTTCACGTTTCGATGCTTCGGAGGTATCGTTCAGATCCGTCACATGTGGTAGCAGTGGAAGAGATCGAGGTGAATCCAGACTTGACTATGGAAGAGGAACCTGTGCAGATTCTTGATCGGGATGTGAAGGTTCTGCGTAGGAAGTCTGTGCCTTTGGTTAAGGTACTCTGGCAGAATCATGGCGTAGAAGAAGCAACGTGGGAACCCGAGGATATGATGAGACAGCAATACCCGCAACTCTTTTGATCAGGTAATTTCGAGGTCGAAATTATTTTTAAGGGGGTAGAACTGTAATATCCCGGGTTAGGGGCTATTTTGTTGTTGCATGTTATTGCATGTGTTTAGTGTGCTGTGTTGCTATTTCGGTGTTTTAGGGGCTTAATTGTAGCCTAGGTGTATGCCTGAGTGAATGGGAAAATTTTGGTTTTTGGGTGTTAAGTCAGGGGAGCTGTTGGAGCTAGGGTATATAGGTTTTCTTTGGTGTTTTATTGCACAAGTGAAGAGTTGGCAGAGTGGCAAGGGAGGAGCTTGGTGTGGCGTCAACTTCAAGGAGCAGAGGTCTAGTGTTCGAGCTGCAGAGTTCCCTTTTTGTCACTCATTTTGGACGGCATAGGAGGGAGGAGTTGGATGAAGTTCAAACTCCACTTTGGACTTGGTCAAGTGATGAGGTGGTGGGAAGAGAGGAAAAAGGGGAGTGTGACTTGGTCTACTCATTTGAAATGGGTGGTGGTGAGTGTGTTTGGGGATTTGGCCGAAATTTGGGGGAGTTGGAGGGGGAAATGGACGGCATAGTGGGGTGAGTTGGTAGCCAAAATGCATTTTGGCATTTTGGCACTCTTTTTGGTTGTTTCGGTCACATTTGGTAAAAGAGAGAAAGTTCTCTTCTAGTCTTTTGAAAGCTGATTTTCTTCAACAAAGTTTCTTCACACTTTCTTCTTGAACCGAAAAGTGCAAGCAGTCTTGCTGAATTTCCTCTGTGTTGTTTTCTCAAACATCCTGGTAGCCGAATATCCCTTCCCATTTCTCTCCCTTTTCCTTTCATGTAGGTAAGCCGAAACTAGTTTCTTCTTTACTCAAAATTTCCTTTTTTCTTCTTGAAACCGTGATAGCCGAATTACTCATTTGTTCTCCTCATTTCTTGGTGCCGAAACCACAACCACTTGCATCTCAAATTCTTCCTTTCTTTTCTTGTTCAGGATTGCCGAAACTCTGCTCCCATTTCACATTGTTTTCCCCTCAAAACCGAAAACAGAGGTGTGGAACCCTAGTGTTGATTTCTTCTTTTTAGTGTTTTCAACTTAGCTGAATATTTCCCTTCTCCCAGTAGTCTCTCTTGGCCGAATCTGTTGTTCTTCTTTTGGGCAAGTCTTGGCCGAATATCAGTGGGGTATTTAGGGGCCTTGTTTCAATCGTTTGGATTCTGGTAAGTGATTGGCCGAATGGTCATCTTCCTTCTCCCTCATACTTTGTCGATGTTGGTTGATTAAGGGCCGAATATGGTCATTTTTGAAAGGGTTCTAATCTCTTCATTATAGGCCATTTGGATTTTGGATACAATCAGGTGGAGCCTTCGTTCTCTGATTAGCCAAGTGGGGTAAGTATTGGTGAGGGTCAGTACTATTGGTTGATTCTTTTATTTAGTTTAGCCATGCTATTAAGGATTAAGGGTTCTTATATGTAGGTGGTGGCCGATTGTCTAAGGGAAACACTTTTTGGCTCGGGATTTGGTAGGAAACCAAATCAGGTGAAAGGAGCTTGATAATCGAGGGACTTAGATCGTTTTCGTTGGGATTCTAGACTCGTATTTACCAGGTGTGTAAACTAACACACTTCTGTTTAGTAATATGATTGATAACCTGTGTGATGATTAATGAAACAGTGATGATTGATATGATACCCTAATGGGTATGATTCTGGACTCGGGTAAGTCAGTATTATTGTTATGAGTTTACTGATGATCTATATGATACCATGGCTGTGGATATATGTGACATGGGATATGAGATTAGACATATTAGCATGGTATACATGATTATATGATATGCATGATTACATGAGTGTGGTATGTGGATGGGTGATACGAGTGGAGGGAGCAGTGATATTTTGTGCTGACGAGCACCAGTGTTTTGGTAACACACTTTGTGACTTTGGGTCACCAGAGGTTTGGCACCTCCAGAGGTTTGGTACCTCAGCGTCTCGTCCCTGTGGTTAACACCACCGTGGGTTGGCCCCACTTGTGAGATACGGGATTGACGCCAGTGATTTGGTATCACACGATGGGTTGGCCCCATCACCAGATTTGTGACTATGGTCACCAGTGCTTTGGTAGCACATTGTGTCTTTGGGACACCAGAGGTTTGGCACCTCATTGCGACTTGTCCCTGTGGTTTGATACCACCGTGGGTTAGCCCCACATGAGATATGGGATCGTCTGCTAGTGATTGGGTATCACACGATGGGTTGGCCCCATCATTGGATTTGTGACTTCGGTCACCAGTGCTTTGGTAGCACAAAGTGTCTTTGGGACACCAGTGGTTTGGCACCACAAAGTGTCTTTGGGACACCAGTGGTTTGGCACCACATTGACGGATATTGTGTCTTTGGGACACCAGTGTTTGGGTAACACATTGTGACTATATGTCACCAGTGGTTTGGCACCACCAGTGGTTTGGTACCACACGGGGTAGAAAAGGCGATATGGATGGTTAGGATCGGGTTGCATTAATTATGTTGCTATGTATGATGTGTGTTAGCATGTTGTTTTCTCGGAAGCGGGATTTATACACTGAGTCATTCGACTCACCCTCTCCTTTAACATTTCAGGTGACTCGTAGACGCGGACATGGAGCCGGGATGGACTCGGGGTGCACATGCCATGCTTTAATAAAAGTTTTGCTCAGACTATTGCATTTGGGTACTTTAGCTTATTTACTTTTATTTGGGTTTTAATTTGGTTTTGTAAAAGGCCTTTGATTTATGTTTTATGATGTTTATGTTTTAATTAAATTCTAATATGCCTTAACAAAATAAGTTGGTATGAATTTTACTAAAATTTGGAAAGATAATGATTTCAAAATCATAACGCAATGTGTTTTTAAACTATACCATCGGGTATCATACTAAGTCTTTGTGATAAACAAATACAAATGGTTCTCAATTCAAACTTGTATTTCTCCTAAGTCTAAAAATGTTTTAAGTAACACTAATAAACTATTGAGGGTTTTATAAGGTTTAAACTCGTTTTAACTACACATTTTGGTTAAGTTTTCAAAATCTCCGGGTTTCAAATACACCAACCGTTTTTCAAACAAGTCTACTCAAATTTGCTTCAAATACACTGTGTTTTCACTCAGCTTTTAAACGGGAAATCTAACCTCTCAAAACCGTTTTCCCCGTAGCAAACCAGATTCGGACGTGGTGTCTTGTCCGGGTTTGGGGTGTTACAATTGTGGTATCAGAGCCAGGTTCAAAGGCTCGGCTGTGGGCCTGAGGCCCAAAATGTTTTAAAAAAGGATGTCTTAAGTATTTTGGGTTTAAATATATGGTTTGAAAGGCATGGCACCGAGTCTCCGACACCAGTTCGCCCAGGTAAGTACCCCGGACTATTCTTTGCGAATTGATTAGATGTGATATGATTTGATGAATAGCTATAGTATGCTACTTTAGAGATTGAAACTGATAGGATTCTGTGAACTCGCGAGAACAAATCCTCTTTAATGTTCATTAGACTTGCTTTTAAACAAGTGGAATAAACACTGATGCATAAAATTCTTTAATCAGATACGTAGAAAGATTAGTCATGAGCACTCGAGGTGGACGTGGTCGTAATACTCGTGGTAGAGGTAGGGGTAGGATGACAGTTTCTGAGCCCGTAGGATCTGGTCAGGGTTCAGAGAATGAGATACCGGTTCCGCCACCAGCTGGAGGTGGGGAGTTCCAAGATCAGACTGGAGATGATGCAGTGTCACAGGCGATGCTGCAAGTGTTAGAAAGGGTAGCTGGTGTAGGTGGAGGTGCAGGAGTTAGGAAATCTGTTCCTGAGCGACTTCGAGCAAACGGGGCCAAATTCTTTCGAGGTGTATCTGGTGTTGCTCCTAGCACTGCTGAATACTGGCTAGAGGCAACTGAGCGGATCATGGATGATCTGGACTTGACGGCTGAAGAGAAGCTGAAGGGTATCGTATCGCTTCTACGGGATGAGTCATACCAGTGGTGGCTCACGGTTCGGGATAGTGTGGCAGCAGAGGATCTGACGTGGGATTATTTTCGGGCTGCATATCAAAAGAAGTACATCGGGGCTAGTTATATTGACTCCCAAAGAAAGGCATTCCTGAGGCTTGTTCAGGGGAGTAAATCTGTTTCTGAGTACGAGGCTGAGTTCCTGAAGCTGAGTAGGTATGCCAGGGGCATGGTAGCCACTGAGCATGAGAGGTGTGTTCGTTTCGAGGATGGTCTGCGAGACGAGTTGAGACTGCTGATTGCTCCTCAGCAGGAGCGCGAGTTTGCTGTCTTAGTTGAGAAGGCTAAGGTAGCCGAGGGTATTAAAGAGTCAGTGAGACATGGCATGGACAGGAGTAGGCTTAAGAGGAGCTTTGGATCTTCTGGATCGTTTGGTAATCCGCAGAAGAGGGCTAGACCGAGTGGGCCAAATCAGTCTGCTAGGTTTGTTGCTGCTAGGCAGGGACCGCCGCAGTGTAATCAGTGTGGGAAATCTCATTGGGGTGGCTGCTGGACTGGAGGAAAAGGTTGCTTCGAGTGTGGTTCTCTGGAGCACCGTGTGAGGGATTGTCCGCGTAGGTTGGCCAGGATTCAGTCTGAGAGTCAGGGTCGTAATCAGTTCAGAGGCAATGGACCGCCACCGCAGAGGGGCCGTGGTAATGGCAGGGGTGGTAATGGTTCTGGTCGGGGCCGTGGAGCACCGGGCAGAGGTGCAGGTAGTTCTGAGGCTAGGCAGCCTGGATTAGTGTATGCTGCGAGGCGCCGAGAGGAGGGCGATGCACCGGACGTCATAACCGGTACGTTTTTGATTTTTGGTACTCCTTATACTGCTTTAATTGATGTTGCCAGTAGTATAGTAGAGACCATGGACTTAGACTCTGAGATATCCTCTAGGCAGATGACTGTGATTAGTCCTTTAGGTCACTCTGTAGTAGTAGATAAACTGTTTAGAGAGGTACCCCTAGAACTCCAAGGGGTAGTGTTTACGGCTGATCTGATGGAACTGCCGTTTGGGGAGTTCGATCTGATTCTTGGGATGGATTGGTTGGTCAAGTACCAGGCGAAGTTGGATTGCGCGGCCAAGCGCATGGTTCTTAAGACGATTGAGGGTAATGAGGTGGCTATGATAGGTAATAGGAGAGATTACTTATCAAATGTGGTATCTACTTTGAAAGCGGAGAAGATGGTCAGGAAGGGCTGTGAAGCATTTGTAGTTCATGTGTATGCCTTGGAGGTTAAAGAGTCTGCTGTTGAGAAGGTTCGTACTGTTAAGGAATTTGCTGATGTGTTTCCTGAGGAGCTTCCGGGCTTGCCGCCAGATCGAGAGGTGGAGTTTGGGATTGATCTGTTACCCGGGACTGCGCCAGTGTCTATTGCTCCGTATAGGATGGCACCAAAGGAATTGGTGGAGCTTAAGGCTCAGATCCAGGAGTTATTGGATAGAGGTTTCATCAGGCCAAGTGTTATTAAAAAGACATTCGACTATAAAACCAAATCCCGAAGGATTATTGTAATCAAATTCTTACCTTGGTGCCGATTTCACTACTAATCAAATCCCGAAACGTTGAAATCCTTTTACCTTGTAATCGGCTAACATTAGATCACTTAAAGGGTTAGTTTCCGGCTTTTAAACAAACAAGAAATAGATCTAGGCATCAAAATAGGACTATGGCCGATTGTACATAAGTGCTTACCTTGCGATTTGAAAACCCGAAACCTTGTGTACCACTATCGACTGCCCCTACATATCCATAGTTAGATTCGGCTTAACATAGTAACCAATATAGCCGGATATGTACCTTCACTTACCTTATGATTCCAAATCCCGGAATTAGTTACTTAACCAAGGAGATGTCGAGATACCTATAATCATAGGTAAGATTTAAGTCTAACTTTAAATCAATTGATGGCCTATGGCCGAATATCACCTTATAGCTTACCTTAGATCTTTAAAATCCCGAAAGATTCTTCTTTGCAGTCGACAGCACCTAACTCCCGAAGCCTCCTTCCAAGTTTCGGCCAAGATCAATAATAGGAATTAGTCCCTAAGTTTCGACAAGTCCATAAGAAAAAGGGATGGAAATCGAATAACATATGGTCTTACCTTAATACTACAGTCGACGGCACCCTTGCTTAACCACGGAGATTCGGCTCTTGCTTAGATGATCAAGTTAACACCAACAGGAATTCGGCTTGGGGTCTAAAGAACAGTCGGCTAGGGTCTAGCAAGTACTTGGTTTCGGCTTTTGATTGAGTTGAAGAAAGAAAAAGAGAAAGATCACAAGTTGGGTTCTTTGAATTTTGCAGCACAAAAAGAAAGATGAGAGGAGAAGAATTTCGGCACACAACTCCCTTAGCTTGACCGATTGTTACTCCCCCCTCTTCTAAATTCGGCTAGCTATCAAACACTAGCTACACCTTGCTTTTCTCCTATTTTTCCTCTCTTTATCCCTTAAAAATAATCTAAAATAAATCATTATTTATCCATCACTTAGCCGAAATTATTAAAAGAAATTAATCCAACCTTAAACTCATCCCTTTTAGTTCCTTAGTGCCGTCCACTACCTCCACCTCTCCTTGACGCAACATGTAAAATAGAATCCCTTATTTTGCTTCCTTGGTGATTCGAACCTTGGCCCATTTGCACCTGCTTGTGGCGTCAATTCCAGAGGCCTTAAGTGGCGCCTCCAAGCCACTTTTTCAAGCCCAATTGTGTGTCATATTTCACATACAATTTCTTTTAAGGCCCTACTAAGCTTAGCTCCCTTATTAAAACTTAAAATATGATATTTTCTAAATCTTTCACCTATACTCTAGGGTTCCCAACATTCATAAAAACACATTCATACACAAAAAACCATGCTTTCACATTCAATTAAGCAATAATGCATAAGCCATAATCCAGGATATTACAGTTCTACCCCCTTAAAATAATTTCATCCTCGAAATTACCTGGCTGAAACAAGTGAGGGTATTGCTGTCGCATCGCCTCTTCCGGCTCCCACGAAGCTTCTTCCGATCCATGATTTCTCCATAATACTTTGACTAGAGGAACTGACTTCCTCCGTAACACTTTCACATCACGCTCCAAGATCTGAATCGGCTCTTCCTCGTAGGACAAATCTGGCCTTAGCTCCACCTCTTCAACCGGTACTATGTGAGATGGATCCGATCGATAACGACGTAGCATGGAGACATGGAATACGTCGTGCATCTGCTTCAACTCCAGTGGCAACTCCAACTGATATGCCACTGGTCCAATTCGCTTCAAAACCTTATAAGGTCCTATAAACCTTGGACTTACTTCCCTTTGCGACCAAACCTCATCGCCTTCTTCCAAGGCGACACTTTAAGGAACACTTGATCTCCCACATCAAATTCTATTTCCTTCCGCTTGAGATCCGCGTACGACTTTTGTCTATCAGATGCTTCCTTCAACTGTGCTCGAATTATCTCAACCTTCTCCTCGGATTCTGCTACAATCTTTGGACCCAAAACTCGACGTTCCCCTAATTCCGTCCAACACGTAGGAGTTCGACACTTCCGTCCATACAGTGCTTCATACGGTGCCATCCGAATACTGGCCTGATAGCTATTGTTGTATGCAAATTCTACTAACAGCAAATATTCTTCCCAACTTCCTCTGAAGTCTATCACACATCCCCTCAGCATGTCCTCTAACACTTGGATCACTCGTTCAGACTGCCCGTCCGACTGTGGATGAAAAGCCGTAGTAAAATCCAACTTGGTGCCTAAAGCCTGATGTAGAGCTTTCCAAAACTGAGAAGTAAACCTTGGATCCCTATCCGAGATGATCGATACCGGCACTCCATGTAACCTTACAATCTCTGCCACATATAACTTTGCCAACTTCTGCAGGGAATAATCCACTCGCACTGGAATAAAATGCGCTGACTTTGTCAACCGATCTACTATCACCCATACCGAGTCCTTCTTAGTAGGCGTAAGGGGAAACCCACTAACGAAGTCCATGGTAATTCCTCCCACTTCCACTGCGGAATCATTATCAGTTGAAGTAATCCTGACGGAACTTGGTGTTCAGCCTTAACTTGCTGACACGTCAAGCATTTCCTACGAATTCGGTAACTTCCTTCTTAAGACCAGGCCACCAAAACTGTTCACGTAGATCTCTATACAGCTTACTACCTCCAGGATGCATAGCATAAGGGCTACTATGCGATTCCTGAAGAATCCTCTGTCTTAGCTCCTGATCCTTAGGCATACAGACTTTACCCTTAAAGCACCATACTCCCTCGTCATTAATACCATAATCCTCCAACTCCTCATTCTGTACTTGCTGTAGCTTAGCACTTAACTCCTCATCAACCAACTGTCCCTCTTTCACTTCATTCAACCACGGTTGCTTAACTTGCAGCTCTGCCAGCAGACTTCCGTCATCATACAAACTCAGATGTGCAAACATCACCCTCAGGTCCGATACAACCTTTCGACTTAGGGCATCAGCCACAACATTCGCCTTGCCCGGATGATACTCTATCGAACAGTCATAGTCCTTCAGTAATTCAACCCACCTTCGCTGTCTTAGGTTCAACTCCTTCTGAGTCAACAGATACTTAAGACTCTTGTGGTCTGTGTAGATCACCGATTTTTCTCCATAGAGATAGTGCCTCCACACCTTAAGAGCAAAGACCACTGCCGCCAATCCCAAATCATGAGTTGGGTAGTTAACCTCGTGTGGCCTTAATTGCCGAGACGCATAAGCGACTACTTTCCCATCTTGCATCAGAACACACCCTAATCCTGTATGAGAAGCGTCACAATACACCACGAAATCCTTTCCTGCCTCTGGCTGAATCAATGCCAGAGCTTCAGTCAAGACCCTCTTAAGCTTCTCAAAGCTTTCCTGTTGCCTGTCCGTCCAAACGAAAGGTACTTCCTTTCTCAACAACTTCGTCAAAGGTGCGGCTATCGATGAAAACCCTTCTACGAACCTTCTGTAGTAGCCTGCCAATCCCAAGAAACTACGAACCTCAGCCACAGACTTAGGTGGTTTCCAATCTAGCACTGCCTCAATCTTCCTAGGATCCACCCTTATTCCTTCTGCAGACACCACATGTCCTAAGAACGCAACTTCCCTAAGCCAAAATTCACACTTGCTGAATTTGGCATAGAGCTTCTTTTCCCTCAACACCTGCAACACAATCCGTAGATGCTCATCATGCTCTTCCTCTGACTTGGAATACACCAGAATATCGTCGATGAACACAACGACGAACCTATCCAAGTATGGTTGAACAACCCGGTTCATCATATCCATGAACGCAACTGGGGCGTTTGTCAATCCAAACGGCATTACTACGAACTCAAAGTGCCCATATCTTGTCCGAAAAGCCGTCTTATGGATATCCACCTCCTTCACCTTAAGCTGATGATATCCAGACCTTAAGTCGATCTTTGAGAATACCGCTGCTCCCTTCAGCTGATCGAACAAGTCATCTATCCTCGGCAAGGGATACTTGTTCTTGATAGTCAGCTTATTCAACTGACGGTAATCTATGCACATACGCATAGTTCCGTCCTTCTTCTTCACAAACAATACCGGTGCTCCCCATGGAGACACACTGGGTCGGATAAACCCACGATCAAGTAACTCTTGGATTTGCACCTTGAGCTCAACCAATTCCTTAGGTGCCGTTCTGTACGGGGCGATTGACACAGGTGTTGTACCAGGTAGCAAGTCAATTCCAAATTCCACCTCCCTATCTGGGGGTATTCCAGGTAACTTCTCTGGAAACACATCTTCAAAGTCCCTTACAGTTCGAACTCCACTAACACCTTCTTCCTTCGTATCCAACACACTAACGAAAGCCAAGAATGCCTTGCATCCTTTCCGAACCATCTTATCAGCCTTTAGAGCAGAAACAACGTTAGACAAGTAGTTTCTTCTTTCTCCTATCATAACTACTTCCTCATCCTCTGAAGTTTTCAACTCCATTCGCTTATCTGCACAATCCAGTATGGCTCGATGCTCCACTAGCCAGTCCATGCCAAGTATGAGATCGAACTCTCCGAAAGGTAGTTCCATTAAGTCGGCAGAGAATATCACTCCCTGAATTTCTAGATGCACTTTCTGAAACATCTTATTCACCACTACAGTTTGACCTAGTGGGCTTACTACAGTCATCTCCCTATCAGAAAGTTCAGAGGCTATGACTAGAGTTTCCACTACTCTACATGCAACATATGAATGGGTCGAGCCCACATCAATCAAAGCAAAATAAGGCTTGCCACAAATAATAAACGTACCGGTTATGACGTCCGGTGCGTCTCCATCTTCCCTACGGTGAACTGCATATACCAAGCCCGGCTGTCTGACCTCTGTACTACCAGCACCTCTGCCGGGTGTTCCACGTCCTCTTCCAGTACCATTACCCCGGCCATTCGGACTACGGCCTCGCTGAGGCTACTTTCCACCTCTACCAGCCTGATTAACATTCTGAGCTACTGGTTGATTCCCATCTGGTTTCATAGGACAGTCCTTAATCATAAGGTCCTTTAACCCACACTTAAAGCATCCTCCTGTCTTCTTCCAACATTCTCCTAAGTGTTTCTTCCCACACTGATCACAAGTACGATATTACCCTCCAGTACCAACTTGCTAACCTCGCAGCCCATCAACTCTAGGCCTTTTCTGCACATTCTCAGATGATCCTGACGGCCCAAATCCTCTCTTCTGCTTATTCCGGTCCGTGTTCTACCTTACAGAGTCCTTAATCCTTTCAGCTACCTTAGCTTTCTCCACTAATGCAGAAAACTCCCGCTCCTGCGATTAACAACCTCAGGTCATCCCTTAATCCGTCCTCAAACCGGACACATCGCTCATGCTCCGTAGCCACTACTCCTCGAGCATACCAGCTCAACCTCAGAAATTCAGCTTCGTACTCTGCTACAGACTTATTCCCTTGAACCAGCCCCAGAAATGCCCTCCTCTGCGCATCAGTGTAACGCGTGCCGACATACTTCTTCTGATATGCTGCCTTCACATATTCCCAAGTAAGATCCTCAACTGTGGCACCATCCCGAACTGTGAGCCACCATTGATACGCTTCATCACGTAGCAGCGCCACCATTCCTTTCAGTTTCTCCTTAGGGGTCAGATCCAACTCATCCATAATTCGTTCCGTCGCCTCCAACCAATATTCAGCCGTACTGGGTGCCACACCAGATACTCCACGAAACATTTCAGCCCCATTGGCTCGAAGTCACTCGGGTACAGATTTCTGAGCTCCCACATTTCCACCTACGCCAGCCACCATCTCCAGAACTCGCAGCACAGCCTGCGACACAACATCATCCCCCGTCTGATCTTGTTGCTCAACACCAACAGCTGGTGGTGGTGGTGGCGGTGGTACCTCATTCTCAGATCCTTGACCCGATCTAACGGGTTCCAACACGGTCATTCTGCCTCTACTGCATCCTCGCACATTACGACCACGTCCCCTAGAGCTCATTTCTACGATCGCGCTTTAATCTGATTAAGAAAGTTTTATGAATTAGTCCTTGTTCCACTGATTATCCGCGAAGAAGTTTTATGAAAGAAGTTTAGAAGTAATTCTTTCGATCAATCAAAGTTTCAAGTCTTCTATCCTAATTCAAAGAAAACACATCCATTCCGTAGTATCTCCCATACATATTCACTCTTCGAACACTTTTGTCCGTTCCTATCCCAGGGGTATTTTCGTCATTGTCCTACAGGGGTATTTTGGTAATAAACCGGGGTCAATTTGAAAAATCTCTATAAATCAAAGGTATTTCAAAACTTAGGGTTCTTTTTGAGAATTTGTTTTCCAAATCGGTGTTGTTGCAGAAATTTTAGGAATCGGCGGTCATTTTGGTAATTTTGTAAAGCAGGGGTAATTTCGTAAATTTCCAAATCAAGGTGCCTTAATATTTTGTAACGATAAATTTCTTGAATATTTTTGGCAAAATTAGAGAATGTTATTGAAATCGGGGGTAATATGGTCATTTTGGAAACCAAGGGCATTTTAGTAATTTTACCACTAGAGGTATTTAGGTAATTTTATAAATCGGGAATATTTCGGAAAAATTTGTAAAACAGTTTTTACAAATTAAAAGGGTAATTTTAAGAGTTTAAAACTAGGGTTTTTATAAAAATGCGACTAGTCCCTTTCGGGTTTTAGTTATTGGGTTTAGCCCGTGAATAAGTCCTCTTGGTTAGGGTGAACCGAAGCTACGCACCAGGTAGGATTCCAGCGAAGAGGAGGTGAGTCACTAGGACTGCTTAAGTACCAGGCTCTTCCGGATCCAATCCTAGACATGCGCACAATGGTTGCCACACCCTAACTCGGTGACTTAGTCACAGGTTTGTTTAATTAGGCATTTAAGATCTTATGTAACTGTTGGGGTAAACTAGTCCTAGAGTTCAAGTACTTAATATACTATTCTACGTTCCATTTCTACCCTTCTACAAGTCATAGTATAATTCACACAAGAGATAGGGGTACTTACCTGGTGGACTTCGGGTCGGAGACTTAGGTGCCATGCCAGAAAAACCTGCTCATAAAATTTTCACAAAGTTCTTTTGGGATTAACTTTGAAAACATTTTGGGCCTTAAACCCAAGGCCGAGGGTTTTGAAACTGGGCTCTGATACCAAGCTGAAACACCCCAAACCCGGCCCACGAGTCTCGACCAGATCTGGTATGTTCCTCGAGTAAAACGATTCAAATCTGATTTGTATCTTTGAAAATCCTTGAGTGTTTCTGGGAGAAAACTCGAATTGGTTTGGGCTTAAGTTGGAAACCAGTTTATTTTTAAACATAAGTTTTTATAAAAATTCCATTGTTAAGTTTCCAAAACTTTAAATTGAAAGGTATGCCGAATTTGTTTTAGGTTTTATCCTTAAATTAAAAATCATTTTCTTTTAGATGTCAAAACATTTAGGGTTCATTCTTAAATAAAATTTACTTAGTCTTTAATTTGATAAAAATTTCGTATCATAAGAAAATAATTAACGTGCATGCATATGATAGTTCATACTATGGCCTTATTACATCAAAACAAACCCAAAATAAATTTAAAGTGCTTAAATAAAATAAAATGTCCAAATAAAATAATTTCCTTGCTGAGCATGGCCACCACTAAGCTCCTGCCGACCCGGTCCATCACTGATCGTCACCTGAAAAATGTTCCCACAACGGGGTGAGTCAATAGACTCAATGCGTACATCCAACACTAACTCCAAACAGATTCAGGCATATCAAATCATACACATACATATCATAAATTACAATTAATGATGCATTCCCGAACCCAATCCTAGATGCCATGTAACACCCTGGTTCTAGGGGTTAGGCATTTGGTGCATAGTTCAGGTGTTGGCACACTTCAGTGTGTGGTTGGGTGAGTTTTAGGGGTCCTGAGAACCCTAGGTGGTGGTGGAATGCCTTAGGAAATTTTTAGTTTTTAGTGGATAAAAGGGGAGCTTGGCAAAGTTGGGTCTTAAGAGAAATTTTGGTGAGGTTTAGACACAAAGAATGGCTTGGCAGAGTGGCAGGGAGGCGCCACATAAGGCATGGAGAAGTGACGCCTCAAGGGGGAGCTGGAAGGGGTCTCAGGTTCGATTCACAAGGGCAGCAGGTGGGCCTTTGTTTTTGCGTCAATTTGGTAAGGTGTTGGACGGTTTTTGAGTGTTAAAAAGAGGGAGGAAGACTTGGTCTTCCATTTTGAATTCGGCTAGGAAGGTAAGGAGTAAGGTTTGACTCATTCAAACCTTTTTGAATGGGTGTTAAGGAGGAAAAGTAGGAAGAAATCTTGGGATTTTGTGTGAGGGGTTGAGTAGTGGCCGGTTTTGGGGAGCTAGGGGGGAGGGCATTTTCGGTTTTTGGAGGGTGTTGGGGGGTGCCGATTTTGGTAGTATAAATAGGGGGGAGGTGCTCACCTTTTTGGTTTTTCCCATTTTGCTTGCTTGCCGAAAAGTGCTTTACAAATTCTCCATTTGTTCTCCCCATTTCACCTGAGCCGAAACCTCCATTGCCATCTTCTTTTTCTCTTATTTTGGATCCTTGGCCGAACCACTCACCTTTCATCTCTCTTTTCTTCCATTTTGCTAAACCGAAAGTACACCCCCCATACTTTTCTTTCCTCTTCTCAAACCTTTGGCCGAAACCCCTATTCCCTTTTCATTGATTTTCTTTCATTGTTAACCGAATCTACACCCCATCTTTGTACCGTGTTCCTTTTCCCTTACTTGGTAGCACCTTGGCCGAATGTTAGCATAGATCTTGTTGGGTTTCCGTTTGCAACCGTTGTTAAAGGTACTCTGGGGTTTGAAGTAGGCAGTCAAGCCTCCGTTTGTTAGCAGTCAGCTTGGTAAGTGATTTTGGGTAAGGGATATTTATTAAGATTTGTTACTTAGTTTGTGATTTGGAGGGTTAACCCGTTTATCTGATTAAGTGTGATGATGGAGGCCAACACCAGTCAAGGTGGGCAGGAGAAAACCCCTATCCCGAAGTTCAAGAAGAGGGCTGTCTCGGCGGTTCTAGATTGGCCACCGGGGTATGGGCCAGCAGCAAGGGATAGCTGTAGGCAGATAGCTGTTGTCTCGTTGAGCGATAGCGTTGGGGTTGAGAGTCTAGAACTCCAAGTGATTAGGTGCGTAATCATCGCACTATTTCCTCGATTTTGCTTGCTAACGTTTATACATGTGTATTATGTGTGGTAGCCGATCATAATGGCTTAAGTGGTGAATACCATATTTTGGGTAATCGGATATCAGGTGAGTAAGTTGTGATATGATGTTATTGTGATGTGTATATATATATATATATATATATATGATGTGGTAATGATGTGAGATGTATACTCATTTTATATGCTGACTTAACTTGTAGCATTTACATATTTGCATGGGATTTGGACGAAGAGTACATATTGATGTACGTGGTCTAATGTTAGCTCGGGCTACATTAGCGCTTGATGGTGTGCTGTGTGCTACCTCAAGGGAGGTGTGGCTCGGTGCCCATCTCGGCGGTTGATGGCTATGTGCATCACCGTAGACGGATTATGCTATTGGGATCACTTTGGTTGATCGGTGGCTCAGCCACGGCCTTGAGCAGCGAGTTTGCCAAGGTAAGGTTTATGGATCACGATGTGATCAGTGGTGGGTTAGCCACGGCCTTAGGCAGGGGGTCTGCTAAGGTTGGTGTTACGGTTGGATTGCAGGTTGGGGGGGAGATACATATTTACATGACTTGCTATGAGAACAGAATGGTTATGGGCCAAGCCCATACGTGTGAAATACGTGTATGATTATGCACTGAGTCTGTGGACTCACTCTATTTTCTTAACCATTTCAGGTGATGCGTAGAGTTGGACCAGGATCGGAGAGGACACATGGTGGCCCATGCAGAAAGAAGAGTTTAAATATTTTAAGCTTATTTATATTAAGTATTTGGTTTTCAATATTGGTTGTAATAAGGGCCTTTTAATTATTTTACTTATTATTTTGGAAATCATTTTATTATCATTTTAGTTATGGTTTGATTAATTTGCATTATGATGAGGAAATGGTTTAATTTTGGCAACCTAGTTGTTCCATCAATATAAGTTAATAAAGTTTGTAACTGGGACATTTTATAATGTCAAGTTTATTTATACTTTTAAATAAACACTAACTTCAAAAGTTGACAAATTTTTATGTTTAATGCTAAAGTCCAGAGATTTTCAATCGTCTTTCCGCAGTGACATAACCAGATCCGGTCAGGGCTCGTGGGCCGGGTTTGGGGGTGTTACAGTTTGGTATCAGAGCCTGGTTTAAAACTCGGCTTTGAGGGTTTTGGGCCCGAAACAGTTTTCAAAATGGGTTTTTGAAATGTGGGCTTTTATAAAAAGGTTTTCAGGTTATTCTGGCATGGAACCTGTACCTCTGGCCCAAAGTCCACCAGGTAAGTACTTCGGACTTTCTTGAAGTGATTTGTCTATATGAATTATTATGGGCTTAGGTTGGGCTCATAGATTAGAAATTAGGACTATTGGACCCTAGGACTAGTCTACTCAAACATATGCATAAAACTTAAAGCTCTTAAACAAACCCGTGAAGCAAGTCGCCGAGTTAAGGTGTGGTAACCTTGGTGCGCATGTCTAGGATTGGATTCGGAAGAGCTTGGTACTTAAGTAGTCCTCGTGACTCACCTCCTCTTCGCAGGAATCCTACCTGGTGCGTAGCTTCGGTTCACCTTAACCAAGAAGACTTATTCATGGGCTAAACCAATCATTAAAACCCGAAAGGGATTTGGCCTTGCTGTTTTAAAACCCTTAGTTTTAAAATTTTCAAATTTACTCCTTTGGGTTGTGAACTCTAAATCAGATTTTGAAAGATGTTTTTCCGGTTTACAAAATTACCAAAATGCCCCTAGTGGCAAAATTACAAAAATGCCCCTGTATTGTAAAATTACCGTACTACCCTCAATCTTTGATAAAATGATTTATACTTTGTAAAATACCAAAATCTCAGAATTTAAAATATTAAGATACTCTGGTTTGTGGAAATTTACGAAAATACCCCTGGTTGATAAAAATTACCAAAATGCCCTTGGTTTCTAAACTTTTAGATTTCTCTCGACTTTTACTGAAATATTCCTATTTTACCAAATATCAGAATCTTATGTTGTGAGATATTGTGATATTCTGATTTGGAGAATTTACGAAAATGCCCATGATTTCCAAAATTACTGAAATAACCCCGATTTCTGAAATTTTTGCAACACATCTGGTTTGGAAAACAAAATTTTCAAGATGACCCCCGAGATTTTGTAAATTTTGAAATATCTTTAAGTTGGAAAACTATTTTCAAAAATTTACCCTGAGTTATTACCGAAATACCCCTTTAGGAAAAATGACGAAACTACCCCTGGGTAGGGAATGAAACTTGATTGCATGAAAGAACTACTCTCGGAAACTTCATTGCATAAAATTGCTCGTGGATAAAACAGTGAAACAATAATTTCTAATGCACAAAACTTTCTAAAAAGATTAAATCGAGGCGCTAGATATGAGTTCTAGGGGGCGTGGTCGCAATACTCGTGGACGTGGTAAAGGCAGGATATCAGTATCAGAACCGGTTGGGTCTCGCCATGGGTCAGAGAGTGATGTGCCGCCACCAGCTGTTGAGGTTGAACAGCAGGATCAGACAGGAGGGGATGACGCAGTATCACAAGCTATGCTGCGAGTGCTTGAGCGAGTGGCAGAAGCCAATAGGGGCAGTGGGACTCGGAAGTCAGTGCCCGAAAGACTTAGGTCGAATGGAGCTGAGGTTTTCAGAGGAGTGTCTGGGGTAGCTCCGAACGTGGCAGAGTACTGGCTTGAGGCAGTGGAAAGGATTATAGACGACCTAGACTTAGCTGCTGAGGAGAAGCTTAAGGGTGTTGTTTCGTTGCTGGGGGATGAAGCCTACCAGTGGTGGCTCACTGTTAAGGAAAGTACCCCTGCGGATCGAGTGGACTGGGGTTACTTTAAGATCAAGTTCGAAGGGAAGTATGTCAGAGCGAGCTATGTGGACACTCAGAGGAAGGCATTCCTCAATTTGGTGCAAGGTAGCAAGTCAATAGCGGAGTACGAAGCTGAGTTTCTGCGGTTGAGCCGGTATACTCGAGGCATCGTGGCGACTGATTATGAAAGATGCGTCAGATTTGAAGATGGGCTACGGGATGAGCTGCGAGTTTTGATTGCTCCGCAACGAGAACGAAACTTCGCCATTCTAGTGGAGAAAGCTCGGATAGCTGAAGAGGTTAAGAGGACTGAGAGGCAGAATAGACATAGAGAAAGAAACCAGGATAAGAGGAGTTATGCACCGCCAGAGTCGTCTGAGAGCTTTCAGAAAAGACCGAGGGTCGAGACTTCTGCTCGTAATTTTAAGCCAGTTGTTGGGAACCCAGATCGTCCATGTGCTCGGTGTGGAAGGTATCATGCTGGCGAGTGCTGGAATCGAGTTCGAGAATGCTTCAGATGCAAGTCCAAGTCTCATCTGGTTAAGGATTGTCCCCAGAATCCGAATAGAACTCGGACATTAGGCCAAGGTTATGTGCAGCCGGGCAGAGGTGGTCAGCAGGCAACGAGAGGTCGTGGTCCGAACCATGGAGGGAATGGTTCCGGCCGAGGTCGTGGAACATTAGGCCGCGGTTATGGTGGCACTGAGGCAAGGCAGCCAGGTCTGGTCTATGCAGTCCGTCGGAGAGAGGATAGTGATGTGCCGGATGTGTCAGCGGGTAAGCTTCTTATGCCTGGAATATTCTTTATTGTTTTGTTCGCTATAGTAGTAGTTTGTCTTCATTGCTAGTGAAGTATCTAGAACTTTAAGTATGGACTTAGAAACTGTGCCTAGATAGTATGTTAGCTCTTTGAGATCAGAGTGCGCAGCTATAGCGTAGCATGGTGTTAGTCTAGTCAAGTAATTTCGAGGACGAAATTATTTTAAGGAGGGTAGAATTGTAACACCCTGGTTCTAGGGGTTAGGCATTTGGTGCATAGTTCAGGTGTTGGCACACTTCAGTGTGTGGTTGGGTGAGTTTTAGGGGTCTTGAGAACCCTAGGTGGTGGTGGAATGCCTTAGGAAATTTTTAGTTTTTAGTGGATAAAAGGGGAGCTTGGCAAAGTTGGGTCTTAAGAGAAATTTTGGTGAGGTTTAGACACAAGGAATGGCTTGGCAGGTGGCAGGGAGGCGCCACATAAGGCATGGAGAAGTGACGCCTCAAGGGGGAGCTGGAAGGGGTCTCAGGTTCGATTCACAAGGGCAGCAGGTGGGCCTTTGTTTTTGCGTCAATTTGGTAAGGTGTTGGACGGTTTTTGAGTGTTAAAAAGAGGGAGGAAGACTTGGTCTTCCATTTTGAATTCGGCTAGGAAGGTAAGGAGTAAGGTTTGACTCATTCAAACCTTTCTGAATGGGTGTTAAGGAGGAAAAGTAGGAAGAAATCTTGGGATTTTGTGTGAGGGGTTGAGTAGTGGCCGGTTTTGGGGAGCTAGGGGGGAGGGCATTTTCGGTTTTTGGAGGGTGTTGGGGGGTGCCGATTTTGGTAGTATAAATAGGGGGAGGTGCTCACCTTTTTAGTTTTTCCCATTTTGCTTGCTTGCCGAAAAGTGCTTCACAAATTCTCCATTTGTTCTCCCCATTTCACCTGAGCCGAAACCTCCACTGCCATCTTCTTTTTCTCTTCTTTTGGATCCTTGGCCGAACCACTCACCTTTCATCTCTCTTTTCTTCCATTTTGCTAAACCGAAAGTACACCCCCATACTTTTCTTTCCTCTTCTCAAACCTTTGGCCGAAACCCCTATTCCCTTTTCATTGATTTTCTTTCATTGTTAACCGAATCTACACCCCATCTTTGTGTCGTGTTCCTTTTCCCTTACTTGGTAGCACCTTGGTCGAATGTTAGCATAGATCTTGTTGGGTTTCCATTTGCAATCGTTTTTAAAGGTACTCTGGGGTTTGAAGTAGGCAGTCAAGCCTCCGTTTGTTAGCAGTCAGCTTGGTAAGTGATTTTGGGTAAGGGATATTTATTAAGATTTGTTACTTAGTTTGTGATTTGGAGGGTTAACCCGTTTATCTGATTAAGTGCGATGATGGAGGCCAACACCAGTCAAGGTGGGCAGGAGAAAACCCCTATCCCGAAGTTCAAGAAGAGGGTTGTCTCGGCGGTTCGGGATTGGCCACCGGGGTGTGGGCCAGCAGCAGGGGATAGCTATAGGCAGATAGCTGTTGTCTCGTTGAGCGATAGCGTTGGGGTCGAGAGTCTAGAACTCCAAGTGATTAGGTGCGTAATCATCGCACTATTTCTTCGGTTTTGCTTGCTAACGTTTATACATGTGTATTATGTGTGGTAGCCGATCATAATGGCTTAAGTGGTGAATACCATATTTTGGGTAATCGGATATCAGGTGAGTAAGTTGTGATATGATGTTATTGTGATGTGTATATATATATATGATGTGGTAATGATGTGAGATGTATACTCATTTTATATGCTGACTTAACTTGTAGCATTTACATATTTGCATGGGATTTGGACGAAGAGTACATATTGATGTACGTGGTCTAATGTTAGCTCGGGCTACATTAGCGCTTGATGGTGTACTGTGTGCTACCTCAAGGGAGGTGTGGCTCGGTGCCCATCTCGGCGGTTGATGGCTATGTGCATCACCGTAGACGGATTATGCTATTGGGATCACTTTGGTTGATCGGTGGCTCAGCCACGGCCTTGAGCAGCGAGTTTGCCAAGGTAAGGTTTATGGATCACGATGTGATCAGTGATGGGTTAGCCACGGCCTTAGGCAGGGGGTCTGCTAAGGTTGGTGTTACGATTGGATTGCAGGTTGGGGGGGAGATGCATATTTACATGACTTGCTATGAGAACAGAATGGTTATGGGCCAAGCCCATACGTGTGAAATACGTGTATAATTATGCACTGAGTCTGTGGACTCACTCTATTTTCTTAACCATTTCAGGTGATGCGTAGAGTTGGACCGGGATCGGAGAGGACACATGGTGGCCCATGCAGAAAGAAGAGTTTAAATATTTTAAGCTTATTTATATTAAGTATTTGGTTTTCAATATTGGTTGTAATAAGGGCCTTTTAATTATTTTACTTATTATTTTGGAAATCATTTTATTATCATTTTAGTTATGGTTTGATTAATTTACATTATGATGAGGAAATGGTTTAATTTTGGCAACCTAGTTGTTCCATCAATATAAGTTAATAAAGTTTTTAACTGGGACATTTTATAATGTCAAGTTTATTTATACTTTTAAATAAACACTAACTTCAAAAGTTGACAAATTTTTATGTTTAATGCTAAAGTCCAGAGATTTTCAATCGTCTTTCCGCAGTGACGTAACCAGATCCGGTCAGGGCTCGTGGGCCGGGTTTGGGGGTGTTACAGTTATTATCGCACTGTTTCTCCTGTTATTTGTGTATTGATGTATATACTTGTGTATGATGTGTGGTAGCCGACAATAAAGGCTAAAGTGGTGGATACCCATGTTTGGGGTAATCGGTTAACAGGTTAGTAAATTGTGATATTAAATTATTTATGGTGCCTGTTTGATATGGTAATGAGCATGTGATTATACTCACTCTATATGTTGATTTGACATGATACATTAACATATGTGCATGGGGATTGGTTTTGATCAAGGAAGGACGGGGTGTACATATTATGTACGTGGTCTAATGTTAGCCTCGTGCTACATTAGTGCTTGATGATTAGCGGTGTGCTTCATCAAGGGAGATGTTGGCTAGGTGCCCATCTCGACGGTTGATAGCTGGGTGCATCACCGTAGACGGATTATGCTATTGGGATCACTTTGGTCGATCGGTGGCTCAGCCACGGCCTTGAGCAGCGAGCTTGCCAAGGTAAGGTATTTGGATCACGATGTGATCAGTGGTGGATTATCCACGGCCTTAGGCAGGGAGTCTGCTAAGGTTGGTGTTACGGTTGGATAGTAGGTTGGGCTGAAATGCATTCTTGCATGATTTGTACGAGGACTGTGTGGGTATGGGCCAAGCCCATACGAGTGGAAATATGTGTTGTGATTATGCACTGAGTCAGTGGACTCACCCTGTTTTTCCTTAACCATTTTAGGTGATGCGTAGGGTTGGACCGGGTTCGGAGAGGACAAGGTGGCCCATGCAGAAGAAGTCGTATAAACATTTTAAGCCAATCTAT
Source organism: Gossypium australe (assembly GCA_005393395.2). Classification (NCBI taxonomy): domain Eukaryota; kingdom Viridiplantae; phylum Streptophyta; class Magnoliopsida; order Malvales; family Malvaceae; genus Gossypium; species Gossypium australe. The sequence goes on along the minus strand of CM016616.1, from coordinate 56,866,622 downwards.
TTTAAGTATTTTGTTTAGACTTTGGGTTGTAATAATGGCCTTTAATTATCTTTGGTACTACTTTAATTATGGATTGATTAATTTGATTTACTTTGATTTAAATAATTTTATTTTAGCAACCTACTTGTGCAAGATGTGTTAATAAACTTTCTTTCTAAATTTAGACATTTTATATACTAAGTTTTCATACAATATCAAATGGATATAGTTTTTCAAAAGTTAATAAATTTTCTTGTTTTATTATAAAGTCAAAAATATTTCCAACTGCCTTTCCGCAGTGACATAACCAGATTCGGTCGTAGTGAATGGGCCGGGTTTGGGGATGTTACATGCCATCCGCTACACATCACCCGTACCAACCTGCACACCGTGGGGACTACTAATTCAACCCTCCATCCGCTACACACCATCAAAGGCAGTCGCTGCAGTCGACGTGCTCATCGCCCTTATAAATTCGTGGCATAGCCACCAGATAATATTTTGTTCATGAGACACCACATTCAGATAATGTGACCGAAGTCACCACTTTCACTTCCCCTTTCATAATCACCCATATGCCCATGTCATACAAATCATGCATTATCATGCCATGCTCCTTATTTCACATTCTTATCACATTCACTTATGTGCCATAAATCATACTCACAGTAGGAGTAGGAAAACGTACCTGAGTACTTTGTACCATTGCATGGTAGTCTTAGCCACATGTTACACATTCTTATTAACACATACATATAAACAGTACCATAAAACTATTAGGGCTTAGGGTAGGGTACACACCTGATTCGCTTAGCAAGTTCACTGAAATCCTGAAAATCCCGATCTAGCGTCCTAGATCCTTTAGTTCCTATATTCGGCCAACCCCAATCATGTTATTAAAAAGCCATTCGGCTATAAAACCAAATCCCGAAGGATTATTGTAATCAAATTCTTACCTTGGTGCCAATTTCACTACTAATCAAATCCCGAAACGTTGAAATCCTTCTACCTTGTAATCGGCTAACATTAGATCACTTAAAGGGTTAGTTTCCGGCTTTTTAAACAAACAAGAAATAGATCTAGGCATCAAAATAGGACTATGGCCGATTGTACATAAGTGCTTACCTTGCGATTTGAAAACCCGAAACCTTGTGAACCACTATCGACTGCCCCTACATATCCATAGTTAGATTCGACTTAACATAGTAACCAATATAGCCGAATATGTACCTTCACTTACCTTATGATTCCAAATCCCGGAATTAGTTACTTAACCAAGGAGATGTCAAGATACCTATAATCATAGGTAAGATTTAAGTCTAACTTTAAATCAATTGATGGCCTATGGCCGAATATCACCTTATAGCTTACCTTAGATCTTTAAAATCCTGAAAGATTCTTCTTTGCAGTCGACAGCACCTAACTCCCGAAGCCTCCTTCCAAGTTTCGGCCAAGATCAATAATAGGATTTAGTCCCTAAGTTTCGACAAGTCCATAAGAAAAAGGGATGGAAATCGAATAACATATCGTCTTACCTTAATACTACAGTCGACGGTACCCTTGCTTAACCATAGAGATTTGGCTCTTGCTTAGATGATCAAGTTAACACCAACAGGAATTCGTCTTGGGGTCTAAAGAACAGTCGACTAGGGTCTAGCAAGTACTTGGTTTCGGCTTTTGATTGAGTTGAAGAAAGAAGAAGAGAAAGATCACAAGTTGGGTTCTTTGAATTTTGCGGCACAAAAAGAAAGATGAGAGGAGAAGAATTTCGGCACACAACTCCCTTAGCTTGACCGATTACCCTACTTACTCCCCCCTCTTCTAAATTCGGCTAGCAATCAAACACTAGCTACACCTTGCTTTTCTCCTATTTTTCCTCTCTTTATCCCTTAAAAATAATCTAAAATAAATCATTATTTATCCATCACTTAGCCGAAATTATTAAAAGAAATTAATCCAACCTTAAACTCATCCCTTTTAGTTCCTTAGTGCCGTCCACTACCTCCACCTCTCCTTAACGCAACATGCAAAATAAAATCCTTTATTTTGCTTCCTTGGTGATTCGAACCTTGGCCCATTTGCACCTGCTTGTGGCGTCAATTCCAGAGGCCTTAAGTGGCGCCTCCAAGCCACTTTTCCAAGCCCAATTGTGTGTCATATTTCACATACAATTTCTTTTAAGGCCCTACTAAGCTTAGCTCCCTTATTAAAACTTAAAATATGATATTTTCTAAATCTTTCACCTATACTCTAAGGTTCCCAACATTCATAAAAACACATTCATACACACAAAAGCATGCTTTCGCATTCAATTAAGCAATAATGCATAAGCCATAATCCAGGATATTACATAGTGCATCTATATCAAACCGATCTTAAGTTGGTATCGCACACAGTGCCATCCACAAAGTCGAAGCATATATTATTTTGCACACCCAGTGCTAATCATCTTGGTCACATTTCCGAATACACACACTTAGTGCCACATAACTCTAGTCCTCACATAGCATTCACAATTCAATAATATCATACTATTCATTTCATAACATTAAACATAGTTAAATACACATATTATGTCTGAACTTATCTCGGACGTCGAAATATCGAAACGGTCGATTAATCGAGCACTTTGTCTTTGCCTCGATCTCGATCCGAACCTCTCCTTTCTTGGTCTATATACATTCAAATTAAATCCATTCAATCACAATTCATTAAATTTAGTCCACACACACTAATTTAGGGCATTTTACAAAATAGCCCTCACATTTTCACATTTCGACACTTTAGTCCCTAATTCATCATATCACCAAATACACATAATTTCAAATCACATATGCTTAGCCGAATTCTTCCCATGCTAATACAAGCCCACACATTTCATTTATTTCACATTTTAGTACTTCAATTTACACTTTTCTTAATTTAGCCCAAATTACTCAATTTCACTGAAACTTCAAAGACAAAACATGTTCATCCTTCACATATCTTCCATATTTCACTATCAACTAACATATAGCTCAAACATTCATCAATGGCATATCTCAAAGTCACCACCAATTTCTAAAATTAAAGCATGGGCTAGTAAAGTACAAAGCAACGATCACAAAAACGTAGAAATTATCAAAAACCGAAGCCAAAACATACCTTAATCTTTGCTTAAAGCTAGCTGAATTCCCAAAGCTCAAAACCCTTTATTATTTTCCTTATTTTTGGTGGATGAACATAAAAGATGATGGAATATAGATTTTGTTTTTGTTTAATAATATTTGTTTTATCAAATTACCCATTTAACCTTTAATACTAAAATATATATAAGCATATGCACACAAGGTCATTTATGAACATTGCCATCCACTTACTCAAAAATTGGGCTAATTTCCTTTTAAGGGCTTCACATTATAAAGACATCAACAATTAAACACTTAGCAATCAGCACACAACATTTTACACATTATGCGATTAAGTCCTTTCTCTTAATTCGGCACACAGTCGATAAAATTTCCACACAGAACTTTCACACAGGCTATATCACTTATAATGAACACCAAAAATAATATTAAAATATTATTTTGACCTCAAATTTGTGGTCTCAAAACCACTGTTTCGACTAGGGTCTAAACTGGGATGTTACAAGTTTGCAGCTGAGCTGCCAGTAAATTAGGCTTAAAGCCTTTCAGTACACTTCCTCCGAATAACAACCCCCAACCCAATACAATGCAACACACAGTGGATGACAGGCTATTATGCAATTTCAGTACTTATATTCAGTTCATATACTAACATGCTCACTACAGATATCATTCAGTCAATTTCACACATTTAGGGGTCTAAGCAATGTTTACCGACCCTACAGTAGGTTCACAGTTGACTTGGGCAACCCGTGCAACCTTAAAAACAATTCAGTAAAAATGGGCCCACACACCCGTGTGGCCCACTCGGCCCAAATTGGGCTTGGCCGTGTGATCCATTTTTAAAGTAACCCATGCTAGCTCAATACTCATATATGTTTTCACTATTTATTTATATGTTCATTAAAAGCTACCTACTTGAGTCATTATCACTAAATTATTTATATCTTGAGCTACAGAATTCCAAATTAAAATCTGCTTGATGTTTTGAAAACTAGACTCAAATATCTTTCTACCATAAAATTTTCAGAATTTATAGCTTATCAAATAAGTATAGTAAACTCTTTAAATTTATCCCTATTCTGTTGTTTGACAGCTTCATCCTTTCCTTACTAAAAATTATTTATCTCTTATTACAGAATTTAGTTGATGTTTTCATTTATTTCTCTTGAAAATAGACTCATTAAAGATTTAAACATATATATATTTAAGCCCCTAATTATGTTTTTACAATTTTTGATGATTTTCCTAAGTCGGAATAGGGGAACCCGAAATCACTCTGACCTTGTCTCACAAAATTTATTATATCTCATGGTTTATAATTTCATTGCTTACACTGTTTTTTCCATGAAAAATCAGACTCATTAAAATTTAATTTCATATTTTATTCAACCTCTAAATCAATTCCTACTATTTTTTATGATTTTTCAAAGTTAGACTACTACTGCTGTCTAAAACTATTTTAGTGTAAAATGTTGATTTCCAAGTTTATAACACCCTTATTTCCTTTCTCTACAATTTTTCGCATCATTTTCTCTTATTTCTCTTATTTCTTGATAGCAAGCAATTTCAGCTTTTCGCTGAATCCTGTTTTTTACGTTTTGGGTACACACATGGTATCGTTTCTGATGCGTAAGCACTCCTAAGCCCCCAAAACCTAAAAATCACCCAACGTCTCTCCAGATTAATCACTTAATTCATTTTCAATCAACCAATTTCGGAAGGAACTTGACTAAAAACCTAGCAAAACCCTTACCCCACTTGAGTAACCACACTTCGCACAATCACAGCGTCGATTCAAAACCACTAACCCCTTGATTAACTCCTAAACACCAAAAAGGAGTCCCCCTTTTAGAGATTAACCAAGAACGATTAACAATAGACAAAATCGTTACTTACTGAACACGCGCAACCAACGATGAACAACCGAATCAATTAGAAAAAAAAGAAAGAAACGGGGGGAAAATAATGGAAATTTTGACAACAACTAGGGGAAGAATTGGCAGAGGAAGAAAAAAGAAGAAGAAGAAGACGTCAAAAAAAGTTTGGGGAATTGGAGAGAAAACTGAAACTCTACTTTTTTTTCTTTTTGCAACAAAAAGATAATCAGATTATTTTCTGATAACCTCTCCCCAATTATCTCCTAAAATCACTCCCTATTAACCCACTAAAACACAACTACTCAGAATTTTACTCCAACACAACTCTTGGCCGAAATTGGAGCAAAAATACTGTCTCCACGCCGTCACAAAGAATTGAACACAAGACCTCCAACACTCCAACACTCCACTTAACCACCAGACCAGCAGGCCCATTCTGTTATATACTTATCAACAATTAAATAAAAGCCTATTGACCAAAGATTGAGCTTTATTCATAAAAATACCAAAATTTTCCCAAGTCATGGCTTAAACTTGGGACCTCTCAGACACTCCCAGAACACTTAACCACTAAAGCAGATACTGATTTGTGTCATACGTCCACAAAAACAAAAATTTAAATTTTTGGGTGTTACATTCTCAATTCAAACGAGTCCATATGTGTGCCAATTAAGCATCTGCACCCATAGCTAACAACTTTCTAGCGAATACAACAATAATTTTTCTACTCGTCAAACTAGTTTGTACGTCTGGCATCAATACTTCTTTACCTTTTGCATTTAACAAACGTACACCCCTAGCACAACAATCCGTAATAGCATTATGTCTCGTTAACCAATCTAACCCTAGAATAGCATCAAACTCATGAAATCTCAATAGCAACAAATCTGCCAAGAAAGCATATTCGCCAAAAAATCAACGGGCAGTCCTTAATTACTCTATTTACCATTGTACTTTGACCCAAAGGATTAGCCACTAAAATATTTATTTCAGAATACACAACCTGAGGACTCAAACCCTCTATAACTTTAGTGCAGATATAAGAATGAGTTGACCTTAGATCAATTAACGCATAAATTATGTTTTCAAGGAAATAGAATTTATCTATTATGACTTCTGATAATTCAACATCCTCCTTAGCTTTCGTCACGTATGCTTTGGCTGATATTCTAGAGTTGGGCTTAGTGTAGCTTTTACTTGGATTCCCCTAAATTGACCTAGATTTGGTTGGTACACTAGACCTCGCTTCCGATTGAAATCTCTAGGGTCCACGAACAGATTGTTCCATACTTACCTCAACTTTGGAGGGGCAATCTTTAACCTGATGGTCCAAATACCTACATCCAAAAATTGCTCTAGTATGCCTTCAACAATCACCTCTATGGTTTCTTCCACAATGCCCGCCAATTGAATCTCTCACTATTCTGGATCCACCTTATAACAGCCCATTTTCAGTGAAATCAGAACAGTGATTTTGGGACCACAAATTCAAAGTCAGAAAAATTTATTTTTAATATTATTATACGATTATTGTATGATAGAAATACAATATAAAAATTTCGTTAAGAAATTTTACCGTTTACATACCTAATTTGATGAAAAGGACTAAATTGCATTAAGTGCAAAAGTTGAGTGCTAATAGCTAAAGGTATTAAATAACTATAGAATTTGAAATTTGAGGTCTTTATATAGTAAATAGACCATTAAAGTGCTTAGTGGTTAAGCATGAGTACTCATCATTAGAAATTTAATAAATTATTAAGGGTAATTTTGGAAATTAGTGGGTAAAGTGATATTAAATAAAATAAAAAAATCTATTATCATCATCTACCACCAAATAAAAAAAGAGAGAAAAAAACCTAGCCATGGAAGCTTGAGATATTAGCAAGCTTATTTTGCTCAATTAGGTATGTATCAGTCCCGTTTTTAATGATTTCTATGTTTCTGAGATTGTAGTAGCTTAATCTAGCTAGCTCGGGGATTAATTTGTAACATTGTTAAAGTATTAGGGTTTTTCCTTTGATGAGTATGCTTGAATTATGAAGTTTTATGATAGAAAATGAAAGGTTGTTATTAGATAAACAACTTTTATAAAGAGAATTTTGATGAAATTATCAATTAGGGATTAAATTGAAAAGATGATAAATTTATGTTAAAAATTATAAAATTGTGAATTATAAGGGTTGCTATTAAAATGTATAAAAAAATTGACTAGGCTTGAGTAAGGATTAAATTGTATGAAAATTGCAATAAATTAAAAGTATAGGGGCAAAATAATAATTTTGCCAAAAATATGTGTTGGACTAAATTGAATATGAATTATATTAAATTGAGTTAAATTCATTTGTATAGATCCAGTTAGACCTAGTACGGAGTTAGATAGCGGCAAAGGAAAAATATCAGATGAGTCGCCTTCATATCTACGTAAACTCGTCGAGGTAAGTTCGTGTAACAGCCTATTTTCAGTGAAATCAGAATAGTGGTTTCGGGACCACAAACCCGAGTCAGAAAGAAAATTTATTTTAATATTATTGCATGGTCTGCATCATGATAAGAAAGACGTATGAAAATTTCGATAAGAAAATTTTATCGATTTTGTGTTTAATTATAGAAAGGACCAAATTGCATGAAATGCAAAAGTTGAATTCTAGTAGTTATAAGTATCAAATAGCTATGGAATTAAAAACTTGAGGTCTTTATATGGTAATTAGACCATTAAGAGAAGTTAGTGGATATTTTTGATGATTCATCCATGGAAAATAAGAAAAAGAAAAGGACAAAATGGAAATTAAAATAAATAAAAGATGATAAATAAAATAAATATCTAATATTATCATTTTATCATCTTCTTCCCTAAATTCTATGGAAACCCTAAGAAAGAGAAAGAAAATCAAGCAAGCTTAATTAGGTAAGTAATCATGTCTTATTTTTAGTAATTTTCATATTTCCGAGATCGTAATAACTTAATCTATCTATTTAGGGGATCAATTTGTAAAAATTTTTTTCATGGATGAACATGCTGAAATTTTGAAATTTATGGTAGAAAATGAAAGGTTGTTGATAGATAAACAACTTTTGTAAAGGAAATTTTGATGAAATTGTGATTTTGGGACTAAATTGTAAAGATGTAAAATTTATGGAAAATTTTTTATTTTTATGAAATATATGTGATGTAAATGTTATATGTAAAAATCAGTTAGGCTTGGAATAAGGATTAAATTGCACGAATTTCATTTTTCGAGCCTAGGGATGAAATCGTCATTTATGGAAAGTATAAGGGTAAAATAGTAATTTTTCCTAGGACATGAATTGAATTAAATTGAGTATGAAATGATTAAATTGACATTAAATTCATTTATATAGATTGGAAAGACCTAATTTGAGTTGGATCGAGGAAAACAAAAAGTGTCGATTAGTAGATTCTCGAAACGAACAAATATCGAGGTAGTTTGTGTAACTAGATTATGTACATTAATGTTTGGAATTGAATGTTGAATATGTTTGAATTGTATAAATGTTTAATGTATAAAATTAATTACATGCCTGATATGCTAGATAAGTATAAGTCCTGTTTGAATAGATGGAATTTGATGGATACAGGAATTCTCGATTGGTTGTGGTCTTGCATATGTTGCAGACACACCATAACTTGAAAGAGCATCTTGTTATAAGCTCTCTCGAGCTTCCCGTTATACGGTTCCTACGAGCATCCTGATCGGTAGTGATCTTGCATGTGTTACGGACTACCGTAGCTCTTTGTGAGCGTCCTGTTATATGATCGGTTATGATCCTGCATATATTGCAGACACAAACGCAGCTCTTTATGAGCGTCCTGATATAGGCTCTTCTTGAGCTTCCTGATATGGCTCGCTTGAACTTCCTGTTATAATGGCTATTCGGAGCTCCTTGATAAACTCCTCGGAGTTACCTGTTAAGCTCAATGAGCTTCCTGTTCTAAACTCTTATGAGTTTCCTGTTATAGCCAGGATAAACATCCTGTTACATAGCTCACATGAGCATCCTGTTATATGGCTCGAGAGCTTCCTGATTATGTGCCCTAATGTGTAACATCCCCAAACCCGGCCCATTCACTACGACCGAATCTGGTTATGTTAGTAAAAATATTTTTGACTTAGAATAAATAGTAAAAATTTATTTGCTCTTGGAAACCATGTTCTTTTGAAAAATATAGCCACATGTTTAATAATTCCACATTTGAATAAGTAAGTTATAAAAAAAAAAATAACCATCTTCACATAGTGTTTCAATTTAAACAAACCATAATAGAGCTAATAATAAAATGATACCAAAATAATAAAATAAATCCTTATTACAACCATTATTTAAAAGATCAAGAACTTAATATAAATAAGCTTTAAAAACATCTCCTTCAACATGGGCCACCATGTGTCCTCTCTGATCCCGGTCCATCTCATGAATCACCTGAAATGTTAGGAAAATATTTGGGTGAGTCCACAGACTCAGTGCATAACCATAACACCTATTTCCCCTACGTATGGGCTTGGCCCATACCCACACACCATCGAAGCAAATCATGCAAGTATGCTTTTCAGCCCAACCTACTATCCCACCGTACGCCAACCTTAGCAGACTCCTGCCTAAGACCGTGGATAAACCACCACTGATCACATCGTGATCCAAAACCTTACCTTGGCTACTCGCTGCACAAGGCCGTGGCTGAGCCACCGATCAACCAAAATGATCTCAACATCAATATCTGTCTACGGTGATGCACATAGCCATCAACCGCCGAGATGGGCACCGAGCCACACCTCCCTGAGGTAGCACACAGCTAACCCTCAAGCGCTAATGTAGCCGGAGCTATCATTAGACCACGTACAACTTGTGTACACTTCCTCCTTCTTCATCCAATCCCATGCCCATGTGTCATAAATCATGCAAGAATATCATAGAGTGAGTATTTATTATTTATAAATACCACATCAAACATATATAAAATATATAAATATCACAACCAATCTTACCATTATCGGTTCACATCACTTAAGCCATTATAATCGGCTTCCACACATAACACATATGTTTAATAGCTAGCAAGCAAACCGAGAATAGTGCGATGGTTACGCACCTTGTTAGATACAATCGATCAAATCCTAACTGCTCTTACAACACTTGATGAATAAGACTTAAGAGTCCCTTCCTACAGCTCCTTCCTGTCGGCTACCCATAAAGAATTTTCATAATAAGACAATAAGAACATTCGGCCAAACCTTAAACATCAAGACCGCCCTGATCAACAAATAAAAGAAGTAGACTATAACAAAAAAATCCTTACCCTTCACAAACGACTAGAGAAAAGACCAAGCGCTCACTTCTTTGCTTAATATTCGACCAACAAGGAAGATTTCGGCAAAGGCTAAGGAGAGATTCGGCTCAAGCAATAAGAGAAGAAATAAAAAGTGGGAGGGTTGTGTGTTGAGTAGTTGACAATGGCTACCAATAGTGGTGAAATTTGACTATACAAGGAGAAAGTATAGTCTTGGGGTTGGATAAAAGAAAATAAAAGAACAGGAAGGGGGAGTAAAAGAATTCGGCAAAAGGGTCAAAAGAAATTCAAGAAGAGGGCTGCCCATTAAATAGCAAATTCGGCACATGCTCCCCCCTTGAAGACTCCCAATTTCGGCTGCTACTTCAAAAGCTCCAGGCCACTAATTCAATTGATTTGAATTAGCCAACTAATTTATCCATATCATATTCAAAAAAAAATTAAATCACCAGCAACCATTATCTCTATTTACTAATTTAAACTAAATAAAATAATCCTATGTTTATCAAAAATAAATAAATAAAACAAAACTACCACCAGCCGAATTTAAAAACTAAAATAATCTAATCTTATCCTCTTTGAAGCTCCCCATGTGCCGTCCATCACTTTACCAAGCTGCTGCAAAAGGGAAAAAAAATAAAACTCCAAACGCCACTCCCTTGGTTCGAACCTGGGACCAACATGCTGCACACCTTTCCCCCAACACCCAGGCCACTCGGCCACATTGCATTTCTTGACATAAAGCCCCCACATTTATTTTTAAACCCTTCCCACTTCAGCCCATCACAAGCAAAATATAAAACGCCAAAACTGCTGCTCCAGCCCTCGAACCCGCGCTCTCTCTTCCCTCCAGCACCTAAGTGACGCACGCTAGCCACTTGACCAACGAGTTCTTTGTGTCTTAAAGTTGCCCCAGCTCTTTTTAAAGCCTTCTTCCATTTGTAACGCCACACCCAAAAATTAAAACCAGATTGCTGCCTTCTTGGATCGAACCTGAGACTTTAAGGCGTCACCTTCCCAAGCCCCAAGCAGCGCCTCCATGCCACTTTGCCAACGGCATTCTTGTGTCCCAAAACTCCACCAAATATTTTAAGGCCTTCCTGCCCTACTTCCCCTTTATACCCTAAAAATCAAAAATTTCAAAAGCCTTTCCCTATCATCCAAGCATTCTTAAACCTCTAAAACACATCCAAAAACACCCAAAAACCTTCCAACACTGGAATTATACCCGAATTGCCTAGCCCCTAAACCAGGGTGTTACATAATGGGTACCCCGGTATATGAATTGACGGATCAATGATAAGTACATCTTGTATGTACAACCTGGGTATTTCAATGATTCAACGGGCAAAACTCCTGATATGAGAAAATATGAAAATTAAATTAATTATATCTTGAATATCCTTGAAATACCTAGAAATGGATGCATGATGAACTCATCTCTATTTTCTTGAAAATCATGTAAATTTCATGACTGACTTGTTTAATGAGAGCATGTGTCTAGGCAATTGGCCATAATGTTTTAGATGCATTTGTATGCTTACTTTATGAATATGATTGGTAAGTTAATTTCCTGTTATACGAATTTACTAAGGATTTGAAATGCTTACTCGATTTTCTTTTCTCTGTTTTATAGTGCTCGAAAGCTCGTAAAGGTTGGAATCGGTCGGAGCACCATCACACTATCCTTCAACTCGTTTTGGTATAAATAACAAACTTAATTGGTATAATGGCATGTATAGGCTAACTTGACAAATGTTGGCATGTAATGGTTGTCTGTAATCTAGCCAATGGCTCGTATGGTATATTTAATGTATACTTGAGGTTATAATATGGTTAATATATGTGTGTACCGACCGATAGTCACGGGTAATCAAAAAGTGCATATCCGGGTCTCCGTTTTGTAAAACAGATTTATAAATATTTACTAGTTGTGTGGGTTAATTAGGTTTTGATTAGGTAAAAAAAGGTAATTTTAGGCATGAATTTAAAGGGAAATAAAGAAAAGTAAAGGGACTAAATAAGCAATTAAGCCCCATTTAACAAGTGTATGGTAAAAATAATACTGTGAAAAAATAATATATATAATTATATATATTATATTATATTATATTATTTATAATAATTATAAAAGATAAACAAATAAATAAATGAAATGAAATAGAAAAAGGAATAGAAACAGAGAAGTAAACGAAAGAAAAGGAAGAAGGAAAAAGAGAAAGAAAATGGAGGAAAAAAAAAAGAGAAAAAGCTAGGGTTTTCAAAGTTCAAAGCTCAATTGGTAAGTCAATTTAATCCATTTTCTTGTAATTTTTATGTTTTTAGAATCTAGAATTAAATACTACCCAACTCATGTCAAAATTTTAGAAATTATTGAGTTTTTAAATGTTCTCTATGTTGAATAAAAGTATTAGGGGACTAAACTAATAGATTTTTAAGCTAGAAACGAAAAAAGATTAAATTGTAGAACAAATAGTAATTTGTGTAATAGGGACTAAATTGTAAAAATTTGAATTTATGGATTTAAGTGAAAATAGGGAGTTAAAATTTAGTTAAAAGTGGAATTTGTATGAAAATATAAGATTAATTGTGAAGAAATAAAATTAGTCTCGGTTAGGGACCTAAATTGGAAATTAGGCAAATATTGAGTAAAAATTGAAATTTTCAATATGAAAATTACATTGTGTTGTATTGATGAATTTTAATTGTTTTAATTCCGTAGCTAATGTTGCACCAAAATCTTCAACTAAAAAGGGAAAAGATAAAGTCAACGAGGAATAGCTCTAAATTTCCGGTTTGTATTTCTATAATTGAATTTAGTTGTTAATTGTTATAATTTAATTTAACGTACATGGTAAGTGTTGAGGTGAGAATTATTGTGTTTGCATTGAAATGGAATTGATTTAGTATGTGATGAATTTATTAAATTTATATTGATTGAATTGATATATATATATATTTATATATTTACATATTGAATATATTAATTTGAATAAAATGAAATGATATTGATTGTATTTGAAAAGTGAATTGAAAACCTTATTAACTATATCGGGCTGAGTCGGATATGATGGCATGCCATAGGATTGGAAGAGTTCAGGGAATTCTTTGACTTCGAGTCGATGAGACACTGGGTGTCAATTTACTACTTTGGATTAATTCGATGAGGCACTGGGTGCCAAATTACTTCGGTTTAGCCAATTTACTCGTCGAATTATCCGATGAGGCACTGGGTGCCAACTAGTGTGTTTTGGTTGGATCCATGTATCCATCCGAGTCCAAGTTGTGTTAATTGGGGTAAATGAATAACAAAGTTTTATATTGATATTGAAATGGTTATGGTATGAGAAATGGAATTGAAAAAGTGAATTGAAAATAGAATGTGAAATATGTTTGCAAATATATGGACTATATGAGTTATATACTCAAGAAATAATTATGGAATGGATAATGCAATTGTATAATGAAATGTGAAATGAATTGTGAAAAGCTATTTATATAGCAAGTATGAGAATTGAGATATTTGTGAAATAAAGGAAATATGATATGGTTGTTGTAAAAATTAAGTATTTATATGTGTTTATATTTCAATTGTATATTTGTAATTTCTTATCTTAATTATTCGAATAGAAGTACCGTGAGTTTTTACTCAGCGATTTTATTTTCCTTGCGCCAGATTAGGTACAGTGATTTGAAGAGTTGTAATTGAGGTTGTGAGCATCCATCATCACATCTCCAAGTGCCAGAGGATATGTTTCAAATTTGAATAGAATGGTACTTAGGAAGATCAAGTGTTCCAAGTAGTAGGGACAAAATATAAGTTATGAAAACTTAATTTTTTTTAAATGTTCAAATATATTAGTGATTAGCCAAAACACTTTGGCACCAAATGTATATTCCTGTATCAGGTTCCTTGGATCGAACCGGGTATAAGGGTGTTACAATGTGTGCTTGGTATGGTTAGATTGAATTATGGTAAACATATATGCCTTTAAAAGGTAACTTGAATACATGTGATGATATAACATGTATAATGTAATGTTGGCTTGATTTAAATGTCTTGATTGGTTTAGAAATGTGTTAAAAATAACAAGGCAAAATTTGGGGGAGAAATAAGGCTAGGAAATGGTCTTATTTGGTCCACACGGGCAGACACACGGGCGTGTGCCTTAGCCGTGTATAACACATGGCCATGCACACGGTCGTGTGGTTTGGCCGTATGTTCCCTATATCTTAAAAATTTAGAAAACGGAATGCTCAGAATTGGTCACACGGGTAGAGACACGGGCATGTGTCTCAGTCGTGTCACACGGCCCAACACACGGGCGTTTGTCTTGGCCGTGTGAATCTGCACCTAATTTTTGAAAATTAAATTGTCCACACGACCTAGCACATGGGCGTGTGGCTGGCCATGTGACTTGTAATATCCTGAAATAGGGGTTATTTGTAACTGCATTGTTTGCTTGTGTTTGGATTGCAATGTTGTTATTTATGATGTTTTGAGACTTAGTTGTAAGTCTAGTGTAGGCCTGAGTAGTAGGAAAAATTTTAGTTTTTAGTTTTAAGGTAAAAGGAGCTGAAGGAGCTAAGGGTTATAAGTATTTCAAGTAGGATTTAGCACATGAAAGAGGCTTGGCAAGGTGGCAAGGAGGCGCCACTTAGAGCCTGTGATTGACGCCACTTGCAGGGGAAGGAGGTCTCAGGTTCGAGCTACAGAAATCCCACCTTTGCCTTCTATTTTGACGTCAAGGAGGGGGAGAACTTGTGTGCAGTTCAAACTCTGCCTAGTATGGATGGACCAAGTCAAATTTGTTTGAATGGTTGGCAGAGAGAAAATTTAGGTGTTTGACTAATTCAAATCTGTTTGAATTAGTGGCTAGGAGAGACTTTGGGTGTTGGCCGAATTTTGAACTCCTCTTGGGGGGGAGTGGCCGGTTTTGGTAAGGTGTGTAGGGGGGATGCCGAAACCTCCTAGAGTGTTTAGAGTGCATTTCGGCCAGCCTTTGTTTAGTGTATCAATAGCCGATTCTTTCTTTTTGTTTCGGTAGCTAGCCGAACCTTCAGGTGAGCATTTTCACCTTTTTCTTCTTGGAAACCGAAAACCTTAGGCAACATATACCCTTGCCGAAATTTGCACTTGTTCTCTCTTGATTTTATTGTGGCCGAATGCTCTCTTGAGTTCAAAAACTTTTATTTTCATTTTTGCTTTCTTTTCTTCTTATTGATCCTTAGCCGAAACACTTACCCTCTCATTTCTCTCTTTTCTTTTTCCATTTGTGCTAAGCCGAAAGTACTCATTTTCTTCCTCTTTACTTTCATTTTCTTGGATCTTTTCAAACTCTTTTGCCGAAACCCCTATCTTCTTTTCACTTCTTTTCTTCCTCTTCTTCCACTCAAACCGAACCTTAATTGCTTGTTTCAAATAACCATAGCCGAATTCTCTTCTCCCTTTTTGTTTAGTTTTGGCCGAAAGTCACAAGCAAGGGTGATCTCTCCTAGTTTTCTCCAATCGGTTTTTTAGAGGAAGGTAAGTGCTCAAGGCTGAATGCCTATTTCTTATTTTCTCTTTTTTTCTGTCGACTTCTTTAAAGGTAGGAGCCGATTTCAGCATTTGATAGCAAGGGTGTTAATTACCCTTTTTGGGAACCGTTTTGTTGTAGGGTCTCCGGGATTTTGGAAGATCGATCCAACCTCTATTTTTTTTTGGCAATCGGTTTTGGTAAGTGGTGGTAAGGATCCATTTGTAAGATCATCTATTCTTTAAGTATTCGAGCCGAAGGCTATTGATGTAGGTGTTTTTGGATTGCCGATTGTAGGGGAGTGAAGCAGATTCACAAAGCGTATGGTGGCTAGTATTCAAGGGCGTTTAGGTAAGGTCTCGGGTTTCAAGCGTTAACCCTTTGGGTTTATTTGGTTTGGCCGAATGGCCTATGTGGCTAACCTTAGTTATGGCCGAATGTAGGATCAAGGACCTAGCGTTGTAGATCGACTCTTCGGATTTAGGGCTTGCGTTATAACAGGTGTGTAACTTACACACTCTATTACTTAGTAATATATTTTAATAACCTGATAATAATGAAAGCTGAAATAGTATGGATGTTGATATGGTACCCTATGGGTATGTGCACGGATTCGGGTAAGCCCGTTTCGATATGAGTTCTGTTATTCATTATATGATATAATGATTTTATGACATATATGTGTTATGATGTGTACCAAAATATGTTGACATGATTTGCATGGGTTGCATGATTTACATGAGTATGGCATGATGATGGGTGATATGAGAGGGGGGGAAGATGATATCCGTGTCTTTGGGACACCAGAGGTTTGGCACCTCCAGTGGTTTGGTACCACGGATTGATTTAGTGACTTGGGTCACCAGAGGTTTGGCACCTCATAGCGACTTGTCCCAGTGGCTTAGTACCACGGTGGGTTGGCCCCACAGTTGACATATCGGGATTCGCCAGTGATTTGGTATCACACGTGGGTTGGCCCCACACTTGGATATTGATATTTTATGACTTTGGGTCACCAGAGGTTTGGCACCTCATAGCGACTTGTCCCAGTGGCTTAGCACCACAGTGGGTTGGCCCCACAGTTGATATTACGGGATCGTCGCCAGTGATTTGGTATCACATGTGGGTTGGCCCCACAGATGATTATTCGTGACTTTGGGTCACCAGTGGTTTGGCACCACAATACTGGATATCGTGACTTTGGGTCACCAGTGGTTTGGCACCACACGGGGTAGATAAGGAGTATGGATGGCTAGGGTTGGGGTGCATTACTTATATTGCTTGGTGATATGTGTGTAAACATGTTGCATTAATCGAGAGGAGGGTTTATGCACTGAGTCTTGGTGACTCACCTTCTCTCTTATCATTTCAGGTGACACCTAGATCGCGGACGAGGAGCCGAGTGGACTCGAGGTGGCCATGCTATGAATAAATACGGTCTTTCATGGATTTGGATTTGGTACTTTATTTCATTTACCTCGATTTGGTTTTGTTGGGATTGTAAAAAGGCCTTTTAAATTATATTTTGATTATTTATGTGGTTGGATTTGATTTCAAATATGACTTAACAAACTATTGGTTAACATCTGATAAAATTTGGAAAAAATAAGGTTTGCTAAAACTACAAAGCGGCATGTTCTAAACTTACCATCGGGTATCACTTTAAATTGAAGATAACTACAACTCAAACGGTTTTTCAAACTTAAAGTTTTTTTACACACTCAATTTAAATGTTTTAAGCAAATAAAAAGAAACTATTCGCATTTTCAAGTAATATAGAATTGTTTTACTTATGATTCGACAAACTAGGTTTTAAAGATCTAATCTCGGGTTTTCAAAAACAACAAGAACAATTTTAACTCATCATGCACCTGCTTTTTACAAAAATAAAAACAACGGGAAATTTTTACTCAAAACTTGATTCGCTAGCTTGTCTTCTTCAAGATATCTTCCTGTAACATGCTAGATTCGGTCGTGGTGTGTTGACCGGGTTTGGGGTGTTACAATTGTGGTATCAAGCAGAGCCAAGTTCAAAGGCTCGGCTGTGGGCTCGAGGCCCAAAAATGTTTTAAAAGTTGTTTTAAGTGTTTTTGTTTCAAAATACATGGTTTGAAAGGCATGGCACCGAGTCTCCGGCACCAATCCGCCCAGGTAAGTACCCCTTACTATTGCTTGTGATTTTTGGATGTGAGAGATTGAATGACTAGGCGATAGTGAATTACTCTAGAAACTGAAACTGATAGGACTCTGTAGAATTGCGCAGACAAAACTCCTTTAATAAGAAATATTCATAAGACTTTGCCTTTAAAGACAGAGGAATAATTACTAATGCATAAAACTTCTAAATTAGATAAGTCGAGGTATTAGTCATGAGCACTCGAGGTGGACGTGGTCGTGACGTGGTCGGGGTAGGATGACAGTTTCCGAACCAGTAGGGTCTGGTCAGGGGTCAGAGAATGAGATACCGGTACCACCACCAGCTGTAGGTGGTGAGTTTCAGGATCAGACTGGGGATGACGCAGTATCACAGGCGATGCTGCGAGTTTTGGAAAGGGTAGCTGGAGTAGGTGGAGGCGCAGGAGCTCGAAAATCTGTACCTGAGCGACTTCGGGCAAATGGGGCTGAAGTATTTCGAGGTGTTTCTGGTGTGGCTCCCAGCACGGCTGAGTATTGGCTGGAGGCGATGGAGCGGATCATGGACGATTAAGACCTGACTGTTGAGGAAAAGCTGAAGGGGATAGTTTCGCTTCTGCGGGATGAGTCATACCAGTGGTGGCTCACGGTTCGGGACAGTGCTGCAGCGGAAGATCTTACTTGGGATTATTTTAAGGCCGCATATCAGAAAAGTATATTGGAGCTAGCTACATTGATACGCAACAGAAGGCATTTTTGAGGTTGGTTCAGGGAGCAAGTCTGTATCAGAGTATGAGGCAGAGTTCTTAAAGCTAAGCCGGTATACTAGGAATTGTGGCTACTGAACACGAGCGGTGTATCCGTTTCGAGGATGGTCTGAAAGATGAGCTGAGGTTACTGATTGCTCCACAGCAGGAGCGAGAGTTTGCTGTCCTGGTAGAAAAGGCTAAGGTAGCCGAAGGGGTTAAAGAGTCTGTGAGGCAGAGCATAGATAGGAACAGACATAAGAGAAGCTTTGGGTCATCTGGGTCGGTTGGAAATTCTCAGAAAAGGGCTAGACAGAGTGGACTGAATCAGTCTGGTAGGTCTGTTGTTGCTAATCAGGGACCAGCACAGTGTAACCGTTGTGGGAAATCTTATTGGGGAGGATGCTGGATCGGTGGAAAAGGGTGTTTTGAGTGTGGCTCGCTGGATCATCGTGTGAGAGACTGTCCGCGTAAGTTGGCTAGGATTCAGTCTGAGGGTCAGAGCCGTACTCAGTTCAGAAATGGAGGACCGCCACCGGAGAGGGGTCGTGGTAATGGTAGAGGAGGTAATGGTTCTGGTCGGGGCCGAGGAGCACCGGGCAGAGGTGCGGGCAGCACTGAGGCTAGACAGCCTGGGTTAGTATATGCAACGAGGCGCCGAGAGGAGGGCGACGCACCGGACGTCATAACCGGTACGTTCTTGATCTTTGGTTTTCCCTATACTGCTTTGATTGATATGGGTTCAACGCATTCATACGTTGCTAGTAGCATAGTAGAGACCTTGAATTTAGACTTTGAGATTACTTCTAGGCAGATGACAGTGATTAGCCCTCTAGGTCACTCTGTAGTTGTAAATAAGCTGTATAGAGATGTACCCCTAGAACTCCAAGGGGTAGTGTTTGTTGCTGATCTGATGGAACTGCCGTTTGGGGAGTTCGATCTGATTCTTGGGATGGACTGGTTGGTTAAGTACCAGGCGAGGTTGGATTGCGCGGCTAAGCGCATGGTTCTAAAGACGGTTAAGGATGTCGAGGTGGTCATGATAAGTAATAGAAGAGATTACTTATCCAACGTAGTGTCTGCTTTAAAGGCTGAGAAGATGGTCAGGAAGGGCTGCGAAGCATTTATGGTTCATGTGTATGCCTTGGAGGCTAAAGAGTCTGTTGTAAGGAATGTCCGAACAGTAAAGGAATATGTTGATGTGTTTCCTGAGGAGCTTCCGGGACTGCCACCGGATGAGGTGGAATTTGGCATAGATCTGTTACCCGGAACCGCGCCAGTGTCTATTACTCCGTATAGGATGGCGCCAAAGGAGTTAGTGGAATTAAAGGCTCAGATTCAGGAGCTGTTGGACCGAGGCTTTATTAGGCCAAGTGTTTCACCTTGGGGAGCGCCAGTACTCTTTGTCAAGAAGAAAGATGGTACAATGCGATGTGTATAGATTACCGCCATTTGAACAAGCTGACGATCAAAAACAAGTATCTGTTGCCGAGGATAGATGATTTGTTTGATCAGCTGAAGGGTGCAGTGGTATTCTCGAAGATCGACTTAAGGTCTGGGTATCATCAGCTAAAGGTGAAAGAGGTTGATATCCACAAGACGGCATTTCGTACTCGGTATGGGCACTATGAGTTTCTGGTAATGCCGTTTGGGTTGACTAACGCGCCGGCAGCATTCATGGACATGATGAATAGGGTATTTCAACAGTATTTGGATCAGTTCGTCGTGGTATTTATAGAGACGACATCTTGGTGTACTCAAGGACAGAAGCGGAGCATGATGCGCATTTACGAGTAGTATTGCAGATTCTGAGGCAGAAGTAGCTTTATGCTAAGTTTAGTAAGTGCGAGTTCTGGCTTAGGGAGGTGACTTTCTTAGGTCATGTAGTGTCATCTGAAGGGATTAGAGTGGACCCTCGAAAGATTGAAGCAGTATTGGATTGGAAGCCGCCTAAGTCAGTGGCTGAGATTCAAAGTTTTCTGGGTCTGGCAGGGTATTACCGAAGGTTTGTAGAGGGATTTTCGTTGATCGCAGCACCGATGACCAAGTTGTTAAGAAAAGGAGTCCCATTTGTGTGGACTGAGAAGCAGCAAGAGAGTTTCGACAACCTAAAGAAGATCTTGACTGAAGCTCCGGTTTTGATTCAACCTGAGGCAGGAAAAGAATTCACGGTATATTGCGATGCATCTCATACGGGTTTGGGTTGTGTGCTGATGCAGGAAGGGAAGGTGGTGGCTTATGCATCTCGGCAGATGAGGCCACATGAGGTCAATTATCCGACGCACGACTTGGAGTTAGCGGTGTAGTCTTCGCCTTGAAGATCTGGAGGCACTGCTTGTACGGAGAGAGATCGATAGTCTACACAGATCACAAGAGTCTGAAGTACCTTTTGACTCAGAAGGATTTGAATTTGAGGCAGCGCAGATGGATTGAGTTACTAAAGGACTACGACTGTTCGATTGAGTATCATCCGGGCAAGGTTAACGTGGTGGCAG